>JAKTSZ010000004.1:0-600000 GCA_030580475.1 Casaregolazyma patagonica
ACCGGAAGATTTCTTACTGTCCGTTGATTTCAAGAAAATAAATAATAGGCGGATCCAATTTCCAGAAAAAAAATCGGATGACTCACTTTCTTGCTTGTATTCCAAACTCTAACTAACCCTGCTTATGTAATCGGATGGCAGTCTCCCCTACTTCCCCCAAATCTCATCTATTTCCTATCTGTTTTCTTATGACTATATTCTCTCTGTGTATTTCTATAATATGGCTCTTTTATATTGTTCCTTATTCCCTTGTTATCTCCACCAAGCAAAATATCTCCAATATCCCACCTCATATGCCATCTAATTACCACGCATATTATTCTTATTATTCCAAAAATACTCGACTCCTCCACCTTGTTGGCCTCTCACATACTACACTGCCATCACATTCATCTACATCATATATATACCCTAATTTAAATATAGCTCTTATATAATACGCCATCTTCTTCTTCTATCACAGCCGCATATTGCTCCTAGCCCAGTCACGTGCCAACTGATGTATAACTCTGTATTAGTTACGCAGGGTAACTTATCATAACCATATGTACCACCTCTCACCTATTTATTTTATATCACCCACGTGTTATTTGGTATTCATCGCTATCTAAACTTTATTTAGTATTGACTCCCTACTACTTGCTTCTACCCGACTATGGTACTCCGACTACTTGTGAGAAGTAAGGAAACACAGCCATCGAATCTCACTGAAAATCGAATGTTATATTAATGCGAATTCCTGAATTGTCTTATTGCAACTGTTGAACCTGCTCCATACTGACAGAGTTTGTGCTAGTTACGCTAGTATATACCCACCGAGCTACATCGTTGTGATCACATGCGCTGTCTATAACTTTGAAATTGAAACGACTGCATAAAAACACACAAATCCCACTTTCGTACCCAAATAACTATATACCGTACTATGACATTCCTTTTGGATCTGGGTCATGATATTTTTATCAACGGTATATTTCCATTTTTGAACGCAGAAGATATGTTTCGCCTGGAAGCTGTGTGCAAGTGGCTAAAGGATACGATGCATGCACCAGCTGTATGGGGTTCTCTCTATCAGAGACTTTTGATACCGCCGCTGTTAGCCGATTATACTCAGCATAATAGAGAAAAACAAGTCAAACTGATCAAAGAGGCGCTACGAGATCATATGAGCGCCAGAGTGTATTCATGGGGACGTGCATCGTCTGGCGCCTTGGGATATCCAGAGTCGGAAGTTGGTCCGCAAGAAAAATTATCAGAAGGATATGGATATGGATATGGGGGATGTGCAGTTCCCAAGCTTGTCACACGTGCTGCGGGAATTCATGTGCAATCTGTAGCTTTTTCATCGTCATCGTCTGTGATTCTCACTACAGACAGCGATTTGTATCTATTGCAGCTTTTCAAACTGAAACGTATGCTAGAGAGGTTCAGTGATCACATGCCAAGATGTTCGCAGGTATCAACCTGTGGGTATGGAACGGTGCTAGTGGCTATGACGGGAACTCAGGTATTCTTGTGTGATGGGATGTCATGCTCACGTCTTAATCTTGTGCTCAACAATGAGACTAAAGCGACGAGAAAGATTGAAAAGTTGTGAGCGTCGAACCATGATGGAGTAGCGATTATGGAAGGAATTGGACTGATAGTCTGGAATTTCGATGACCTTGAATGGTGGAAGATAAGGAATCGGGGGAGATTGGGAGAGATTAATGATATATCAGTGGATTGCAGGATTGTATCGGGTACTTCGGAAGGTGCGAACAGGACGGTGGACATAGCAATTGGAGATCACTATAATGGCAGATATGGGCAGCATGTATTAATATGCAGCAGTAGAGGAGAGTTGTTCATGACGGACATTGTTGATTCAAGAGAAGGCGGTGAAGCAGGGTTGTCTTTATTAAGACTGGATGCATTCAACAAATACTTAAGAGAGCTACCAGGTAGAGAAGTGGAAGCAAAATTCGTCCGGGTACGTGCTAGCGGGAATATATTCGCGGCGATAAGTGACCAGGGAGACGTCGTGTTCGGGGATTATTACGAGATATCCAATGTGATCGTGTATTCAGAATTGGAAGATATCGTGGACGTTGGAATTGGGCACGGGAACTTTCTAGCTTTGAGCAGGTCGGGGAGTGTCTGGACGTGGGGTGAGGATCATGGTGATGGATGCCTTGGATTGAGGCCGGAGGGATATGGTGCCCACGGCAAAAGAGCATTGCGGCCTATAAAACTTGAACTAGAAGGCAGAGCAATGGCAATTGGAGTTGGATGGTATCACTTTATAGCAGTAGTCATTCCTGAGAGAAGGAGAAAAAGAAAGAGAAAGAGAAGAAAACGTTGGGGGTGAGATGGAGACTCAAGGGGTACCAGTCTTTGCCGGGACAAAATTCAGCAAAGAGAGTGTGAGTTATTGGCCAAAAGTAACAATGATACAGAATGGTGCAAGATGCACAGTGCTGTACATCTCGGAGAGAGAGTATTAGTGAAAATTTTCAATTTATGCGGTTGTACTATACTACATCTACAATATATATAAGACTATGCTAGTTACTAAATACTTCCTAGGACGCTATCTTATCAATATATTAGTACGTTACTATTTGTCTGTTGCTATTCAATTGTTACATTCAGGCACACTTCTGAGTAACTCTCTAAGCCTAGCAACAACAGAACACACATCTAAGAGAAAGGCCCAGAACACAACAAGATTACCAACATTTATTATCTGCCACTCTATAAACCGCAACACTACGCTATAGCTTATAATCGCTCTGCCTCTTCTGCTCCCTGCCCATTATTATGCCCACTTAGCTCATATCCTCCTGAGATATCTTGCTCCTCACCCCCCCGACCGCTTTTGTGATGAACGGAAAAGATTAGAGCTATATAATTTCTTCAGACACCAGTTAAAACCATCGGAACAAACCCTACATAATGTAAGTCTTTTACACGTATCAGATTACACAATTGAATACTTCGAATATGTGTGATCATCTAAAGCAAAAAAACACTTCAAGAAATTTTGATGCTATTGGCAAGGCGAATTTTTTCATTGTTTTGAAGGAGAAATATCTGAATAATGCATCAACAAAATTATTTGAGATATTTACTCATATTCCGTGTTCGACAGGCAATTGGTTTGGAATCTTTTTCACGTCTAGTTCTTCCACTCTTACCGAGCTTCTCGGTATCCTCCCTCGACTTCGGAACAATAATAGCCACCGAGTGTCCCCAATGAGCACCAACAGCGACTGCTCTACCGTCTAGCGCAATCTTTGTGGGGCGTAATATTTCAATGTCAATTTCCGAAGAGACACCCCGATATAAAATATCGTCAACTGATACATTAGGCTGAACAATTATACCTACTTGTAGCTCGTATGGGCCAAATCCAAATACCCCATCGCCGTGATCTCTACCCCATGACAGGATATCACCGGAACATTTCAGCGCTAGAAAGTGGTCATAACCAATTGCGATGTCCGCAATATCCCTTTGCAGCTCTGGGTAAATGATCACCTTAGACACGTCTTCAATGTTCCCGAACAGGACATCTCCCTGATCACTCATCGCTGCGAACCACCTGTAGTTAGCAAAGACCCTGACGAATTTTGGCCGAACTTCTCTGTCTGTTAATCTTTCTAAGTATTCATTGAACGAATCCAATCCCAATACATTTGACATCTTCTGCGGCCTATTATAAGTAGCCCATCTACCCCTATGAATAAATGTCAAGTACAGCCCACCACTGCTGCTACACATCACTATAAAGTCAACACTTATCGAATCAATATCATGACACACCCCAACTGCAATGTCCATCATTTTATTTGGATGCAATGAAGTGCCAGGTATCACCCTGTAGTTTACTGGCATAGTATTAATCGGATAGAATCCGACGTGGTCCTGCTCCGGAAACCTGATTTTATTTAGAGGATACAAGCGCCACACTATGGCGCCGATTTCTTCCACAAGAGCTACTAACCAACCGTCAGAAACTAATACCTTCTCGATATTCTTGAGCACGGAAGCGTTATTGTTGAATGCAAATTCAAGTGGGGCATATGAATCGTCACAACACATAAATGCTTCAGTTCTCGCTCTGTCTACCACCACCACGGCGTCTGCTGTACCTGATACTTGTGAGAAAGTCAAGTCGTCCTTACCATAGAACTTTAATCTCACTGGCTCGAGCAATTTACTATGCCCGCGGAAACGTCCGAACCCATACAGCTTGCCCTCTGTAGTTAGAATGAATGAAGCCAAATCTGACAGTGCTATCGACTGTGCATGGATTCCTTTAGCCCGTAAAACATGCTTGGGCACCGCGCATCCTCTATAGCCAGGAAATACCTGCTCTTGCAAGCTTATATCTGACGACCCGTATCCTAATTTCCCATCGCAAGAATCTCCCCAACTATACACCCTGGAACTCAGATAATTATGTACCGTCATTTTGACCGATTTGACTTGCTGACATATATCCTGGTGAGAGCCGCTGACCGCATCTCTTGTGTTGAAAAGTCGCTGATAGTGAGGGTGCCACAGTGCCGCCTCTTGCGCCATCTCGTTCAGCCCTTTGCAGACTGCTTCCAGACGAAGCATATCAAGTGGCTTCAGGTATGGAAATATTCCGTCAACCAGAATATCATACCCTAAGTCCAAAAGGGTTGTCATTATGATAATAATGGTGTAGAGACTGTTCACAAATTTGTTGTTGCGGTCATCAATTTATGGACCTAATCAAATTCGCCGCACCAGTAGTCACGTGTGCGGCTCATAATACGGCCAATAACTGCCTTAAGAGGTTGGTATACAGCAGATAAAATTTGTGTTTACTAGATTTGATTATCCTCCAATAATCTTGCAAGTAGAATGCATAAAAGCATCCACATTATGCAAATCGGTTTGCTAGAGAAGATTTTCTCAAGACTATAGATCGCATCATCATCATCATGATGCCGATACCTGCTGTCAGCTCCACGCAATACTTCAATTGCCATAATGCTGGCTATAGAATTCAGTTAGGAGTCATAGATGAATAAAACAAATAACAAACTCTCTATGGAGGGTGAAGTAATGATTTTGAGCCTACTATTTACTCGAACTAAAAGACAAATGAGCCTTCCCTTGAAAAATTTGTTGCAGGTATAGTACAGCAATAATTTTACAGTAAATCCTATTAGAATTGTAATAACGTATAACTCATAATAGCGTACACTAAACTTACGACAAACCTATACTATGTATATAATCAATTTTTAGCTCTAAGTAACAACTCGAAGCAGACCAACTATTTAATTGTATAATACGAACCTACACTAACGAGCCTTCTTTAGACCCTTCCACCACAGATAGATAGGATCTGTCTTATACGGGGCTATGCCTTTTTTAACGATTTCATCCATTTCATCGAGACTATGTCCGTGAGTTTCTGGAACGAAAAAGAACGTAAAAATAGCAGCCAAAAACCCGAACACAGCATAGATCACATAAGTTTTCCATTGAATATTAATGAAACCAGCTGGGCAAGATACAGTTATAATGAAGTTGAATAGCCAATTAATGGCCGAGCCGAGACCATTTCCCATACCGCGTTGGCTTGGAGGGAATATTTCAGAAAGGTAAACCCAACAACCAGGGCCCCATCCGATAGCAAAAATACCAAAGAAGATAATAGAGAATGCAAGTGCAGCCTTTCCAGCAGCTTTATGAGCAGCGGGAATATATTGACGAATTGTCGGGTCGCATGTGTTTAATGCTCCAGTACATAACCCCGCTGGGCCAGTCGGTTCACCATACTTGCCCATCAAACCGGCAACAATACACATACAAGTGCACATTCCCAGAGCACCACCAATAAAGACCCATCTCCTGGACCATCTATCCATCCAGAAGGTCGGAGGAAGTGTCATGCCAAGATTAACTGCATACCAAATCACGGTAAAACGGAATACATCGATGCCACTGTAACCAGTCATCTCAATGATTGAACTAGCGTAGAACAAAACAATATTGGTACCGATGAGTTGCTGGTTGGCCATTACACTCATACAAGCCATAGTCCTTCCAAAACTGGCACCTTTGAAAAGATCGCTGAATTTCGAACTATTCTCAGTCTCCTCTAAAATAGCCTTTTGATAATTTTCAAGCTCAACCTTGATACTTTGTGCTTCAGGATCCTCACCTCTCAAGAAAGTAAGAACTTCAACGCATTTTGGCCAGTCGCCCATGTTTGCCAACCATCTAGGACTTTCTGGCAAGCATAATGAACCTACGAACCAGATGGCACCGGGAATCATCATTAAGCCCCAAGCGAGTTCAAGACCCGCACGACCCGAATTTGCAGTTATATTTGAGCATCCCCAGGCAACGATGTACATTACAAGAATCCCAACACACTCTGATAATTGGAATAATACAGCCAATCTACTTCTGATAGTAGGAGGACTCAATTCCTGAAGGAATAATGGAACGTTAGAAGAGGCGATACCAACACAGACACCCATAATTATACGACCGATTGAAAGAGCAGCTCTTGAGCCAGTGAGAAATCGACTGGGAATTGCGGCTGAAGAAACTTGAATCGCAGCACCTACAATCCAGATGAGTGAACCAAGCCGAATCATATTTTTTCTGCCAAGTGAATCAGAGATATAAGTAGATAGAACAGAGCCGACAAAGGCACCACCAGGGAAAGCTGCCGACACACCACCCTGTTGGATACCGGGAATATTACCATACACAGTGTTATAGCCTTCGTTACCAATAAAGGGCGTCATATTACTTCCGGCAGCACCGAACAAAAGACCACCCATCGTCGAAATGGCCGCAATAATATAGGGATTTCGAAACTTAACATTAAGATCGACATAACTGAGTGGAAACATATGGTATAACGTACTATATGTACCAACCCGAGGCAAATCTTTGCCTGCGAGACCACTCTTTTGAAACTGGTCTTCTTCTTTTGGAGGAAGGGCTTCCTCGTGGGGAATTGATGTTAGCGATGAAGGATGTTCTTCGCCCGTACCGTACGGTACACCATTTTCTATAGAACTCATTATAATATTATAATATCACAGTGATAATTAACATCTCAAATATTGAGCTCCAATTATCCCATTATATAATGCTCTTTGTTGCACCAGAACTAACTAAACGCCCCATTCTTTGTTGTGTGACTGATCAGCAGGGAGGGATGATCCCGTGAAGATGTCCATGTAACGCTCTTTGTTGGGTGACTGATAGGCACGGAAGAATCGTCCCATGAAAAAAATCGGATTACCGAAAGCATAAATTTGGATTGTTATTAAACGATGCCGTATTGACCTTTTCCAACATACATTTCTCAGAGATTATTGCCGGCAGAATCTATGAGGAACGCTGAGGAAAAAGAAGACATAAACATTACCAATGAACATTAAATTGTCCATCACTGTTGTCATTTTCGGGAACGGGGCCGCGATGTTCAATATCCGCAGATAGTGGGATGATTTCCAGATCTGGGATCTGCACTGCGGCAACGGAATAATTGCCGAATATTGTGTGTGAAAATTTTTGAAAATGCTGACAATAGTAAATGTAATAGATGATATAAAATCGTGTCAGGAGACTTTTTAATTGGTTAGTGGGTGATTCTGAAAGTTACTTCTCAGCCTCAAGGCATAAAGTTCTTTGTCCTCAGTCCGGGTCCTTCGGGTTATCGCTTTTCATAGAAAGTTGTGAGAAATTGTCGAAAGATAAAGATAACGGGGGGCTGCTGATATAATCAGGGATAGAACGTGCCGAGAGGTTTGGAGCAAAGTATAACCGCCATCATCGACTAGAAACTACCAAACGGCCGGTATGTTTGGAGAAGCAAGTATATCTTGATAGGTACCCCGCTCAAATTGGCTACAGAGGTCGACATCTTAACAGATAAAGGTCAAATTGACACTTAAGAAGCGTTCAGGGACGTACGAAGTAGCAAACTGTTGGATGATGTCAGAGAATGCGGGGGATAGACGTGCCACAATCAGCCTGCAATTGGATATATCACCGCTAGTCGATTATTGATAAAAGGGAAATCGAATTCGGGGGGGGGGGGGCATCAAGTCAGGGGTTCCACAGGGCTCCCGAATTCCTCCGCTGCTCGTCTTTATAGCATACCGGCCAACGTTCAATCGACCATCTATTTAAGAGCATGAACTATAGCCATGTGCTCTTAATTTACTGCTATTAAACCAAGCTATAACAGGAGGTAATTTCAATTACAACGAGAAATGGTCTTTGGACTTGTCTGATGAGTTGCAACGTCCTTGCTATTCAACTGATTGGTATTACCCCTGAAGATATAACAAACCTAAGAAAAACCACAAAATGCAACCTTCTACGAGCGTGAAATGCACCTCTATGTATATATATTCTCATCTTTCTATTCTAAACAACTCTAAACAGTGTATTTATGGAGCCTATTTACACTATATATCCATATAAATATTCAATCTTGAATTTCCCCATTGCAGAATTTTAGTGATCCTTGTACCAGGAACTACCTAATGGACCGTCTGTACAATAACCATGACTCATGCCATCCAAAAAACTCACTCAACCTCATTCTAAGCTTACCAACGCATATAAAGTAATAATGGAGTTATGATATATGATCCGCAAAGCCAAATTTCTACTTACTTCTTGTTGAGCTTTTTGCCTGATAGGAAACCAACTCTTTACGTCTTGTCGCGGATGTGCTATCTCCGGCTGAAATGACGTGGCCATGAAAATGTGCGATACAAAATGTAGTTAGTCCTGTTTATTTTCAAAAATATGCACTTGTTAATATGTCTAAAGTGACGCTTGGTAGATATTTATTTACTCGTATTAAACAGCTTGGTGTTGGCACGGTTTTTGGTGTTCCTGGAGACTTTAACCTCAATCTACTAGACCATCTTCCCACAGTGGGCGGGCTTCGATGGGCTGGAAATACAAATGAGCTGAACGCTGGCTATGCAGCGGATGGATACGCCAGAATTAAGCGACTAGGCGTTCTTGTGACTACTTTTGGCGCAGGAGAAATCAATGCTTTAGGTGCTACAGCAGCAAGCTATGCCGAGCAGGTTGGCGTGCTTCACATTGTGGGTGTTCCAAGCATGGAATTGCAGCGCAAAAAACAGCTGGTTCATCATACTTTAGGTGATGGTGATTTCAGTGTTTTTACACAGCTTTCAACGAGATTATCTCGAGAAACAATTGCGGTCCAAAATGCAGAGACAGCCGCAGAGCGTATTGATCAGGCTATATCCTCAGCATATATATACCAGAGACCGGTATATCTATCAATTCCCGCTAATATGACTGAAATACTACTAGATTCTGCCCTTCTGGAGAAGCACATTGATGTATCGTATCCTCCCAGTGTGGAGGTGACAGAGGATAAGGCTATTGAGGAGATAACTGACATTGTGGCTAAAGCGCAGAATCCCATCATCTTGTTCGATGTAATGGTAGGTAGATATGATGCGAAAGATGAGGCAAGAAGCCTTGCAAAGTCACTAAAGTATCCAGTACTTGTAACGCCGATGGGTAAGGGCCTATATGATGAAGATGACAAACAGTTTGCTGGAGTATATGTGGGAGCCATTTCTGAACCCCATGTAAACGAAATTGTAGCAAAATCGGACTGTATCATTTCACTGGGACCTCTGCCATCCGATATGAATACGGGTGGCTTCTCCCAGGATTTTTCCCCTGCAAAAGTTGTCGAGTTCCATTGCGACCATACAAAGGTTCAAGATAAGAGATATGATAAAGTGTCATTGAAACCAATTCTAAAACGACTTTCAAGAGTTTTAGGTGATTTACCGAAGAAGACTTCTGCTGCGACATTGGTGCCTCAAAAGAAGCATGTACAATCTACACCCGCCGACACTGCTTTGTCACAAGAGCATTTGTGGAGTGCTTTTAAGTCATTCTTAAAACCCGGTGACATAGTCATCACAGAAGCTGGTACATCATTTTTTGGAACGTTGAGTTCGACCAATTTCCCCAAAGACATTACTGTTATCATGCAGATGTTTTGGGCCGGAATTGGATACTCTGTTGGTGCCTGTTGTGGAGTGTCATTTGCAGCAGAAGAGATAAATCCAGAAAGGAGAGTTATACTTATGGTTGGAGACGGATCACTGCAAGTGACGGCAACAGAAATATCAACACTTGTTAGATGGGGTCTCAAGCCCTATTTGTTTGTTTTGAATAACGATGGATACACGGTGGAACGATATTTTCATGGGGGTGCAGCCTATTATAATGATGTTCATGCGTGGAACTATTCTTCTTTACTAGATGTTTTCAATCCCAAAAAAAAGAAAACATATAAAATCGAAACGACCGGTGAGCTCGACAAGTTGTTTTCCGATAAGGAGTTTGCAGAGCCAACAGCCATTCGAAGCATCGAACTCATGTTGGATAAATTCGATGCACCTGAAGTCTTTCGTAAACTATCAGACAGGATGTCTAGATAACCGAAATATGCATTAGATATAAAAACAAATTTGCGGGACTTTTTGGTGATCTTTCAATTTCATATTCTAACAGATTTGAACTCCGTTTGGTTTTTTGCCAATTATTACTCAGCTGAATCACGATAAAACCGTTGGTTTTGGATTTGTAATTGTTGCGGCGCGACAGAAGTAGGGGGGAAAAATATCAAATTATTACATTAACCTTATTACAAAGGATTTCTAATGAAACAAATCATAATTCTAATACAAGTCTTTCCTGGAGGTATTATACCACATCTGGTAAAATGCCAGCCTCTTGGCGACCAATTTATGTTGTTGTTTTCCAAATGGGGAAATTTTTAGTCTTTGTTCCGATGCCGATTGACAATATCCAAATACGGCAATTTTCAACCGCCATCCCGATACAACTTAAATAGCATCCCCTTGCTCTCACTTGCTATTGTCCATCTCAGACAAAATTTCGTCCATACTTCGAATCTTGAGCAAAGCGCCAAAAATGACGACTCCAATAGTTGCAACAAGCTTCAGCGAGGCGACTCATAGCCGACGGTCTCTGCGTGAACTCCTGCCAAAATCAACAGTACCTGATAGCACTGTGATCAAATTGGCTGAGACCGCTATTCTCGATGTTCCGTCGGCATTTAATAGTCAGACGGCCCGGCTTACGGTTTTATTTGGAGAGGAGCACAAAAAACTTTGGTCGATTGTTGGTGATGTGATACTGGCACAGATCGGCGAAGAGCGTTGGAACGGTGGTGCCAAGCAGAAATTTGGCAACTATTCCAATTCATACGGTACCATTTTGTTTTTTGACGATCAGACGGCTGCGAATGGGTTGAAAGACATGGCCCCAGAACTCTACAAAGATAAGATAGATGATTGGGTCCACCAGAGCGGTGGCATGCACCAATACTACGTATGGACTGCTTTGCATGCTCTGGGACTGGGTGCCAATGTGCAGCACTACAACCCCCTTATCGACGAAGATATTCGTAAGACATGGAAAGTTCCGTCACACTGGAAGCTAACGGCACAGATGGTGTTTGGTGTTCCTAAGGAGGGTATCACAGCCCCAGAAAAGCAGCAGAAGCAGCCTTTGGAAGAGAGGTTGCTTGTGTTTGGAACTGACTCGAAGGCATAAAGGTTACACAGAGTTTAGATATGTAATTAGATCTTGTTCTAAGGTGTGCTATTTTCTCGCGTCTATGATTCTCCCGACACCGAAACAGTTGAGAGATTTTCATCACCACATATATAATTTACTACCCATTTAGGGGTCTTATTTTCTTATATTAGAGGATTATATTGTGATTTTTACTATATGTAACATATTTGACGAAAATTTACAAGAATTTTACTAAAGCTTCCCTGAACGAATTTCCCCCAAGAGCCTCATGATTGCTCGCTTCCAATATTACAAATCAACAATGACCCACAAACTAACTAATAAAATCAAACAATCTGCTTACGGAAAGTGAAATGGCAGATGCCGGGTAATAGTCCAATATTTCGAATTAGCATATAATACGCTTTTACACAAATTTGGCATCATCCTGAATCGCCTTTTGAGTCGGATCTTATAGGTATTGTTGTTTAAAGCCTCTGACCCCGATTCTTGTACTTATATGTATATATACTTTTCTGGCAATTTATATTCTCCTTAGCTATACGGATTGAAGAGTTTCGTGTTTATCGAATAGGACTCCTTATGTTCCTCAGGTTTCCGGCGAAGCCTCGCAACCTTGACAAAAACAATAACAAAGATGTGGACTCGAATTCTAATTCTAAGCGGAAAAAGACAGCCATAGCCTGTGATCGTTGCCGCATTAACCGCATCAAATGCAATGAAGGGAAACCCTGTGAAAGATGCATCAGAGTCGGTGCCGAATGCATTGTTTCTCGTGAACCATCTCGTACCACCAGTAACGACGAAACCGAAGCTACAGAGATGCCTTGTGTCGATACCAGTGGCTCTACTAGGAGCGAAAGCCCAACCAGTTCATTTTTTTTTCATTCTAAAAAGAGCAAGGACCGAGAGACCATTTGGGCGACATCATCCCAGGACAATATTCATAACATCACCTTTCACGTTCAAAGCTTCTTTGCTAAAGAAGGGCCTGAATCCTCCCATATTTCTGGCTCAGCACTTGCTGGTAATCTCTTTCCTCAGTTGCCGCATCCAGATCTGCCATCCAAGGACAACTCTATAGTGTCGAATGCACTGATCAAAAGTGAGAGGAGCTATTATATTCGTATTTTTTGGGACTGCTGCCATCCGCTGCTGCACTTTATGAGCGAGGCAGAATTCGCCGAGCTAAACGCTCTCTCACCGCCCAGCACCTTCGATAAATATGGGGCAAAGAGCTCTCTGGCCGATTCTATGATCGCCCTGGGTATGCAACACGGTAATGCCATTGGAATCGGTAGGCAGAAATCAAGTACGCAACATGGGCAGGGAGTTAAATGGACTGGCTTTGAATACTTCCATCGTAGTCGTGAATGCATGAGGGTCGACACAGAAGTCACCTTAGACGTAATAAGATGCCATATTCTTCTGGTTCTCTACTTTTTGAAGGGAAATGCCTTTCACGATGCCTACAATATGCTCGGTGTCACAGTCCGCAAGGCCTACATTGGCAAGCTTCACCGGCCGCCCCCTGAAGAACTGCCTGATTCCCAAAAGACTGCACATATGCAGTTGTGGTGGATTCTCTTTTCCCTGGATCTTCAGTGCTCGATGCAACTTGACCTGCCTGCGGCCATTCAGAAGGGCCTCGTCAAATGCCCCTTTCCTACTGAGCAAGAACTCATGCGCTATGTGTGCTCCTTCAACAGCTGCCAAGAGCATGCCGAAACTTTTATGTATACCACCCATATGGTTCAGCTCGCTCTCATAGGTTCTGAAGTAGGTCCAGGTATTTTAACAGATTTTGTCGACGATCTTGGTAGCCGTCCGGCTGGTTCTAAACTTGACGCTCTTAATATCACATCCACTCTTGAAAAGCTCGATGCATGGCATGAGAATCTACCTTCAGAGTTGCGGGTGACTGGAAAACTGGAGTTGACAACTTGGTTACAAAGGCATGCCGTTCTTTTGGAACTTCAGTACCACAATGCATGCATGCTGATCCAGCGTCCTTTCATAGTCCGGCTATACCATGCTGCTGAGCTTCTGCAACGGCATGAAGAGCTGAACATCGAGAATGCCCTGTACCACGCAAAAATAGTCATTGAGATAGCATTCACCATCCACGCTGAGTCTGAGTTTCTCATTGGCTGGTCAGAAGTCGCTCACATGCTCTGGAATGCTACAATCACAATTTTGGCATACGCTTACGCCGACCTCTCGAATTCCTTTGTTCCTCGGGCTCTGGATTTCCTCAAATGTTCCCAGAAAGTCTTTGAGTTTCTTTTCCCCAACTGTCCTACTGTTATCGCGCTGAAGAATATTGTTAGTTCGCTCACCAACATCTTGTTGGATGTGAAGAACGGCTTGTTCGCAGCTACCAAGCACGACAACCAACTGGGCCGAGATTATTTTGCATCTTTACTAGAGGAACAGCAGATTTTTCTGACTAGTAACAATATGTCCCACTCAGCTGTCGATATGTATGGTAGCACGCGCTTCTCAACGGCAGCTGAGAATACGTTTATATCCAGTCCGGCAATAGATTAAGTTATTGAAAATTCTACGGTTCATTGTGGAAGATAGAAATTATTATTTTTTAGATCGCATTGAAAAGTATACTCAGCAAAAACCAGACTTTACTATCAATAGGAACTGTATTGTGATCACCTACTAGCAAATCGAAGTAAGCCGCAACTTTGCCATGAAATGCGCAGCTCATTATATCTATCAAGCATATAGTAGTGCAATAGGACGCAAAATTCCACTCTAAATATTATATTTGAGTCTCTGGAACTAGCACAACATGTAGTAATGTAGAAATTTCAGCAAACTAATCGTTGCCAAATTCATGACTATGAAACCGAATATACCCAAGAAACTAACAGAAAAGATATCGAATCATTCCCTTATAATCTTTTGATTATATATGGGGGGCTTTGGCAAAATCTTGCCCTCTTGGTGCCATCTCTCTGCCAGCCTGCCATAAAGCCACACATTATTTGGAGCTTCTCCTTTAGAATTGTTTACCTTAGAATCTCCAAAAAGACGACCTTTCTCTTCATTCCAATCGCGATATTGTATTTTGTGCCACTCTTGGGGTGTGTTATAGTTGAGTCTTTTCAATTTTGGCGAATTCAGTTCGTCGGGATCAATAGTGGTATTGTACGAAGGACCACAAAAATATATAATGGCAAGACGCTTTCTAGATTGCTGATCAATAGGAGGTTTAACAACTCTGTGTATAGTTGACTTGAAGTAGCCCCCAGTAATAAACTCGAAGGCATCTCCAATATTCACCACAAGAGCATCTTGGACATATGGCACGTATTTCCAAGTCCCAGTATAGTAATCCCTTATCTGTAACGTTGCCATAGGTTGCGAGACGATAAAGGTAAATGCTGTTGAGTCGGAATGGCCACGTAGCCAGGTGTTCTCAGTTTTTTTCTCCTCAGCATCGGTCATGCCATGGTATATCATGAATCTACCAAACCCACCCCCGGAATTATCAACATCACCCGGAATTAATTTGAAAGCATTCCACAGACTACCTTCAGGAATCTCTAGAGCTAAATCACAAAGGGAAGAAAGTTTCTTCAAAATATCGAGATGAATATATCTGAAGTAACTAGAAATTTCCGGCAGGTAATCCTTTGCAATTTCCGGAAGCTTCTTTTCGGGCGAGGAAATAAGGTCATCATGCAAGAGATCGCGCAAGTTAAAAAGTTCTATATTATCACGAACGCCTTGCTGCATTGCCCAGTACCGCTTTGGCTTATATCCATCTCCCTTTTCAGCTCCAAGACCGCGGCTTCGGTCTTCCTGATCAGCTGTTAAAGCACCAGAACGATATTTCGCTTTAACATCTTCTGGCTGCTCCAAAATAGCTTGCCCAATTGATTTGAGTCGAGATAGTCGCTCATGGCTAATACCATGATTAACTATATAGAAGAAGCCATGGGTACGAACAGCATCTTCTAAAATGTCTGCCAGTTTTTTTCTTTCCGCGAGTCCATCTGGACCTTCTTGAAACCTTGATAAATCTACAGCATTGAGGCTTATAAAATCTAGGGAATCGTCCTTGGTGGGCTCTGCTTCATCAAAAGGACGTAATCTATATTTCTGATCCAGTTCTGCAATGGTCATATTTTAGAAAATAATATAATTAGTGAACCAGGACCGAGAAAAAAGAAGGAGCATTTTACTAGCTTGCATATAAATTTATAATTCATTAGAAAATCCGTTGCACGTTGCGTGATTTGCCTTATCTGTATTGCGCAATTGCGATGCTTTATGTTCTTATGCCATCTCAGTACCAATTCAGGTACGGGTTTGGTACTTTTTGTGCCTATCAGCGGCTTATTTCCTGACTGGAAATACGCCAAGAACGCAGATCAATATAGATACATTTGATATTTGTTGCATATTTTGGCTGCTGTTATCGAGTAAAAATCGTATCGGTATAAGCTGTAGCTGGGTTATAGAATTCTCCCTCTCCCGGACATGGGTTTATAGTTCTAAACGGCACCAAATATTATATATGTCATTTTTGCTAGAATATAGCCCTATTAGTCTTTGAATACCATGCTGTTTATTTATAGCATACATTTATTCTAATTGAGAATCAAGAAAAGCTATCTTCACAATCACTTGGCCTTCAAATACAAACAGCACGTGCAAAACGGCTTTGAGTACTCGGATCTCAATTCTATATCTGATATAAAGCCTCACAAAATGTCACGGAACTGAAAATTATTGCCATTTGGATCAATAACGCCATCTATGGTCCGAGATGCGTGACCATGGTGAGAGTCATAATCTGAACAACTGCAGGAAACATGTGGAAATACCCGCAGTTATAAGGGACAATATAGCCATGATTGGTTAAATGCTCTGAAAAATATTCGTACAATTTCAGCACGGTATCTTCAATGACTGAAAAATTAGCAACTCAAGTAGATCAAGAGGAGGATCATTCATTGGAATTGGCTCTCTTCAGACCGCTTCAAGCAAAAGAAAAGGTTTCAGAAGAAGTGGACTCACTTCTAGAGAAATATCCCGATTTAAGAAACTATTCATCTCTGGTATCACAGGGTGCGTTTCTTGCAAATGACGAGAATGCAATTTATTCTGCGGATTATGACGAGAGTGATAGAGTTGCTTTGGAGAGGGAAAAGAAGTATCCCATTCTTTCGCAACCCTTTAGAATGGTAATGGTCGGTGTAGTTGGATCATTTGCGGCTGTCAATTTCGGTATGGATGAATCGGCTGTAAGTGGTGCTCAAGTCGAATATGCCAAGGAATTTAACCTCGTCAATGTAAATGTCCTTGGCGTGACCAATGCTGCTCCATATCTTGCTGCGGCGCTAATAGGCTGTCCTATTGCTATTGCTCTCGACAGGTTTGTTGGAAGAAGAGATGTGGTATTTCTGTCATGCGTCATAGGTGTTGCCGGATCCCTATGGCAAGCATTTAGCTATAAATGGGGCTCTCTTCTAGTTGCTCGTCTTTTCTTAGGCATTGGAATGGGTTTAAATAGTTCGGTTGTTCCAATCCTTATCGCTGAATCATCTCCTGCTGTTTCTAGAGGCGCTTTTCTTATGCTTTGGCAGACATTTATAGCATTTGGGGTCATGTTCGGTTCTATTATGAACAGAGCCTTTGTAAATGTCTCAGGGTATACCTCATGGCGTCTTATGATCGGTTCCTCCGTGGTGGCTCCATTTATTACTGGCATTTTGATTTACCTTATTCCCGAGTCACCTCGCTGGCTTCTGTCACATGGAAAAAGTGCAAAATCATTTAACGCTCTGCAAAAAATTAGAAAAACTCCACTTCAGGGGGCGCGTGATTTCTATGTCTTATACGAGTCGTTGAAAGAAGAAAATGAACTGGAAAGAATCTCATATGCACAGCAAGCAAAGCTGGTTTTCGCAGATACCAGAGTCAGATTTGCATTTTTCGTTTCCAACTTCGGTATCTTTATGCAGCAATATTGTGGAGTGAATGTGTTGGTTGGATATACGACAACTATCTTGGTTAACTCCGGTGTAGATCCACAGACAGCAATTGCTGGTAGTATCGGTATTGGGGGTGGATGTTTCCTGGCCACATTTGCATCGTCGCAAATTATTGACAGATATGGACGACGAATCATGCTGCTTTCGACGTTTCCGATACTGGGTGGAGCATTATTTTGGCTTGGAGGGAGTCTTTATATTGACGACAACAGCCAGAGATTGGCTTCTGGCCTAACATCAATGTATGTATTCGTTCTTGCCTATGGTTTAGGAATTGGACCAGTAAGTTTTACTCTCAATGCCGAGTCGTACCCATTGAATGTTAGAGCATTTGGTGTGAGTACTTGTATGGCACTCAATTGGACTCTTGACTTTGTCCTCAGCATGTCGTGGCCAAAAATGGCTTCTTCGATGACACCCAGTGGTGCTCTTTACTTTTATGGAGCGTGGAACTTTGCAGCCTTTGTTATAAGTTACTTTATCATACCAGAGACTAAACAGCTCACATTGGAAGAGCTGGACTTAGTGTTTCAACGAGGAATTAGCAGTTTTGCAAAACACAAGCTTTCTCAATTGGTCGCTTCGGGGAAGAAATTGAGGCATAATGACTGATAGAATTGGGGTCTAGTTGATGTCGTCTTACACTGATATACCATAAGGCTTTAGACTATGGTGGAACTTTTTCAACATGAGAGCTGAATTTTCACAACAACAAAAAATCAATCTTGATATTTCACACAGTAGGAATAAGCCATATGCTATTTTTATTACGAGGAAAGCAGGTAAAAAAGTGGTTTCAATGTCACAATATACATTCGTTTAGTTGATGATATTCGTTTAGTTCGTGTTAAGACAGTTTCACTTCTTTTCTACCCTGTAATGATTAATTCTCAGCCATTCTGAGCAGATTTCAACGATAAAATACCAAAATACCAAAATACCGTAATGCTCAGTATTTTAAAATCTTTTGAAAACTTCAAGGTGGACCTCTTACACACACTAGTATGACGTGATTTGTACGAAAAAGACGTTATCGCATCATTTTATGATGTTCCTTAGACCCGATCATTGATCTTGACAAGCTTCTGCAGTGATGACCAAACTCGACTTGGAGAAAAGAATTGCCATAGTTGGTGCAGGCCCTGCAGGTGCTATAGCACTGAATATATTTCTTGAATATGGATTTAAAAATATTCAGGTATTTGAAAGCAGAAGTATACCTGGAGGTACGTGGGTGAACGACCACATATTGGAAGGACCAATTCCGAATCCTGATGTCTCTCTTTATCCTGGTCTAGATACCAATGTTTTGCCTGAGATAATGAGTTTCTCTACTAAAAGAATTGAATTGTCTGAGCCAGATTCCGACTATGGTATCAGAAGCCGTGCTAGATATGGTACTGACAATGGCTTTGTACCGGCAGAAACGATATTCGACTATGTTAATAGTTTCTTCTCGGGGCCTGCTTCAGGTTTCGTGCGGTACAACTCGACTGTTGTGAAGCTTGAACAAGCGAATGGCCCAGGATCACCGTGGCTTCTTACAGTGAAAGACTCGCCCGCTGTTGAATTTGATTACGTCTATATTGCAATTGGAAGACATCGCAAACCATATGTCCTCGACATCCCTGGGATGGGCCACATAGGTTCTTCTACCGAATTGTTTTCTCATACTAAGTTTTTTCGAAACCCACATGACTTTGATAACAAGAGGGTATTATTAATTGGGTCATCTATTAGTGTAGCTGATATTGTTCACTACATCAAGGATCATGCCAAAGAAATCAATGTTTCAGTCAGAGGTGTAGTGCGAATTCTTAGCTATGCACTGTCGCAACCATTTGTAAATGTCAGAGGTACAATTAAGTCTTTTGAACCGGGAAGCGAACCATCAACGGTCAAAGCTCTCTTTAACGACGGTACTTTAGTAGACAACATTGACAGAGTGATATTTGGAACAGGATATCAGTTGGAACTTGATTTTCTGAAGGAATACACAGAACCGTATGGTGGAGTCACTTCGTTCAAATGGCTGAAAAACTTCTATCTTACGACTTGGTGGGCTGAAGATCCTTCATTAGCCATTGCAGGTTTTTTCACAGATGGTCTAACTTGGAAGGCCATGGAGTACCAGGCAAGAGCATCGGCTCAGTTTTGGAGCGGTGCTCACCCACTTCCATCAAAGGAACAAGCAATAAAATGGGAAAAGAACAGACGTGATAAGAATGTCCTTGATTGGCATTCATGGTTTCCTCATGATGAAGATTTTTTCGACGAAATGATCAGAGTCGCATGGGCTGATGGGGACAGAAGCAAACCTCCAAACTATGAGATAAGCTGGAGACAAGCATACTTCAGAGGATATGAACTGAAAAGATGGCACTGGTCACAATCCAGAGAAGAGTGGCTGAAAGCTCATCCTGAGTCTTTACAGCATTACAAAGCTACTAGGGAGTTTGTCGAGTCAAGAATCGAACCATACAAGGGCGAATATGGCAGCGGATCTGTCAATTCATATAAGAAAGAGCTTATAAATGCCACGACGTAGATGAAACTTCAGAATTTGTATTATATTATGTATAATTATACATGCAGGATTTACTATTGCATATTACGAATTCGTATGCCTTGCAGGATTTACTATTGAATATTACGAGCTCGTATGTCTCGAGAGCCTCAAAAGCATACTAAACATACATTAGTAGTTCAAAATTTCCCCTATTAGCTCATTATAGTTCTCAAAAGAAGTCGGGGCCTGTGTATTAGCTACTCCGCACAGTTTATCGGGGATATGAGATGATGATGTCATCTATTAAGTTCTGAGAAAAAACCTCCAGCAGACGTATTTAACTCTATTATATATCGGATATTTTGATTCATCAATATTCCATAATTTTGTTTATCTGAACCATAATTTTACTTTTTTTGGATATAAATAGAGTTTGTTTCTCGGGGTTGAATGCGATAAGGTTTCGGTTGCTCACGTGGTAGCTACGACCATCTGAAATAATGGGGTACCCGATAATGTGGAGAACTTCTTCTTCTTCTTCACACACTAATATTATAAATAATGACATTACCAAAGATACAGAAGTGAAAAACAGCAACATGAACTCTTTGCTAGGATTGAATTACGTGCTTTTTACAATTGCCCTAAAAGCCTGCGAGAGAGCTGGAGTTAAAGATGAACTGGTGCTAAGCGCCCAGTCTTCTTTGGCATGCAGAATGGCTGACCAGGGAGTAGTTATCGCCGAGCAGAAAGTAGCTATCGCCGAGCAGAAAGTAGTTATCGCTGAGCAGAAAGTACCTGCTGATGATGAGCTAGTACGCCATGCTTATGGAATGTTGCATTTCGCCGTAGACGACCTTAAAAAAGCTGCAAAGCAAGTTGATGATGCTCGAAATAAAATTGATACAACTAATCAAAAGCGCGTGGGAGCTGGATTGGCTGCGTCTAACAGATCTGGAGTGGTTGATGCTGAATCGTCTAGGTTAAACAGGACAGAAGCGATTGATACTGAATCGTCTACATCGAACAAATACAGTGGAGAACTGATTGTAACGAATCGAAGTGATGCCGACGGTGCTGGATCATCTGGATCGAATATATCTGATGCATGTGATATTGAATCGTCTATGCCCAATAGAGAAGAAGTTCACGATACTAAAGTGGGTGATAGAGCAGGCTCGAATAGTCGTCGGGACAAAGTTTCTGGTAAGCAGCGGGTATCTCATTCGAGTGTAATAAGTAGAATTGCCAGAGCTGTTAGTTTTTGGTCACAATCGTCCGGGATTGCCAGATAAAGATGAGTAAGCCGTCCTGACAGAATGTAAAGTGAATTTACAGTACATTTTCTAACTGAAAATTAGTTGTTGTGGTAGCCTTTCAGTTCAGGGTACTCGATTGCCAGATGGAAATGAGTACGCACCCCTGGTACAATCAGATTGCTGTCCGATAATCTAAGTACTCCATTCGTTGCCGAAAATTTGATATCTCATTATCCTTATAAAGCACTGCTATCAGAGTGGCTTGATGAGCTCCGTTGTGTACTTCTGAGAGCCTGTTTCCGGATCTTCTGTAGTTCTTGCGCTTGTTTCGGTTGTCTGGGATAACAGATCGAGCTGCCATATTCGTCGCCGGGTCGTACGCATCCTTCGAAGAATTTTAGGGCGGCGTCGCTATCTGCGCCCTTGGATGGGCCTGTCAGTCGGTAGTGTACATTCACTGCTCGCCTGGTCTGAACGATAAGAGATGCCGGAATGGCCAGCCCTAGCACTAATTGAGCCCAAGTCATCTTTTGACTAAATGATATGCCATTTGGAGATGATTAAAACTTAAAATGTCACTTTTATGTGCTGAAATTTCGCATATTCTGTATCATTTCTGCCAACCGCTATGATAATAGCTGATAAAATCAGTACATAAGCTCAAAAGCCGCAGTCATATCGTGGTCAGGGTTGGAGTGATCTGCAACTTGATTACCTCATTTGTAACCTTTAACAGACACTTTTGTAATACCGCAATGTGTTTGTATCATCAGCTAGTTAACTCCACTGATTTGTAATCATCAACCAGCTAACTCCGCTGCTCATAAAGTATATAACTCTTTGAACTTGCATTCTTCTCAACTTCAGAACTCTTGAATACTTTGACCGATTGAAACATGGTTTATGGCGTTGCAATAATTGGAGCTGGTGCTCCAAATTCTTGGGCTGCTAATAGTCATATCCCGGCCTTAAAAGCACTTACTGAAGATTATAGAATTATTGGCGTTCTCAATTCCTCAAAAGAATCTGGAGAACGAGCTATAAAATACTTTGATCTCAATAAGAATACCAAAGCCTATAGTAAATTGGAAGAACTCGTTGACGATAATGAAGTTGATCTGGTCATTGTAACTGTAAAGGTTCCTAATCATTATGACCTTACCTTACCATTGTTGAAGAAGAAGAAAGTTGTCTATGTGGAGTGGCCTTTAGGAAATGGCCTTATAGAGGCGGAGAAATTGGCAAAGAAGGCAAAGGAAAACGACACTACAGTGCTGGTTGGTCTTCAAAGTCGTCTAGACCCAGTTATTCTTAGAGTTAAACAGCTTATTGAAACCGGTGTTATTGGCGATGTTTTCTCATTTACTTATACTGGCGGGACGCCAAACTGGGGGCTCAGAAGCGGACGTAGACCTGACTATTTGTATGATGTGGAGAATGGTGCTACTCTTCTTAGTATTCCTGTGGGCCATTCTTTGGACGCTATTAGATTTGCAATTGGCCAGGAATTTTCTTCCCTCAAGGCATCAATATATTCAATTTTCGAAGAGGTGACTTTTGTTAATGAAAAACAAGAAGCTGTCGGTGCCAAGAAGAAGACTAGCCCGGATCATATAAATATCATTGGAACTATGGGCAAGAAGACTGTTTTCTCATTCAGTGTCAGTGCTGGCCAACCAAATAAATTATCTCCGAAATTGGAATGGCGCATCAGGGGAACAGAGGGTGATATACTTGTACAAGGACCAAACGCATATTCCGAATATATTCCTTTGAAAGTGAGCGTTGCAACCAACGATAAGGAAGAAATTGCTGAATATCAAGCTTTCGATCATCCTCCACAGGTCGAAAACATTGAAGAACTTTGGAAGGAGTTTGCAAAGAGCTCGCCTGAGAAACATGATAGGTTGGCTGATTTCGATACAGCTGTCAGTTTACATAAAATTCTTGATGCCGTTGAGAAATCATCTGAGAGCGGCCAGGAAATTGTATTTTGAAACAGATCTGCCCACATTTTACATAGTCAAAGATATAGAATAGATAACTCATGATTTTTGAAAATAAACGGGGGTTTGCTGCTTTTTATTATGTACTCTCTACTTATTGATATCTAATGATTCTTATTACTCTAAATTCCATTGTGCGACTTTTTTCAATGAGATCGGTATACCAATGATCAGCATTTCTGGGCTGCAACGCGGAAAAATGGCGCGGAACATGGAATTGTCCAAATCTGGTCAAATCACACGATATATCTGAGATATATAAACCTCTCTTTTCCCCTCAAATCTTCTTCAAGCTCTTGCATTTTAAACGTACAGGCCAGTCATAGTAGAACACTCTATACTTTCCTATCATTGTTTTCTTCCAACGTTGGATTTCTGAGAGCTTCGCCAACGTCGCCGTCGGACCTTCAAACCAAGAGCTCCACTGATCAGACAGCTACTGAGAGGCAACACAGAATTTTGAGGTATATATATGTATTGTTACAGAGTTAGGGTTAGACTTTCATGAAGAAACTACCGAAGTTGATAATGAAAATTCCTTGTCAGTAATTGAGGTAGAACTGATTGGAAGCTGAGGCCCGTGCTTATGAACTACTGCAATTGTATAAGAAACTGTAAGCTGTAATGAATAAAAGAATCTATATCGAGTTTATAAGTAACTTGAAATTTATCACATGATCTCACCAAACTGCAGAAGTCGTGGTTTTTTCGTAAC
Source organism: Casaregolazyma patagonica (assembly GCA_030580475.1). Classification (NCBI taxonomy): domain Eukaryota; kingdom Fungi; phylum Ascomycota; class Dipodascomycetes; order Dipodascales; family Trichomonascaceae; genus Casaregolazyma; species Casaregolazyma patagonica. The sequence continues at coordinate 24,141 of JAKTSZ010000004.1, forward strand.
AAGATAGATCAGCATTAGAAAATAGAACCAAATTGACACAGTTACCATAGCAAGGCTGTTGCGCGCGATGTTCTAGGATGAAAAGCTATTGCAATCTACATATATGAATAGGGTATAAGTAAAAAATGAAATTTAATTGAATACTAAAGATTGCGGTTTGTAGGCTTTAGGTACGATTCTCTACTAGACAAAAGTAAAGTAGCGACACTCGGTATTAACCCAGATTAGTGTCTTTGATAAATAGCAAAAAGTAGTTATATTTCAATATAGGATCTATGCCCATATTTGTATATAGCGGGTAACTCTCGTATACTTTCTAATTGGCAAAATCCGTATATCTTGTTGATGCGCAAGCAAATCTATATCATGAAAGCTAAGGCACAGGGGGGTCTTTGCACGTAATCACAGAAATAGAATCACAGCAATAGCAGTACGACTATTTCTGCATTACAACCTTTATTATATTTTCTTTTTTCTTCTATCACTTTGCTATAATATAAATAGCTACTTTCATTCTATAATTATTAATTGACACATTATATTCTTTGAATATTGACCAGTACTTTTCAGCTGATACTAAGACTCACTTCTAAATAAATCCACTCCGTTTTTCGGTGCAACTGAACAGCGTACTATAAGGGTTGAAGAAAAATTGTTTTGACAAAAATACTCTGAAGCATGTTCTAAGCGAGGCCCCCCAGCGTAACAACACATCTTGCTGGGTCTTTCGTTCCTTAACAAAATTCAAAAACACTTCTGATAATCTCCAGTCTATCATTTGAGTTATTTGGAATGCCTGTATCGTGAACCACACCCCCTTTAGCAATTGCCATAATTTTTGCCTTACAATTTCAGCGACTGCTGTTTTTTTAGAAATGGAGCGACCTAAAAGAATTCTAGCCACTTATGTGATTTTGAACGAGTTTTTAAGTTTGAAATGGCAGATCATTTTTATATTTAATCCTAATGACCAATATATTACGCTATTTTTGTGGTCCCCAGCCTTAGCTGCAATCATCACCGCATACACATATGACATAGCCATCAATAATTTTGGATGGAATTGGCCGAAGAGTCGTTGGGTCTTATATGGGTGGGCAATTCCCGCCCTTTATACTCTTATCTCATACTCATTGATTTGGATCAGTGGACTAGGAAAGTTTGGAGATCCTGATTTTATACAGGAAGCTCGCGATAGGTACGGGATTGTCAATGGGCCGGTGTGGTTAGTATTGATATGGGACTTGTTAATGCGTGGCTCTGTTGATCTCATAATGACTATGGCATCTGCTCTTGGAGAAGAGATTGGCTGGCGCGGATTTATGACTCCAAGATTGATAGAGATCTTTGGATTCCATAATGGTAGTCTTATTTCTGGACTTATTTGGGCTGCCTGGAATTACCCTTCTATTATCTTAGGCATCTACAGCAATGGAACACCTCGGATATATGCCGCCATGTGTTCCACATTAACCGTCTGTTCGATGTCAATTATCATGGCGTACCTTAGAATACACTCAGGCAGTTTATGGCCCTGTGTAATGCTACGTGCTAGCCATAATTTATATATAATGGGATTTGCTACGCCTCTTACTATATCTTTGGGTAGTAAGACGGCATATGCTATTGATGAGCTTGGGTTTATGCTATCCTTGGTTACTCTTCCGATGGCTTTTTACGTGATGTATAAAAGTAGAGGTACCGGGTCAATGGTAGGAAAATAGCCCAGGCCTCTAGCCGACTACAAAAAGTTGACTTCTTTAGAATAATAGAATTACAGTTCATCTGGTATTATGAGATCAGCCTGTATATTAAATGATGGTATTTGTGGTTTAACGAGTGAACCTGCAGATGCCTATTTTACGGCAGTTGCTTGAATCTCCTGATCTTGTATGCTTGCACGATCTAAAATTACCGGCTTAAATATATTTTACTGAATTAAAACCACATAATATCACATGTAGATTACAGATTTATAAAAGCGAGCGTAAACACAAGTAAGACAAGGGCCAAATTTACTAGTCAATTGAGTTCTTTGTTATTCGTTTTGTATGAGCTCTGGCTGGCTTACTCGATATCAGCTAACTTATGTCTTAAGAAGAACAGCCGTTACAGCAGCTAAGCCGACAAAGCCAATTGCTACAAATTTAAAGTCTTATATTCACTATAAAATGAATGAATTCAAGGATCATCCGTATCCTGGACTACCGAATGTGCCATTAATAATCCTGGAACGGCCGGATTCAGTTAGAGCCGCTACTGTGAATTCTGTAGATAACAACTGGCAGGGCAAAGCGACTACTCGTTTAGTTGATGGCCTGCGGGATCTTGCAGAAGATCATGTCAGTGGTGCAAAAGATCTCGCTACAAAGGCTCTATCAACTCTTGTTGAGATCGCCGACATTGCTGGGCAGGAAATCACAGCTGAGAAGAAGCAAAATGGACATGCTATTGACAGCCAAAACTCAGCTCTAAGATGGTGGAATATTTGCCGTCGTGCTGCATGGATATTATCTACTTATGGCCGGCCAAGCATGGGTGCAGCAATGACGGCAGTGGTAGCCAGAAGCTTGGACCGACGCACACTAGGAATTGTGGATTACAATTCAAATGAAGGAAACGAGAATGGAAATCTGTTGATCAAAAAGAGCCTGGAAAAATTGCACCAACAATTGCGTTACAGGCAAGAGGACGCCCAGGCCAAGGAAATAGGCAAACATTTTGGCGCCCTATTGAGGGCATTATCAGCTAAAAAAATGAATAAAAGTAATGAGCTGACTATATTAACATTGAGCTCAAGTTCTAGTGTACGCAAGGCGTTGCTAGATAGTTTACACATTAACTGCAAATTGAACTTACGAATAATGGAATCACGACCGCTATGTGAGGGAGTAAGTCTTGCACGCATTTTGACAGAAGGTGCCAGAAGTATGGGACTCTCTGATAGGCTGAACATAGAAGTCGCTTCCGATGCCAGTGCTGCTGTACTTGCTAAAGATGCCGACCTTGTTCTTCTTGGGGCTGATCGGATAACTGACAGCGGTGACGTGAGTAACAAAATGGGCAGCTTTGTTGCAGTAATATGTGCTAAAACTGTTACCAATGGCAATGCCTCGGTGGCTGTTATTGCAGAGCTAGAAAAGGTTGCCAAACCCGGGCTTATGCAAGAGCATGCCAACGAAAACAATGATATTAGCGAACTTTCCAAAGCATGGAATAAAGATGACTTATATATCACAAATGATGAATCCGTTAAATGCACGAATGAGTATTTTGAATGGGTTCCAGCAAACTACATGGACTACTATGTTTGCGATACTGGCATCTTGTCTTCAAAGGACATTCGTGAACAATCGCTGCTAGCCAAAGAAATTGAGGACGAGGTGTTTGAGAATATGAATTGAAAAGGCACGAGCCAAGATCGGCGGTTTAAGAGGAAGTGCTATCGGTATACTCCGCTAAAATGAATTAGGCTCTAGCCTTATCTCAAAAAGATTTCTAATTACAGAGGCGGCGCATTCCGTCAAACATTGTAATAAAATTCAAGTTCAAATCGCGTGTTAAGGTTAAGCTGTATACTTGTCAGGAGAAGTATTGCCGGCAGCCATATACAATTTATTAACCCCCCATAATTCACAGCTTACTTTTCGCAAGCTTGACTCTATCGTGTGTGCTTACAACATAAATGACACTTCTATCCTTACTAATAATTCTAGTAGTTAAGAATGTATTCCTTTTTGTATTTGAGTCAACAGTCACCTCCATCAAAACAGTAGCATTTATCGGCAACGCCTGTAGGTATTGGCATTCCAGATTCCGGCTCACTCCATAGTCATCCAAGCATGCAGAAAATTTAAAATCAGTCAAACTTTCGTCCCAGTACTTCTTATCAGCAGCTAATGCGGAGACAGAGATGTTGTCTATCATAGAAGCAATGGCACCGCCATGCACATTGTCATACATATTTTTCATCCAGCGTTCCGTTTGCACCTCATATATGACAACAGGTCTCTTCTGATCATTGTACGTGACACTGACTGCTTTATAATGCTGCTTACTGAAGAATATACCCTCATCCTCGCCATGCCTTTTGCTTCCTGTCACCAAGGTATTCAAAGCTTCCAATATTCTGGAATTTGTCGCTTCCGCCATATCTTATCAGCTTCTGTAAATTATGAAATATAAAGAAAAAGCAAGAGTTTACTTGTATTTGAAGGATGTGGATGAACGGTTTGTTTTGTGCCGAAGCTCCTCCTGCTTGATGTTAGATCCTCGGCTTGTTGCAACTTTAAAGATCAAATATGAATTGGAAGCCAATTTCAGGGGAAAAAAAAAGGGTATTTTAAGAAACTCTTTAGATATAGAAGAAAATGACAAACTCTAGAAACTTTATGAGATTTCATAAATAAAATCATTGTTTATTTTCAATAAAAAATGATGCCGAGGGCACAAAGCCGAAGTCACGTGACTCTTTATCTATCCAAAAACAATTTCGTCAAATATCCCTGTAAACCCGGGTCTCAATACAACGAGGGCAGCCAAACCCGGAATTTCCAACACTGGAAATAGTTTAAAACTGGGTTTATGAAATGGAGCCGCAAGTCCCAGGAGTCACAGGCGACTCTGTAAATGCAACTTTGGAAGGGTATCAGGCACCAGAACTACAGCCATCGTCATCGACCAACGCAGGACGCGAAAGACGCAAATGGACTATAAAGGAGGATGAGAAATTAAGAGTTCTTGTAGCCCAATGGGGAGATCAAAGCGGCAAACACGGCCATTGGGATAAAATTAGTTCGCAGTTTCAGAATCGAACCAGTAAGGACTGCCGGAAGCGCTGGTTTCATTCGCTCGACCCCAAATTGAAACGAGGAAGATGGACAGAAAGGGAGGATCAAATTCTGGTAGAGGCGCATAATCGACTGGGGCCAGCTTGGAATAAAATCGCACAGCTGATTCCGGGTCGGACAGATGATCAATGTAGTAAACGATACAATGATGTTCTTGATCCCTCTGTTTTCGATAGACTGCGGCCTTGGACCACCGATGAAGATGCAAAGCTGTTAGATCTTGTTAATCGTCTGGGCACACAGTGGCGTGGGATAGCCAAGGAATTGGAGGGCCGTACCGGTCTAACATGTCGCAACAGATGGAAAAAACTCACAGCCCCGACTACAAAAAGAAGTCAGGAGGATTCTAAAAGGCTACTGAAACATGATCGCAGCATGAATTCCCATGATCCGGGTCTTTTTGAAGGATCTCCAAATCTGATGAAGCATACGAATAGTAATCAGCCATCAATCACCAGCACATTTGAAGACAATCCTTCGGAATTCTTGGCCACTCTTTATTCGTTACAACAGGCAGATGGTACTCAAAGACACCTCAGTGAGGGAGATGTTGATGCAATAGTCAACAAAGCACAAGCCACGGGACAAAAGATAATCATTCTACAAAACACCTATCATTATCACTATCACAATGCATCAAACGACCCCAGTACTAATCATCAAGAGATTATCAGCGAAGTGCCTCAATTGTCTTCTGCAATTCCAAGCATAGAGGGCCTACAATCTAATACACCTTCCAATGATGGTTCAAGACAGTCATTTCCACCAGCAACACCGGGCTTTTTGGAATTAGAATTACTGGAAATGGGAGATGACGGGTTTGCCGATTATGGAGTAAAGGATGACTTTGCAGGGTTTCAAATACCGCTTAATCCTAGTTAGAAACCCAATTCAGATCATTGTATTTTTCATCAAGAAAATTAATTATCATGTACATCAGAAACTAAGCGCCTTGTCGAGCGCTGATTTTCTCGGTGTTTATAACAATAAATACGGGTGCTAGAATCTTCACTCTTCTTCGTCAACAAGCTCCACACTGACATTTCTCCAGTCTCCTTTAGCATACTTGCAGTTACTGTCACCCAAGTCTGAAAACCCCTGCTTCTTATAAAATGGAATCAGGTGAGAATGGGCAATAAGACTTATGCGATCAGCTGTATGTGCAGTGGTCATTCTTTGAATGTAGTCCTTTAACAAGATATGACCGATTGACTGTCCCTGATACTCAGGATCAACACAAAGACTATGAATACCAATAGTTCGGCCTTCCTCCTTATGACCAGCTAGATCTTTGGAGTCTGCAGAATACCCGAATTTATCTACTTTAGCTGGAATCTCCATGGACTCGTCTGTCACATAGGTCGAAGTCATTTTAGTTGCCAAAATCTGGGCAATCAAAATCTCCGATTCAATCACATATTTGGGGGACCCTTGCTCGTTGTATTCGTCCGAACCTCCATCGCTACTAGGCGCTTCTTTCCTGAACTTTCTTATAAACACTCCAGCGCTAAGTTCGGGGCACTGCTGTAACCGATAAATGCATTTTTCCCGAGTGCATCGTTCTTCAGGCGAAAAACATTTATTTTCTATTTGGAGAAACTGATCCACGTCACTAACGCACAAGGGGCGAATCACGGCATGTGCAGGCAGTTCTTTAGTAAGCATCGATTGAGCATGAGCTGGTAGTTCTTTGGCAAACATTGATTGAAAGAAAGAGTGAGATTTTTAGGCTGCAAAGCGATTTTTGAGGGGGGAGGCCTCGCTAAGGTACAAGGCAGGGTAACCTATGCTATGGACAACGTCAAGTCAGAGCATAAGGAGATAATTATTGGATTAGTTTATGATAATTGTTGAATGAAATATTTAAAGGGAAGATTGGAGATGAAAGGGCAAAAACCCGGTTCTATACAGCAGTTGACGATATGATATTCCAACGACTTGAGAACAATAAGAAACTCGACTTATGAACAATGAAGAAACTCGATTGTTACAAATTTACTACAAATAAGCTACCAATATCATTTTACGATTCGTAAATATTACATGGTAAATATAATTCTACGATTCATAAATATTACATGGTAAATATCAAAAGGTACCAATTCCTCGTGCTTTCTAAATTTCCATTCTCCTCCAAGTTGGGCCTGGCGAAAAACTTCCAAATCTCCATCATCACCATGGCTGAAGTAGAATCAACGCCTACACCAGCAGTACCACCAGCAATCCCTTTGGAACTTGTTGATAAATGTATTGGATCTGAAATTTGGGTCGTAATGAGAGGCGATAAAGGTATGTATATTCATGTACTATTCAATGGTGTTATACTGACCGACTTTGTAGAATTCTCAGGAATCTTGATCGGCTTTGACGATTACGTTAATATGGTTCTTGAAAACGTCACTGAATACGACTCATCGGGGGAAAAGAAGCTCAAGAAGATTCTTCTTAATGGAAACAATATTTGCATGATTATTCCAAAAGGCGTTAACAACTTATAATATCTCTGATAATTTATTCCCCAAACTCCTTCTATGTTTTCCTCTTGATTCTTCTTCTCTTCGCCAATGGCGATGCTGGAGGTTCCTTATTTTCTTCTTCTTCTAATAATGCCAGATCATTGCTATCGTGATTGTCTAAAACATCGGGATTCTCCAGCACTTGGATGTTGGTATCACCATATTTCCACATCAGCAGCTGAAATATCGTTCTATATGGACGAAACCGATCGGCTAACCATTCCATCTCTGCTGCTGTAGGCATCTGAGTGTTCTTCTTAGGCGAAGATGTCTTGCGGTTTTGCGATTTGATGCTTTTTCCTGGCGAGTGTCTATCTGACAATGGTACGGTCCAATCCACAAGCTTCATTTCCTGCTTCAATAGCGGCCGGTCTCGTAAATATAAACCAAAGCTTCTCTGAACGGCCAAATCGCCCACTGATAAAACATCCAAATGGTGAAGGCAAAATATCAGAAACATATCGGCAGTCCAGGCTTAGGTTGGTTAGCAGTTTGACCATCATCAACCAATATTGCCGTACTATACTTACGTCCAATTCCTTTAAAACTAACTAAAGTATCTACTACATCATCATCGCTCATTTGCATAAGCTTCTCCTCATCGAGAGTTTTGTCATGGAACGCCTGAGCCAATCCTTTGATGTATTCAGCCTTCTTATATGATAACCCTGCGCTCCTCAATTCGTCCAAAGTCGATGAAGATACCACATCTGGAGATGGAAATACACTATCATTACTATACAAGAGTTGGAATTTACCCAAAATAGATTCTGCTGCTTTTCCCGATACTTGTTGTGCTATAATTACTCGAGAAAGGTACTCAAAAGCAGGCAAATCCCTAATATACTTGCCGGCATCATCCACAGCAAAAAGTAAAAACTCAGACTTATCTGCCAATGGCTTTAATGTCGGATCTATTTTTAAAACCGTCTCTAACCCCTTTTTGAACTCTGGCGCATACCGCATTTTACCCAGAATCTTCTTCGCCATCATCTATCTCGCTTACCTGATGAAATTATGTTGAAGCAAGCCGCATTTATAAACAACTTGATTTGCACCATTTTGAACTTAACAATCGGACATGCGTTTAGTAATAACTTTCAATAATAGCGAGAAACTGCTTAATGTCGATGTTTCTGATGACATGAGTCTGGCCGATTTGAAGGCATATATTGAAGTAGAAGACGGAGGAGAGGCTGCGAATCAGACGTTGGTTTATAAATCAAAACCCATGGTGGAGAATGACCAGCCGTTATCATATTGGAATCTGGAAAATGATGATATGATAGTTGTTTTTGAAAGTACTAATAATTCCGGTGCAAATTTGGCGGGTGATAGTACAAATAATATGGCTCAACTGTATGGCCAGATCGAGGCTACTCGACAGCAGATTCTAGCTGACCCGTCTTTACGTCAAGGAATCGGTCAACGACATCCACAGTTGATAGATGCACTAAATGATGCACAAAGGTTTCGAGAAGTTATGCTTAGGATGGAAAAAGACCGCGTTTCTGAGGAAGACGAGCGATCAAGAGAGATTCAGAGACTGCAGAATGATCCATATGATGAGGAGTCTCAACGCAAGATCCTGGAACTCATTCAGCAACAGGCTGTTATGGACAATCTTAATGCAGCTCTGGAGCACTCACCAGAAGTGTTTGGAAATGTCACCATGCTATTTGTTGATGTGCTGGTGAACGGCCATAAGGTAAAAGCCTTTGTAGATTCAGGTGCTCAAGCTACAGTAATATCGCCAGGATGCGTGGAACAATGCAGTATGGGCCATCTAATTGACAGGAGATTTCAGGGTGTAGCAAAAGGTGTCGGTACAGCTAAAATTCTCGGTCGTATTCATTCTGCTCCAATGAAGGTCGGCAACTCATTTTTGCCCTGCAGCTTTACAGTAACGGAAGGAATGTCTATAGATTTATTATTGGGTCTTGACATGCTAAAACGACATCAAGCATGTATAGACTTGAAGAGGAACGTGCTGGTTCTTGGCGACTCAGAGGTACCGTTCCTGTCGGAAGGTGATATACCTAAGGATTTCCTTGGAACAATGGACCAACAGCCTACCGAGATGCCCACTAGCAATGCTCCAGGCACCTCCGCATCTGTTGCGAAACCAGCTGCTCCACAGTCGACGAGCTTTCCCGAGGAGTCAATCCAGACATTGATCAACCTGGGATTCAGTAGACAGCAGAGTATTCAAGCATTAGAGCAGGCGGGTGGAAATCCGGAATTAGCAGCTGCCATACTATTTCAGTAGGTCTGCGACATGCTCTGAGCATAAGTATTTAATAATAGCAATAGCATAAACTAATGCAGCAAATTCACAAAAAAAGTCCAGAGCCAAAAAGACTCTGATTATCATCATTAATTACCACCCTCATCGATGACCATCCACTAAAGCTCGCAACTGCTCGTACTTGGCAGCCAACCCAGGCATATCAGGAGGGGCAGTCATAATCTGAGGACCAGCCGACAAGTTGATTGGCTTGTTTTTATCAGAAACACTCATAATATATGCAATATTACACTGAACACGTTTCATACAGGACATATAAACCGACTTGGAGTTATGAGTATCCTTTGGTGATAAAAGCGCCTTTTCCATGAGATCCAAGTTCATATCCAACAATAACGATATACGACTCTGAACATTAGAAATCACCGCGTCTGAGTTTGGGGATTCCTGCACCATGGGTTTCATACTCTGACCGCCAGACGTATCTGCTCCATACATGGATTGCATATTTAGGCCCGGCGTATTGACTGGTTGCTGAGGAGCTTTCATATAAGGAGTAGAATTATAACCTGGGTTTGCGCCAGAATTCCCCATTGGGGCAGCAGCCGATTGGAAATTAAAGTATGAATTCATGTCTTATGTTGGGGGCTGATATTGCTTAAAATGGGTTGTTTGTTTTAGTTTTGGCTGCAAACGATGAACCTTGGCTGAAATAAGGTTGGGTTGTTTAAGAAAACGGGTTATTTGAGAGACGTTGAGTATTGAGAATGAGACAAAATGCCGGGGAGAAAAAAGGTTAGAAATTGTTATTAATTATTTATTGGAATGTAGTTCAGGGTAAATGGGCGGTTTTTAAGGCTATAATTGCCTTCTATGCTGGGGCTTTATGGCTCTCTGCTTATAAGTTTATTCTTACCCTCCAATCTATCTACTCTACATAATAGTGGAAGATCCAAACTTATCCGTGTATTCTGGAATATCATATCGGCCTTTAGTAACCACCTCAATGACCTTCTTTTCAATGTCAGGTCGAGCCTTGTTAAGATCCTCAAATGTCAACTGCTCAAATGGACGAGCCGATTGAATGTTGTCCAAAGTCTTTTGCAATTGGCTCAATTCTTCTGTAACCTTAGACTGAGTGGCTTCGGCATTCTCCACAGCTTTGGCTTCAAACGCTTCGATGGTCTTAAGTTGCTTAGAAACATCATAAGTCACCGGCTTAAACGACTTGATTGACTTCTCAACATCATCTACAACCTTCTGATTCTGCAAAACCGATCGATAATTGGCAAAATCAACTTCGGTAGAGTGCTGTGAAAGTTCATATAACTTCTTCTTAGCGTCTTCGTGTCTCTGTCTGAATGCATGCAAAGACGATGACGTCGATCCCGTAAGACCCAATGTCGAGATGATCTTTCCCCAATCTAGTCGGATATTTTTCTACTCGTTAATATCGCTCCCAATCCATCCTGCTGTCTATCTTTACTTACTGCAACTGCCGACATAGTAGTTGTTATACGGTTGAAGGTTGAGTTTTGGTTGGGTGTTTGAAATTTTTGAGGAATGGGCCAAATTGGCCAATCAAAATGCATATATGTATTACGTAAGACCAAGGTCACATGACCTACATTTTCATTATACAAAACTAACTGCAACTCCTGTCCAATCTCTTAATTTATCAGGTGCTGTTAGTATAAATCTAAGTTTCATTTTTTCATCATTCGTCATCTGACTCCATGAAATCCCACCGTTTTGTGCTGTAACTCTGAATGATCCTCCTGGAACTTGCTGGACTTGCTTGATGAGCCTAGTCTGAGCTTCAGCAAACACTTCTGGCAATGATAATGCCCATTCAAATACTCCTCGTCTTAAGTATAGTCTGACATCTTGCTCTGTACGTAGTGCACATGTCAATGTATCAAAAAGCCACAATATCTTCCGACGTGTTTCAGAATCTGCCTTGGAGACACTATTCAAAAGAGGAATATCACTACTTCTGATTGAAGGCCCAGAAAGCAGCCACTGGCTCACCTCATCAAACAGAAAGTGATTGGGATGCGCCATAATCCCTACCATTAGACCTGTTATCACGTAAATAGACGGAACTAAGTGTTCTTGTTCTGTTTCTTTATCGTCCGTAACACTTGTTAACAGTTTCCCCAATGCTAGACGAATTGCGGTTTTTTCCCTGTACCTACTCATATCACTATTGTAAATGCGCTGGATCAGCATTCGTGATACTTCGGATAGATATGGAGAACCAAGGCACGCAATTACAAAGGATAACGCATGACAATCAACCAGCTTTTTGATGTCTACTGCCTCCAAACTCAACATGTCCGAAGAAGTGATAGCATAAAGCAGAAATGACACATTGTATCTGTCCTCTGTACCCCCATATATCTTCCTGTGGCTCTCGCTCTTTTTCAAAATATCATCATACGTCATGTCTTCGCTGATATCAAACCATTCAACACTATCAAAACCCTTCGTACTATTCAAAACTTTTCGAGGGTCGATTAAAACCTCCATTCCATCTCTAGATGAGATAACTAGACGATCTTCGCCTTCCCTGACAGTCCACGAGATAACTTTGTCAGCCCAAGACACCTGAGTGATACTTTCTATTCTCCTCAAAATATCCAATAATATCCAATCATTGGGATCTGGGGTCCCTTGAAACATCTTGGTAATTATATTCTGTTGAATATTCGTTTGCCCACGTTCGTCAAACAGATATAATTGCCAGATTATTATCGCCTTACTCGAACCATTTAGATTCTCATCATTGATTAGCAGCTGTAGCAATTTGGCATATTCAATTTTATCCTTGTGAAGACGAGCTGAAAATACAGCTCTAGCCACCAAAACAAATACCTCATCTGTATCTAACCACCGAAGACTACTTTCAAGCCATGAATTAACAACTTTCTTATTGGCTGCTACCCAAATGTCAACCACATGAAACTCCTTGCTTAATGTTGACAACAGCGCTTTCAGTGAGCTAGAAAGCTCAGATCTAGTAGTTTCAGACAATTGTTTAGTTATCCAAAGAATGTTTTGAGTAAACCATTTCGTCACTGTTGCGTGCCGAGAGTTCAATTGATATAATGTTCCCATAGCCTGAACAACATCTAGACTTAATAGAACAGAGCCGGAAAGATGATCTATAAAGTCAAACAATTGATCAGCAAGTTGAGAATTATCCTGAAGTCTTTGAAAGTTATAAAGAGGAAGCGTTGATAGAGTTATACCAGCATCGAACGCTCTAGATGAATCAAAAGAACCTAGAGAATGTGGAGCATATTTAGAAATAGCCACAATTAATTCAACAGCCTTCTCATCAGAAAGAGTTCCCACATCTAGATTTTCATACACATATTGCGAAGTTTCAATAAGAACACAAAGTACAGATATTTGCTGCATTTCCATTAATGCAGACATACACTTGTCTAAATCCGCCTTGCTCAAATGCTCATAACTATGATTGCGAATGATTTTGCATAAAGTCACTAGTGACTGCTCGTCTGATTGCTTTGAAATATCCAATATTGATTTTAGAGAGAGTCTCACCTTTCTTCGGGCAAGTTCCTGCAGACAGCCACCGCGTATCTTTGAATCTTTCTCGGCCAAATTGACCAGAGTATTGGAATCTTGAATCCATAAAGCATGACTTCCAAGATTATTTTCAACAAGAAATTCTTTTATTGCTTTCGTATCGCCATCTTGATGCACGATATCTAGAAATAAGTCCACATATTTGCCTCCTCGACCAAGTATCTCTTTAAAGTATCGTCTATCAACAACTACCGACTGAAAACTTGCAGGAATGCTCTTGAGCAAATGACGGGTAAGTTTGATTGAAGATCTCATGGCTCTGAACTTTGTTGCCTCTAAATCCATCTTAGAATGGATCTTATATATCAAGTCGTCGCGTGAAAAAATAGCCTCTTCCTCACTACCAATAACATAGTCAAAGTAATCTTCAGCAGGATATACTCGTAGCCACTTTGACCGTGTATCATCACTAAAATCAAGCAAATATTCATGTTTCAGATTGAAATTCCCGGCCAATTTCTGGGCTGAATACCAGTCTTCACCGCAAACGCAACAATCACGTACAAGTTTAGAGACCCACAATTCTGACTCCGGGATGTACTGAAGCTGTTCCATCATAGTGATCAGTAAAGGGCTCAAAACAGCAGTATCGTCTCGTCTTGCCTTGGCAAAGAGATCAATATATTTGTACGGCGATCGCATACATCGACCAACAGACTCTTCAATGAGTTTCAGCAGTGGAACACTATCACCAGACAATGCTACAATATTCAGAAGAACTTCGACCGGGTGTACAAGCGTCTCTTCCTGAAAAAGTAAAGTCGGACTGGCCATTTTGACCAACAGTTGGATGACTCGCTCAGACAGAGAAGGATTGAGACCTCCTAATCGTAATAAAGATGTAAACATCGAATATTCTTGATTCGAAGAGGCTTTATTCCACCACTTTCCAGGGCCACTCAGCTTCATTTGTATTGATAATGAAGATTGAATTTGTACAAGCTCGAGACCTTGAATATCGGCCTCGTTCCAGTTACCAGACAAAGGAATTGACCGAGCATTATCTTCACTGGGATAAACTTCCACAAATTCATTTACCAGTTCAAGAACAAATGTTTTTAGAAGCGGCGATTCGTTCAGACCGGCAGCTGCTAACGCCGAAATCACGTTACTATGCGGTAGTCTTTGAGCACGAGATTCTATGACTATTGGTTGGAAATTCCATCCGTGCTTCCTATAAATATCTCTGACCTTGATAAGTCTACGAATGCCAAATATGACTAGTTGGGCTCCAAGAAAGCGGATAAATGCTGTGCCTTTGAATTGCAACGCTTTTGTAATAGAAGACCCTTTGAACGGTAAAGTATTATTCAATACAACATTCAATGGTGGCTCCTGAAATAACAGCTGATGATTTTCATTTATAGGTAGTTGACAGATACGACCCAGTAAGGTTGACAGAGAAACCCAGAATGAAGTCAGTTTAGGATCCAAAGATGTAGTATCCATCAAATGGGCAGTATAAGGAGATACCAATTCTGATGTGCATGACAAAATTTTCATGACCAGATTTTGCTGCTCGATATTTTCCCATGGTTTTAGAAGTTTAAGGGAATTGAGTAACAACCGATTGTTGATATCTTTTTCAGACCAACCGCTGTCTGGAAATACTATACCAACATCAGTATCAGTATATAGTAAGTCTAAGAACTCCGAAGTCCTTGAAACAACAGCAGGGCTTTTTCCAGATAATAGACGTATCAAACGCCCAGCAACCCAATCATTGAAAAAAGAGATTTTAGTTGTTTTGGAAAAGGCTTGTTCACGAACAATGCAATCTGTAAACACGTTCAAAGTGTCTATAATAGTCTCGTCGTCGTCATATTCATGCCAGTTTTTGAGCCAGCCGGAAATTATTTTCTTCTGAGATATGAGATCTTTTCTAATAATATAAGAGCCAAATCTCATAAAACTCAGGTAAAATTTAAGAAATGCCTTTCTCATGCCGCCTTTCTCCATATCCAAGATCCTCGGAATAGATTTAGTAGTGAAATCAAAAGCAGAAAATAGCTCAGGAGTCACTGCACCCTTATTAAAAATAGCAATTCTCATGAGAAGTTCCAGAATTGTATTGGTGATATCACTTCTGTTCATAAAGAGACATTTGTATACATCTTTCATATATTCCTCCAAGATATAACGAATGATATCACCACCATATTTCAAAAAAACCCCATTCTCATCACAGATTTTGAGCAGTTTTGCCAGAATTAATGCTGTAGGAGCGAGTTTTTCAAGATTACTGCTATGAACATAGTACGACCAGACTTGGATCACCTGTTGTACATGGCCTCTTTCGAAGAAAACAACAAGAGTATTATTATCTAAGCTCTCGGAATGCAAAATATATGATAATTCGTCAACAACTCCATTATCGACTTCGTTATCGGTTGGTTTTTTCCGTTTGTTCATCGAGAGATAATCGATATTTTGGTTTGAAAAAAAAATATTTCAGCCGTTCTTTAACTTCAATATGAAATTTAGAAATCAACAAGCATACGAATCGGCAATGAACCATGACGGATGTTAAAGATAAACTTGTAGATAAATTTTTAAAGTCTGTCAAAGATGAAAGAGAGGTAGATATTGCAGAGACACACCAGTTATTGTCGACTTTACCGCCGAAAAAACTGGCTTCTCATGGTCTTGCTTGTATAAATCTCGTAATTAGTTCAATGAGAACAGGATTGGGTGGAAAAACCATAATTGATTTATGTGCAGATTCTGCCATTGGCTCTGATAAATTGGATGTCGGTGATATTAGGACTGGTGATATAGTCAAGGTTGAAGTACAGCCTTCAGAAGCATCTCGAAAGAAGAAACCTAAGCAAAATGATGATTCTGATGAAGAGTTCGTTGAAGGAGTCGTAGTAAAGGCTACTGGCTTAATATTATCTATTGCAATCGATGAAAAGTATGAGTCCAAAGTGTCTGATCTGGGAAATTCCAGAATCTGGGTAGCGAAGCTCGTCAATTCTTCTACATATAAACGGATGGAATACGCATTAAATGATCTTAAAAGAAATCAAACCCCAAGTTCGCTTTTACAGTTTATTCTAGGGAATGCTACTCCTGCTGTATCACGGACTAAAGATGTGCAATTCTTTGATCAAACTCTCAACGACCCTCAACGAACAGCGATTACACAGGCCCTTGGAAGTGATGTAACTATAATCCATGGTCCTCCAGGAACAGGCAAAACATATACTTTAGTTGAGCTCATTCGACAATTGACTTCTAAAGGAGAACGAGTTCTTGTATGCGGACCTTCAAACATTTCGGTCGATAATGTCCTGGAAAGACTACATAATCATTACAAAGGAGACGAGCTAGTACGAGTCGGGCATCCTGCAAGGCTTCTTGAAAGTAGCTTATTTCACTCTCTTGAGATTGTTTCTCAGCATAGCAACGCAGGCATGGTTATCAGAGACATCCGAACTGAAATTGACCAGCAATTAGGCAAAATTTCCAAAACACGGTCAGGGCGCGAACGCAAGGCTATTTATGGAGAAATAAAAGAGCTTAGAAAAGACTATCGGGTGAGAGAAAAGGCTGTTTTGTCTACTATCATATTGGCATCAAAAGTGGTTGTTTCTACACTTCATGGAGCAGGTTCATATTCAATCAAAAATGCTCAGGAACAACTAGGAGGTCGCCCATTATTTGATTCTATTATAATTGATGAAGTCTCACAGTCGTTGGAACCTCAATGCTGGATTCCCTTGATGATGTGCCCACAGGCCAAAAGACTAGTAATAGCTGGTGACAATCAGCAACTACCGCCGACTATTAAGAGCAAAGGTAGAAATGAGGTTATTTTGGCGACCACTATTTTTGATAGATTACTTAAAGCTCATGGGCCTACCATAAAGAGTTTGCTCAGCATACAATACCGCATGAATAAAAGCATCATGGAGTACCCGTCACAGTCCTGTTATGATGGCAAACTGGAAGCTGCTGCTTCTGTAGCAGATATACGCCTAGCTGACTTGGACCATGTCCAATCATGTGAAGATACAGAGGCACCAGTTGTTTGGTTAGACACTCAAGGTGACGATTATCCAGAACAAGTCTCAAGAGATGCCGACCATATGAAGGGACCATCCAGTAGGTTCAATGAAAATGAAGCTTTAATGGCAGTTCAATATGTCAACAGGCTTTTGGAATACGGTGTACACCAAGCAGATATCGGGATAATATCACCTTATAGTGCTCAGGTGTCTCTCTTAAAACAGTTAATATTACCAAAATTGCCAGAAATTGAAATATCCACGGTAGATGGCTTTCAAGGACGTGAAAAAGAGGTTATAATAATGTCATTGGTGAGAAGTAATGGCCAACATGAGGTAGGGTTTTTGTCAGATCGGAGACGAATCAATGTGGCTATAACTCGACCTAAACGGCATTTATGCATAATTGGAAACACCGAAACTTTAGCGAGATCAAAACTGGCATTTTTGAAAGAATGGGTTGATTGGGTTGAGCAGAATGCTATAGTGGATTATCCAAATATTGACGACATTCTGTAGTACGTACGATTTGGAGTGACAAGCTAATCCCGTAAACTTTGAAGAAATTGTTAAAATAGAACTCACCAGTCACGCCGGATAGCTGTATACAAAGCGGTAACGGTTGAACGTGGTATGTACCCCGAACTGGATCTATCTACCCCAAGCTGTGGAGACACTATATATTACTGCCACGGCTAATAGCTCAACAAGATAGATCAAAAATGACAAAATCAGATATTATCAGTAGACTCTCTAAAGTCACTACGTGCGATCTTTCGGATGCTTTGGTGAAAATGCACTATCCTTATGGTGGTAACTTGGCTGGTTTGGAGCAATGGTCCCCAGAGTACAAATCCGGAAACACCCAGGTAGTTGGCCAAGCATATACGGTAAAATACGTCAAGAATACAGATGGAGTATCGCCCTCGGTTAAATCACATTATATTGACTCAATTCCCGAAGGAGCAGTCGTGTTTATTTCTGCCCCTCCTAATACCGTCAATGCGGTATATGGGGGACTTATGACAAATAGAGCTTATTACAGTAAGGCTGCGGGTACTATTGTTGACGGAAAAATTCGTGATCTTCAGGAGCACCGAAATTTAAACTACCCCGTTTTTGCAAAGGGAACCGGAACAACCGCCCCTTATGAAAATGTCCGGGTAAGTGCTGTTAATGAGCCTGTTACATACATGTCCTATGACCAGGAATTCACTATCAATCCCGGAGACTACCTCGTTGCCGACATAAATGGGGTAGTTCTGATTCCGAAGGATGACGTGGACCCTGTTTTGGGGTTAGTGGAAGAAATAGTTGAGGACGATGCTAAAGCAACAGCAGACATTAGAAACGGAAGTAAATTTGTTGATGCAGCTAAGAAACATCGTCGTCATTGAGAATATACTATATAGAATATCTTATATATCTAAATTGGTACTATCATTTCGTTCAATTTAACCCTATTGACATATTTGGTAGAGTTTAAAACCCCGCAAGGATCGTCATCCCCACATACTCTTTATGAAAATACTCCGAAATCAAATGTAACTTCGACAGCAAAAAACATCATTTGCTCCAATTTAACTCAAATATATTAAGCTCAATGGCGATTCTCCCTCAAATCAAATATATCGTTGGAAAATCGTTTCAGAAGCGTTTTGTTTCGGCAACAGCAACCGTTTTAAACATGAGCCAACTGCCAAAAGGATCATGGGATAGTCACGTCCACGTAATAGATGAAGACCGATTCCCGTTTTCCCCCAATCGTGCTTATACTCCAAAGAAAGCTACAGTCACAGACCTTGAGGCATTTGAAAGAAATTTCGGCGTTGAGCATGTCTGCCTTGTCGCTGCCTCAGTATATGCAGACGATAATAGCTCAATTGTCGATGCACTAGAATACTTCAAAGGCAAGGCAAGAGCTGTTGTTGGCATAGACCCATTGAAAACATCCGATGAAGAATTGCAGAAATTGCATTCTTTAGGAGCCCGAGGAGTCCGTTTCAATCTGCGATCAACGTCGGCTGTTTACAGCAAGGCGGTTCTTACGGAAAAGCTCACTACACTTAGTAACAAAGTTCGCCCTCTAGACTGGGTAGTTCAACTATATGTTTCACTGGATCAAGTAGAACTCCTAGCAGATGTTATACCAAAACTTGGCGTTACTGTTGTAATTGACCATGTTGGGCATCCAAAGGATGGAGTACCTCCAATGGAACAGAAAGGGTATAAAGAGTTTATACACCTGTTGAAAACCAAGGCCATTTATACAAAATTGAGTGGCTTATACAGAATGCCCGACATTCCAAAGCTTGAGGAGTATGCTCGTGAACTATTAGCAACGGCTCCTGACCAGATTGTCTATGCCAGCGACTGGCCTCATACACTAGGTGCTAAGCATAACCCACATGGAGATCGATTTTTGTATCAAGATTATCGAACGCCTGATATTCCGAAATTCGTAAGCCAGATTAGAGAATGGTGCAATCATGATGAAGAGGTCATAAGGAAGATATTTGTCGACAATCCAAAGCGTCTTTGGTGGTAGAGACGTATTGATTCATAAATAGTATAGTACAACATGATTCTAATTTCAATTTTTCAGTGCTTCTGAATAGCAATTAAGAATCCTGCCGAGCTTCGGTTGTATGGGCCACACAGAGACGCTCTCCAAAAGTCGACCCCAAACACTCGAGACAATACCTGAAAGACTATAACGACGCCGTAGTGTCTGGAACTGAGGAACCTCTTTTAGAATTGATAGTAAAAAATCCATTACATGCTGCTCATCTTGTGTCAGATGCGGATCATTTTCAACCTGCTTTAACCAATTGCAAAGAAATACTGCACATTCAAAATAGCAAATTGAATGCTGAGCACTCCAACTCCAAAGACCGGTCTTTGCAGTCAAGTTGAGCCCTTTATTTACAGGAACTTGGAGTGCCAGACAGGCGTGCAGAGCGCATCGACAAGAGCTGGATGATCTGCTAACCGGTGGCAGTTCCAAAATGGTTTGGGCAATTTGCCAGTCTTCTGGAAGACACAAGAAAGCTACTCTAATTGGACTCAAGTTAGAAAATAGCCAAATATATGCCAAACGTAGCTGAGCAGTGCTATTGAAATGGACCCTATAATAAGGATTTGAAGGAGTCATAGCAGTACCAGCACACTCATTATTCCACATTATTTGCCATCTTCTCAATAACTGGACATAATAGTTTCTCTCTTCTTCCAAAGCTTTCTCATCCAGGTAACTTGAACGGCATTCTCGAAAATGCCAAATAGTTTGCAGCAGATGATTTACAAGCAGGTGACAGTTGAATACTCCGACATTGCTTGGTGGTTCAAGACTAAGATCACCAAGATGCATAACGATTGAAGATAAGGTCGGAAATTCTAGCTCAGACGGCTTAAGTAGATTCCAATCATGCTCGCTCTTTATCATCCACGTAGAGTCTGGAGCAATTACTTGCATGCCTTTGTCAATCATTAGGGGATTTCCTATATGGTAGCCAATGCTCATAAGATTGAATATGATATACAAGCAATAAGTGACTCTTTTGAGGTTTTCAGTCTCAAGCCAATGCTTCCAGTCACTGCTCTTGCTTGTTAGATTTTGCTTTAACCACATTTTCTTCAGCAGAACTAAGACATCGCCCTGCATTCTTATAGCTTGCTGAATGATTTTTGGATCATCAGACCAGCATGCGCATGACAATTGGCTTCTCATGGCCTGAAGCACCCATAATTCTTCATCATCAGTAGCACTCAGAAACTTATAGCTTTGAGCATACAGTAACGAGGCAGTCTCGGTATCGAAAGAATAGAAGGCACCCTGAGATAATACGACCAATGCCAACGGGAGAGGTGCAGAAACCAAAGAGAAAGTACTCTGATGCAAAAATGGCATATATCCATTACACCATGCGAAATATGCCGAGACGTAGATAGACATAGCTCGGGTGGTGGGGAACTCGAAATCTGCATCAAAGCCATGTTCCTAGAGAAGTTTTAATATAAAGATCTTGAAAACCATAATAAATCAAACTAATACTCACCAGGCATTCATTCCTGAACCGCTGAATCAAATTGTGTCGTTCTGCTTCCGTTACTGTGATGTCATGCCGTACTTCTAATCTCGAAGAAGTAACAGTATCGATATCAAACTCTCCTTGATGTTCGGGCACACCAAAATCCACCCATCCTCTATTAGGATACGACAAAGATGCTTCCAGAGTTTCCATAATTCTGTCAAGGAATGGTTCGTCTTCAAAGCCCGTCCAAAGAGGACTCTTCTCAGCACTTGGAGACATGGATAGAGCGCCGACTATATCCTCTCTAACAGCAATATTACCAGTATTTTCATTGACAGGTGTAATTACTTGAATCTGCTCCAAATTTTCATCTACCAAAGCACCTGGGCTTGGCTCAATAGGAAGCTCATCAGATTCATGTACGGAATGCGATACCCGTTCATGGCGATTTAAAAGATCTTTACGTGAAAATTGCTTTTGACAGAGCTTGCAAAAAAACGGCTTTTCTTTGGTATCTTTCATTAGATCTTTGATCCTTAGATCTCGTCAGTCTACTTACGTCTTCTACGATGCCTTATCAGATGTTCGGCTCTTGCAAATTTCCGGTTACAAATATCACATATATTTTCAGTCCGATGTCGAGGCATAATTAATTAAAATAATAAATATAATGGTACCAATATAATGGTATTAACGATAGTGTGGAGAAACCAGTTGTTGTTGGTGTGTGGAGAAACGGTGTGAGTCAGATCAGGGTAAAATGAATCATTTCAGCAACGTTTTGAAAATCATTTTATATGGATTTTGCGTTATTTCCGTAAAATTACATTAAGAATTTGGGGGGATAAAAGTCGTGGTGGTTTCAAGTATATAGTTAGGTTGCATACATGACGGCATGGCTTATAGAATAAGCCAACTATAACAGCTTGTAAAAGTACAATCACACTAAAAACAAAAGGCTGGTAGTAATTTTAAAAGTCTCAAAAAGCATCAGGACTTATGTTTACTCCGTAACATACTCTCTATTCCTGCGGTAATCCTACCCCCCATCCGCCTTGCATTCGTCCACAAATATCGACGTCGGTAACACCTTCTCCTGTTGCAATCTGTCTTCCAGTATATTTCCTGCATTCTTAGATAAAGAAATACACTCAAATATAGATTTCGACTCTCTAAAGATAAGCTCTAGTTCCTCAAGACTTCTGCCTTTTGTCTCAGGGTAAAAGAAATAGCATGTTAGGACCAAACACCAACCCATGACAGCGAAAATAATAAAGTAATAGTTCCCGATGTTACTAAGAGCAATTGGAGTAACCATCAGAACCAGGAAATTCGAAGACCAAAACACAATTGTCCCGAGGCATGAGATTTGTGATCTAAGATGAATAGGAGACACTTCTGCAGTGTATAAGAAGTAAGTGCCACACATGATACAAGGATCCAATATATTGAAGAGAAATATGAAAAATGTCGCAGCAATACTAGCTCCTCGGTTATTTGGAATAGCATCCAATCCAGCTAAGCAAGTCATGGAGACAGCAACACCAACACCTCCCATAATAAGAATTGTCCTTCGGCCCAGCCTATCAATCAGAAAAAATGGTATAAAACATCCAAAAACCTTGACAGTAAAAACCACTGCTGTCAGCAGTTTTGAAAGTTTGGCCGTAAAATTCAAACTTTGTTGAAAAAGAATAGGCGTATAGACTGAAATCAGACTACTGCCTACCATTTGCAGGTAAAATTGTAGAGATAACGCACACATGAGTCGATAGAATAACTTATCAGGATTCATTGTAAATAGTCTCCGGAAAGACTGTTTGTCTTCCAGACTATCTTCGTAAGCATGCTCAACTCCTTGCATCTCCAATAACACATCATGCGAATCAATAGGTTTATCAGCATATACACTCAATATATGAAGAGCTTCTTCCCTTCTTCCGACAGTAACTAGCCATCTAGGAGACTCAGGTAGAAAAAAAATAGCTCCTGTGACGAGTAATGCCATTGGAAGTGGAATGGCAAGGGGTACTCGCCAGTTTGCCGAGCTACCAGTGAGATAAGAAAACCCATAGTTAATCCAGGATAATGAAAATAAACCCAGCGCTATAAATATACCTTTTAATACGGCTCGCTGCCCTCTATTCTGCGGTCGTGATGTTTCTGACTGCCATACGGGAACCACAGATGATAAAATGCCGATTCCAAATCCAAGAACAGTTCTACCCACAATTAACTGGGCAAATGCAAAACTTGCGATATCAATAATAATTCCAATAAGAGTGGTTATGGCACCGTATAATATGCTCTTCTTTCGTCCTAGTTGATCACCAAATGTGATTGTCAATAGAGCACCCACCATGCAGCCAAGAGGAAAAACGCCGACCATAACTCCTTCGATGACAGAGTTATGACTTTTTACTTCTCCTGTAGTATTTACAGTGTCAATTTGAGGGAAAGAAGTCACAAATGTTTCCAAAGATGAGAAGCCAGATACAGATGCCTGGTAATAGTTCAGCATAAAAAATGTCGGGCAGCCTATGACAAGAATCTGAACTATTTCCAGAGACTTGCCTCGCAGACCCAAATAGTGCGTCTTGTAAGAAGGCATGGTTCGGTCTTTGAATAATCTGCAGGCCCATCTGCCGACGTCACAACAAACTTATATAGGAGGAAATGCGGGGAACTCTGCAGCCAAGAACTTGCTGATTCTTCAAATGTGGAGAAAAAGACTGTATCCGCAGCGAAGCTACATTTCCAGGCGTGTTCCAGAGAGGATTCATCGTGGAATTGGGGTAATTGCACTTCGTGGCTTGGCGTACTCGTTGTACTCCCTGCCCCACTTGATGGTGGGGTGTTGTTGGAGCAGATTGACAAAACTACCCCAAGTTTGAAAGAAATACCATAATTATATAAATCTCCACAGCCAACCATCTCCATAGCTCATTATAATAAATATTATTAAGATGACCAAAGAATATCCTCAAGAATTAGTTACTGTCCAGCCTTCTCGTGCTAGAACGTTCGTTGTTGATATTTTGACCAAAAAATCTGTCCCAGAGCAGCATGCAGAAATTGTCGCCGAATGCCTCGTTTTAGCTGATATTCGTGGCGTAGACACGCATGGAATTAATAGACTCGGTGGGTATATTGATAGAATTGAACACGGCGTTCTTGATCCAGTCGCAGTGCCTGAATTGGTGCATAAGACACCGGTTATGGCATCCCTAGATGCAAATAACACTTTTGGATTCGTTGCAGGCTTCAAAGCAATAGATACAGCTGTAGATATGGCAACCGAATACGGAGTAGGAATTGTCGGAGTCAAGCATAGCAATCACTATGGAATGGCAGCCTCTTACTTGCTTCGAGCCATAGACAAGGGATACGGAGCCATGGCGTTTACCAACTCCTCGCGATCACTGCCTCCTTGGGGATCCCAAGAACCTTTATTTGGAACAAGTCCTTTTGCAGTAGGACTTCCTGGAGGATCCAAGGGGAATTTCGTCTTGGATATGTCTCCTTCGGTGGCTGCTCGAGGTAAAATCAGAAAGGCAGCTAGACGGGGAGAGCAGATACCAGAAGGCTATGCATTGGATGAGCATGGCAAGCCAACAACAGACCCTGTTGCAGCTCTTAAGGGTGTAGTGCTGCCCATAGGAGGACCCAAAGGTTCAGGACTGGCAATTATGATGGACATCTTTGGCGGACTCCTTACTGGCGCCGCCTTTGCGGGAGAAGTCAATGACCAATATAAAGACCTGGAACACACTCAGAATGTGGGACACTGGTTCTTAGTCTTCAATCCAAGCTTATTTTTAGACTCGACTGAGGAATATAAATCAAGAATGGATCTTATTCTAGAGCGTATCCGAAGCTGGCCCAAAAGTTTCGGAGTTGAAAGAATTTTCACACCAGGGGAAATCGAAGAACTTAAACAGGAAACCACCACTAAAGAAGGTTTAAAGTTCACAAAAGGTGAAGTAGAGAACTTGCATATACTTGCAGAGAAGATGGGAAGTAGCATGAAATTAGTAGATTGAGGATGCAGGAGATTTCATTGAATAATGAGACACATTGCCATCGTTAGATTCTTCTTCAAATAGCCATTAAACAATAAAGACATATTCAAGCGAAGAATTGTATCTGTCAGCCAAAATGCTATATCACAGCCCTGTCTGGTAACCAAAAGGTGACATCGCTGTCAGCTGTAGCCATAAGCATTGTTTTTGGACTAAAGGCCAGCACAAATGATTTCTCATTCAAACCATCCAAGAAATGTATCGGCTTCAAAACCTTTCCTGGTTCCTGCTCATTAAGTTTAGACATATCCCAGATACATATTCGATTGTCGGCAGAAGCTCCAAAGACATAGTGACCATCCACAGTAAAGGCAGCAGGACTAGGCAAAGAAGAATTTGACCGCGTAGGAAGAACAGTATGGCCTACCAGACGAGCCAATAGAATGCTATTATAAGCATCATAAATATAAAAGGAGTCGGAATTTGTAACAATCATAAGGAGTTTTCCATCGTTCGAAAACTCCACTTTGCACCAATCAGCTCTAGGAATATCTGTTTTTATCGTCAAAAAAGACCGTCTATCGAAATGCCTCGTATCATACAAGGCTATTGACTGTGTTAACTGAGATGCAATGGCAAAAACTATCCCTGTAGCATCAAAAGCCACTAAAGACGGCGCTAAACTGCTCAAAAGGCCCTGACAAGACGAAGATCTCAAATCCCAGAAGCGTACAGTATTATCCATAGCCGCCGATATAACAGTATCATCAATTGGAGACACTTCCAAGGCCATCACATAGCCTTTATGACCCCGAAGATATCGAATATAGGAATTATCGTGCAGCGAAAGATATCGTATAGTATCATCTTCTTTGGTCGAACTATAAACACAGTTGGTGGAATTATGAGTAAATCTAGCCAAACCTACCCCATACTTTTTGGAATAGATTGTTTTGTTATATTTCCCTGTACGACAGTCGTAGAGTCGAATGGATTCGTCTGCACCGGCCGATATGCAAAATACCCCATTATCATCGAAATCCAACGACATAATTGGAGCAGAGACACCAGCAACCTTGAGGTTTTTACTTGGACGAAATGACGAAAGCACTTTATCCGTAAAAGGAAGCGCCGAGGCCGATGGTTTTGACATTCAGAGGCAATGGGTGGGTTTTTCTTTGGAGTAAAAATATAACAATGATAATACCCCGATTTGATTTGATTTTCAATACAGTTTACATACACACACATAAAAAAGCTTCGTTAATACTTTCATCATAATTTTTCAAGCATCACAGTCTTATGTATATAAAAAAAACAATAAAAGCAACATTTAATTGAATAGTTATGCTGAGGTCTGTCCCGTTTCAACGTCGGAAGAACCGTTTTCTATGCTATGCTTCTCAGCTTCTTCTCGCTTCTCATTCTCCAAATCTTCAAACAAGCCAAGTCTGGCAGACTCTGATTCAATTTCAGCAGCATGCAGACGAGGCATAGACCTTGCTACCGATACAGGGCTCTTACCCTCATCGTGGGCCTTAGCAAATATAATGTCAACTTCTTCAAGAGTTCTACCAGCAGTCTCAGGGTAGAAGAAGAAGATCAGAGGGACATATATATAGTTTATCAAAGCAAAAAACAGATAGCATCCCCAATCAGTACTAGCAGTGAAGACAGGTGTGAACATAACCACACCGAAGTTGCAAACCCAGTTTGTACTGGTAGAAATTGAAGTAGCAACTGTTCGAGACTGCATAGGGTTGATCTCAGGAGGATAAATCCATGGCAATGGCAAAATAGTGAAAGCGAAAAATGAGATAAATAAGAATAATCCTACCACGGCACCCTTAGAATTGTCCTTTGTAGGATTAATCAAACAAGCAAAAGTAATGGTAAATGAAATACCTTGACCCAAAGCGCCAATCAAGAACAACTTCCTTCGGCCAATTCTGTCAACAAGGAAGAACGAAGGTATGGTAAATAATGCGTACACGGTAGAAAATACACCACCCAAAATCAGAGCAAGCTTTCCTTGATCACCAATAATTCGCTTAAACAACACAGTTGAGTAGTAAATAGCAGCATTGCAACCAGTGAATTGTTGGAAAAATTGTGACGATGATCCAAGGAGCATTCGTCGGAAAAATTGGTACTTGCCATTGGTGAAAACCTGGCCAAAGCCAACCTGTTGTTTGGCCATAGCGTTGGTAGTTTCGAACAAAACCTTGGCCTCTCGCTGGACAGTCTCGTTGTCAATTTCAAGACCATCCAACCTAGCCATAACCTTAATACCTTCGTCAAATCGGCCTTTACCCATAAGCCATCGAGGAGATTCAGGCATGCTAAGCATGCCACCAAATACACCTATGGCAAACAATATCTGGAGGGAAACAGGAAATCTCCACTGAGCGGAAGAATCCACATAAGACATTCCAAAATCAACCCAGTAGGCAACAAAAGTACCAACAGCAATAATCGAACCTTCGAGATTAACTAATCTACCTCGGTTGTGGGCTCGGGACATTTCAGATTGCCACACTGGGATAGTTGCTGTATTCAGCCCATTACCCGCGCCTGTTACTACCCGGCCAACAACAAACTGGCCAAGACCCCAATGAGGACCAAACGAACATACAGAAATCACAGTACCAACCACAATGATGAAGCCTCCGGCGATTACTAATGGTCTTCGGCCGACTTTATCACCGAAAAAAAGAGCAAACAAGGCGCCAATAAAACACCCAATTTCATAACAAGCAGTGACAGCACCCTGAATAACACTGGCATGAGTGTCGGTACCAGCAGTTGCGGGGAATTCCTTGTTGAACTGCTCACCAGTAATAAGACCAGACATTAAGCCTTGGTCATAACCAAACAAGGAAAATCCAGTCACGGCGGTTACGGTGACCATGACTCTTAATTTTTTGCCGGAAAGACCAGCAGTGTTGGTTCTAGAACGAACCGTTTCTCGGACCATTTTTAGCAAATTTCAGATATACTTGTAAAAATCGGTCACTACGGAAAAAATAAAGGAAAAATTAAAGGCGGGGGGCATGTCATTTTATATATGGTGGAAAAAAATCTAAAGTGGACGATTACTGTCAAATCAAGCAATAGTGGAAGCGGCTTAGGGCGGAATAATTCCTTGAGGGGGGTATCAAATAGGAAATCCCTTGCCCTGATGTGATGAAACTATGACATAATGGTTTTTTCACCGCCTTTCTTTTGACTTCTAAGGTGGATAAAAGTGTTCGGAAAATATATTAATATATTTTTTAAAAATGGGGCTATTAGATGGATATATTTTTATAAGCCTGTATGGATTGTAATATACCGAACCTGTGCTAGCAAGGTCGACAAGGTGGGGTATTTGGTTGACCCTTTTTCGCATCAACTTTGATGCCGCTGCAAAATATTTGTATGGAGAGGTAGTAAGCACGGAGAACAGACGGTATATCGTCGGCTGTAGCCGGATCTCACGTCGGAAAATTTTTTATTTACATATTTTTTTTTTGAAAATCTACCATTACTCTTTCAAGCATATTTATTGCCAAATTTTGCCGCCGGATTAACGCTTTTGTTAAACCTTGGCGTTTGCTTTATATAAAATGTAAATCTTTAACCCTTGCCTAATTTGTTTTTCTCTTTCATATCCAAAACCATGGCGACGATCCAACCCGAAAATTTTGCGCATACCACATTCGGTAGGTGACAAAATGACGTAAATGCCCAAAGGATATCGGATATTATCGTGTCATATACGCATATTTCTCACATGTTGACTTATCGGGTGCGGTAATTTTATCTTTGACCCCGCGCGGAACAACTAACTTTGGACACTTGCATTTGATGATCAATTTTATCATTAGATTATCGATAATACTTAACGAATTGTCGCGTTATACGTAGTTTATGTGCATTAAATATCAATTATTTATTTTCCCTATTTGGATCTGAAACTATCTCCATATCAATTATATTGCCACACGCTCAATCAAATGTTCCGAGGTATGTACTTACTTTTATTCCGGCTTATAAGCGTACTTGGAATGTGATCTGATTTTGGCCCCATAAAAATAGAATAAGTAAGGAATTAAACAGCATGCCAAAGAAATAAACGCTAGTAGAGATGATGCCCATTGATAACCAAGACGGTGGTACATTTGGATGGTAAACAGTACCACTGACGCGCCCCACAACGATCTCACCAATGTTTTAGCTGCCAATGCTGAAGCTGCGTAGTGCTGATATGAGTCCACTATGTAGTTGTTTGCGGAATTATACAGAAAAAGAAACCCTATGGCCGAAGGAAATCCCGCAATCATGGGGCCCCAGGCCGAAATGGTGGGGTAGGATGTCCATGCAAATATGAAGAGACCAATAGGAACCAACCAACATGTTACCATCATCGGTATAAGACGTAATTCCGGAGGTGGAATTTCGCCTCTTTCTCTGTATTTACTGCATCTTCTTTGATAGTCTTTATTGATATAGGGCGCGCACGCAGTCGCCACTAACATGCCAACAGCCATGGGAATGAATGCCATACCGACCTTATGATCGCTCCAGTGCTTACCTTCTCCAAATACCACAGGATACGCGAAGAAAAACATATAAAGAAGACCGTAAACCACAGACATATATAGCGTCATTAGGGCGACAATGAGCTCTCTCAGTAGCTGGAAGGGTCTAATAAGGGTGACCTTCATAATTTCTCCTAATGGCTGTTTGACCAGATCTTTTGGTGCAATATACCGATCATCTCCAGTCAATTTTCTCAATTTTTTGGCTCGACGTCTTAAAATAGTTGTATGATGGGTTTCTGGTACCGTGAGAGCCAACAGCGCATAGACAAACCCCGAGAATATCAGCATGACCCAATATATCCATCTCCAGCTTGGAGCATAATCGGATATAAAGCCTCCGACCAAAGGACCACAGACAGGTCCTAGAAATGGAGCTGCAGAAAATATTGCCATTGCAACGCCTCGCTCCTCGTTGGTCCACATATCTGCAAGAGACCCGCCAATGACGGTCATCGGAGCCGAAAACGCTGTACCATCAATAAAACGGCAAACAAGTAAAGTTCCAATGTTCTTTGCAGCCCCACACGGAATTATAAAAATTACTGCTACAGCCAATGTTACAAGATAAACAAGCTGACGGCCCACCTGCTCTGAGGATGGTGCAAAAACCAGGGGTCCAACACCAAAGCCAACCACAAATAAAGTGACTGTAAGAATTATCACTTCCACAGACACATGGAAATGTTCTGCAGGTCCAGCAATATCACCTGTAACTATTGCTGAGCTAAAGGCAACATCAAAGCATACCAAGCCTAGAACAAGGGTGTTGTACCATTTACGAGCCTTTGACCATTGACGAGGGTCATCTTTATCCACTGGAAGAAACTCCACCAGGCGTAAGCCGGTGTTCCTATCCACAGGATAGCTATAAGGATCGTTTTCATTGAGTTGGGGATTCTCCAAGTCAGGATGAGACTCGATTTTGGCCAATAATTCGTCTTGATGAGGATCATCATAAGTATAATCGACTTCCTGTTCATTGGTATTTTCTATGCTATTTCTACCAAGATCTTGCTTCTCTTTGTCGACCCCTGAGAGGCTTGAATTATCGTCCATTTTGAAACCTGTGAGTACTTTCAGACGATTTACAACAGCCACTACACAAGATTATGTTGCTAAAAAGATTTTATAATCCGCGTCTAAGTCAAGTCTACTATCACAGGTATGTATGCTTTTTATATGAAATTTAAGCATCTTTCATAGTCAGCTAACGCTGCTCGACGTGATCCACACCGCTTTCCTATTTAGGTAATAATCGGCACACGGCAATTTATCCGACTTGGCTTCGGTTCAAGTTAACGCCGATCCGACAATAATCCTGATTTTTTTAACTTTAAGAAACAATTTGCAAATAAGATTAAAAATAAATTTTAGCTACTGAATTATGGTATTGTGAGGTTATTGTTACAAGGTTGTTTTGCTGTGGGCTAACAAATCAAACAAAAAAAGATTGCCAGTCATAATCGCCAGATGTACGGATATATTTACTGTGTTTATACCGTGTGACAACTTCTTCTTCAAAACAAGGGGTTGAATATCAAGTGCAAGGCGATAATGTATGCCCTTGTAAAAAAAAAGAAAGACTTTGGAACCGGGGTTCGCGTCAACTGAAATAAACAAAGGGGGAAATGCGTACCTGAAATTTAGCGCTTCCATCTAAACATTCAACGCCTCTTCTTACTTGGCCTTGCATTTTTCTCGCGTCTCTGCTGTTTAGTGCGACGTTGTTTCTGGATCTGATCAAAGCTATTGAGATTCCCCGCACGGCCCTTGGGCTGAACCCCACGAACTCTGAGCCCCTTCTCAAGAGCACTTGCCACTTTCTGTTTGCGGACCTTATAATCATCTCGTGCTCTATCAGCTGCCTTGGGAGCCTTCATTTGATTATGCTTGAATTTGAAAGACGGCTGCGAAGATGATCCAGGACCATTGTTTTCCATGGCACCCACTTTGAGTGGCCCAGTTTTATGAGATGCTTTCCACTGATCAAATTTACCACTCCTATAAGAAGCAGGAATCCTTGTTCCATTTTCTCCTTTGATATACTTTTTATTGTTTTCACCTGAAGAGTTGATATACTTTCCTCTCTTCTTATCCCATACCATGCCTTGTTTCTGTACGAAGTCTTGGCCCTCTCCTCCAAGGTCAAAGGTTACGGTTCTAGCTGCACCTGAGAATCCACTTTCATCGGCTCTATATCCTTTCTCTTGTGCCGACTCACTGGGCTCGTAATGGCTAATATAGAATCGATCGTCTTTGAAACGATTTTTTCCTGGCTTTCCAAATGCCTTTTCAATATCTTTATCTGAAGCCATTATTTGATCTTGCCGGCTAGAATTATTATGTTCATCATCTTCATCACTTTCAGGCTCTTCGTGTGATGCTGATATGTTATCGGTTTCTCGCTTATATTGTTGAATAGATGACACTTGTTTTCGTCGTCTAGCCATCAAATCACTCATTCCAGACATCTTTTTGATCTCAAAAACAGTATCCTTATACTTTCTATTAGAAAATTGATCAAGGAATTGCTGCTTAAGTGATTCTCCTGATTGTCCAAACAAGGTATGGATGTCATCCCATCCTGACGCTTGAATCTGTTTGGCTCTTTTCACACTCTCATTTGAAGCGGCACCTCTAGTCTTTATGTATAGCTTTTCTCCTCTTTCTGCCACACTTTTCAGATTAAACAAGTCGTAATCACGCTTTAATAATGTGTTTATATGCTCAAGATGCATTTCCAACTCCTCACGAGGGAATCCGCCAATCGTTAGACAGTCATTATAGCTTATGCTGCTCGACTTTGAAGCACTTTTCGGAAGTACCAGCTTTCTTCCTAGAAAAACTTCTAAATCCAGCAAATATGGTAGTTCAGGATCTCTTACTAATGTATACGCCCATCCTCTTCTTCCAGCACGGGCCGTTCTACCAACTCTATGCACAAACACTTTAGGAGAGGAAGGTAGCGAGTAATTTATGACATTAGCCAAAACTGGAATGTCTATACCACGGGCAGCAATGTCCGTAACCACCATAACACTAGTAAGCCCCGCTCGGAAACGGTACAACTGCTCTTTTCGTGCGGTTTGATCCAGAGTACCATAAATGTAAGAGGCGGCGTATCCCAGAGATTTAAGCATGTTATAAATATATTCAACATGATGTTTTGTCTGAACAAACACAATTGTTGACTCGGCAGTCGGTAGTTCAGTGGCAGAAGCCATTCTCTTTCGTTTGGACTTCTTCTTTTTGCTGCGTTTACGTTTTGCTGCTTCGTCCTCATCATCATCAGAGATATCAGAATTCGTTCCCTCAAGTTGTTTCTTTTGCTCATCTGTCGCAAGTGGCATTTTAATTATGCGATCTAGAATGTATATTAGCCCAGCCTCTCTTTCCCCATCTTTTATGGCAAAGAAGGCCTGTTCCAAGTCCTCCGAGATTTTTGTTTCGGTATCAAGCCGTATTAAAGTCGGGTCAGCAAGTCCAGCTTTGGCAAATTCTACTAAAGACTTTGGTAAAGTGGCAGAAAAAAGCAAAGTCTGTCTGTCGGAGCTCAAACTAGCCAGAATCTCATTTAGCTGTTCACTAAAACCTAGCTCAAAAAGTCTATCAGCCTCATCAAACACGATATATTCCAAACTTTTCAAATCAAGATTCATTTCGACCTTCAAGTGCATGAATCGACCAGGTGTAGCCACGATTATGTCTGGATTACCCATGATCCAGCTAAACTGCTGTTCCATACTATCACCACCTACAAGTAAAACACTGCGAAGATCAGACCCTCTAGCAAATTCTTTAATGACTTTCATTGTTTGCATGGCAAGTTCTCTGCTTGGAGACAATATCAAAGCTCTGGCACCAACTTTGGCACTGTGAACTCTGAGCCTTTCCAACATGGGCAACACAAAAGCAGCCGTTTTACCACTACCGGTTCTAGCCATTCCTACCATATCCCTACCTTCCAAAATAGAAGGAATTGCCTTTCGTTGGATTGGAGTTGGGTTTCTATAGCCTTTCTTGGCGATGTTTTGAAGAAGCCCTTTGTTGAGCCCCATTCCAGCAAATGAGCCGCTGTTCAATTTCTTCGGACCTTGTCCGCCTATAGTATAAGCATCAGAGGCCAAATCATCTGTTTTACTGCCATCGTCCAGCTCTAGTTTGGGAAATGTATGCTTTTCATGATCAGATTCTGAGTCTGAGTCAATAATCTCGTCTTGGATTTCCTGGAATTCCGAGCCGTCAGATTCTTCGACATCAGATCCTTCGGAATTATCAGTTGCTAATGCAATATCATTAGCAATATCGTAATCGTCTTCCGATTCCATGGCTTCGGATGGTGAAATTTAGCTGGTTGGAAAAAAAAATATTTTTATGTTGTAAGCCGTGCTTGGAGCAAAAAGAGTTAGAAGCAAGAGGAGAATAGAAAGAGAATAGAGGGGATGTATTTCTATAACAATATGGAAAAAAGTAATAAAAAGTATCAATTATATTAGTCTGATAAGTATATATCTATAGAAGTTTCAAAATAGAGGTAAATGTGAAAACAATGTAGAAATACCGTGAAAATCTATAGCCGAATCTTCAGTCACGTGATTAATCTCGTATATACCTTGATCTCTCCATTTCTCATTATATTCTACCATTAAATCCTCCAAAAACTTCTTAAATCTCTATTCTACACCAATACTCCTCCCCCAACCAATATCTTACCCTCACACCTTCATCCCGTTGTTTTATCACTCCCATTCATCCCTTCCATCCTTTGTCGCTGTGTCCTCTAAAAGTTCCAACCTTCCTAACTACACCTCAAAACCATTAGAGCCATGGCCATGTCAGTTGATCCTGCGTTTTATGTGATTAACGAATGCACTGCCATCTCATCGGCGATGCGCAAAAACTCGCGCTGGGCTCAGTCGGGTGTTGCAGCTGTTCTAGGCTATAGTATAGCTGATGTCGATGGAGATGAGGGGTTGGCTGCAAAGCTCGGTCTTCGGCCACGAAGTAACCATCTTGGAACTGTAAGTACAGGGTAATACGGTAGATTTTTATAGTATTGATTCTTACTGTATAGAACAATCCACTTATTTCTGGATTTGCAAGACTACGCACTGATATGACGGAGAATCCTCATCTATCAGACTATGATACCTCCATTCTACTGGAACCTTTTCTGGACGTGATTCGTTCTCAGGCGACCAATGGCGCAATTACTTCTCTAGCATTATCTTCTGTGTCCAACTTTTTTGATTATGGCATCATCACGGCTCAATCTCCTAATATAAGAGCTGCTCTAAGACTCTTTGTTGATAGTATCACCCATTGCCGATTCGAGGCCACTGATCAGGCTGAAGATGATGGCGTACTTCTTAGGATTCTGTCTCTTCTTAGTAAAATCGTCTCGGGGCCACTGGGCTCTTTACTCTCTGATAACAGCATCTGTGAAATCATCGAAACATGCCTCTCTATGGCTTGTCAAATGAGAAGAGGCGATATTCTCAGAAGATCCGCTGAAATGACCATGGTAGAGCTTTGTCAAACTGTATTTTCAAAGCTCAAAGATATGCCATTGCAGGATAGTGTATCGGATTTGGAGCAAGGCGATGTTACCGTATCGATGCATGGGGACGGTACGGCGTATCAAGGAAATAACATCTCAGTCTCATCGACCAGTGATCCGACTGCAGAGGACGTAAAAATAGCAAAAGAAGGAATAGAAGTTCCAGTAGAATCTTCAGCGAAAGAAAAGGATGCTAAAGAACCTGGCGAAGACGACGCCTCAGAAGAGGACAAGCCGGTAGAAGAAGACCCCTACGGCTTAGCCTCTATTCGAGAGGTATTAAGGGTGCTCATTTCAATAATCGATCCTACAAATTATCATCGATATACTGACAGCACCAGGATTCTTTCCTTGAGGTTGCTTACTGTGGCGTTCGAGGTTGGGGGCAGAGAAGTATCTAAGCGCCCTTCTTTACTGGCACTCGTCACGTCACGTCTGGCTAAATATCTCTGTCAACTAGTAAGACTAGATAACGCATCTCTGGTGCAAGCCTCATTGAGAATGACTCTTGCACTCATACACACAAACGCGGAGCATTTGAAACTGTACATAGAGTTTTTACTGAGCTACATCCTTAATAGTCTCAGTCATATTCCTGATATTCAGCGTGATCCTGGGCTTAATGATATGTTCTTCGATGGTGTGCCTAATCGGCCAAAACTCGTACGAGCTGGAACAGTAGCTTCAATAGCAGGAACTCCCAAGTCAAGTTCAACTACTAGTTTTCAAGCAGATTTAGAATCTTCTAATGGGAGATCGGCTACCCCAGGTGCGCCTGTAGTTGCAAATTTAAGGCCGCCTGAGATCCGAGAAATAATGATTGAATTTCTCGTCAACTTGACCAGATCCGAAAGGGACAACAGTTTTTTCACCGACATTTTCGTTAACTACGATTGCGATGTGGATCGTACAGATCTTGGTGAAGATCTCATTGGATTTTTATGTCGCAATGCTTATCCAGATTCTGCTGGTTGGTCAACATCCAGCGTTCCTCCACTTTGTTTAGATGCCATTTTGGCGTTAATATCTGGTCTAGCGTCACGACAGCGAAAGGGAAATGGTGAGAAAACTGATCAGAACAACGAAGTCCGTAGTGTCATTGAAAACAGATCGTTGAAGAAGCTGGCAATTGCCGGGACGGAGGCTTTCAACAGTGATCCTTCGAAAGGCTTAAAACTGCTGATTGATACAAAGTTGATTCCTGATAATTCACCAGAATCGATTGCATACTTCCTCAAATCATCTGGAAGGTTGGACAAGACTGTGTTGGGTGAATTTCTAACAAAGGGGAAGAATAAAGAGGTTATGGATAAGTTTGTTGAACGTTTTGATTTCTCAAATACGCGTATTGATGAAGCCTTGAGAGAATTCTTGAGCTGCTTCCGACTTCCTGGCGAGTCTGCTTTGATAGAAAGAATATTTGAGAAGTTCTCCGAACAGTACTGTCTGGGGGCCAATAACACAGAATTTGTCGAGAACGAAGATTCTGCTTTCGTACTGAGTTATGCGGTCATTATGCTCAATACTGACTCATACAATCCTCAAATCAAGAAGCATATGACTATGGAAGCTTTTTCACGAAATTTACGGGGTGCAAATAATGGCAAGGATTTTGCCCCCGAATACCTAGAGGAAATATTCAAAGCAATCAAGGCACAGGAAATAGTATTACCTGATGAACATGATACAGATGAAACGTTTGAATACGCCTGGAGAAATATGGTTATTAAACAAGCACAGACTGGTGCATTAAAAACTGAGAGCCCATCTGCTTATGACAAATTTGTATTCGAAGCATGCTGGAAGCCAGTAGTAACTATTCTGTCATATATATTTGCAACAGCTACTGATGATATGGTATTTGCTCGAGTAATCACTTGTTTTAATTTGATTGCAAACCTAGCGGTAGCTTACGAAGTCCCGGGAGTCGTTGATCATATCATAGTCCGTTTATCGTGGATATCGACGTTATCGGTTGGTGATTTTTCTGCCCCCAACGATAATCGAGAAGTGGAAATTATGTCAGAAGATAACAAATCATCAAATGTTATCGTTGTCAGCGATCTGGGTATTGTGTTTGGAGGTGATTTCAAAGCTCAAATGGCAACTGTCACATTGTTCACAATTGCAAGGACATGTTTACATTCCATAAAAACTGGATGGAAGAATTTGATTCCAGCAGTGGTTAATTTATACCTATATGATCTGATGCCTCCTCCTGATGTATCCTTGTCTGGAATGCCGAAATTCAGTCGGACTAAAGCTGCAAGAAAGTTCAAACGGTCTACGGCTGGCAAAGAGAGTGGGTTGTTATCGACATTATCGTCGTACCTATCCGGGTACAATGATGGGATCCAGGAGCCTAGTGATGAAGAGGTCGAAGCTTCATTATGTGCTTTAGATTGTATATCAGCTAGTGGAGCTAAGGATTTTCTTAAGGATGTTCTTGTCGAGACTAGTGAAAATGAGCGCCATAATATCATAAAGACAATGTTAGCATGCATTCCTGATATTGTTGAAGCTCCTGTTAACGTTAGAGAAACGTTTTATCCGACTGTCAAATATTTATTAAGCTGTTGTACAATTCTGGCAGTCCGGGATCCGTCAGCGGCGGAAATTGTTAGTAAGACTATCAACACCAAATATTTGCAAAGCTTGACACTTTGGAACTCTTCGTTTGTTGGTTACTGTGTTGTCCTTTATTTGGTTCTTCATAGATCGCAGCCAGATGCGGTGAATATTGAACCAATTCTAAAAATGGATCGTAAGGCACTTGCGAAATCTAGTGGGCTGATAATACGCACGCTATTAGTTGATAATCAGATATCTGATTCGCGTCAATGGGATTTAATTGCAGCCTGTACTCCTCGGAACCCAGAGCAGGTATATGAATTTATTAATCAGTCTGGCATAGAGGCGCCTCCGTCGGTATGGGCGATGCTGTGCAATAGTACTAGTTCGCCTACAAAAGAAAATGATCATTCCGATGTTGCTTTGAACTCGTTGAATGCCATGTTCAAGTTAGAGGAGGATAAATCCAAGGCTGGAAATGCGGAGTGGTTCAATTTTTCAAAAGCAATTGCCGCGCAAATAATCAATGGAAATGGTAAAATACGGTCACAGGTGTTGGGCTATCTGGAGAAGCTGCTTTTATCTGCTGGCTTGGTTGAAAAGCCTGGATTTGAATGGGATATGGCATTTAATCAGCTGATATTCCCTAATGTCCGAAGCCTACTTAGACCAGAAATATATGAGCTCGATCCACAAGGAATGGGATCGACACGACTTCATGTGGCTTCTCTATTATGTAAGGTATTCCTGCAGTATATTGACTACGAACAGCAGCATGAAAAGCATTTATCTATTGATTTATGGACACAGACCTTGGATACACTAGACAGACTGATGAATAGCAGTCAGAAAGACACGTTACGTGAATCGGTTGTGGAATCACTGAAAAATGCACTACTGGTTGTCAAATCATCGGATCTGGGGGGCCCACAGTTTTGGCAGGAGACTTGGCGACGTATTGATAAGTTTATGCCTACTCTGCGGCCAGAAGTGGAACAAACGACTCAGGACAAGACTCAGGATAAGACTAAGGATAAACCTCAAGAGCAGCCGGTAGAAGCTTCTACTTGATGATAGAATTGAGGAGGGTGATATTAGATGCATTGGGCCAAAAGTTATGAATAGAGCCGTTTGTGGTACATTCATGGTGGATTTGTGAGATATATTGTCATGACCTAGCTGATAAAGATGTAGTACTTTGATAAGTATATCGTAATATAGTAAATAATGCTATTAAATAGTAACTATCTGCTATTATAATAAATATATACATGTTACTAAACATACGGGTTTTAGCTCTAACAGCAGAGCTTCGCCGATCAAAACAGGCAAACTTCAATTTATTTCCTAAAAAAAACACCTTTATTTCCTACAAATTTCACTCAAATCCATATTAACGCATTTTCTTTCGAATTTTACTAAAAATGCACTGTTTTCTTTCCTCCGACTCCACCATTTTGCCAATGAGGAATTTTTCACCCGTCAACTTTCACTAAAACTACCAACATATATAAACACATGAGCTACGAGCAGAGAGCAAAAACCCACCCTTCTGCAATAGCAAGGAAGCTTTTGAAGCTTATTGATGATAAGAAGACCAACTTATGTGCTAGTTTCGACGTCCGAACTACAAGTGAATTACTAGATCTAGCTGATAAGGTCGGGCCCTATATAGCTTTGGCTAAGACACATATTGATATAATTGACGATTTCACATATGAAGGAACAGTTAAGCCCCTGAAAGAACTGTCCAGGAAGCATAATTTTCTCATATTTGAAGACCGAAAGTTTGCAGATATCGGATCCACAGTTAAAGCTCAATACTCTGGTGGAGTATACCGGATAGCTCAATGGGCCGATATCACCAATGCTCATAGTGTGCCAGGTCCTGGCATTATAAAAGGACTTGAAGAAGCTGCTAAAGAGTCGACTTCTGAGGAAAGAGGCCTTTTAATGCTTGCTGAGATGTCTAGTTCCGGGACTCTGGCTAAGAATAGTTATACCACTGAAACTCTAGAAATGGCTCGAGCTAATAACCATTTTGTATTTGGTTTTATTGCCATGGGTTCTATCAAAGGCTTATCTAGCTCAGAAGACTTTTTGGCTCTGACGCCCGGTGTTGGTCTTGACGATAAATCAGATGGTCTTGGTCAGACTTGGCGGCCTGTTGATGAAGTGATCTTAGGTGGAAGCGACATGATAATTGTTGGGCGAGGATTATTTGGAAAAGGTAGGGATCCTGTGAAAGAAGCACAAAGATATCAGAAGGCTGGTTGGCAGGCGTATTTGAAGAGGATAGGCGCAGATGAGTAACGAGGTTGAAATAACGATAGAAAAGGAATAACGATAAAAAAGAATAATAACGATAGTAAAAATAAAAATAATATTAGCAATCTATCTATCGTGCTAATTCAATCTCAGTTATTCTATGCCTTTGTGTACTATATATCTCTATCAAATATATGCAAGATCATTCCCATATTTCACCCTCATAATCTCAAATACAAGCAGTCCAATACTACTACTTGGTAAACTCATAATGGTATTTTTCCAAAACCCAGCATACAACCATCTAGTCCAAGATCCACCTGCTGCTTTCAGTCGTAGCCTGTCGATCTGTTTAAATGTCTTTTGATAGCTATGGGCAAAAAACCTCATAAGAGCATATGGCTTATGCAAATGACGCGGATTCATTATATTATCAGACGCTTCTAAGCGTAGTAAATGCAACTTTTGGACCTTGCCCAATGGATATTGCACGACTTGTAAAGCTATAGATGCAGCAGCTCCAGCCGTTAGAACAAACATGGGGTACAATCCTCTACCACCAGGCCGTTTCTCATTTTTATAAATTTCATCAGGATAATAATGCTTCACATAAGTTTTATAGCCTGTCCCCTTGATCATTTCAAAAGTACTGAAGTATGCAGCGTAACCCAGACTTTCTTTAACAAAAGATAATCCGAATCCAGCAAGCACTCCGGCAGTGCCTATTTCCTTCAACTTATTAAATGCATATACCCACATATTTTGCGTTTTCACATTTTCCAATACTTCTGCAGCAGAAAATCTCGTCCATATGGCATCTATGGGCGCAGCCACTATGGACTGGACCCCACCAGCAAGAAACCCAGAAAAAAGAGTATCGGCAACCGTAAGTCCATCGTCCTTCTTATTATGAATGACCGTCAGACTCGTCAGATATGTTGTATACAAGACCAAACCTACTGCACTATTGGCAAGCAGAGGAGGTAGCACGTGACGCGGTATAAAGCTCCATCCATGCTCGCTCACCGCATGGTATATCAAAGCCGGAGAAGAATGAGTGAACAAACTCCATGGTTTAGCATTGTATGCAGGAGATATAAGTTTCGGTAGAACCATATAATCGACTCTAGTTGGACGAAACAATTTAACAGGGACTCGCAAATAAAACGTAAATAATTGAGAAGCCAAAGCCCGTGATCCGGCCGTGGCAATTCCTACCACTCCCGAAGAATGGCCCGAATTGACGGTTTCAGCGCCCTTTGACGCGGTCTTACTAGACATGACAGACAAGCGACTTGCTACTGATCTGGAAATGCTATATAACCGTTCAAAATGGCGCTGTAATCCCCTTTAATTTCTATATTTCTATCGACTTAAACGGGGTTTTTTTTGGAGGTGAGGTTTGAACATCAGGGTAAGTCGACGGTTGAAAAAGTTTCAAAATCCCAGCTTCTTTCAACCTTATCAACTCAACATGGATCAACTAAATGCCCGAGAACAACAAGAGTTTCAACAGCTCGTAGAGAAGAAGCAGATGAAGGATTTCATGAGGGTAAGTGGATTAGAAGTCGCGGGGTTATTAGTCGTGGTTGATTCTAACATATAGCTCTATTCTTCATTAGTGCAACGATGCTTCGGTGATTGCGTCAATGATTTCACCTCCAGTGCTCTTGGTTCTAAGGAGGAAACATGTATCATGAGATGTGCTGAAAAATTCCTCAAACACAGCGAGCGAGTTGGCCAGCGGTTCCAGGAACAAAAGTAAGTGTTAATTGCTAGTGTACAGCAGACGAAACCAAACCAAACTAATAAATACAGTGCTTTGTTGATGCAACAGCAACAGGCTGGTCGAAGATAGATGATTCGTACTTTGTATATAATAAATAATGCGATGCTTCTCACACTTGAAGTTCACTTTTTGCGTCGCTTCCTCTCCTCATCTCCAACCGGTGTAGACCCTCTTTCTGCATCCAGAAACAAACTCAATAACGTATCTGTGTCTCGTTTCATTTCTTGTGCAAATAAAGATACATCGGAGTCCCAGGAGTTGTACATGATGGAGTTTGCAAACATCTTCTGCAACGCCATCTCCAGATGCGCTGTATCTCGGATTTCTCCCGTCTTAACCA
This sequence comes from Casaregolazyma patagonica, assembly GCA_030580475.1. Taxonomy (NCBI): domain Eukaryota; kingdom Fungi; phylum Ascomycota; class Dipodascomycetes; order Dipodascales; family Trichomonascaceae; genus Casaregolazyma; species Casaregolazyma patagonica. Next base: position 66,553 of record JAKTSZ010000004.1, read on the forward strand.
TAGCTTTGATTGTCCTCAAGTCAATTGGACTTTTGATTAGATTATAATAATTAGGTGCATCATTAGGATTGACAGGGTTGAGGAAAAAAGATGCGTTTTTGTTGGAAGAAATATCGGTAAGTAGCGGTGTTGTAAGCTGTTGAAACCGCTTGAATCCCGGCGACGACGATCTAGTCTTCCTCTTCAAAGACTCTCGAGACTTTTTGTCATCATCATCATCTTCTCCTTCTTCAGAATCGTCGTCCTCTTCTTCTTCCTCTCGCCCAGTGTCTTGATTACTTTCTTGTGCTTTTGCCGCTTCAGGGCTCTCCGTAGCCGGAGACTCTGTCTCCTTTCCTACATGTTTGTTTCTCAAATTACGCGGCACTGCCTTCTTTGCCTCTGGCTCTTCCGACTGAGCCTCTTCGGTGGATTCTTTTGAAGCCTCTTCGGGTTCTTTGGTTTGTGTTTTGGCATTCTTCTCCTGTTCCTCTTTCTGCTGGCGTTCTCGTTCCTGCTTTATCAATGCCTGCTGTCGTTCAAGCTGCTTTTGTTTCTGCAATGCTTCTTTCTGCATTTGGATTTTGCGCTCCTGCTCTTGCTTTTGCTGCATTTCCAGCTGTTTCTGCAATCGGAGTTGACGAAGCTGCTGTTGTTGAGAAGCAGAAGCCCCATTTTTCGCCTCTGGTTCATTCTTATTGGTAGTTTCTCCATCTGATTTGCTTTGTTCAAGCTGGTCGATCTCTTTGCTCACTACATTGTATTCCTGTTGACTTCTCCGTATTTGCTGTATAACATCTTTCTTATACGATTCAAAGAGCTTACCAAGCAACGGCTCAAGCATCTCTACAGTCGGCCATCCCGATGTATTAGGAAGCAGTGCATTATATAAACTCTGGCATGCTTGTGGAGATAGATGAAAGTTACTATTAAGAGGATGGTTTTTCAAAGCTTCAGCCAGCTTAACGAATTGATCTGAAGACGTTGAGTTCAAATCATTTTGATTTTTCGCCTGAGGCAGTTCGGAGACCACGCCATCAGCTGCATATTTGTATATAGTTTGGGCAAATAGCAGATTTAACAGAGCTGTTGACATTTTAAGCGTGGATTGTAAAAAGGCGGAGAAAATGAAAATCGGAGCGGTTAGATGGTGGGTCACGTGACGCGGACATATATGAATGGATTTATAATGAAATAATAAACAAAGATTTGTGAAGGATATTTGAGTTTATGATAGCTTTAAATAAAAATATCAAAGAAATTTATACAGAAAACCATCATTGGCGTTCCCTTCCTATCTTCTTGTTGTGCCTTCCTGTCTCATTCTCTCGTTTCTTCATCCTCTCATCATCATGCCTTCTGCACGTCTCAATCTCACCAGAGACTTCGATACGCCTCCTGAAGGATTTCCTTCTGTTTTGCATACTCCTTCAGGATTAGCCCTAGTAGAACTTCAAGGTCGTATCAATGTAGGGTCTCGACCTTTGATTGGATCAGCCTTGGACCTCAGTCACGAACAGGACGCGTCTGAATCAAGCCAACCATTGGATTCTACCAAAATACGCTTACTTGGAGATCTGGAATTCGTAAATGACAAAAACGTAGCTCTTAATATTGGTAATAGGCAGCGGCTTCGTGGGAAAATCGTCGAGTTGAAGCCTCCATTGGCGATTCTCGACATGCAAGAGCCTTCAGTTAGTCGAACTCAAATGAGCCAGAATGTAATGACCGAACCACTGGATATTCCGGTGATTGAGCTCATTAAGCATAAAATAATATTCAGTGACCGGCCTGAACCGGTAATGAAATAAATAGGGGGGTTTTCAATAATAAATTTATTTGCATTTTTGTTCAAAATCATAGAATTCTCATATATTAATTGCCTACTCAACCTCTTACCAGCAGCCAAATGGATCATTTGAACGTCCGACACACCGCTCTCAGGTACCAACGAGGGTTCCTGAACTCCATCCATCCGGATTCAAAGGACCTGGAAAATAGCATGGATAGTTTACAGGCACTGCTGAGTCAAGCAAGCGTGTTGATGGCCAAAGGTGAACGAGAATTCAACAATGGTAGCGAAGATTCCAACAATATTAAGCAACTTGATAGCGTTTTTAGAGCTTCTTTGAGCAATAATGTCGATTTAAAATGTATGGCAAATGCTTTAAATATCGCAAAACACGAAGTGGATAATAATAGTGGAGCTTTAACGTTGGATTTCAACCGTGATTGGAAATTAGCGCCGGCTGAGATCACGTTTGAAGACCAATATAATGAAAACTGGCAACGAGAAAGTGCAAAACTAGAAAGCGAACGAATCCGTCCATTTATCAATAAATATGAGCTTTTTCGTTCTAAGATATTTGACGAGTTTCATGATGATGACGATGGTTCTTCAATGCCTCCCATAGAGGTTTACCTCGGAGAAACCAATGACGATATCCAGATTGAACGGGAAAAAGTTTCATATAAATGCCCGTTGACAAAGCAATATTATGAAGATCCTGTCACTAGTCAAGTATGTGGCCATTCATTCTCGAAAAAGGCCATCTATGAAGTCATTTCTCGATCAGAACGCTCCCAGATTCTGTGCCCCGTACCGGCTTGTTCGCACACTTTTGGTAAATCAGACCTCAAAGCAGCTCCAGAGCTTGGACAAAGAGCAAATCAGGCTAAAATGAAAGAACTACGACTACGTCAGCAATCTGATCAACAACTAGAAACACTGCATTGAAATGTAATTTCCCCCCTCTTTTTTCTAGTTTTCCCCTTTAACTGCCTGCCCTTTTTCTCCGTTTTTGGTGTTTTATTGTTTTATGTTGGTCGAGGTGCGGCAACTTTCCGAATATGGTGATATAATTAAAAATATCCTTTGAAACTCAGACACCCCCTAGCAAAACGGGATTTGAATAACAAACTAACAAACGTTAAAACAAACTCAATCTCAACTGGACAATATTTAGCCATGAGTGAGAGGTCGGCAGTGGTCAAACGGACTAATACCGTTAATAATGCCAATAGGCAGTCTAAGCGATACTCGGTGGCTGCTATGTATATGTCTATGGGTGGTGTCGATAGGGATGATGATATAAACGATGAATTAGCACGGTCTCAACGGCATCTTCGCCAGCTCAAAGCCAATATCTCAGAGCTCTCAAAGAAGAATTTTGTTCTCGAGAAAGACGTTCGGTACCTTGATGGTCGTATAGCATTGCTTATTCAAAACAAAATGGCTCCCGATGAACAAAATGAGGTCGCCTCGAGAATTGACGGCCAAGACAATGGCGCCTTGGGAACCCAAGACTCGGCCGAATATTTCCTCGATAGGAAGCAAACAGATGTCTATGGAAATCTCTTTTTTCTACTTCAATCGGAACCTAATTATATAGCGCGTCTTTGCCGGCTCGTATCGATCGGGGAGATCGATTCTCTCCTGCAAACCGTCATGTTCACCATCTACGGAAATCAATATGAGCAGCGAGAAGAGCATTTACTTCTAAACATGTTTCAGGAAGTTCTTGCTGCTCAATTTGATGAAGCAAAGGAATTCTCTTCGTTATTACGTGCAAATACCCCTGTTTCTCGCATGATGACTACCTACACGCGCCGAGGACCGGGTCAGACATATTTGCGTTCAGCTATTGCTTCTGCTATAAACAGCATCATCGAGCTCCGTGATACAAATCTAGAAATTAATCCTTTACGAGTGCATGAAGAAGTTGTAAAGCGTGAACGGGACGATGAAATGTTCTCTTTGGATGTCAACGACAATAATCCTTTCGATACTAGCATGATGGTTGCATCTTTAGACGAGGTGGATAGGCATCCGAAAATCCAGGCTATCGTTCGAGTTCGTCAGCAAAAACTTACAGAACTCGCAAGCAACCTGCTCGATACTATAATAAACTCACTCGAAACGGTACCATATGGAATTCGATGGATTTGCAAGCAGATACGGCTCTTGACTAGAAGAAAATACCCAGCAGCCTCTGATACTGCTGTGTGCTCGTTAATTGGGGCCTTTTTCTTTCTGCGGTTTGTCAATCCTGCTGTTGTGACTCCACAGTCTTATATGCTGATCGATAAGGCACTTAATGATAACTCTAGACGAACGCTCACCCTTATTGCCAAGCTTCTACAAAATTTGGCTAACAAACCAACTTATGCCAAAGAACCATACATGAAGCATCTTTCAGGCTTTATTGACAGTAACAAGGGTAGAATCAACAAGTTTCTTAATGATTTGTGTGAAGTTCCCGACTTTTATGAATCGCTGGAAATGGACCAATATGTCGTCTTATCTAAAACAGACTTAATGCTTGACATCAATTTGAATGAAATCTTTGGAATGCATTCGCTTTTGGTCAAGTATCGAGATGGTATCGTTGAGCATGAGAATTCCCATTTAGCCGAGCTGTTGCACGATCTGGGTCCTTGTCCTGCCTTAGTTCCTCGCTCCAAAAACATGTCTGTCGAATTACCCTTATTCAATAGGTGGGTTCCAGATGTCGGAGATGTTGAAAATAATAATTTGGCGTATTTGAGAGCTGATGTCATATTTATGGAAGCAAAATCGCTCATGATTAATATAATAAGAGCATATCCATTACAGCATCCTGTAGCGAGAGCTCCTTATGACTTGACGTTAATAGCTGATCATGCATCCAAGTCAGACGAGCCAGCAGTGATGGTTCGTGGTATAAAGGCTTTATCTCTGATTCAGGAAATTGAAGATAGCAATACCGATGACTACGAACTGTTGGAGCAAGAGATTTTTTATGAACTAAAGCATCTTGACTCGCTACAAGAATCGGTTGAGAGAGAAGCCACATCTCTTGAAGAAGTCTATAGCTTGATCAAGGAACATAATGAGTACTTGAGGTCTCAATTGGACATATTCAGATCTTATTTGGAGAATGTCCGTATGCATACTGGGAAGAAGGACCGTCCTGTTGGATTAGATCCAGAAACCGAAAATAAGAAGAAGAGCAAGCATAAGGTGGTTCTTAAGAAGTATACGATACCTCATCTCCAGAAAGACAAGATTGTCTATTCGTATAACTTTCCTTCTGACGTGGATATCAGCAATCTCGTTGTACATATCGCATCACCAATTCCCGGCACTTTTGTCGTAAGTCTATCTATCAAAGGAAGGAGTGAGCCTATATTATGTCTTGATTTGAAGTTAGATGATCTACTTGAACTATCAGATAGAGGCTGTGACTTTTTGGATTTGAAATGTTTAATTTTGGCCATTCGACCCTTACTAGCGCTACTAAAGGGCATCAACAAGCGAAGATGAATAATAAAAATATAATTGAATCGATAGCGAAACTGTTTTTTTATAAATAAATATACCTTTTCTTTGTCTCTACTTGGACAACGGTGTAGGCATTCGAGAGACAGTTGCACTGGTATTGAATCCGGTAGATCCATCGTCGAAATTTCCTTCGTTCTCATGATAAAGATCTTCCAAGGATACTTGTTTTTTGCTGTCATCTGGCTTTTTATCTTCTGCGGCATTGCTAGTGTTGCTTCTACGCAGGGCCTGAGCTGCAGATTCGTCATCATCTAGTAACCAGTAAGCAACTTCGCGGCCAGGTTTCTGGAAATCAACTCCTGCATTAGCCTTAGCTCCGCCGCCTTCCATGACCACGCTTTGAACATGCTCCTTCTGTTTGGCTCGATCTCTCATTCTCTCCTCAATAGTTCCCTTTGTGAGCAGACGATAAACGGTCACCTGTCTTGTCTGACCCAGTCGGTGAGCACGATCCATGGCCTGACTATCGATTGTTGGGTTCCAATCTGAGTCGTAAAATATGACAGTATCAGCAGCAGTTAGGTTGATACCTAAACCACCGGCTCTAGTACTCAATAAAAAGACAAATAACTCCGGCTTTGTCTGCCAATCATGAACCAAGTCTCGTCGTTCAGAGAGTTTCGACGACCCGTCCAAGCGACAGTATCGATATTGCCGATATGTCAAATACTCTTCCAGCATATCCATCATCTTGGTCATTTGGAAATAAATAAGAACCCGATGATCATTTGCTTTGAGCTGGACCAGTAACTCATCCAACTTCTTCAGTTTACCCGAGTCTGTAATGAATTTCGCCATTGATGGTATCTCAATAGTGGTGTAGCCTTGTTTGCTGCTCGACGCAATAGGATACAAATTCGAAGGTGGAAATTCAGACGGTTTGATCCCCGATTCCAACAATTCCCATTCTTTATTCAAAGTCATAGGGAAGAAAGACTGCCGAACTTCAATATTGAAAAGTAAATCATTCTGATCTGTAGTGGCAACTCGATTAGAAATCACGGCAGGAATAGGCGGACATAGAACTGGCGGAACATATCCACGCCTCATAACGTTGTAGTAGCCATTGGTTGAGACTTTCTCAACCACCCTTAACAATTCATTATCCGCTCCTAAAACTGAATTTATAGGTTCATCGATAAGTAGCATTCTTTCGAAGCTGTTGTAATTATCCTCTTTACCATAAAATCTGTCGTATTCGGTCTTACTGTGAGGCGTATTACCAATTTCCACTGCACGCTTAAATAAACCACAATGATATATCTGAGAAACCTGCCCCTCCGAGTAACCGGAAAATTTCACCCAAGAGAAGGCACTAGACACACCTTGATGATTATGAATCCAGTCCGCTGACCATATATTAAGCAAATTGTTCAGATACTTGTTCCTAAAGCCTGCTTGGCCATATTTGTTAAACTCATTCAGAATACCTCCTTCTCGATATACCAAAGCGGGAAGCTTATACAAGATCTCATTTTCAGCAGAATAATATAATTCCAAAGTAGGAGGATCGCGGGCTATTGAAAAAGTTTGAGCGAATTTGGCAAAATTAAATGCCGACCTAACATCTTCTCTTTCGAACAAATCCGGATGATTGCAAACCTTTCTAAACTGCATGACCAAGTTCATAAGACTTCGTGTGCCTTCATCAGACCCCGAGGTCGCTTTTTCAATAAGATCGACAATACTTATCTGAGATCTTAACATTCTGTAAAGAGTTCTCTGTCTGCTGGTAAGATCACAATACACATCTACCTCGATCTTATCACCCAACTCTTGTTGAACGTTCTTCTTGATACGACGGAGCATAAATGGCTTCAAGATCATGTGCAGCCTCTTAAGCTGTTGCTCATTGAGGCCAGTATTACTCTGAGCATGGCTTTCAATATCTTTAGAAAACCATTCACTGAACTCTTCATGTGAATCAAACAATGAAGGCATAATGAAATGTAACAGCGCCCATAGTTCCTGCATGGAGTTTTGAATAGGGGTCCCAGTAAGTAGTAGGCGATTTCGACATTGAAAAGACAGAAGCGATTTCCATCTTGATGAAGAAGAAGACTTGATTGCCTGTGCTTCATCCAGAATCATATATTGCCATTTTATTCTTTGAAGATATTGCGCGTCAGCAACCACCAACTGATAGGAGGTGATCAAAACATGAAATGGCGAGTCCTCAGAATAAACAACTTGCTTTCTGTCGAAGAATTTGCGCAAAACCTTTCGATCCTTGGCACTACCCCAGTATGGAAGTGCTTTGAAACCAGGAATAAACTTACTGATTTCTTGCTGCCAGTTATGCAAAGTAGATGCTGGAGCAATAACAAGAAAAGGGCCCCATATATTATGTGTTTCAGCCAGATATGCCATTACCGAAATACTCTGAACAGTTTTTCCAAGACCCATTTCATCTGCCAATATACCATTGATACCTTGCTCATAAAGATTAGCCAACCAATTGAGTCCTTTGACTTGATACTCCTTTAATTGGCATTTCAGCATCTTAGGCTGCTGAATTTCTATGTCACCAAGAGAGGTGGGATTCTGGAAATTCATCTCATCTTCATCAATATCAACGTCACGAACACCATCAAACTCACGAGCCCTTGCCTGGGCATCCAAAACTGCATTTTGTGCATTGGCTCGAGCTGCCATTGCTAGATCATTATCATCTGCAGCATCAAAGTCTAGCTCATTTGCATGTTTTGCATGATTCAAATCAACATGATCATCAGCCTCGTGGGAATCTCCACTGGGTTCTACGCCTTCTGCCTCGTCAGTTTTGATTTTACGACCAATGAAATGGCTATAAAGCTCGGTCTGAGTGATGAGAAAGTTCAGTTTTCTAGCCTGGCGCTTAGATTCTCTTTCTTCTTCATCTTTCTTGGCCATGTCAAGAGCCTCCTTCTCGGCCCGTTTTCGAAGGTCTCTCTCTTCTCGTTCATTTTTTCTCCAAAACGTGAGCATCTCTTTCATTCCACGTCTTGCCTTGACCTGCAGATCCTTGACGCTCTTATTAGTCCTGAACTGCCACTTTCTAGCCTCCTTGGAAGACAAAACAGCAGTTTTTCTGAGATTACTCTTTTGTATGTTTGACGCGCCCTGAACAATCTTCAATGTCTTAGATGCATCACGCCTAGCCATTTCTTTCCATATACTTTCATAGGTAGTAGTGTACAATCGAGTAATGGCCCGAATGTCCTTCTGAGACATCTTTTTCTTTCCATTGACCACGGTAGTCGATTCTGATTCATCCAGATCGTCCTCTTCGTCAGCATCACCGTTAACTACTCGGACCTTGGTGGCATTGTTATTTTCTTGTTCTTCCAGTTTACGTTTGTTGCCGCTTGTAGCCCTATCAAGCTCATAAGATGCTTGTCTAGCGCTAGTTCGGCGACGAGCTCGAGCCCCGTCCACAGCATTCTCAGACTCTCCAATTGGCGACATCTCACCCTCAGAAGTATCCTTGGCGTCAGTAGCTCCAGCAGCAGCGGCAGCGGCGGCAGCACGTTGTTCGCGGCGTCTAATCCTACGTCGCTCGGCAGCCAGTTTATTGGACCGCTTCTTGTTTTCTCTGGCCACTTCTTCGTCGTATTCCGTCACCTTTTGCCAGGCCTCATCATGTAGATCCTGATATGCTTGTCGTCGAAGATTATGAGCTTTGGCCTTGTATTTATGCAAAGAGGCCAAATGCGAATGGTCACGGTGGTCTCGGGCAACTTGTTCTTCTTTTTCCAGCAGTTGAGCTAAATGACCATTTAAAGAGTTCAAATAGTCATTTCTCTCATCGACATATGCAGTGCCATTTTCGTAGGTATAATTTTCACCGGGGCTAGCTTGAGACGTGGGCAGTCTAGCTGAAATTCCCTCACCATCACCATTACCGAGCTCGAAAACCATTCTCGAATAAACGGGCTCGCCATTCAAGGGTTTGAGGTCATTTGGAGCTGATCCGGTAGATATATGAGAAGGTTGACTGTTGGATATTGGGGGAGTAGGGTCGGTCAACAGGGATGAAATGGCCATGGAATTGGCATTTGACGCCGGAAGGTCCTGAAAAGTCAGATCGGATCAGCAGGAGATAGCGGAGATTATAAGGATAAGAATAAAGGGCAATTGTGGGTGGATATACCGAATATTCATTTCATTCTTATAATCTGTGACTTGGATCCATAGGTTATACTTACATTAGATGAACCACCAGCATTATATTTCTCACCTCCGTTAGTAATGCTCATGCTATTGCGTATAATTTTGTACCGCGTATCAAAAGCAGGGCGCTAAAACACTAGTGCTGATTCCTCTCAAGGGGATGATGGCAAAAATCTTAATTGGGTTGGTTGTTGGTTACAAGCCTTATTGGTTAACATACCCAAGCTGGGCATATTGTGTTGAGCCCTTCTGCTGATTATGGTTGGTGGTGTGTTAAACAATATACATTAAGTCAATGAGAGCGGCGTATTAAGTTTAAAGAGAATAATTTCTTGTAAAAATATTTATATAAATACTGGTTCCTCCTACTCTAATTTCACCGTCTTCATCTTTCGTGCGCGCTAATCTCCTCTCCACCCTCTTGCCCTGCCCTCCCCATCTTTCCGCTTTGCTCTCCTTATTGTCTTTTGATGACATGCATTTTGCATAGTTTGTTCCCATCTTTTTCGTGACTGTTGTGTGTTGGGAAAAAACAAACTTTGGAGGTGGCCGTTAATTATGTCAGCGCTGACTACACATCTTTAAACCAACCATGACCGACCAGGATTCGGAGGATTTAGAGGCTATATGGGATGAGGATAGCCCTGGCGAGTCTTCGTCAAAGCTGGTGGACAATGTGACGGAAGATCCTGAATCTAGTGCTCGAACTAGTGTTGATCCGGTCAATTTGTCGGACTCTGCTCAGCCAGACTCTTCCTCTCATGGCCTGTTCCATACCTCTCAATTATGGGCTATAGTCATTATATCTGGTATAATGGTCGGTATTCTTGCTGCTGCAATCGATGTCGTCGGTCTTTGGCTCGGTGATCTCAAGTTCGGTTATTGCTCCAGGGACTTCTACCTCAGCAAGGATTTCTGCTGCTGGGCTATAAACCGCCCTGATGATCATTGCGGGGACTGGGTTTCATGGTCACAGGCAATTTTGCGTTATAAAAGTGGTACTGGTGGTCCTGGGGGCTGGATCGTTTCATATATCATATACATTGGCTTCTCAGCTGCCTTTGCTGCTTGTGCTGCTTTCCTGGTGGTTGGAATGGACGCTTCCTACGCAAAAATGAGCGGAATAGCCGAATTGAAAACTATTCTTGGTGGCTATACTCTTCGTGGGTTTTTCAATTTCAAAACTCTCATTGTAAAAGCCATTGGTGTATGTTTGGTAGTCAGTTCCGGCCTCTGGGTCGGTAAAGAAGGCCCTTTGGTTCATATTGCCTGCTGCTGTGCTAATTTACTCATCTCACGCGCTAAACATAAGTATAGTGCTGAAGAAATCCAGGTAATCCTTGCTGCTGCTTCTGCTGCTGGCATATCAGTGGCTTTTGGTGCTCCTATCGGCGGAGTTCTGTTTGCTCTTGAAAAATTCGCCTATTTCTCTAGCGAACATGTCATGTGGCAGGGGTTTGTATCTGCAATGGCTGGAGCAGTCATACTTCAGTGGATGAATCCATTTCGCACCGGAAAATTGGTGCTTTTTCAAGTCGTTTATGACCGCAATTGGCATCAGTTTGAGCTAATCCCTTTTGCATTGATTGGAATATGGGGCGGACTATATGGTGCAGGTGTGGTCAAGTTGAACAGTAAACTAATGAAATTTCGTACAGCTAATGAGTGGGTTCGAAAACATGTGATTGCCGAAGTCGCTATTACTGCTGTCTTCATCGCTACTTTATCATTCCCAAACATGTACACCCGATTAGAATCATCAGTTTTATTGTCATTTCTTTTTGAAGAATGTCCGGCAACGGTGAGTGGAAATGGCCCGCTGGAATCTTTGTGCACGCCTGACCATTGGATTCAGAATTTCTTCCTTCTTGCTCTTACTGCCATAGTTGGCTTTGTATCAACCGCATATTGCTATGGATTGTCAGTACCCGCTGGTATTTTGATGCCGAGTATGCTGGTTGGTGCCTTGGGCGGTAGAATTGTTGGAGTCATTATGCATGCTTGGCAAGATGCTTTTTCGTCTTTCTTCATCTTCAATTCCTGCTTACCAGATGAGGTTTGCGTTACGCCTGGAGTCTATGCATTAGTTGGTGCTGCTGCTGCACTTACTGGAACTACTAGATTGACTGTATCATCGGTCGTAATTATGTTTGAGCTCACCGGTGCTCTTACATACGTACTTCCAATAATGGTGGGGGTAATAATATCTAAATGGATAGCTGACTCTTTTGGCAGCAAAGGTATTTATGAAACGATCATTGACGATAAAGGATATCCTTATCTTGGAAGGGCGGATACTTTGCCAATTCCCGAAGTCTCTGCCAGTGAGACAATGATACCGATAAGTGAGCTCAATTATTTAACTCTGGACGAGACGTTAGGCTCTGTCACCAGACTAGTCGATACTACCGAGGACAGTGGTTACCTCGTTTTAAATGGGAGCAACGACCATACGCTGATAGGGTTCATTGGGAAAGGCGAGCTACAGCATGCTCTCGATGCCTTTCAGACCCTGTCTGACATAACAGAGGATTCCCCATGTATTTTTACTGATAATCAAAGTGCATCATTGGCAAATATACCAGTTTTAGACTTGCGGCAGGTTGTTGATGCTAACCCGCCTACACTATCAATTCATGCGCCTTTACTAGTTGCTCTGTCTATGTTCAAATCAATGGGCTGTCAAACACTGATTTTTACCGAGAAGGGGAAAGCCGAAGGAATTATGACTTTTGTTTACACATGTGACTTAATGAGATCATTGGAAGATGGAAAAATAGCTGTAAACCGTGAATATGGAGAATCGGCGGGAAGTGAGGATCGTGATGACGAAGCAGCATTACTAGGTTCATGAGTTGAATAACGACAGCAACAATAAGGTTCATGAACCATTGTTTAGTATGATGCATGCATGTTTTTTAAACTATTCTACAATAATAAATTATTATACAGACTGTGACAACGAGATCCACTTTTCTTGAACTGTTTGAATCATTTGTTTGAGAGAAACGTCAGGGTCCAACTGCTGTTTTACTCTCCTGAATTGGCCCTTTGGATCTTTGGAGTAAACTTTTGCGATAATTCCAGAATATGCATTTACCAGTGATGATATAGGAACATCAATGCCGGCGTTGTTGACTCTGTTGAGAAGATCCAAGCATGTCCATGGCTCTCTGGGGGATTTAGCAAACCCCCAGAAAACAATTCTCTCAATTGCTGCCGTATCCATTACCTTGGTATTCACATATCTTTGCTCATAGAAAAGTATAGTTAGCTCAAGTGCCCAGTTTTGAATGTCATTATAGTTTATATCCATGTGATCCATGGCAGTGAATAATCTTCCAAGATATGGAGTCGGACTGATTTCAAGTCCCCGATCTAGTATATGCTTTATTTGTAGTTTACCATCTTCAACGGATAATGGTAATTGTGATGGCCGGGCTTCACCCCTAAGGCTAATACGTCCCTTAGAAATGATGCCTTTAAATATGTAAAATAAGGTCTGTTCATTGACTCGGCCGTATTTGTCAATGTGATCGTTAAACATGCTCATTGCTGTTTCACTATCTCCGATTTCGGAAAGAGCTGATAGTCGATAATTTGAGACCGTTTCTTTATGTTTAAAATTAGGCTCAGAATGCAACTGCGCACAGAGACGTAAAACCATATGATATCTGTGTGCTTCAAAAGATCCTCTTATCATTCCAAGCAGAAGAGCAGATTGATTTATATTGGATATTCCAAGTTGCTGCTGTATAGCCTCAGTAGTGAATAGACGGTCGTCGTGTAACATAAGTCGTGCATAATGGTTTACCATGCTCTGCAGCTCTTTGGCAGAAGTCCCCCATTTTTCCACAAACCGTCTGATTTCAACTTCGCATGTTTGAGGATTATTTTGACGCATTACTTTTGCTGCTTCTATTTCCGAGCAACGCGAATCTGCACCAAATAAATCCATGGTGTTCTCTATGGTCTTCAAATCGGTTTTTCTATGAGCTTCAATCACTGTCACCCAAAACGAAGATCCAGGTAAAAAGCTTGACTGAGCTACAGGATACCTGCGCTCACGTGCATATATTTTTGTGAGTATTAATTGCAGGGAATCAAATCGTCTCATTGGATGCGGCAACAGGGCAGTCCATTTAGCAATGAAGTCTAAGAAACAAGGACTCATGTGCATATTGGTGGACATTGAGGAGGTTGAGATGACAGAAAGAAGCCTTTTATTTAATTCGACAGTCTTTGGATGATTTGCACTATCCAAAAACAGGCTCATTAGTTGCCCAATTGACTTCGACTCTACCAAAGTGGCATTTCGCTCAATGAGCATAAACACCAGTTCTGACACAAACGGCCGATCTAATTTCCGCTTTTCCTGGGCCATGCACAGCATATCTAGCATGCCATTAAGATTAAAAGTTCCAGGAACCACAGAGAACAAATAGCGGGCTTGGATCAAAGCTGTTTGTTGGTCCTGACCATAGAGTTTTAATATGGCCCTAAGAAGGCCCTTTGGAGAGAAATCACCATTATGCCAATTATACGGTAATTCGGTTTTCAGATCACTTGAATTGCCTATTTTTTCCAGATTTTTCGCAGCATATTTGTGACTTTGATGTATTATGTCTGAATCTGCTTGGTTGTGATATAGACGAGAGTATGCAAAAGATAACGGCCTATGCAAATATACAGAATATACAGATCCAATGCCTTTATTTTGCCTTATGAAGGCATGCTTTATTCTGACTAGCATGGCCTTCTTGCAATCTCAAAGTCGAGCTTTTTCACTCTTGAGTTGCAGGTTGGATGGGAAGAGAAATTTGGATCGTCCCGATCAAAGGATAATGGACTATGGCGTTAAGTTTTGATTTTTTAACTGTTTTCCTTGATATTCATAGTCGTAATAATCCTTTTTATCATGTTAATTATTAAATAATTTTGCCTATTAATGGTTTGAAATGTTGAATGCTTTTATTCCAAATCCGGTATCCTCAGCTTAAAGCTTCAAAGCCGTCGAATCAACCGTTACAGGTTGAGTATAACAACCAACAAGTAATGACAATTTTAAAATTTTATACTTCCATTTGACATTTTTAATGATCTATTAAAAGAATCTATACAAATTGACCAATTACCCGGCCAGGACCAGCGATTCTCTACCATTTCTGGCCTTGTATACAATGTAATTAGTACGCGTATTATATAGAAGATGTAGTCTTGAACTTTTCAGGTCAATAAAATGCATACTTTTCACTCCGAAACACGTAAAAATTCTCGCAGATAATCAATATAGCTCTAAAAATCATATATCAACAAACAAATGATCGTATAAGAGTGCTTTGAGTATATAGCATATTCGCCGTGTTTTCTCCGCTCAAACATCGGAACAGGCACGGTTGTACCTTCTTAAGAGTCGGAACAAACGAATAACACACATTGATTCCACTCACTGTCTCTATTTTACCCCAAAAATCCTTGCTATCAAAATATTCACCTTATAAACTAAATAAAATAAAGATTTGCCTATTACATAAAACTATGCTAACCAATTCCCCTTTTCGCACGTGCTACTCTATCGTTTTAACTTCTTAATTTCATTTATTTATTGCTGTTGTTGCCTTTTACCCTGCAGCCAAACCTTGAGCGTTGTGAGCTAAAAATCCCTCCAGCCAACATCTTCAAATCACCCCTGCTTCCGTCAATAAGTATTACCGGTCTAACGGCACGCGTCGCGTAATACCGGTTCCATTCATTAGTTCGCTACAATGAGCGGTCGATATTCTATAGATGAGCCCGGTTCGGATGCGGAGGAGGATCTTGCGTTTGAAGGGTCTGGTTTTGATGACTTCATTGATGAAGACGAGGATATCGCAAGAACCGTGGAGCAAGCTAGAAATGGCAAAGAGGGAGCAAGTAAAGCTCAAAGGTTTCTGAAGGGTATACGAAAAGTACGCTTTGGACCTCGATATGCACAGTTGGACGGAGATGACGATTCGTCGTCTAAGAACACCAAATCCCATCAGCTAAACACCTTGGGTGGAGATGGACGTGCACAGGATTCCGAATCAGATACTGATTATGACTCGGATATTGAAGTAGATTTGCAGATGCATCCCAGGCGTCGCGCAAAGAGCTCTGCGTTTACACGAAAAGTCCACCTTGGGTTACTCCTCTTAGTAGCTGTGTTTGGACTTCTTTTTTATTCGTCGATTCTCAACCCTGACACCAATAGCCGAAGAGCACCTATAACAAAGCGGGTTCTTTCAAATGGAACCCATAACTTTCATCCCACAACCTTGGTTGTGTCTTTGGATGGAATGCATCCTCATTATGTCAGTGAAGATCTCACTCCGAATATGCACAAAATGTTCATCGAGAGCGCCGCTGCTCCTTACATGATACCTTCGTTCCCATCATCTACATTTCCTAACCACTGGACCCTGGTTACGGGTCTATATCCAGCTACTCATGGGATTGTCGGTAATACGTTCTGGGATCCAAAAGTAGAGAGACAGTTTGTCAATGTCAAGCCTGAATTAAGCTTTTGGCCTAACTGGTGGGGAGGTGAGCCTATTTGGAAAACTGCTCTTTATGATAATGTGAAAACAGCAGTACATATGTGGCCCGGCAGTGAGGCCCATTTCCCTGAGGCGGACCGACCCATGATTGTAGATAAGTTTAACGGATCCGAATTGCTGCCTTTGAAAGCGAAACGAGTATTTGACTGGCTTGATAACCCAGATTTGGAACAAAGACCTGAATTACTTTTGACATATGTTCCTGATGTCGATGCATTTGGCCATGAATATGGCATATACGGAAAAGAAATCCGCGAGGTTCTTTCAAGAGCCGACAACCTTATTGGACTATTCTTGGAAGGAATAAAAGAACGAAATCTTCAAGATATTGTTAATTTTGTAGTTCTTTCGGATCATGGCATGGCTCCCACAAACAATTCCAGACTGATATTCCTGGAAGATTTGGTGGATCTCAATGAATTTGATCATATCGACGGCGCACCTCTCGTGGCACTTCGACAGAAGTCCGAGTTTGCGGCTCAGCCTCACAAGCTAAAGGATCTTTATACCAAATTACAGAAGCAACAGCCCAAAGATGGTTCCTGGCGTGTTTATCGTGACATTGACATGCCGAAAGAATGGCATTTCGGAGGAAAAAAGCCTAGCAAATATCAATCTAGAATTGCACCTCTGTGGATTATTCCCGGAGTTGGATGGGCTGTGACAACACGCGATAAACTACAGAATGACATGGATGGCGTTTATCGACCATTTGGCCTCCATGGCTATAACAATACCGAGACTCTTATGAGAGCTCTATTTTTGGCAAGTGGACCTTACTTTGGCAAAAATCTTCTCTATGCACCTTTTCCGAATGTGGATATCTATAATATAATATGCGATACTCTTGACTTGACCCCGGCACCTAATGATGGTTCCAAGAGAACACTAAGGCCTTTACCGCATAACTGGGTTGATAAGCAACACTACCCTAATGTTAATTTCCCTGCTGAAATCCTCAAGGTTAACGCAACTTATGATTTACTCTTTGATGATAGTCACTCGGAAGGGTATGCTCCTCCATATACTGACAACAGAAACTCCACGAGACACGGGAATCCAGATAATGAAGACGACTCTTCATCATGGACGGATGGGTTTAGAGAGGCTTACGACACAGTGACTGGCTGGATTTCAGACTTGTTTGGGTCTCATAGGGGAGATGACGAAGAAGATTGAACCATCAGCACAGAATCGATGCTAGATATATAGAGCACATTGTTGTTGATAGTTTTATTTATTCGGAATAAAATAGCATTTTAAATATCATAATTTGGGCTTGGAGCTAGCCATCCATCCAAACTCAAGTTTTGTATCTTTGCCAGTGTCAATAAGAATGTTGATTACCGAAGTCTGAAAAGGATGCGCAATGGCAGATATAGTAGCAGCTTCGACCTCATCCAACGTAGTTGCAAGATAACCTTTGGCTCCCAAGGAGTCAGCCATTAGATGATATTCTGTATCCTGTTGCAAAGCTGTTGAAGGTAGAGGACGACTGCCATTGTAAAAGCTATCATCAGAACCATGATAAACACCAGAGTTGTTCATAATATAAATAATCATTGGAAGTTTGGACCTCACTGCCGTTTCAACCTCTATGGCCGAGAAACCAAAAGCAGAGTCCCCTTCAATTGCTACTACCAGTGAAGAGGGATCAAATGCTTTAGCAGCAATCGCATATCCAAGTCCTACACCCATAGTAGCATTGGTGCCAGCGTCTAGACGTGACCTTGGCGAATTCAACGGGAAAGACGACCTAGAAATGTCCATAGTATTTGCACCCTCAGATACGTATATGATGTGTCTAGGTGAGCGGCTCAAAACATCTCGAATGACTTTATAGACTGGCTGATATTTTGGACGAGTTCCTGACACATATTGTTCGGTTTTAGCAGCCCGTTCAACATTCTTTTCCCTTTGCTGAAAGATTACTTTATTAAGCCCAGAAACATTCCAAGAGCCCAGTTTCTCTGAAAGTTGCTCAACCACGGCAGATATATCGCCTTGTATTCCTAGATGCGGAGATCCAGCATTGTCCCCAAGAGTCTCTGCAGATATATCCACCTGGATAAACTTCACGTTTGGGCTGAATTTCGGCTCCTCACCGAAATGGAGAATCCAATTGAGTCTTGCACCTAGCAGTAATATGACATCCGAAGTCTTTAGTGCTGCCGATCTTGCAGCACTGGTATTCATAGGATGATCGTCAGGCAGAACTCCTTTACCCATAGGAGTTGGAAGAAACGGCAGCTTATCACCACATACGCTCGACTGAAATTTGCGTAAAACATGCTCTGCTCTTCCATAGGCAGCCCCCTTTCCGACAACCAGCAGAGGAGACTTTGAAGACTTTAGTAGCTGAGCAGCCTGTTCAATACGTTGAGGATCTCCCAAGATTCGGGGGGCATCTCCAGGATCCTGAAGTACTTGAAATCCCGTAGAAGAGCCGTTCCATTCGATAATATCTGCAGGAAGATCAACATATGTTGGACCTGGGACTCCAAAGTATGCTGAACGATAGGCCTTCTCCAGCAAAAACGGAAGCGACCCCACAGTATCAGGTTGAGCGGCAAACTTCGTGTGAGGTTTTAACAATGATACTTGATCCAGTTCTTGAAATGCACCCTTTGATTTTTGATATTTATGACTGGATCCAGCTATGAGCATCATTGGAAATCGGTTGACATTTGAATTCTCAACACCGGCAAGCCCATGAATTACACCAGGGCCTCCAACTACCAATGAAACACCAGGCCTACCAGTAAGATATCCATATATACTAGCCGCATAGGTAGCTGCTTGCTCGTTGTGGAAGGCAACAAAGGTTATACCAAGAGCTATACAAGCCTCGGCTACTTCAATGACGGGAATACCCACGATACCGAACACATGAGTAATTCCAAGATTCTTCAGAGAAACAGCAATAACATGAGATCCGGTGATTTGGCGATCCTTTGAGGACATTTCCAACAATAATATCAAGAAATTAGCCGAAATGTTCTCAAGTTCTATAAGTACCTGGTGAGCCCCACATAAACCCAAGGTTCGGGCCGTTACAACACGAAAAACGCTCAAAAGTGAACAGAAAGCCCGCAATCAGAGAGCTCAACAAAAGATATTTTTGAGGAGCCGAGGGAATTTACAGAGAGGAGGGGGTAATAGTTACAGGGCAAAAGCTATATGGGGCATTGTGGGGATACGCGGCAGGTTTATTTGATTGTGTTGCAAGCTTGTGTTGCAAGCTAGCAGCTGTTATGGTTCAGTAACTATGGGGTAATCAACGTCAGTAGTTATATATGATGAAGGTAATTAATGTAATTTACAAATACTGTAATAAATATATTTGCCAATAACACTCCGTAATACTAATTAGCTGTGTGATTTGATTTTTTCTTCAATTGAACACTGAATCGGAAGGAATCTCTGGATCTCTGCGACTACCACAGGATATTGACTCTGATTCAATTGAATATAATAATTTATTTATAAAGATGTTTGTATCATATAAATATCAATCTCTTGAGTTAAATCAAAGTAAAGATCTTTTATTTCTTTTTCTGTCTATCTGCATCAGTTTTCACCTTGGCCTCTGTAAGCAGGAAAGGAATTGACTGATCAACTACTCTATCCAAGTACAAATATCAACTGGTGTTATTTATCAATAAAGTTCGGCTTTGGATTATATTATTTTGCCTACTAGCATAAATATCGTGTAAAATGGAATTTTAGTAGTTAATATATGTATATATCGAAGTCTATGTATTGAAGATTATATATTGCGTTTTCCACTGTGAATGTCGTTCATCGCGACTGTAGGATGCAATAACTATGGTACATCTATATCTTCCATCATTATTCAACATAGTTAATACTAATATCTAAACTATTGAAGGATAAATAAAGATATTTCCAACTATTTATAGCTTTTCCAAAAAAATCAGTTGATAATACGAAATATTGACCAATCAACCCATTGCTCACAAGTTACAGTAAGTCATTGATGCTCATTGCACCCGTTGCATGGCTGAGCCGTTTTAATACAAACGACAAATGACTATAAACCCCACATTTTATCCAATGAATATCCAATCCAATCCATTCTCCATTAAACTTCTTATCAACAGTTTCTTAATTTTATGCTGCCTTTTTTTTGGACTGTAGCTTTTTCACCACTACATTTACACGGACTCTTCGGAAACATCTCATCTCAAACATAACCAGCTAAACCAATATAAATACACATATATTTACCAAATACACATTATTTCCATTTATTTCTCTATTTTTCATAATATAACCCACCTTTATCCCTTCTTTTCATCCACCTCCATCTCTCACTCCTTCTTCAACCTTCTTATCTCCCGTTTTCCCGCTCAAACCCCCCCAAAGGACAACAAAACCAAAAATAATTTTGTGAAAATTTTCTCTTCTTCCTTGTTGCTCATACGCACAAAAAACCCCATCACCAAACCTGAGATTAAATAAACCTAAACACACCAAGAAAGCCAAGCGAGCTTTTCACTAAGTACTCGTTTCTTCGGCTGTAGTACAGGTTTATTGATCTCTAGTCGTTTATTGGCTTTGTTTTGTTTTCTGCTTGTGCCGCGGTTGGTCCGTTGCCTCCGGCACCAAATATCTTTTAAAGACCTCCAATATGGCTGCCGCTTACTGCTATTATCCGGCACCGTCATCCTCGCATGATGTTCCGGTTCATATGTCTCATCATTATGATATGATGGGGCCTCAGCAACAGCGACCCATTTATTATGGAGGACATCCGGCCGAAACCGCTCCGAAAGCGGTTTATTGGCAGCAGCAACAACAGCATGCTGCTGTTCCTCCTCCTCCTCCTACTTATGCTCCTACAGTAAGAAACCAGGATGCTGGCGGTGGAGTGGCTGCTGCGTTGGACTATGAATTTAGCGACATGGCTGAGTTTATTTGCACCATGGCTCATGGCATTTTGTTTCCCGGTTCAAAAAAATGGGATTCTCAGAGCCTAGGTACCTTTAAACAATTTCTAGTCCAGGTTCTTACTGCTACCCGGCTACCCAGGCCTACTATTGTATTGGCCTTAGTATATATCTCGAAGCGTTGGGCCATTATTGGTTCCAAGCATTCTTCACCTTCTTCCGACTTGGTGTATAAAATGGTCGTGGTAGGCTTAGTGTTGGCTAATAAGCTCCACGACGACAATACCTTTACAAACAAATCTTGGTGCAAAGCCACCAATATCCCTGTGGCTGAGATTACTAAATTCGAGGCTGCGTGGTTATCAGATATCCAATGGAGTCTTCATTTATCCAGTGCCGATACTCAGGCCTGGTTTAAATGGAACGATTGCTGGCAAATCTTCATCAAGGCCAGAACCATGAGTCCTGCATTTGACTCCAAGCATCCGCTTGTTTTAGCCATGTCTCCTGCTCTCTCCAACTCATTGTCACCAATGCCTATGGATGAGCCGCAATCTCCTACTCAGCCATGTGGTCCTCCTTCTTATACAGCTTCTCACTGGTTTGACACACAGGCTAAGCGACCGTTTCCACCGCCACAGCCTTCAGGCGGCTTTGTTCCTGCTTCTCATTACCAGCGGGTTGGTAATGGAGCCGGACCTAATCTTATGGTACATCCCGCTGTGATGATGCCTCCACCTCCACCGATGCCTCATATGTATGTGGCTCCGAACGGAATGAATATGCTGCCTGTTCGTGATCAGTCAGCTCCTCCGTCTTACTATGGAGGGGGTTATGGATCAGTCAATTCATGGAATTATCCTATTGAGAAGAAGACCGACTGGTTTAGCGTAGCCGCGTGCTAGATAGAGCGGCTGAATGCCCAGCTGTCATATCAGCTCGGTATTGTTAAAAAAAATTTAGGGTACAACGCGTTGTGCGTTGTTGTGTTGTGATTTTTACTTGTTTTGAATTTTTTTTTTTTAAACCAAAAAAAAGTATCTTTGGAAAAGATAATATTTTTCGCTTGTCATTTGCAAGCTATCATTTTAAAATAATAATATTGTAATTTTGGGTTGGTATGGGCTGAGCACGAGTGTTCCGTGCATCATGTAGAGAAGAGTTATACATTACGTGTTGGATAAGATAATCTTTCGATCATGATTCGTAAGAATAGTTAATTCGTATTATTTGAGCCATTGAGATGGAGTGCGATGTGCTCTGATGTGATGATGGTATACGGTATGTATACTGTGATAGTATACGATTTGACACCATATACCAATCGACAATCGACAACATTTAATGCTCATTGTCAACTGAATTATCCAGTCTTAGCATAAGATCTATAACCTTTGTTAAACCACATTTTTAGAACCCAAACCGCACTTTTGCACCTTGTATCATGCTCCGTCTAGCTGATTTCCTTCAATACCTCCCCCCAGATCTTGATTCCGGCCACTGCATCATCATTATCAAGGTATGCGAAACATACTCGATAGCTAGCATCCCAATCTAGAGGATCGCCAGCCACTTCGAAATTGAAGCCTGGAGCTAGAATCACTCCTTTTTCTTCAGCCAGCTTTGTGATTTCTCTAGTCTTACTTCGATATTTGTCAGGCAAAGTAACCCACAAGAAATACCCACCATCACCTCCTTCTACAACAGTACCGGAAGGAAGATGCTCTAGAAGGGCTTTTCTGGCAACTGCTGACCGTTCACCAAACGTTTTGTTCAACTTGTCCACAACACCACCAATGAGACCAGTTTCTATTATGTTGGCAGCAATGAAAGTATTGAGCTGAGCAGGAGTACCACCTGACTTGATCCAGCCTGTTTGAGACAATTGGTATGCAAGTTTAGGCGTTGCAGTTTCCACCCAGCCTACACGAAGGCCAGGCCCTAGTAGCTTTGAAAATGTACAATTTGATATGACATGCCCGTATTCATCATCTTTTGGTAAACTCTGTCTATCTAAATAGACGAGACGAGGAGGTGGTTTTTCACCAGAAGAATTGAGAAGATCATACACATCATCACAGAGAATCAGTATATCATATTTACGAGCCAATTCCAGCAGCTTTATACGCTGATCTAACGATACAGTACCTCCACGAGGGTTTGAAAATGAAGGCACCAAATATAAAACAAATCTATACCTCCTTAAACCGTTCAATAATGGCTTCAATGGCTCGTCAGGTTCATATGCCTTCAACTGCTTCTCGAAACCATCCAAATCAAGCCCCGATTCAGTTTCCACAACACTGGTAAGCAAGTTCTTGAAACCAGCGTCTTCAAAAATCCCATTTATAAGAAAATACGTAGGGCTTACAATGAACCCTCTTTTGGTATACCCGGAACCGGCGTCTGTAGCAGATACCAGGGCATTAAATGCACCAAAACTGGCCCCATTTGTTAAACATACGTGCTCAGAAATATCTAAATCGGCAGGATTAGATTCTCCAAGAGCATCTATATTCCATTGAGCCAAAGTTTTACGAACTGTATAAGATCCAGGGTCGGTACCATACGTCAACGGATGCCGATCCTCAGGATCACTGTCGGTCGGCCGTTCTTCAGGGAAAAGAACATTAGAAGCGCCACCGAGGACTTCCGTTCTAGCAAGTAGCCAATTACTGGGATGCCCTTTGAAAAAATTTATGGCCATTTGGGGGGAAAAAACTATGAAGGAGGCTTACGAGGTTGGATGGAGAAGGTGAAATATTGAGTTTTTGCACGTCATATACTGTGGATGCCTGAACTACCAAAGAACAAAATGCTTCAGAGAGATCTAACAAGAAGTAAGAAATACTCAAAGTGAGAGTAAGAAGTAGAGAATTATGGAAGTAGTTAAATAAAAGAAAATATTAAACACAAGGTTGTGACTCATGCTCTGTATTCATAATCTTACTTCGATACTATGAACTGATTCTCTTTATCCTGCTGTCGACGAGGTTGCAGTGGGCGCTTTGTAAGCGACGAATTCGAGCTCATGTTATTGTCTATGGAGCTGTTGGAATCCCAGCTGGTATCTTCCTGGAGAGGTTCGATGCTGATTTCCGACTCAAAGCGCACTCTTTTGCGATCTCGTTTGTTCGGTGACAGGGGTGGATGCGACACTCGTGAGCGAGGATGACTGACTGGAAATGCCCGAGGCTGTGTTCGGCGATACGCCGGTTTCTCAATGCTGCTGAGAAGATCCGATTGCGGAGTTGCTGCTATTGCGGCTTGTTGCTGCAATTCGAATTGAGACTTACGCAGATCAACATAAGTGTCAAAGTACTCTGTGTATAAATTGGTCCAGCCTGCCATATCAGCTAATCGTCTTCGTGTTCGAGACACCTGCGGTGCATTGACCTCCAAGTCTTGATAGGTATCGAGCTCCTGAATGGCAGAACGAAGAGCCTTTTCGCATAAAATGCGTACACGATCCTTCTTAGCAAGAGCCTCTTGAATCATGCGACCCTCACGGGATCGAAGGTCCTCAATTTCTTGCTTTTGCTGAGTGATCATCTTCAGGTACGAGCCAACATGTCTATCCAAGTTATGTTGATTGCGAATCACCTTGGTTTTAATGCGTTTAGCACGATCTGCATATTTCAGGGTATTTAGTGTCTCATCGTAATGATGGCTAGATGGAGAAATGCACACAATCATGATTGTCTTACAGTTTCCACCGAGCGAGAATTTCAAAAGTCGTGTCAATTTCGAGTCACGATATGGAACATGAGTGCGAGCCGAAGTTCCTGTTTGGCAAAGAATATTTATACAGTTTCCAAGAGCAAGTAGGGATCGGTTGATATTTGCACCTTCCAACAGCCGTTCGCCTCTGTTTCTGGTAGCTGCTGCGCGCTCGGAACCAGCCAAGTCGATAACAGACAGCGTAGCAAACGTATGAGACTCAGTGAGACTTGCAGAACGATCTTTTTGAGAAATATTTACTTGGATCACAGCATGGGACCGCGACGACACCGCATTAGCCTCAGTAGGGGACATTGTTCTATTCTGGTTACCGGTCATGATCATTTCCATGACATCTTCGACAGTGTTAGGTGTATGAGTTGATAAGTTAGACACAGAGATGTGTTTTTGTGCGTTTTCTCGAATAATCAGGGGCTTTGTGCATGAGGGATTCAAAAGATCCCGAATTGTCTCATTGTATATCTCCAGATAACTCAATGTGACTTCCACGATCTTTGTATCTCGTAAGTCGTCAATTCTCCCAAAAAGATCCTTCATAGTCAAATAAATCACTCCAGGATGGTCTGGAGTCCCGGAAATAGTATGCGTTTTTCCACATCCTGTAGCACCATATGCAAATACTGTAGCGTTATATCCATCTAAGACCTTTTCTAGCAAAGGTTTAGCACTATGCGAGTATACATCTTCTTGTGAAGAATTCTCATCAAACACTCTGTCGAACATATATCTCTGTTCTCTAATTCTACCGCCAGCATTGATAGATTTCTGCATCTTCGCCAGCGGGTTGCTATCAGAAGGATCAAAAACTAACATTTTATCATCCACCACATTGATAATATTCCTCACGCTCTTTCTTTTTCCGACAATGCCTCCAGTAGTGTGATTATTGGGGTTATTTGACGAACTTAGAGCTCCATCTCCAAGAAACGCTTGTCGTTCAGGATCTGTAGGTTCAAGCAATAACTTCTCATTTTCCGTCAATGGTCTAACTCGTACCATCACAGAAATAGACGACTCCTTTTCATGATTTTCGGCACTCATTCTTTAGAGCTAGCGAGGCCGTGAACTGGATAAGTTTTAAGTTCTGAAACTATGGGTAAACAAAAGGGAATATAAACATTGGCACAGCCGTACGATGGAGATTATGGCAAGGAAGGGAAACTGAGATTTTACGTAATAAATATGAAAAAAGAGGAATTTTTGGAAAGTAGGAGTTTGAAATGATTGGACGATTTCAGTATATATTTGTTAGATATTTTATATTGTTGTGGTGTGTAGAATGCTCAGATTCATTGTATAGTTCATAGCCAAACCATCGACATCGGCCAGATTTGCAAGGAACAACATTTTAATATTGAATTTATTGATAATGAAGAGATGAATTGGAGTTCAGGAAGAGAGAAAAACAAAATTCAGAAAATAATAACGAATCACGGCATTCACTGCCTCTATGTAC
This sequence comes from Casaregolazyma patagonica, assembly GCA_030580475.1. NCBI lineage: Eukaryota > Fungi > Ascomycota > Dipodascomycetes > Dipodascales > Trichomonascaceae > Casaregolazyma > Casaregolazyma patagonica. The sequence goes on from JAKTSZ010000004.1 coordinate 92,695, forward strand.
AATTATGCTAGTTCAAACCAATTATATACCATGCAAAATGCTCAAAATGTCACTGTTAACTTTTATCCACCGGCTCGTTCTAACACGAATTTTTATTAAAGGCCGCTTCCCTCTCCAACTCTGCGCTTTCTTTTCTCTGCTCTAGTTCTAGATCCTCCAACTCCTCTTGACATTCCTTCAACAGTCTCCCGAGTACTTGTTCCTTAGAAATTCCATACACATCACAATCTGCTGCAATACGTCGCATCAATTCATCATCTCCATATGCAACAGCATGGCGTAAAAGTAGCCGCATCGTGTCATGGTTTGGTCCAATGTCGTACTTGGCCAACATGTTGTCGTATAGAGCCAAAGAAAGCTCGGGCTTGCCAGACTTTAAAAACCCACCAAGTATGATATTAAACATCACTGTCCTAACAGCATCTGAACTATATGGCTTAGAACATATTTCTTGAAATTTAGAAATCGCTGCCTGTCTACCTGCCGAAGAATTGGCAAGAGCCTGGACTAGCTGGGGCACCTGCTTGGTTGTGATTCCTGCAGCAGTCTCATGCATTCGCTCAATAAATAAAAATGCTCGAGATACATTTCCAGCGACCGAATGTGATTCTATCAAAGGAACCATGAATTGTTCTATCATATTCATTGGCGTGTTACAATTAAGGAGAGCTTGACGTCGCTTGATCCGTAACACGCACCATCTCGTCATTCTATAATCACCATGACGACTAGCCACTTCAGCCATTCTCAAATAGCTCCAATTATCTACAACGACATTTCCAGAAATAATGGCGGCATTTCGTACCCATTCTAGAGCAGAGTAATGAAAGTTATCAGCAGCAGCAGATATAAAAACGCCCCAGGCTCGCGAAAAAACACGACCGCGAGCATGCATATTTTTCAAAATTCCCCAAGCAAAGTCAATATCACCTCTAGCTAACAGAGCAAATAGTAAAATCTCGTTTGTCTCATGGGAAAGCTTGAAATTGATGAACTCTCCGGTTCTGATCATAGAAGCCAAAGCACCTTCTATATCACCGGTACTAATAAATAGCGAGACGGTTTGATCAAGAAGATTATTGACCTGCCTCATTTTCTTGATGCTAAAACGCTGTTTGGCCAGATTTATGCTCATGACCATAAATTTATGCTTGAGAATCGAATCGCCCGATTGAAGCACCAGGTTATACAGTTGATTCAATGTCTCCTTGGAAACCTGAATACCCCTGAGCATCATATCATCCACAAGATGAATGGCTAATTCGGCATGATCTACCGTACAAGTTTTTGAGTCGATTTCACTGGTCAATGTAGTCATGAGTTCCTCGTAAAGTACATATGGAAGGTTCTTCTGGATTCCGGCAACCCGCCATCTGAGCATGATTTCTCGACCAATGGCATATATCATCTCGGTATTTCCTTGAAACCTCAGATCTTGAATATGCCAATATAATTTCCGCCAATCGTGGATCCCTATGTGGGATATGTTTGTAAACGGTTCTAAAGCAGCATTTAACGACGAAGAAACGTCTGAATTGACAAGCTCATTATGCACAAACCGCCTTATATAATATAATGACTTATTTGAAAAAAACAACCTCCCACACCGGCGAGCCCACGGCTGCATTTGATTGTTTGATTCCAGGGATTTTCAGGTGATTTTCAGCTTTCTTCAAACCTCAGCCGTACATGCTCATTTTTCACCGACAAATCGTGCTGAGAAAATCGACATTTTTCAACCACTGCTTGAACAGCCGAGCCGGAATTCCAACTATTGACATCTTCATATGTTTATGAGGGTAAGTAAAGATTTCCGATTATTGCTATGTTTGCTGTATTAACGCCAGAGCATATATCGCCCGTTGGCGAATAGCCGCTTTAGTGCATTTGGCAGAGTTTCTACAATTTCGCCTTCTGCAATCTCTCGTGCTTCTGCAATACCGTTAATATCACGAGCCAATTCTACTTCTTCTATTCAGAGTGAAATCGGCTCAGTAAACACCCCAGTAGATGTCATTTCTCAGGTTCCTGTAGATCAAATCGGATACTTTCAAAGTGTGGGAATTGCCCAAAGCTGGTGGTGGCCGCCCGACTTGTTTCAGCATATTTTTGAAGTCGTTCATGTTTATACAGGAATGCCATGGTGGGCTACGATTGCTGTTGTTACAGTCGGTCTACGGGCATCCATGTTTCCATTTTATATGAGAGCATCCAATGCCACAGCAAAAATGCAGCAGGTTAAACCCGAGTTGAACAGACTGATGATGGAATATAATTCAAGTGACGATCCTATGGATGCACAAAAGATCCTTATGGAAAGGCGAAATCTCATGACAAAGCACCAGATAAAGTCTAGACACCTCATGTACCCTATACTGGGAATGCCTTTTTTCATTGGGATTTTCTCTGCTCTCAATGGCATGGCAAAAGTACCAGTTTATGGGTTTTTGGACCAGGGCCTGCTTTGGTTTTCCAATTTGGCCGCTACTGATCCCTATGTTGGATTACAGCTTCTTACAGCATCATTATATGCAGCCACGTTCAAGTTAGGTGGGGAAACCGGTGGAAATACCTTGAGTCCGGCTATGCAGAAGATATTTACTTGGTTGCCTTTTGTTGCAGTTCCCATGACAATGGGACTTCCAGCAGCTTCGTGCTACTATTTTCTACTTAATGGTGTTATATCCATTGGTCAGACATTGGCTTTCAAAAATGCATGGTTTAGAAAGACTGCAGGCATGTCACCTCTAATGCCTGCACCTCCAACTGATCCCAATCAGAACATGAGTGTTATGGACACTTTTAGACAAACTTATGAGAAGGCCAAGGCGAGGGCTGAAAAAGCTCAACGAGAGGCTCAGAGAGAGGCCATTTTACGTCAGGAGAAACAGAGACAAGATGCTCGAGGGTTTATTCAGAGAGAAAATAAGGGAAAGAAGAGTGGAAAGCAGCTTTGAAAGGAAGGTAGATGCCCTGAAGAGAAAGCTCTCAAGACTTTTGGTTCTGTGTCAAATTTCCAACTCCTTGTAAGACGCGCCATATCTGAAGCTTCTTATGTACATATTAATACAAATGTATTGGATATTTTGATTTGGATATCATAGCATATTTCGACGGCGTAGTATTTCCAGGACATTACTTAGCAAGCATTTTCAGTGAATCACGATTATACTACTGTAATTTTTCAGTTTAGTTTTATTAACTGCTTCCATGATTTTTCATTGATTTTTCAGTTCATTCTCGTTTATTTCTCTCTTCATCCTTCTCCTATCTAATCTTCCCGATTAGGCTTCTCACAAACTTTCCATCTTCATGAAACCTTCAACTTTCAAATATGCAGGCGACGCTATGAAACAGCGCTTAGCGCAGCTGGCTGAAAATGCGCGCCCTAGCAAACTTGACGATAAAGCTGGAAAACCGTATTTTGAAGATGAGGAGTCTCGGAAGGTGTTCGATGAGCTCTATAAAGCCATTGAATCGGATGGATCGGCATCTAAATACAATTACAAACACCAAAAGGAAATCGGATATACCAAAATACCTCATTATGCACCTCAGGAGTCTAAAAATATCGCTTTAAGTCGTCCATGGGACGGAAATGAGCAGACTGTCGATGCTTTTGCACGGACTAGAAACGTTAAGAAGGAGCTGAAGAATGAATCACTCCAGCCCAAGCCTGTGAGGAAACAAACGACTCCGGAGCGACTTATGAGAGCTCGAGAAGCGACTTTGGACTATAAATTGAATAAAGATGTGGCTAAAGAGGACGACAAGGACCCCATGTTCAGCCAAATGTATCGAGACCGGTTTCTGAGCTCTGGAGGAACTTCCATGACATTCATTGAAAGTATAGCATCGCAACGGATCGAGGATGCAATTGCACGTAATGAATTCAAAGATCTGCCTCGAGGCGAGAAAACCAAGCCGGATTTGCGCAGCTCTTCGCCGTTTATTGATAATACGGAGTACTTTTTGAATAAGATGATTCAACGACAAGGTGCAGCTCCTCCATGGGTTGAAAAGCAGGGAATAGTTCATAAAAGAGCAGCGAATATCAGAGAAATATTTATAAGCACATGGGTTACACGAGCTGTTGGAATAGTGCTAGATAAGTATGTTAAACAAGTACCAACTATTGAGGAAAAAATGGCTATTACTAGTAAAGTTGCACCAAAATTAAGGCATGAGAAAGAAGCAGCACAGTGGAAAAGTGAAAATCGAACATATCATGAAGAAATGATCAGAGACGCCAATAGTGTCATAAGAGGATACAATCTACAGGCACCGGGCTCTGCTCGAAAGCATTATCTAGAACTTGATCAAGAGTTGGATATAGCATTTGAAAGAGCATCAGAAAAGATAGTTGAAGCAGTAGAAAATCATCTTATTCCAAAAGATGATACACGAATACCTGAGTCGCAGGAGAATTTACATCGAGGGATATCAGTTGCAGAACGGCCCGAGAACCAGTATGGATTACGGGATTTTTTCAGGGAAATAATAGGAAGACGGACAGCATAGGAAACATACAGCATGGGGATATACAGCATAGGGATGTACAGCATAGGGAGGTTGGGACTGGCTCATATTAAATATAAGTATGTTAATAGTATAGATTTGAAGTAAGCTGTTTAGAAAGTAACATAGAGCGTTAATAGATCAGCAATTTCTATCTTATCACAGAATAATAGATCAGTCGTAAATCTCATTCTTAAATATCATTCGTAAATATTGTACATCATTCTTAAATATCATACATCATGCCTGAATATCATACATCACCCTTAAATCTTACATCCTCCGTAATCTCCAGCATCTATCGACCACCCTTCATTCCTTCACCCCTTCCAATCAGTTCTCCAACATCTACCACTCCATTTATCTTCTCTAGTGTCTCATTATCTACAGGATATTCTTCCAAAACCTCAATCTGGGCAATATGACTGCCAAACAATGCAACCAATTTCCCTTCACACACCATAAAAACGGTCTTTGTGATCGGATCAACATTCACCAAAACACCTTCTACTGGCAAATTCGTATCTTGATTGAAACTAACAACAACCTTTTTACCTCTAGCTGATTCTGCTTGCTGAGGATCGAGCATAATGGTTCATGGTTGAAAGCACGGCTGAATCAACCATCAACATACATTAAACCCCCACCGTTATCATTTCTTCTTCATCACTTTAATACTTGATCCATATATTTACGACCAAGCACTTGACCATGGGTAATTCGTCGTCACAGGAAGAAGGAAAAGTAGCGGGAGGGAGAAAGGAGTCGGGCGGTATGGTTCCTGAGCAGGCGAAGAAGCTTAAAACGGCTCCATCCGCCAATGCCACCATTGATACGGCTGCAAGGGCTGGAAATAATACAGATTCTGCACATATCGAGCATGTAGAGAGTGCGCCGGAGCAGCTTGAAAGTGGTTCGGCACGTCGGCCGGGAATGCTGCGTCGAAAATCGACGATTCTTCTCGATGATCATGATGAAGAAGCCGAACTTAAACGATTACGAGACGAAGAGGACCTCACACCCCTTTCTCGGGTCTTATCCGGTGAAGAGGTGGAACTTTCTAAAGGTGCCGAGCAGACTGCACAGGTTGTTGATACAGTAATAGAGTGGAAACAAGGGGGCCAAAAGGTTTATGTGACGGGATCTTTCACCGGTTGGCGGAAAATGATCAAATTGCATCGACAGGAAGACGGGGCGTTTTCGACCGTCATCAAACTGCCTCTTGGAACTCACAGGTTGCGATTTGTGGTAGATAATGAGCTTTTATGTTCTAATTTTCTGCCTACAGCAACCGATTCCATGGGGAATCTAGTCAATTATATTGAAATTGAGCATGGGTACAAGGGGCTGTTTGTACCGTCAGATGTCATAGAGAAGACCACCGGCTCTCAACAGGATGTAGATATGGCAGATGTTGACGAGATGACTGGACATGAGGAAGTGTTGGATGATGATACATATGAACGATTTGACGACAATGACGAGGCAGTGACTCGGCCTGCACCATTGAAATATGGGACTGAAATCCCCGACGTGTTTACGGATGCCGAAGCCATGGATCGTTTCATGTCCAGTGACTTTGTTTCGCCGCCGCAGTTACCACCGCATTTGGAGAGTGTGATTCTCAATACCAACTTTAGTGAGAAGGATAATAATAGCATTCTGCCTATTCCTAATCATGTGGTTATAAATCATTTGGCCACTACGAGCATCAAGCATAATATTCTGGCAGTCAGCAGTATTAATCGGTATAGTCGCAAGTATGTTACGCAAATACTGTATACGCCGATGAAGAAGGGTGAGGCTTGAAAAATGCCAAGCAGGCTCGATCCATTTGTGTTGAATCATTTGTAATGAGTCATTTGTAATGAATCATTTGTGATGAATCATTTGTGTTATTATATTATACTATGTCCTGGTTGGAATTGGTGATGATTGATTGCAATTGGTTGTGACTATAATATAATCATGACTCGTCTAATAAGTCATAGTAGATTTATTTGATTAAATATAAACAATTCCAAGCATTCTTACTATTCTCTTCAATGTTTATTAATTCCCCCAATATTATTTACCATCAGCCCATATTTTCTGGCTAGGGCCCCCCATTTTTCCCTTTTTCATCCTAATGATGCACTTGGAGAAATAACCCTTAGCTTAGTTAGCCGACTGTGTCTAAGGAGAGGAATATATAGGGTAATTGTATGACATAAATTAAACATATGATACGTGTGACTTCTCATTTATAATTTTTCATGAAAATCCTTAAAAATCCATTCTTTTTTATCATAACTTGTCCTCATTGGCCTCGTATTCCTCTTGCCTTATATTGGTGTTCTCCGACTGCCCCTTGGCAGTTTATCCATTTTGGGAGGCTACTTCGCTATTTCCTAAGATCTTGTCAAGTCATCAGCTAGCCGCGACACAAGGGAGGACAACGTCCAAAGACATTTTAACCAGGGGTTTTTTTAATCAGGTAGGTAAGGTGTATATAGTTTGAATAGGGAATATCCCGGTGGCAGATTTGCCTTGTATTTTGTGTTTTTCCAGCCGGTTTTTTCACCTAAAGGGGGGCTCATTAATTCCCCCTTGAAGTTCCTCAAACGCACTTTTTTCAACCTCAACTGCATTTTTTCAAGCTACCGGTTTATTCATTTGTAAACTCTCCTGAGCCTTCTAACATCAAGTTCGTTTCTATTTATTTCTCGCTTGTTGCGGTCCTCTTAATTGTTTCAGCTGGTTTCACCCACTTCTTGGCCCGTCAGGTTTTTTTGCAATCAACATGGAATCTTTCAATGGCTCAAAGGAAGCCTGGGTTAACCGGTTCACCTCTGCATCTGGAGGCTTTTCGTCTCGATTGGACCCTCATTTGGCCGTTGGTGGCTCACCCAGTTGGAGATTGACTCGAGCCATTCTAAAAAACGGCGTTCTTTCGCTATATAAACCTCCTACTGATCTTATGATTAAAAGGTTTGATCCTCAGTCTGATAGTGATAATGAGGCCGAAAAAGATGTTGAGGACAATAAACAGCCTGAAAATGAAAACGTTGGACAGGCCTCTGACACTCCTGATCCACAACCCAGCTCGCCTCCTGGACTTTATCGTGGCTATGAGTCTCATCCAGGCCTGGAACGCGATGAATCAGGCCAAATCACCTCTATTTCCGATGAAGCTCTTTGCCATAGTACTTTGTTCAGCTCTGACCAAGAATTGGCTAGAAACTGCGCAATGGTGCTCCCGATAATTTCCGACCCTGTTGCCAGTTTAAACATCATGGTGGAGTATTTAGCTGGCTTTTCGCCTCCTGCTCATTCTTCTGACTCTCAAATAGGCACCAGTTTTGTTGTTCATCGAGTTAGCATGGTTGTCGATTGCTTTATTTCTTCACTAAATGGAATGCTCTTGGAGCCTAACATATATGCTGCACTGCAAAAATTGGCAGACTCTGTTGGCCTTTTCGATGACATCACTGCTGGTGGGTTGCAAAGGAGCATTTTCGAGCAACATAAGCATCTGGACGACCTTCTGTACCATTCGGCAGATAAAAATGACAGTCAATTGACATGGAATGCCACCCATTTGGGCAGCAGCGACGACATTAAAAGCGACTCCCTGCGAGAATTTCTTTCTTCTATTGATAAGGTCTCTCAAAATAATACTAATAATGCACCCTCAGGGCAACGCGACGACATTTTTAATTTAATAAAGCCCGAGATATTTGCGGAGCTGAATAGACAGGACCTTTTTGCTGCTCAGATTGCCTGGTTTCATTTGGCTTTTTATGATAATTGGAGCCCTGCTCAGGATATTTCTCTTTTGTTCAAATTGCCTCAATACTCTTACTATCGCTTGAATCCTCTGGTTTTTGATTCCAATGATATACATTTTTTGGGCCGCTTACTTATAAACCATCTGTTCAATTACAAACTTGAAGCCCGTGAGCGGGCCAGAGTACTGGGCCATTGGATTAATTTGGGAAATTCACTCAAAGGACGTGGTGACATAGTTGGTTGGGTCGCTATCGCTTCAGTAGTTTGTTCCATTGGCGTTCTGCGTCTCAAAGATACCTGGAGCTACGTTGAATCGGAACTTCGTGATTCAGTGGTGAAAGACTGGGGATTTGAAATCTTTGAAGTGGACAAACGATCAAAAATTGATGTTCTGGGAAAAAAGACGTTTAGAGTTTCTACCGAAGAAATGGGTGAATCGTATCCAAAGGAGCGCGCTGTTCCATACTTTGGTGATTTGTTTGTAACTCACGGTTCTGGCTCTACCTCGGTCGAGGATACTTCTCTTGAGAGCAATGCTACGCCTACTTCCGATTATGGATTAACTTTTGACAGAATCAGGAGAATTAGCACCGTTCTTAATGGCTGGAAATATTATTTTGATCAAGTTCCGCACAATGACACCTTTGGACCTGCACCCGAAGCTATTGCTTCTGTTCAAAAGCTTCTGCATCTCTTGTTGAAGAAGAGCGCGTCTCTACCCCGATTAAACAATGTTGAAGTGTTGAGGTTGTCACTTGAAATAGAGCCCGTCATTTCAGGCTCGTACTTGAAAAGCCATTACTCTCAGAGAACGCCACTACTAAGCGGTGCTTTCATGCCACTTATTCTTACAGACACAAATACTTCTTACAGATTATTTGCACAACCAGCGCTTATTGCAGCCCTGAGCTCTGCAAAAGAAGGTAATGATACTGGGAATACTGCTGCGGGGGACAAGACTCAGATTTCTGCAAAGAGAAGGACATTTTCAGCCAATTCACATCCTTCTAAAGACACAGATACAGCTTCAACTCTGCATACTGACCATAGCAGTAGTTCGGGTCTTTCTTTCAGTTTCTCGCGGCATCTTAAAAAGATCGGAGGCTCATCAAAGGGCCCTCCAGTTGAAATGGTATCATCGGCACAGCTGGTTTCTCAGAGCAATCGTTCGAATGTGTCTTTAAACTCAACTTTGCATTCTTCCAGCAGTGTTGGCCCTGGTACGCATATTTCGTCTGCAGCTAGTTCTACACCGTCAAAGCTGCAGAGATCGAACTCATATCCTCCTGTTTCCAACGGCCAGTTTGCTCTTACGACAGGCTTCAGGAACGTTGATTTCTTCAGCCGCCAGTTTGTTGCTCAATACGATGATCACAATATCTTCGTCAAAACAGTCCGAGATGTTTTGAATGTTGGCGCTCATCTGTTTAAAGTCAAGGATGATATCGTTCTCAAATCTTTTGATGAGGATGATTTGGCCACCATACCAAATGGAGGAAACAGTTCCCATTCATCTCGGCCGTCTTCTGTCATAGAAACTACTTCGCAACGACTGAGTTCTCATTCTGCACGACGAGTTTCACTCCAATTGGCAAATAACAGTGCTAGAAACTCTGATATGACTGTTATTGACTCTGCCATAGAGGTCAGTCATTACGGACGGCCTCGAAGTGGTCCTCTTCCACAAAATAATATCAAAGTAGTCGTCAAGGCTGCAAATTTTGAAAAACTTGTGGATATATTGGTTCTGGGCGTCAATGAATTTTCTCCTTTTATCGATTCTAGTGATTTGGAGAATAGCCAATCTGAGCGACCAAGCTCTATTTACGGCTTATTGAAACGCCCTCAACTTCGCATCGATATGAATATCCATACTTTGACTTTTTTTGCTACTTTCAGGAGTTTTTGTTCTTCTTTGGATCTTGTTAGGAGTCTGCGACGGCGATTTCTCGGGGCTTCCAGTGCAGCTTTATCGATTGTTGAGATGGACCGTTTACAGCAAATTCGTGATGCCCAACATAGTGACGCTTCATCTTCTGAAGGTGCCACCAAGCCGGATGCCGATTCACCATATCCAAATTGGGAGCCGTCCGCAGCAATTGATTCAGATAATAGCATAGCATGGAGAATTGTTGCTCAGATCCAAATAGGTGTTCTTGAAGCTTGCCATTTATGGGTGTCACGTTATTTCGGTGATTTTATGAATGACTATAATGTTCGCCAAGAATTTCTTGAGCTGATTCATTTATTTGGAGCGGAATTCCATAACTGGAAGGAGATCTCTGCCAATGGCAAAGATTCACAAGGAAATCAGGCCAGTATTAATGAAGATTACAAAGGTTACTTGGAGTCTATGGAAATTTTATATAAAAAGGTTCGAAATCTCTTTGTTAAAAAGTCTTACCGACCTTCTGATATTCCTGCTTTGGTGATTTCCGGTCCTATTGGTCGTAAGGCTGAGAATCTTACCGTTGGAAGAAGCAGTAAAGCCTTAGCAGGGTTGCAGAAATGGATAGATGATATCGACACTATTGCCAACGATCTTTTTTCAATGCTTGATGTCGGTGATTGGCTAGAAGTATTTGAGGTTTTGGAATGCCAAGGTGTAAGCTTGACGGGATTTTTTGCATACCAAATGCCAGGAATTACCGCAGAAGATGAGGTTACAATTCAGGATATATTTGGCTATTTCAAAACTTTACGGAAGGACAAGAACTCTGATCAAACAGTTCTAAGTTTATTACCACTACCGTTACAGCAACTGTTCAATTTACATGATAATATTGTGAATTATCTTGTAGCACAAATTACTGAACCTTATTTGCATAAAGAAGATCGAGTCTCACGGTTGTCGTCTATTCTGCGCATGCTGGCTATCTGCCGTGAACGAATGTCCTATTTGAAACTGCTACCTGAACAACCTGAAGTATTTGTTCAGAGCGCTGGATTGTCGGCTAGGGTGCCTTCTTTTGTGGAATCTGCTATTATTAGTGCTATTGTTCGACCTGAGTCGCGATATTTTGCGAATTCCTGGATCCAAGCAGGGTTGGAATTATCGCAACAGTACGAGGGACATGCAATTGCTACTGTTAATCAATCTGAAATCTATGTTCCACCTTTTCACAGTCTTGCAGATGAATATCAACGGCCTCTGACAACATGCGTGGGCTGGTTTATGGAGAGAATGCTGGAAATTGTGTGCTATGTGCCGAATATGAGCGTGGAAAACTTGAGCCTGATCAACTTTGACAAGCGCAGGTACATTTATAACCTTGTCACTAATGTTGTTGAAGTTACCAATAGAAAGGGACTTGAGAAAGAAGAATATATTGCTGAGTCATTTGATCGTTCAACCCCGCCATCTGCAAGCTTAGATCCTGAGCGCATTAGGGAACTTCGACGAGAGCTGGCATATATCGCAAATCCCAACAAAGGCTTGTACACCGTATCGCGAAGCTTAGTCAAAGAAGTTGCAGCCAAAGAGTCGAAGCATTTCTCTCGAAGTGGAGCCAGGAACAAAGTTTTTACTCATTATGTTTCTCAAGAGCTTGATAAAATCAAACGAGATCGCCAATCTCTTAAAGCATTGGAGCGTGATGAGGCTCTTGCGCAGGGAAGAGATGTGAAACGAACCGGATTGTATAAACTGAAAGGAAGTTCGATTTTCTCCGGAAGCAACATTAGTACAACACGCGACCAGCAGTCAGTATCAGCTGCGACACATGCTACATATGCTACCAACAGTGAGAGAAAGCCTTCGTCCAAATCTCGCTTTGGGGGCTTGCTCAAAGCGGTTCGCCCCATTTCGGTTGCCCTCAGTCAGGGTGGATCGCCAGAAAGGGTCAATTATTCAGTGTATGGAGGACCTCATTCCAATTCTAATGAAAGGAATGTGACTGTCAGTGAACTACCTAACATTCTTACATTGAATGATGTACGGTGCAAAATTGTCAGTAATATTGATCTGTCTCGGGTCAGGAGAGTTGGCATCCTGAATGAAGAGTTTTGCACTATTCGACTCTCTGTTGATAATGGCGAATATGGAATTCAAGCTACCAGCCCAAAAGAGGCTGCTGACTGGGTGAGGCTGCTTGAAATGAGCCAGAAATATGCAAAATACAAAGTACTAGGATCACCAAGTTGCACAACAGTGTTTGGCGTTCCTTTAGAAATACTATGTGAGCGGGAACAGCGGCCAATTCCTAACGTTGTTACTACATTACTTGGCGAAATCGAGAAACGCGGTATGGAGGAGCTTGGACTTTATCGAGTATCGGGATCTCTAGCTAGTGTAAACTTGCTTAGGTCCCAGATAGATGCTGGCGTGCACATTCGAATGGATGACCCTCGTTGGTATGATATCAATACTATAGCAGGCTGCTTCAAACTTTATCTTCGAGAACTTCCTGAAGCAATATTAACGGAACGTCTTAGCGGAGAGTTCATTGAGTGCGGAAAATCACCAATGGTTAATGACAGCGATTTGGGGCCACTGTATGCGACTATGAGGAAGCTTCCTCCTTGCAACTTCAATTTGCTCAAGACGCTACTTCAACATCTTGGGGCGGTGGCTGCATTGGAGGAAAAGAACAAAATGAAGACACCAAACCTTGCTATTGTCTTTTCAATGAGCTTGTTGCCATCGAGTGGTATGGAGCATATGCGAGCAACTCAAAATCTGGTTAACGCTATGATTTTACATCAAGACATCCTTCTTCGAGACTATCCACCTGACCCTCTGCCGATTGAGTACGAAGAAGAGATAGCACTCGACGAGAAGTTTGACACGGATAATTTAGAGAGAGGAACGGAGGAGACAAGAGATTTGGGAGAACCGCCGTATTCTTATACTCAGAAGGCTGTATATGATGAAAGCATCACCGATTCTGAAGATTCTGTGTTTGAACGTGCGGGAGAGGAGCATGAATTGACACCTGTTGCAGAATTTGCAGGTGCTTTGCCGCCATCAGAAGCAAGGGCCACGTTTGAAGATTTGCCAGAATCGGAGACACCAAGAGCTAAGTTTGAGGAGCCGAATGATTTGCTTGAATCTGAGGAGGCTGTTGAGCTAACGGACGAACAGCAACAAGGCTCAACAACGGCATTCCCTGAGCATTTCACTGCACAGACTGAGGGTATTGAGCGCTCGGAGATAGCCATTCCTTCCCGTCAAACGATTAGAAAGGTATCACAGAGTAGCTTGAAAAGTGCTGCCCACGAGATCGCCGGTGAGAATGAAAAGTCTCCCATACCAGAAGAAAGCACTACTGATAGCAAAGCCAGTTCATTGTTTGGTAATGCCGTTCGACGAGATTTTGTCTCTAGAGCTTTGAAACGACCGGAAAGCTTGAATATTTCCGCACCTAAGCCTGCTGTTGAGACGGAAGGCTTCAAAAAGATATCTGCCGAAAGCCTGAGGCCGTCATATTTCAAACCTGGCGACAGCATCAGAAAGGCCTCGGCCAGCAGTTTGAGGAGACTGCACCAAGAGATATCGGATTCTGGCCGAAGCACATTGGAAACACAGGAGCCTTCGCTGGATGAAGAAACTACGTCGGAGTCAAGAGTGGATTTGACCGATTCACAACGAAACAGCCGCGACAGCTTTACAGGGGTGAGTGCATATTGACATGAGTCATAATGAGTAAGAGCAGATAGTGGGATGAAGAAACGAGACGCGGCAGCTATTTTGATGTAGCATGTAATACATTTCTATAATGCTTGAAGTACCATAAAAACAGCGGTATCTTGTCCAAATAACCAAAAGCCTGCTACTAATGACCACCTACCTGTTCATTATGGGCTTCAATAGTATCACCTTCCTGAATATCGAGCTATAATAAAGGTTAGAATCATCTTGTCAGACCATAATTCCCGCCCTAACTTACCGATGCTGGCGTATCTTGATCGGAGATTCGTTCTCCATCATACAAGAATCGCAATGCGTTTGTATCTTTACCAGTTCGCTTGCAAAACGCCTCAATGACCTTGCGTAGTTGAGTCGTGCGCTTGATTTTAAAGAACACTTCAGTCGATGAATCCGTCACCTTGATGTTGATATGATCAGCCGACGATGGCTCAGGCTTGACGTCCGACTTGGACCCACTAGCATCTGGTGAGGACATTGTTTACAAAGTGGCAAAAGATGGTGGAATGCTTAAGTTGGATAAATGCACAAAAGGGTGCCCAGTAGAAGGGAACAAAAAAAGTTGTTGGTGGGTCTTTGCTTACGTGAGCGATGGGAGCCACACGTAGAAAATCTCGTAAAAAAATATAAAGGAAGATTACCCGGGCCTGACTGGTCGTGTGATTGTGTGTAACTTTGAGAACGTGCCTCTGTGATGACAAACCCCGCTAGCTGTGGTCGGGGGCTGTGACATAGAAGTAGATGGATATTTGCTCAAATATGCTGGTTTTTTTTTACGTTGAGAGATTTTATATACAATAATTATCACCATCATTTTATATCTGTTTGGCAACCCTCCATTGCTCCAGTTTTTGCCCCCTTTTTTCTCTTTCTTTGTGGTTGTTCATTCTCCTCTTTTGGACCCCTCCGTGAGGAGAAATCTGGGGAAACAAACATGTCCTTGGGGGGCAACCCACTCGTATATAACCAGGGCGGGCGGGGATGATCTTTTCTTGCCTGATCACGCTAACTTAAATACAAAGCCACTTTTCTTGAGATTTGTTGGTTTTTCTCATTTGGATTTTCTGTTGATTAAAGATTGTTTTTATTTTAGCTACTAGACTCTATTACTATCTTAGATTCTATTAGCTTGTCTCCTATATATTGAGCACCAATTTCGGTTACTAAAATACCTCTTGAGCACTAGGAGAGATTTTATTATTTCTACCCTTCATCTCACTTGCCTTATATAATCAGGAATTTATTTCATTTTATATTTCCTGTTAATTTTGGCTAGCTCTTTGGTTCTATTCAATAGATAAATAAGGACTTAAAAACTTGGCGTTTGTCGTGGAAACTAATCTATTGCTTCAAAAATATCGGGGTTTTAAACAAATAATACTTCTAAAGGGATATTTAGACTGACCATTATTTGGATTTTGAATCCCATTTTTTGAGAGTTTTGGCGTTTTTAGTTTGTTTCTGGGCCCTTATTTTCCTGGAGATTTTTGCCTAATTTTCCTCAAATTCCTGGTCTCCTGGTTTTGTGTGATAATTCACTTATATTCATCTTGCTTGAAATCTCCATAATCGGCCTTCAACTGCTATTTTAGCTGGATTTCTTCCTCACATTAGCTAGATTGTGGACTAATAGCTTTGATTGCTTTTTTCCCCCATTTGCTAAAGCGCCTGCTATTTTGTAAAGGCTTGGTTTTGTTGATCGAAAAAAAAAAATCAAGTGATTCTGTGGGCCTTATTGAGCTTTGCTGGTGTGATTCTGGACAAGGCTACTTTTATCTTAAAAAGCACACCACCAACTCTACCTACTAGATATTGAGTCCAAAGAAACATACAGTTTGCCCCTGAATCAATCTATATTTGGTGCAAACTCTCATTCCTTTGTTGAGTAAGCTTTTTATTTTGCAAACGCTTTTTGCTCATTATTTTTCTGGGTGGTTTAGGTTTTTACTATTTCTGCAACCCCGCATTTTCCTAATTTGGCAGTTCCCTCGTCCAAGCTTGCTGGAACCAAGAACCGTCTGATCTAATTGAACAAACTTACCGAGTTAATTATGTTTAGTTCTTTTGATTTTATACAAGGGCCACTAGACGCCCATAATTTGCCCAATGTGTGGTCTTCTGCACCTCCGGACAATCGTCGCCATTCCTATGGCGCCACGCCCATGCTTCCGAGTCAGCAGCAAACTGCGACCGGAGAAAGCCTTTTCTTTGGACGTTCGGCATCCACTTCATCTGGAAACAACATGCTTAGAAGCAATCAAAACGGAGGCAGTTATCACGGAAGTAATTACAACCAAGGTGGCTTCCATGTCCTAAGTCCGACTTCTCCTCCTAATCGGCCATCTTTGTGGGGCCCGCATCATCAAATGGCAGATGATGAAGGATATGGTCATGATTTTCTCTTGTCCTCAGGCAGCCCTATTAAGGATAATCATTTTAATAGACGATTTTCATTTGATACCGGGGCTCAGGCCGTTTCTCCAAACTACAAGGCACGTGATGTTTCACCGCAGCAGGATATTGCAACAGGCCACTTGCTAGCTCTTAGTGAGGATGAAGAGTTTATGGCCGAGGAATCAATGGCTGATCATGTCAAGTCGCAGAACCAGCGGCAGAAGTTTGGTGCTATTGGAAGCGGTGTTGGACCGCAACATTCTCCCCGTGATATGAGTATCATTTCTCCAATTTCATCACATGAATCTGGTAGCGGGACAAGTGACGGAGAAATGAATTCAATTCCCCGTTATTTTTGTGTTGACGAGCTGTCTAGAAATAGAGCTGTCAACAATGAAGTATGGAACATCAGTGCCAAGGGCTTGGGTTATAGAGCTCCATTTGGATCACCAGGAGCTCCTCCTTCACCTAGAGATCACATCGATAATGAGACTGGTGTTGATGTTTCAAGTTTGGTTAATGCTCCCAGCTCTAAGTTGTACTTTGTGCAGTTCAAGGGCAGCCGAATGGATGTGTTTTTCATTTCTGAATCTTCAACATTGGTGGTCAATGTCGGAGATTATGTTGTAGTTGATGCCGATCGAGGAAGAGACCTTGGAAGAGTAGTCAAGGCATACATTTCTACAGAAGAGGCAGGGTTTCTGAAACTGAAGAGATATCAAGAGCAACAGGCTACCTTACAGCACGTCCCAGGCTCACCTAATAGCGGCAACAATGACAGGACGGCAGCAGCAGCAGCAGCTCCTGGAGTATGCAATCCCAAACAGATATTGAGGTTTGCACAGAAGAGCGAAATAAATCAAGTTCTGGCCAAAAAGAAGGATGAAGAGGATGCACTTGCAACATGCCAACAAAAGGTGGATGAAAAGAACTTGGACATGCTAATTCTTGATGCAGAATACCAGTGGGACCGACGTAAGCTCACGTTTTTTTACTCGGCTGACCATAGAATTGATTTTAGAGACCTTGTTCGGGAGCTGTTTAGAATATACAAGACGAGAATTTGGATGTGTGCAGTTGGTGAAGGAACCCTGGTACATGGGACTCGATGGAATGGCAATGCTCAAAAATAAATAGGGCTATGAATCAAGCGATTATGGGGCTCGTTTGACATGAGACTCGCTTGGACATATATGGTAATCGGAGCCGTTTGAAACTACATAATTGAAAGCTTATTGAGCTTTAGTGGTGTATATCTTTCTTTACGTACATGAAGTCTAGGATATGATAATTATTAGATGTTTAAATTGAGAAGCGTAAGCAACAAAAAACATAAAGGATGGATCAAGAGGGGAAAGCCTAAGCAATTTTATTACTTCTTCCACTTATATTATGCCATAACGATCGATAAACCAAAGTGTAAAAAGTTGTTATGATCGAAGATTTGACTTTAGCCGCATAGACTGAAACGTACATAGAACAAACTCTAAGGAAACTTAATAGTCAATGAGACTTTTACCCATTAAGTTGCATGAAGAATCCAGACATTTGTTTATTTACATATTGAAATAAGCAATATTGTTTCTCGTTATCATCTATTTTAGTCGCATATATTTTGCCAGTTCCCCTTTTGATACGTTTTAGGAAAAATGGGAACAGCATTTCCTTTTTGGGTCTAAATGGAATTTGATCTTCAATTTAATATCAACAACACACAACAGAGCTTGTAATTATCTTGGACATTTACCAGCAATTCTATAAAGAAAATGGACGGCTCTGATAGGGAGAATTTCGCATTTATCTCTCATAATATAGTTACATTTCCTAGCCAACAACCGCGCATAGATAATGCTCAACTGGCTCGTAGGAAGCGTCGTCGCACCAGCCCTACTGAGCTAAGCATACTGGAGGTTGAGTTTCGAGCCAATTCGCGCCCTGATCGTGCCAGCCGTGAGCAAATCGCGTCAAAAGTCGGCATGACCGAGAAGTCGGTTCAAATATGGTTTCAAAATAAACGACAGAGCTTTAGGAAGAAGCATGTTGGAGACTCGTGGTCATCACCGCCAGCATCTACAACTACTGCAATAACCACTGATTTTTCTGGATTCGATGATAAGGAATATAGTGACCAATCATTTTCCATTTATGAAGATGCTCCTCCTAGTACTGTCAGGTTGAGCATTTCTGAGCAAGATGGAAAGGCGGTGGTGATTCCAATCAAGAAGGAGACCACCAAAAAAGACACTGCAGCGCTTAAACCAGCAAGCCCTCAAAAACTTAATCAGATGTCTATAACAGCATTGATTTCATCTCCTTTGAAAAGTAGCACCAAAGATGAGAGAGACGTGGAGTGCATCAGTAATCTTCTTAGCCTCCGATGGGGTAACTAATGGCATGGCCGAATAATGATAATATATATTGATTAATAGATAGCTAGAAGGCATATGTATGTATCAATATTCAAATTGAATGACCTTAGGTTATAAATATGCAATGGAATGAGTTTTTGGGCTAGGAATGTTATATGACTTGATGTGCTCTTTGGCTGCTCTTCCTTTGACATCACCTTCATGCCATGTCCACCTCCAATTATCAAATTATCAAATTGAATCGCGTACATAACATCTCCAATATCGTAAATACTTCAGACACTCTCTGGCATATAATTGTATCTTTAGCTACCATATATCATTCTGCTTTAAAAGCTTCAAGCCCCATATACAGATCTCTGCATAAACCCAATGCAGACACTTCAGAGATTGTACAACTACTAGCATATGAAATACTCATTGCATTTGGATCAGGGAAACTTGATATTTGGTATAGCATAACATCTTCAGACACCATAGTTGGCTTTATTTCGGTATGGAATCGTAAACTACCCCGGATTAGTCACTGTATAGCCCTGAGGATCGAGGCATTCAAAAAAGGACTGAAAAAAAAGGTTTTCAATACAAAACAGTTATCTAGATATAACCATGCATGTGGAGTAATTCCATTAATGCCTGTTATAGTGCACTTTGCTGTGGATCATGAGCATCAGCATCAGGGAATTGGAACTGCATTATTGAATAAACTGTTAGCACAATATCGCGATCAGGCATTGCAAGTGGTGACTACAGAATCAGGAAGGCCAATTTATGCAAGTCAGGAGTTTATCTTGGATGATATAAGATATGTCAAGGTGGATCAAGAAAAGTTGCCAGTTTATAAGATGCGATACAGGCCACCATGAGCCGACCATGCAAATTAAATGATTCTCTGATATAACAACTAATAATTACATGCATTTTGCGTGTATATACATGATTTGATGCCTATTTACATGATGCAATACTTGCAGAACAATGTCAAAGCAGCAGCTGCGGAACAATGCTAAAGCAACACTTGCTCTGATTTCATCCTTTCGACTTACTCAAAAGAAGCTATCTGTTCAATTGGTGTTTTTGGCGATATCGACTTGACTTCTCCTGGTTCTCGATATTTAAGTGCAAGATATTTCAGAACCTTTTCTTCAACCACTAGTCGATTGGCTCTCAATATATCACTCACTTCCACACCCTCTTTGCTGATTATCTCAACATTTTTAAACTGATGTGTCGCATCGTGGAATTTGAACCGAAACTGGTCAACTAGCAATGTCACTTTATGACCTGACCAGCCATGCTTCTTCATGAACTCATCCCCAGCCTGTGGATGCCCTGTGACAAAATCCGCTTCGCCGTCAACCACAAAAAGCCGTCCTTCATTATATTGATGGCTCAGTGCAGTTCGGAAGGCCTTGGCATATAATTGCTGAGGCAATTCACTACTCCAATAATCAATGCCTGGCAAGCGGCCAAAAGCTCGTCCACCATCATGCCGAATAGGATTACCTCGGTCACCCATACGTGCGCGACCAGAGCCTTTTTGAGGACGGAGTTTCTTTCTTGAATATCCCATCTCACCTCGAGTTTTTACATGTTTGGTTTGGATCCGTTTGATATCCTGTTCATAGATGACTGCGCTCCATAGAATATCTCGTCGTATAGGAAGTCCTAGAATCGAAGAAGCCACTGGCTGTACCTTGACGGGCTCTAGAGAAGGAAATGACCTCAGACTAGTCAATACATAGTTTGCAGGGCGAATTACGCCGGTTTTTTCTAGAGTTTTCAGCATACCAAGCTAAGAAATTTCATTTTTGGCTGCAAAATCATCGTCTTAGGTGAGACAGGTTACCCGGCCCGCGAGCAGAAAAAAAAAATCGTGAGCAACAAGTCCCTTGGATGAATTTTTCATTGCTTTCTAATGGAATCTATGGAATATTTCATGGCCATATAATTGACCTGGCCAAATACATAATTCTATTCGATATTCTATAACAATGAATAATTTGCTTTTTTCTCTTCCATAACCCCTTGCCTTGCCTCTTCATGCTTGATACCTTGTACGAGCTTTTTCACCAGCCTCCCTCAGTACATTGTAAACCGCGTAAAATACAGCACAGTTCCCACGCCCCTCCAAAATTACTTAAACCAACACTTTTCCTTCAAATTTGGAAAAATTATTATTTTTCGAAAATTGGGTCACATGACAACAATGCCATCAGATGAAGGAGTTGCCAGTGTCGATAATGCGCCGCAACCAGTGATTGATGCACCGATTTCCCCCCCTATTCCGTCCCCGAATAACGGAGGCCAAAAACACGCGTTGGTGGATGAGGCTGAAGATGAGTCGAAGAGAATAAAACTAGATGACAAAGAACCCAATGATGCAGAGCCTGTGACGGAGGCCGGGACTTTATCGGAAACAGCTAATGTACCTACACCGACTGAACAGGAATTTGAGTCAAAACCTGAAGGTGAAAAAGAGAAGGAAAATGGCGTAGAACATGTGGAAAGTACTGATAATGCTGTGGCTGAGAATACTGCAACTGAGAATGTAGTGACTGAGGCTCCGGCAGTTGATGGTTCGGAGCAGCCTAGCACGACTGTTTCTGAGCCGGCAGCCGAAAGCACTCCCGCTGTGGAAAAAGAATCTACTGGTCCTGCTGCCACTCCTGAGATAAAGACCGAGACGGAAACCAAAGCTCCTGAACCTGAAGCTGGCCCCATCTTACCACCAGGTAATTATGATCCACCTGAGGGCGCGGAAAGGGGCCTGGCAAAGCATCAGCTCAAATATGCGACCTCAGTGTTGCGATCTGTCAAGAGATTAAAAGATGCCGTTCCGTTTCTCAGCCCTGTCGACGCTGTAAAGCTCAATGTTCCAAATTATTATGAGGTCATCAAAAGCCCCATGGATTTGGGAACCATGGAACGGAAACTCCAGGGTGGCGAATACGACTCGGTTAGTGCGTTCGTTGCAGATTTCGAGCTCATTGTACAAAACTGTACTATATTTAATGGCGTTGACTCGCCCATTACTGTAATGGCTAGAAACATTAGGGGATCTTTTGCCAGACATACGGCTCATATGCCCTTGTATGATCAGACTGAGGTTCCAAAAGCTGCACCTAAACGACGCAGTTTTGCCCCTGTAGAGGGTACCCCCAAGTCGCAGCGTGCTGCTGCTCAGGCCGCCAATGCGGCATTGAATGGTGATATTGATTCTCCTTCGTATGCTCTTCAGCCATCGGGAATTCCGACCATTCGACGAGAGTCCATGATCACTGAGGGAGGCCGCCCCAAACGGGAAATCCATCCACCCAAGCCACGAGATCTACCATATGGTGACGTCAAGCCTAGAAAGAAGAAGTATGCCGCTGAGTTGAGGTTTTGCGGCCAGGTTCTGAAAGAACTCATGAGCAGGAAAAATGAAAGTTTCAGCTATCCATTTTTGCAGCCTGTTGATCCAGTTGCTTTGGGATGCCCGTCATACTTCAAGATAATTAAACAGCCCATGGATCTCAGCACTGTCCAAGAGAAATATAACACCAATCAGTATGAAACTGCCGACGATTTTGCGTCTGACGTTCGATTGATGTTCAAAAATTGCTACAAGTTCAATCCCGAAGGTTCACCGGTTAATGAGATGGGACACAAACTTGAAGCGATATTTGAAAAAAAATGGATTGAGAAGCCACCACTGACCATGTCTCCTGCCCACCATTCTGATTATGAATTTTCTGATGAGGAGGATTATGAGGAGATGGGTATAACCAATCCAGCGATCAAGTTTCTGGAAGAGCAGATTGATCGTATGACGGCAGAGCTTAACAAGCTCAAGAAGGAGGCTGTTCGTGAGTATCGAGAGCAGCGTCGGCGATCTGGAGCAGCTGCACGCAAGAAGAGAAGCAGCAATGGTGGCCGTCGAGACAAGTCTGAAAAGAGACGATCAGACAAACATGCCGGATTAAGTGGATTGAGTAATGGCCCTGCACATGTCACATATGAGATGAAAATGAAGCTGTCTGAGTCGATTGGTAATTTGCCTGAGAAGAAGCTTCGTCATGTGGTGCAAATCATCCAGGAAGGTATGCCTCATTTGAAGAATACAAATGAAGAAGAAATCGAACTAGATTTGGAAAAGATTGACCCCAACACTCTAATGCGACTGTACAACTATGTTGTTTTGGGCTCGGACGAGAAACGCAGCAGCTCCTTCTCCTCTTCGGGATGGAAGCGCAGCAAGTCCAAGCCTTTGACGGAGGATGAGCAATCTCGAGAAATTGAGAGCTTGCAGCAAAAGTTGCGAGAATTTGACTCGCTGCAGAATGGCAATCGCGGCTCGAATTCTCTTTCTCCTACAGCTCGTCACTTTAATGGCAATGCAGTGCAGGATTCCAGCGACGAGTCTTCAGGAGAAGAGGATGAATCGTCAAGCTCTGAGGAAGAGTGAGTTGTTTAATGAAGGCGAGTTCTTCAACATATCACTCTCATTTTGTTATTTATTAATATGCAAAAGATTTGCTTCTTTACGATGTAAATAGATAAATAAAGCAAAGTTTAAGATGAGCTTGGTATCTAAAAAACTACTTGTAGTTGAGATTAAACTTATATATTATGGGGAAGGAGTTTAATATATCACGTGATGGACATGCGTAATTATCATCACCAGTCACTCCAATTTTCCCAACACCAACCCACTCAGTTTTTGATATTTTTCGACAAACACCACCTTTGAACATCATCATCTCAAATTCAATATGAGCTACGAGAAAAAGGAAGATCCTACACCTGAGCAGCAGGAAATCATGAAGGTGCGAATCACCTTGACTTCCACCAAGGTCAAGAAGCTCGAGAAGGTGAGCAGTGACCTGATTGCTCGAGCAAAGGGCATTGAACTCCCCACCAAGGGACCTGTTCGAATTCCTACAAAGGTTTTGTCTGTTACTACTCGAAAGACCCCTAATGGAAATGGTTCTAAGACCTGGGACCGATATGAAATGCGAATTCACAAGCGACTTATTGACATTTATGCACCTGCCGAAATCATCAAGAAAGTTACCTCTTACAACATGGAAGCTGGCGTCGATGTCCAGGTCACTGTTGCTCGATAAAAGGGGACGAGCATGCTAAAAAAAATGTCATAATATAAGCAGATACGACTTTCTCATAAACTGAATGCACTGATAAAAGAGAAATATGGGGACATGTTGCTCAAGGTCTGTGTCTCTACAAATGCACCACAAGTGCACCCACAACGTAAATACCAATATATGGATTGTATTCCATGATTCCCATGCTTGGCAATTATATGCCATGCTCATGCTCTATGTTTGATATCTATTCCGTAACTCTATTTCTGCCAATGCACTCAGCAGCTATTGACATGCTTTACAGGAACCCAATTCCTCATCCACTGTATTACTTGAACTATATCTCCAACACCTTGGCAAGCCACCATTTATGTAATCTAAGATCTTGTGTGAGTTCTGGATGAAATGACGTTCCAAACACGTTGGCCTGCTCCACTGCAACAATGGTCTCCTGGCCTGACTTTGCCTTTTCTGCAGATATCTTAGCCAGGATATTCACCGGAGATAGCTTGAATGCAGGATCAACCGGCTTAACCGATGGCGCTAATATATCTTGTTCTGGGGGTTGATGATCAATGACAGTTTCAACGACTGGAGCTCGGATGAAAACACACTCAAACGGCTCTTTATCTTCAAGAAAAGGCAAATCCAGCTGCATAGTGAAACTGTCAGATTGTCTACCAAAATGATTTCTAATTACTCGGACATCCAGACCTCCGATAAGCTCCTGTCCACCTCGCTTGGTTCTTGTAGCTTCCTCAGCCAACAGGATCATCCCTGCACACGTTCCCCAGACGGGCTTACGGAGCCCTTTAACAAACTGACGTAATGGCTCCAACATTCCAGTCCGTTCTGCTACTAGTGAAATGGTGGTAGATTCTCCTCCAGGAATGACCAAACCGTCACATGCAGCCAGCTGATCGGGTGTTTTTACCTGAATGACGTCAATAACTAGCTGAGGCGACGTAAAAGATTCAGCAGCAGCCTGAAGGTGTTTTACATGCTCGATAAAAGCTCCTTGGAGTGCTAAAACTCCGATTTTCACAGCCTTCTGTTGAGTCATGACTGGTGGGTAAAAGTTTACAATGGTGCGGCTAGATAAGAAATGCCAGATATCGATCAAGAGAGATGATAAACTATTAGATTGTTTTTATTTCTTTTTAATTTTGAGATTTTATTGATTTTCATGTGACTAAATAAACCACCTGAATCGACTCTAGCTAGCTTTTATATATACTTGGATATGGTATTTCGTTACATATCTGATCTCATCTACCAGCACTTGCAAGCTAAGATACCTACAAGCGAAAAAAACACGGCAAATTTCCTTAATTAATATCACCTGTTTGACTCAGTCGATCTCCAATATCTCCAACACTATAATTGTTAGTTTTTGTTATCAATTTCCACAACCTTTTATCTTAACTTACCCTGGGATCAAATAAGCATCGGAAGTCATTTCCTCATCAATGGCTCCTACATAAAATGTAACATCAGGGTGCGCCTTTGAGACCTTTTCAATACCAGCCCGACTGGCTACTATACATATAAACACGATTTTATCAATCTTACAGTCTTTGAGACTCTCAATGACCGAACCAGCCGTTCCTCCAGTAGCAATCACTGGATCCAAAACAAATGCCACATCAAACTGTCTATCATGGCTCATTTTGTTATAATATTCAATAGGAGCCTTTGTCATTTTTTCCCGAAATACTCCCAGGTGATAACTTGGTACATCGCAATCCTCAGGGAACACTGTTGAGAATGCTGATTCCATAGCCAATCCTGAGCGCAGAATTGGAATGACAACAGGCTTTTGCTTGATCTTTAAAGTACTATATTCCATACCAATCTGGGATAATGCTGATCCACCTTTTTCAACAGTCAGCTCTTTGCTGGTAGATTCAACCGCAAGAATAGTAGCTATATCGGCAATCAGACGTTTGACCTGTTGAGACCATAGACCATGGGCTCGCACCTGGGAAATTTTCGCCTGAAGAATAGCATGATTTACAGTTACAACATTCGTCATTATTAATTTGCGTTTACAATGGAATTGGAATTGGGCTTGTGTAGTTTATATATTGTTCCGACAGTACGTTCGATAAGATAGCACAAATTAAGCACGGGTTTGGCCGAAAGGGCCGATGTGTTTGGATTGAACCCATGGAAGGTTACATAGAGAGTGAAAAGTTACCCAGTTTGGCAACCAGATCAAATATTTATCAGGGCAAAAAGATATTTAAGTAAGAAGAAATCCAATACAGCGATAAAATATGGAAAAAAAAACTCATGTTGGAACAGCTATTGCATGTTATTTGAGATATCATCTCGAACCCCAGAAAATGATTACGAGCATCACGTGATACTCGTTCAGTATCAAACCTATTAATTGAACGGAATTTTTCATTTTTATTGCCAAATTTTATTTGTAATCTTATTAAAAACTTTATAAATACTGTATCTTACACTCCTACCTCCCATTCTTCTATATCTTCTCCATTCTCTTTACTCATCTCCTATATCTTCAAATCATTAGGTTTTCCCCCATTCATCTTCCCATCTTCACCCAAATGTACAATGATTGACCTAGTTCTGACCATTGCGGCGATTCTTTGGTTATTCCAAAGAGCTGCTAGTCTTTTAAAGGTCCCTGTACAGACATTAATCCATACTATGGGCATTGATATTCCGGAAATGCCTGTCGTTAGTGTGGATGGACTATCTGACACCAGCATCTCTCTCCATTGGTCCAAACCTCCATCAACCAACGGCTCTGTAGTACTGAAATATATTATAGAAGTTGATGGCCAAAGAGTTGGCGAAACCGATCGGGCCGATGGTAGCGTTACATTAAAAAACCTATCTCCTGACCAAAGCTATAAGATTAGAGTATCGGCAGTGAATGCCTCAAACTACCGATCTCGTGGCAGTGCAGTATTCGTACATACTAAAACATCGCCTGACGAAGGACTTCCACCTACTGTTCATCCTATAGTAGGAATTACTTCTGACAGAGGGTTGAAAAGACTGAGAGAGTCCAAAAACTCCAGAGCCTCAAGCCAGACACGAAACACCGATAAAGTGTATACAGTGGATGCACTTACTGGAGAAGTGGAAGGAATTCAAGTTGAAATCAGCGAGCTTTTGGAACAGGCTGCGGCTGGGGAAGCGGAATTTGTAGAGGAAGAGAGCCGGCTTATTGAGAAGCTAGAAGCTTTAAAGGAACGCAAAAAACAGGACGATCAGCAGAGAAGTGTGGTAAAATCGGAATCAAAGGTCTTAGAAGATACCCGGCATGCATTAGACACCAAACGAGCAAAACTTGAGAAGACTTATGAGAAGCTGGAGGAAAAACTGGAAAAACGTAAGACATGCCAGGAGAACTGGCATCAGGAAATTGCAGAAGCCAAATTTAAAATCAGTGAACTCAACCAGGCTATTGACCAACTAAATGAAGAGAGTCTACGTGACGTTGAGCGCATGAAATCGTTGATTATAGGATGCCAACAGGAGTTCGATCAGCTGGATGAGGAATTACAAAGAAATTACAAAAATGTTCGACGAGCAGAACAGGTGAGAGCCGCAACTTTTAAAAGTTTGGATATTGTGACCAAAAAAACAGATCCTGTAACTTTATTGTTGCCAGAATCAGCCAAGGAGGAGGCATTGGCCACGGAAGGATTGGACGATTATTTCAGTGAATGGCTAGATAGAGAATTACATCTCGACCAAACTCTAGAAGCTGACTGGGCCAGAATACAAAAGGACCTCGAAGTGCGTTATCTTAGGACTCATCAAAAGTATGAGGAAGCTAACAAGATCTATCAGGATACTCTTCATCGACCTCCTTCTTCCAAGTCTACCACTTCTATGTCAAGTGTTATGGGAAATGGCAACCATGCGCAAGTGAATATGCCATCATTGACACCCCCACGATATACGCGTGATGATAGA
Organism: Casaregolazyma patagonica; assembly: GCA_030580475.1. Classification (NCBI taxonomy): domain Eukaryota; kingdom Fungi; phylum Ascomycota; class Dipodascomycetes; order Dipodascales; family Trichomonascaceae; genus Casaregolazyma; species Casaregolazyma patagonica. Next base: position 120,444 of record JAKTSZ010000004.1, read on the forward strand.
AAGCCTAGGACCATGTCAGGTGGGTCAGCTGCTCGATCTCCGTTTTCTCCCTTTGATTCACCATCACCTCTTCAGGCTATTCCTAGTAACAACACAAGCATTACTTCAAAGACGCATGAACGCGATGAATCTCAGCAAGCTAATGTCTTGTTGCCGACCAATTTGTTCGGCGGTGGTGATGATTTGTCTGGCTCAATAGCCAATTTCTTCAAAGAACAAAGGACGGCAGAGGAGGATTCCAAATTTGGAAGCGTTCCATTCCTGGGGTCTCCATCGCGATCTTTGATTTCTGCATTTTCAGGAGGCTGGGAAAGAGATACAGGAAACTTCTCTAATATTATGGATTCGCCTCCTGTAACTCCAAACATGAGCTTGTTTCCGTCATCGTCACTTACTACAACTGTCTCCTCTCCTCTTCATAAGAGTGCCGATTTGGTTAGAGTAGATGAACCGGAACTGGAAGAACAAAAGGAGGACAGCGATATGAACAAAACAGGAGAAGAAGCGGGCAAAAAAATCAAACAGCCTAGGAAGTTCAGTAGCATGTTTTTCTTTGGGAAAAACAACGGGAAACTTGACAAACAGTTACAGCAAACAGAAAGCAGTACTCTTGCAGTTCCCACTACCTTTCCAAGCAACATTGACGGCACTGGGATTTCTCGAACAAGAGCAGACAGTTACAGCAGTGTGCTTAGTAAAACGGCTAGCTTGAACCCTAACGATGCATTTTTCACGACTTGGAAAAACAATTATACTATGTCGAATGATAAGGAATGGCCGACTCTCCTAACCGATGACGGTGTGATAAAGAAGAGCAAATCGGATAAGAAGAGCCATCAAGACACAGAAGCACCAGCAACGCCAGTTAAGAAAGGGCGAAATGTTTTTTCTGGCTTCTTCGAGCGATCTCCTGGATCAAATAGTCCTGCTGATAAGGCTGGCTGGACGCAGAAAAATATCGCATCTTTGTTTGGTAAAACTGAAGATGGCGAAGAAGATTCTAAAGAACCTGCCATTTTTGCCGAAGATCAACAGCAACCTGAGGAGTTGACAGACGATGGCGCTGAAGTAACAAACACAGAGATACCGAACAGTGGCAGTTTCCTTAATAAGGGACGTTTGAACTTTGGCTCGAGAAAAAATTCTGCTAATACGAATTCCAGCAAATTTGTTAGAAGGCTGAATTTATTCAGCAAAAAGGAGAAGGATGAAGAGGATAACGAAGAAGAAGAGGAAGAGGATCAACAGCATATATTAGGGACATCGGCTGGCGAATAGAAGAAGGAAATCAGCGCAGATAAGTAACAATGCAGAGGTGATATTATATATTATTTAGCCAAATGTGATCTTTTTGCCAGTCGACTCTTTTATGCTGGAAGAGGCTCGTTGTGCATTGGCCAAAGCATGCCCGGATGTTTGATTTTGCTGTTTGAAGGTCGACTTCTTGTCTCTAGGTGGTCGGGGCCTCTGTTCTTGAATGATAGGTTCAGGTGATTGAGTAGCAGGGACGTGGCCATTTTCTTTAGGTGCACTGATCTCCTTGTCGGTATATACTCTTCCTGGTCTCCTTTTACTTCTGTCTTCCCCATATTCCATTCGAAGAACTCGTCCGTGGAGTTTTTTGCATCGTTTATCCTTGAGAGCAGCAACTGCAGAGTCGACTGATTCAAAGTCGATGAATGCAAAACCTTTGCAATTTCCAGAATCCTCGAAAGTAGCCATTCGAACTCTGCTGATTGAGCCGCAATGCTGAAAATGGGTTTGAAGTTCTTCATCTGTGGTATCGAAAGATAAGTTGCCTACAAACAGGATTCTAGAAGCCTTGTGGTTGTGGGAATCTTTGGCAGGTGGCCGACCTTCGAAAGAAGTGGCATTTTTAATAAGGAGATTACGACCATTTAGATGCGATTCAGATAATGAAATGCATTTTTCCATCAACGATTCAGTGGAGAAATCAACATGGGCGAATCCTTGATTTTTTTTGCCCTTTAGAGGCATATGAACTCGCAGAATGTCATCTGTCGGAATTTCACGGGCATTGAGGTATCTTATAATATCATCTCGAGTGGTATCAAATGATAAATTGCCTATCCATACACCGAATAAGCTCTTCTTCTCACCGCCTGCAGCTGGAGAATGATCTTCTTTCTTTCCGTCGGTTTTTTCCGGCTCTTCTAACTTGCCTTTCTTCTGTAGACGTTTTTGTTTTTTATTTAAAGGCTCTGGAAGATCCAAATCGATCTCGATCTCAGAATCGGCCTCTTGTGGTGATTTTTGTCGTTTTACCATTTGGCTGAGAAGGATATTCGGGATATTTTTTTTTTCTGGAGATTTTGAAACTTTTCTGCACAGCCGTACAATGGCTTGAATCAGACAAATGCTTCAGAGACACGACAGGAAACTTTACGCATTTTATAGTATCATTTGATTTTTCAATCAAACACTAAAAGTTTTGATGTCATTTTCCACGTAAGAATATACATTTGAATAAGTGATTTTGTTGACAACACAGCTATACTACCGATGCCTATCGCTGGACATCCTTCTGAATCAACTTAGCGATGGTTTGGAGTTGAATATTCGATGTTCCTTCATAGATGGTTCCAATTTTGGAGTCTCTGTAGAATTTCTCAAGAACTTCTTCACGGGTGAATCCCACTCCACCCATCCAATCAACGGCCTGAGAAGCAATCTTTTGAGCAGAAGTAGAAGCATACCACTTGGCCATTGCGGCTTCCTTGATGAAAGGTTTGCCTTCTTCTTTTAGACGAGCAGCGTTATATAGCAAAAGACGTGAAGCCTCAAGAAGAGTTGCGACCTCAGCCACTTGGAACTGCATGCCCTGGAATTCGCCAACATATTCGCCAAACTGCTTTCTATCATTGAAAATATAACTGGTAGCTCTATCAAAGGCACCCTGAGCAAGACCATGCATTTGCGCAGCGATGCCAATACGCCCCTCGTTAAGAATTTCAATGGCATACTTGTATCCTTTGCCGACTTCTCCAAGAACATTCTCCTTAGGAACAGCAACGTCATCAAAGCTCAAAACACAAGTTGATGAAGCACGGATTCCAAGTTTCTTTTCTTTCTTGGCGATTTGAACACCCATTTCTTTATCGACCATAAAAGAGGTGATGCCTCTATAGCCCTGGCTAGGATCAACGTTGGCCATAACAATGAACAACTCAGCTTCATAGGCATTGGTGATCCACATTTTGCCTCCATTGAGAATGTAATGATCGCCTTTTTTCTCGGCGCGAGTTTTCAGAGCAAAAGCATCTGAACCGGAAGAAGCCTCGGAAATAGCAAATGAACCGACCTTTTCAGCGGCTAACAGCGGAAGATATTTCTCCTTGATCTCAGGACTTCCGTATTTTCGTACAAAAGTGTTGACCAGAGTATTATGAACATCATTCAATACCGATACTGACGGATCAACTTTGGCCAATTCATCAACAATGGTGATAGCCGACGTAAACGAAGCGCCAGCACCTCCATATTCCTCGGGAGTCTCCACACCCATCAAACCATTCTCAAACATGGCTTGAATGATTCCTTTATCCATGCTTTCATTTTCATCCATCTCTCTAACCTTAGGTCCCACGACTTCTTGAGCAAATCGGGCAACCGTCTCTTTGAACATCTCTTCTTCTTCTGATAAGTGAATAGAAGACACATTACGAGTAAAAGTTATACGATTACGTAGCACGCCAGCAGGCGCAGAGCGGTAAATACGAGGAGCATATCTAATGGTTTGCCGAAACATGTTGAAAAAAGTGTAGTTGCCAAGTTTTATGTTTGGTTGTGGGGATAAAATCGCGGGGCAACCTCGGAATGGGTAAGGAAAAAACCATAAAGATTCCAAGATGAGATTGAAGTAGTTGAAGGAGTTATAAATGGAAAACTTGTAATAAACAATTTGAAGACATGAAGAGCTGAAAAAAGGTCTTTTTAATGTAATAAAGCATTTTTAAACATGGACCAAAGGACTAGAAGTCTTGAATGCTCATCGGCATGTCGGAAAACACCCATTTCAATACAAGATAAGACGAATAGTTAATATAACAAACTAATGATAGTAGTTCTAACGAAATAAAACATAACGATGGGTATCTAATGTAAATATCTGAAGATAAGAATATCAGCAGATAATGAACATGAAATCTAAGAAAAACATGCCACCAAAAGCATGGGTCCAATGGCAATTTTTTTTTCCTTTCGATCTATTATGCCAATTACTCAGAGTTTCTGCTTAGTATACAATGATTGATTCTCTGTTCCCTTTTCTCCAAAAATAAATAATTCAAGTGTTTATCGCCGGGGATAAGTAACAAGCTAAGACATACTTTAGTGAACAGCAACAACATGGGATGATTCTCGAGTCACTTCAGAAGACAAGTCCTCAGTTCCTCTAGACCTCCGCCCTATGCCGAACAGTTGTCCCAGAACGTTACTTCTCGTTACCGCAGGAGCCGGCCTCCGGGCTTGTTCATTTGAATCTCCAGCATTTTCTCCATTCTCCGACGAAGGCACTGGTGCAACGTAATAATCATATTTACAAAGAGGACAATATGCTCTTCGTGTAGTCAACCATGGATCTACACACTTGACATGAAATATATGGCCACAAGTCAAGAGCCGCACCTGGTCGGCAGGCCCCATTTCTTCAATGCAAATAGCACACGTAGAGTCCGATGCATCTTGGTAACGATTCATATCAATGTTGTCAATGGCTTCGTCCATCTCGATTTCCACTTCCCCTGCCTGGTCTTCGGTTTCAGGAGCATTATCAAACGCATCTCCTGGAGCATTGTCAGCCAAAGTGACTTCGCTGATATCTCTTTGAACACGTTTCGGGGAAGCTGGGGTCGTTACGGTATCTGCAGGTTCAGTGCTAATTGCATCATGCAAATGGTCATCATGCGTTTGTACATCCGCAGATGTGATTTGTGTTGGTGGTAGTTGTGTTTGATCTTGAGCCAAAGCCTCCTCATACGTCTGTATAGGAAACTTGTCATCCACCTGTGCCTGGGTCATCAGTTTAGGCTTCTTTTTCCGGACGGCACTTAAATTCGCCCTATATCGTTGCTGAAATGCAAGTTCTTGTTGCTGATAATATTCCGGATTGGTCCGTCGCCGATAACAGTATCGTAATCCTATAAATGCACTATATGGAGTTAGAGCTATAGCCAACAGTAATATCAGCGAAGAGAAAACATATCGTATTATCTCTAGAATGATTTTTAACGCCACAATCCACCAACTCCTACGGCCATCAGACCGCATCTCTAAGAAAGGGGGATTGCAGTGATGGTAACAGATTAAGCAGAGATCCCAACAGTACAAAATGACCAAGCAGAAAAAAGAGGTTGAGTCACCGTATGAAGAGACGAGGGCAAAAAACCAGCCAAAATAGAGCCATGAGATGGTGGAAAAAAAGCATTATAATCAGCCTGCCATTCCCAAATATTTGCTCTTGTAAAAGGCACTGATTTCTCTTTGTGGATATCTATGTCACTCATAATCGGGTGATAATTCACTCACATCTCACAAGCCCCACAGCCTGATTTCTCGGCAGAACACCAAAAGAGCGGGCCGCAAAAGAACAACAGGCCAGCAAGAAAAAAGAATCAGAGGGGAAATGACTGCAAATGACATACTCCGCTTAATACCGCTTATAACGACTGTAATGATATTTTTTCTCTTGTAATTCGCTTGATATAATTTTCATTACTTACAATAATCCAGCAAAGACGACTCCAACGCCTAGCGCTATAAAAAACAACGTCGACGACGTCTTAGTATCCATTACGCCACCTGAGGAATCTGACATGATATATATTTAATTCCAGTCTGTTTTTATATTCGAGTTGTTATGAGCTCTGGAATTTATAACCCGTCGCTATCCGACTGGATGTTAGGAGGTAAGTTTCAAACTGGTTAGTCGCAAAAATAGTTAATGCTTAAAACCCCAAGCAGAAGAACGAGCATGTTTATTAGGAGGGAATTTCGGCAGGGCCGGTTGACGCAAAATGAAGAAAGCTTTTTCACAAATGAATTGTCATATGGAGAAAAATCCCACGTTTTAATTGGATTATATAGCTGTATACTTAGGAGAATATAGACAATGAATAAAGTACATCGTTCATACGTGTTATTCAAGAAAACCCCTCATTATGATCAATTTCATGTACATATAATGGAATATCCCTGTTTCTTTCCAATGCCAGTTTGCTATTTAATGTTGTTCTTTCCCTCTTTTCTTTGCCTGGATCAGTGCTTGTTCTGACATGCCGCTCCTGGATATATTATTCCGTCTCGGTGATTTTTAGCCGTTTGTAGCCTATACCGATTCAGCCCAACTACAACAAGACTAACAACTAGATAGATACTGCCAATTATATAACAGAACCCGTAAACCCTTCACTCTATATGATCCATGAACTGCTCACTGTGCTTGCGGGGTTTGACTCAGACCTGGCTGAGCCTGAATCGAATCCCCACAGCATCTATCATCCATCTGAACGGGCAATTATCTTAGATATATGCAATCTCGGCTCAGCTCACGCCACTATAGCCAAAAAGATATCTCAGGTACAGATCTCGGAATCACCGCTGTGCCCTGCTGGTCAGGCTGTATCTGCTAGTATAAATTCGCATGTTATTATTCCCTTTCGTCAATCTCTCATAGACATGGAAAAGCATATTCTCCACAAAGATTCCGCATATGTAGGAGGCGACCGCATTATGCCCTTGACTCAACTGGTAGCCTTGACGGTGCGAGAGTGGCAGGGTGCTTTCGACTATAGCCTGTCGTTATTTGAAAGCATATCTGAACCTGGGGTCAATAGCTCGAAGATTATCAAGAATTTGCATCATGACGCACGCGTTATTGGTACTCCTGACGTGTTGTTACTTATAAATCATTGCATTGCTGCTGCAGAACGTTCTTTTATGAACCAGGTGTCAGCTTGGATCATATATGGTCGACTGTTACACCCTGATGACTTCATGATCCAAATGCATTCAAAAGATGCAATTAGTTCAGATGGCATTGAAATCGAGAGCTCGCCAGACTACATTCTTGTGCAGTCTCGAATACCTCCTTGCATAAATATCGATGTTGCCAAAGATGTCCTTATAATTGGCACATGTCTGAATGAGACCAAAACAATTGGAGTTAATTCTCATGTCCATGGCATTCTATCAAATCTCTCATATCCTCTCGATAGCTACAGAGTCTCTCATGCTATTGAGACCGTCAAACAGCAGGTTCTTACCAAGGTTATTCGCGATAACGTTGATCCTGACGAAGGTGCCATATTCCTCAAGTTTCTTCGCGACATAGTCTTATTGGGGTCTCGGGATTTCGCAGACGCTCTATTCAGTGAATCCTTAAGCAGTAAGAGCCCCCGAAGTGCATTTATACGAGCATTCAATACTACACTAGAGGACGACCCGACAGCCAGAGATTTGGACAAATTTCTATCTTCTGTGCATTTTTCTTCAGCAGGAACGAGCAATCTTTTTGAAAATGTGGTATATGATACCAATTATATATTTAAACTAAAATTACGGTGGCCATTTCGAATTCTAGTGAGTAACAGGACAGTACAGAAATACTGTATTCTCTATCAGTACTTGCTAGCTGTTGGCTATGAAAATTATAAACTTTCGCATAACGACAAAACAAATCAATATGACGATCTTTCTGGATTTGCGAAGATGCAATTAAAACTTTTGTGGGATGCTGTTTGGCAAAATATGCAGAGCGTTATTGATGAATGCTTCAAATCTCTTGATAACTTATTCGCAGAAGACTATGAGCAAATTCGTCAACAGCATGACGCGGCTTTGGATAATGTAATTAGCCAATCCATGCTGAAAAACAAGCATGTCACAGATAAAATGCGAACTTTGATGATGCTAACGACTGAACGTCATGACATCTCTGAGACGATCAGTGACTTAATCAACCTTGTGTCTAGTCTTCCAAGCATAACAAAGGAGCAAACTCAACTTCTTCTAGTTTTAGAAAACCTGGTACCGAATCATAGTTTATAGCATCGCTAGCAGCAAACGACTCTATTTATTCGTCTTCTTTAGAAACCTGGGCCTTGATTTTCTCAACAATTTCAGTAAATGCTTTAGTAGCCGGAGAATCTTCATACTCCTCGACAAAGTTTAATCCACTATCGCAGCATTTTCCAATACGAGGATCCAATGGCACTTTACCTAAAAGTGGGATATCCATTTCTTTTGCAAGAGACTCAGCACCACCGGTTGTGGGGGCAAATATAAACGATTCTCCTTGACAGTTTGGGCATACAAAACCCGACATATTTTCAACAAGGCCAAGGACTTTAATGCCTGCTTTTTTGCAAAAGTTGATTTCCTTTCGTACGTCCAATAATGCTACTTCTTGTGGAGTAGTGACCACTATAGCCCCATCTATGCCACTTTCCTTTAAGTATGTGTTTATAGACAAATGCTCATCTGATGTACCAGGAGGAGTATCAAACACCATGTAATCTATTGCATCTCCCCAGTTGACATCTTTAAGAAATTGCTTGATAAGTCCATTTTTCTTGGGTCCTCGCCAAATTACTGCGTCGTCGTCGTCTGGAAGCATGAAGCCTATTGACATCATTCCAAGGTTATCAGACACATACACTGGAGACCAGCCTTCGTTCGATGCATGAATACGCTCACCAACAGCACCCATCATTCTGGGCATGGAAGGGCCGCAGATATCTAGATCAACGACACCGACTTCTAAGTCCTCGTCGGATGCAAAAGCCCAGCCCAACATAGATGTAAAAGTAGACTTTCCAACACCTCCTTTACCAGAGAGCACGAGCAGTTTGTGTTTGACAAGAGATAGACGTTCTTTTATGATTGGTAGATCCGGATCCGGTCCTTTTGGAGCAGATGCACATATCACCTGGTTCGGACAGCCCTCACAGGCATCTGCCTTGCCAGCCTCGTCATTCTCTGGACCTGGACAGTGCTCTGGAGGCGGTTCTAATAATGTAGAACTACCGCTGAATTTGTCGGCGGGCGTTATAGTTGTTGTTACCGTTGTGGACATGAGTAATTACTAAGGAAGAAAAGAAGTTATCAGTGGGAATAATAGGAGGAGAAATAGAAGGAAGAGCTTGGTACGAACAAACGAACAAACAAAGTTAAAAGGTGTTTAAAGACGGGATTTCATTAATTTATGAGCGGAAAATTGATTAAAATGTGTGGTTTACTGTATTTTTTGTATTTATAACGGTTTCATTTTGATCAAAGTATGAGTAAGTCTGAAGAGCACGTGACCATTAATCAGATTGCCCTTTTGGGTTAGCAGTACGATACACAACTCGCTCGGCAATAAAAAACATCAATAATAAAACATATTTAAGTATACATATTTAAGTATACATGCTTAAAGAAAACATCCAGAATCACATCAAAAGTTTTGTCCTAAGCTGCCGAGCATAATGAAAACATAGGATAAGGTTAAAGATAAGTATGTAGCCGAATATACCTTCAAGCACAATATAAGTTATCCAGGCTTTCTGAGAGCCAGTTTTGGCTATTGCAAAACCCAGCAATATGCAGACAATAATATTAGCTGTAACAAATGCGATATTTACAGATAATTTGAGCTTCTCGCTAAGTAAACAATATTTTCGCCGCAGAAAAACCTTAATAGTGTTAAAGTTATTAGGCGATTCCCACGCCTCTCTAGATACGATGATATCTCGATCATCAATATTTACAGTGAATCCTGCAGCTTCCCAATTTGATATATGGGCACTTACAATTAAATATTCGTTGATATCTTGTAAAACTATGTCGTAATTCTGGCCTGGATGCCTAATCATTACTGATGGGATATGATGACGGTGATGAAAAATAGTGGTACTAGGGAAAAGCACATTGAGAAATTTGCCATTGTGTTCTCCATCGTTTTCATGAAAAACTGGCGGTTCCTCACTTGTTAAAGGTATGGACTCCTCTTCATCGAACATACCCATTGTGTTGACGGGCAAGGAAGGAAAGACGTCAGATTCTGGCTTCACGTTGGGATGTCGGGGAATGCGAGTGGATGAAGAGAGAGGAGACAATTGTCGTGGAAGGTATTGGTGATTATCGGGTGGTTAGTTAGATGGATTTGAATTGAATTACTAATTAATTTCAACAAAAGTGCTATGCAATTGGTGTAAGTGTTGAATCAAACATTAGGTCTCTAGCAGAAACGATAAATCATACTTGCAATCGAGAGAACCGACCGATATTTCAACAGCACAGAGAAAACATCACAAATTAATGGTTGATTTGTTATAAAGGTAAAATTTAATCTAATATAAGCAGAATATCCATAATATCCATAAAATACATAATATCCATTTATCCTCACTGGCAATTCTTCCGTTGCGGCTCGCTCTCAATCTCGATTACGTAATCTCAGAGCTTATTTTTCTCTCCATCAACTTCAATTTCCTTCCATCTTCAACATATAACACAAAATGGTAAGCATAATTCACATCAAACAAACTTGTACATATCTAACAAACTAGGGAAAACGTAAGAAGAGTAGTAGAAAGCCAGTTAAGCGACTCAAGCAGGTCCTTGCCACCACCTTCACCTGTTTATTCTGCAACCATGAAAACTCAGTCGTGTGTACCATTGACAAGAAGCTGGGAATCGGCAGTTTATCATGTAAAGTTTGCGGACAGTCGTTTCAAGCAAGCATAAATGGTAAGTTTATATAAGATATAGTAGCTTTATTTCGTATGATCAAACTATTAACCCCCCAGCTCTATCCGAGCCTGTGGACGTTTATTCGGAATGGGTAGATGCTTGTGAAGCCGTTGGAGAACAGGCTCAACCAGCAGCATCTCCAACATATACCGCTGCAGCCAATGAGGAGCCGAATGTCGGGGATTCTGACGGTGAATACTAATAATTATATATTTACTATGTATTTATTCATGTAGATAAAATGAAGGTTTAGTTGATGATGTGCCATTTGCATATGATTTGTTCCCAGCCAAACAAACGGGTTTTTTCAGTCCAATGAAAAATATATGGAAAGGGCCAGTCCTACGACTGGTTCGTCCCCGCCTTGGCTCCAGTCATTTTACAAGGCATAGGACGATCCTACAACCCATATTTCGCTTCTATAGTGAAATTGGGCCTAGGAAACCGCCGGAAAATGAATCGTGGACCGATCGAATTCGGAATGCCATCATTTCGCTTCTTCCACCTGAACAACAAGCCGGAGTAAAAACTCGAATGGAAAACGATAGAATGGCTCGTCTTACGGGTGATGATACCTATACTAAATCCCAGAAATCTTTATATACCTTTGGATCTATGGTAGATCTGACTTTGGACGATTTTCAACAGAAGATTCTTTTACTGCCTGATCCCTGGAAAGCAAGGCCGAATTCTCTTGAGAAATCCTTGCCTGAGATCTTAGAACTATATCCCCAATTCCAGGGATCTCTTCCTGAAAACACTGCTGTTCTTCTTAGCATCTCCTTGTATCATAGCCAGCAGTATCAGCAGGCTGCTCGTATATTATTGGACAACTTGTCACTTGGAATATCGTTCTTCTCGGGCTTTTGCACCAAGTTCATCCCTGAGCTGGCTTCTGTATATGGCTATGAATTTGTCATTGGCAATATGGTAATGGCATTTGTGAGATTGGGCCAGGCTAATACCATGTGCCAGCTTCTTCAGGAGCTTGGAGAACCCGAGTCAACGATATCCGACCGTCTTCGAGATGCCAGCATACTTCTTGAATTAGAAAAACCAGTCAGTCTGACTAACGAAAAGGCTGCCGTGGAGTTCATTCGTGATGCTACCAAAGGCCGTTGGGTTCCTCAACTATATGCCCATAACGATCTTAACATCCATACAAGATTGAAAATATTCTGCTTTTTTGTTTATATGGATACAGAAAAGAATTTGGATCTTGTAATCCGAAAATTCAAGGAAAATTTCTTGGGTCACCAGCATGTTCTGTGCAACTTTATTGCTGAGATGAATCGTCGACAATGGTGGAATCCAACAAACATTAAGCATTTTACATCTACTTTTAGTCAGTGGTATTATCCATATTCACCACATGACCTGAAATCACTTGCATATATTCCTTGTACCGGACGCGAGTTTTCTAGATGGCTCAAACTTTACAAGAAATATCACAAAACAAGGTCCAGCACCTTAACTGCCGAAGAAAATAACGAAATTCTTGAAGCATTTCTTCGACAGGCTATTTATTTTAAACAAACAGTATCAGTGACCGAACTGGTCAAAATGGGAGCTTGTAATAACCCTATTCTTGTCTCTGAAGCCATTAACACTGTGCTATGGGGAAAGCCCAAAAAGTCTACCGATGGAGCAGATACTTCTCTTTATGTTGATACTCCTTCTGATGCTAGCCTCTTGCATAGAATTTTTTTCAACGTTCCACCTACGGTTCTGGACAAGGCTCTGGTCATGTCCATGAGCAGGCTAAATGCCCATGGACCGCCAGGTAAAATATTGTGGGATTTTCTTTCAGCTCTAGAATCATATACTAGACTAGAGACACTTCCAGCTCTGTTTGAGAAGTACGCAGCTGCCGCTGTGGTGGAACGGCCCCATTTTGAGCAGATGCGTTACATGTCGCTTCAGAAAGTCACACCAAGGGGAATAATGATGCTTATGAACTTTTTCATTTCACAGTTGCGTGGAAGATCTATTGGTGTAGATACGTTTGATTCTGACTTGAAGCTTATTCTAGTTGGATTGGTTCTTTTGAATGAAAAGAAGGCTGCAATAGAAGCTTTGAATGCCCCGACAAGTACGACCAATGAAATTGGAACTACCTCTCCACCAGCAGTGGTAGAGTCACATAAATTTACTCCTTATATGGCTACAGTAATCACAGATCTTTTTCGAAGATGGGATGAAGCCAAGGCCGTCGAAGCTGTACAGTTTTTGGTTGAGAAGAACATCCAGGTACCAGATGATGCTGTAATAAGAAGCATTGGCATGCTTATTTATCGCAGTGAGATGGAACTGGCGATGAAGCTGATATCATCAGTTCCGCAAATTCCTGTGGAATCGTTTTTCACCTTCATTACCAAATCTAGCTGGAGGTTTCCCCATATCTGTGGTAGTCTCATATCATGGCTGAGAGAAAGCCGCAATGTTTTCATTCCTTCATTTGTATTACACAGCCTCATTAGAGGATATTCAAGAAGCCCGGTTTTAACTGCAGCGCAAGCCAATAATCGGATTGTGGCATTAATAGGGATTCTCAGGTTCCGTCAACAGCCTATTGGAGTACGTACCTCCACAGCCATAGTTCAGGGGATTCTTCGGCGAACTGAAAAAAACCGCAAAGGGAGCAAAGTCCGTCTGTTATGGGCAATGGATATAGCTAAAAACGAAGGAGTTTCCAAAAGTCAGATTGATGTATGGATCCGAAGAGTAGAGCTTATGAGACTACATCGAAATGGATACTGGGCCAGGAGATGAACGGACAACATTTAAAAATTAGCATTGTAATATAGATCATGACCTTATGCATATATGAATGAAGAATATTTTAATTCACTAAATATCAAAATTTTTTTGGTTTTTCCCACATATCGCGTTAGCAACACGATCGCGACGCCATTCAAAACCTCAAGTTTTTGTTTGTTTCCCATCTTCCATCAACCTTCCACCTTATGGACCCGTCTGTTTTGAGAACATGGTCTCGAAATGACCTGAATTCTGGTAAAAGAAAAGTCATGGAGAATCAAGTTATGCAGAGAGTCGTACAGAAGTTTGACGTTTCCATGCGTAAACGGCCTCTTCCTTGGGCTAATGAGGACTCGAAACCTAAGAGGGCCGACATCAAACCAGCAAGTTCTGGCATTCAAAGTTCTTTTACACTTAGTGAGCAGCAGATGCAGGTTCTGAATCTGGTAAGACAGGGCCATAGTTTGTTTTTTTCTGGTGCTGCTGGAACGGGAAAATCGTTTCTACTTCAACATATCATTGCTGAGCTCAGAGGAAAATATGGCGAAGAATTCGTGGCAGTTACTGCATCTACGGGATTAGCGGCCGTTAATATTGGAGGTTGTACATTGCATAGTTTCGCCAAGGCTCGTTCGGGCATGGAGAATCCAAAAGCCATTGTTGATCGAATATTAGGAGCAAGAGATGACAGGCTTAAACGTAAATGGAAATCGCTGCGAGTTCTTATTATTGACGAAATATCAATGATAAGTCCTCATTTTTTTTCGGTTCTGGAAAACGTTGCTAGATCTCTGCGTAAATCCGAAAAACCTTTTGGAGGTATCCAGCTCATTCTTACGGGGGACTTTTTTCAACTGCCTCCTATAGTACGAGCAGAAGATCGCGCAAAGCACCCAAATATGAAATATCTTTGTTTTCAATCAAAGGCGTGGAAAGATTGCGTCACCAAACATTGCATTCTGACTCAAGTATTTCGACAACAAGGTGACAATGAGTTTGTAGAGATGCTCAATGCCATGAGAGAAGGCGAACTATCAACAAACACTATAAATAAGCTTCGTTCATTGAATCGGCCTGTTACTTATACCGACGAAATTGAGCCGACATATTTGTTCTCAAGGAGAGATTTGGTTAAGGATTTCAACCAGTTCAAAACCAACGCATTACCAGGCCGGGTTGAAATCTACCAGGCAAACGATTCTTGGGGAAAAGATGTTGACCGGGAACTTGCTAGAAAGTATTTGGATTCAGTCATGGCAGAGAGCAAACTAGAGCTTAAGCTCAAGTCTCAAGTTATATTAATACAAAATTTGACAGATGTGTTGGTGAATGGACTTTCTGGTATAGTGGTTGCTTTTGTTGCACCGGAGCATTTACATTTATTTGAGTCGGTTGACTATGACGAGGAATTTATTACCATGTACAATTCGATTTTATTGACCAAGGGCAAAATATCAGTACGAGTGCGACCTAAATTCGAGAGTTTATCAAAGGAGAAGCAGGAGTCCGTATTGAGTATATGCAAGTCAACACTAAAGAAATATCCATTGGTGAAATTCAGCGTGGCCAGACTAAGCAGAGTTTCTCGATATCTTTATCATCTGGCAATACCGACAGAATTCAAGTACGAGGATGCAGTTGGACAAAAAATCGCAGCTCGAACTCAGGTACCGTTAATCACATCGTGGGCTCTGTCTATCCATAAATCCCAGGGACAGACCCTGCAACGAGTGGTGGTAGACCTGCAAAAAGTCTTTGAAGACGGCCAAGCATACGTGGCTATTTCACGATGCACCAGTACAGAATCGTTGGAAGTACGCAATTTCTCACCTGATAAAATCCATGCCAATAAAGACGTCTTGAAGTTCTACCGAAATCTGGACAATTGTCTCAAAGTTCAGATGGCATGATCGGTGCGGCTAGTTTTTTGTTGGTGAACCGCGGAAATTCTGGGTTTTTGTTTTCCGTTTACCCACCCAAAAGTTTGTTGCATCCCCGCAAACCAGTTAGACAGTAATGGCATCAGAAACCAAGAGTAAGTAGAAGGCAGAATAGAGGCGGAGGAGGCCTACGTTTGATAATTGTATAAGTAGAACCTAACAGAACCATAGAACTTCCCTTTATCTATCAATTTGCCTCTGGTGCCGTGGCGGGAATCTCAGAGGTGGGTATAAGGCGGTTCCCAACAGTATGGGACCTGAACCAACAATGACCATAATAACTAACTTAAACAATATGTAGATTCTCGTCATGTATCCTTTGGATGTTGTGAAGACTCGTGTTCAGTTACAAGTAGGTGGTGGAGTTGGAGGTGAGCACTATACCGGTACTTTGGATTGTTTTCAGAAAATCATCAGAAACGAGGGCGTATCTCGATTGTATCGAGGAATTACAGCGCCAATACTTATGGAGGCACCGAAGCGAGCTACCAAGTTTGCTGCCAATGATGAGTGGGGCCGATTTTACCGAAGACAGTTTGGTGTCGACAAGATGAATCAACCGTTGAGTATTCTGACCGGAGCAACGGCCGGAGCCACTGAAGCATTTGTGGTTGTGCCTTTTGAGCTAGTGAAAATTAGATTGCAAGATAAATCGTCCAAATATTCCGGAATTATTGACGTGGTCGGTCGAATTGCCAAGGAGGAAGGTGTTTTGGCTCTGTATAATGGTCTGGAAGCAACTCTTTGGAGACATATAGCGTGGAACGCGGGATATTTTGGATCGATTTTCAAAATCAGAGAATTATTACCTACTGCTGAGACCAAGTCTGCTAGAACTAGAAATGATCTTATTAGTGGGTCAATTGGTGGAACTGTGGGAACCATTTTGAATACGCCATTTGATGTAGTTAAATCGCGAATCCAAAGCACGACCGATATTCCTGGTGTTGCTCGTAAATACAACTGGGCTTTCCCAGGGTTATTTACAGTGATGCGAGAGGAGGGATTTGGTGCTCTTTATAAGGGCTTTATACCAAAGGTTCTTCGATTGGGTCCTGGAGGAGGGATTTTGTTGGTGGTCTTCACAGCATGTATGGAATTTTTCCAAAAAATAGCATAAAATGGCCAAAAACAAACGTGTTATTACGCTCAATAATCTGGTTATTACTTGCTCACGAAAAATTACAGCTGTTTATCCATCGTTTGATATGCTCTTGTGCTTGTTGCTTCTTTTACTGCTTTTATTTCTTTATGCTTATTCTTTTCTCCATCAAGTAGATGTTGGACTTAGTTACGATATAAAATGCTTCTAACTATTCATAAACTATTCAAAATAAAGGTAAAAGTAAAGTGTCTTACCCACCGGCCCCGGTCCTTCTTCACGCAATTGTCTGCAAGAACAATGCGACTATAGAAACACCTGAACACTAAGACGGTAAATATTGCTCTTTCCAGTAGCTCGAAACCTGTCTATCAGTAGAGTATTAAAAAAGACAAGTAACACGTTGCTGTGGATGCCGCACTTAATAAAAATTAAGGATTGTGGTGAAGAAAAAAAAATTTATTGAGCAGTCATTTTTTTTGTTAGTATTGGAATCGGGTCACGTGCCACGTTATATAAAATGATAAACCATCGCTCACAGTTCAAACAGCATACAATGAGCGAACGTAATAAAGGAAAACAGAAGGCCAATGAGGAGTATTCTGCTACATTGGTCATAAAGTTCTCCGACTCGTCCATAGCGGATTTGAGTCTGGAAATTGCTGATTTGAGGCAAACTACAGTGTCATCGTTAAGAAAAGATATCCGTAACGCTATCGGCGGCAAAATGCTCAACAGACGCCTACGGCTTATCAGAAATGGCCAAGTTCTTAATGATAAAGTAAATCTTTATCAGGATATTGCCGGAAGTTCTAATAAATTGCCGGTTTCTCAGGCTCAGAATGTATATATTCATTGCTCTATAGGAGATATTCTCAGTCCAAGTGAACTTGCCCAAGAAAACGAGTTTGACGAGCGTGTACTGACGAAGTCTACATTGCCGGAATTGCGAGGTTTCGATAGGTTGCGAACATCTGGGTTTTCTGAGGACGATATTGCTCAACTTCGACAAGAGTTTGGCCAACTGCATGGCTATGGAACTAATGAAGAAAGAACACGAATGGAGGAACAGTGGATAGATACAGGAGCTCAGGATACTCCGGCTGACTCGTCTTTAGGTGGAGATTATGTCGACGATTTAATAGGCATTCTGGTTGGCATGTTTTTAGGAGTATTTGCATTGTTTTTCCTGAGAGAGTCCAATGTGTTTTCAAGTAGGCAGCATAAATCCATGATAGCTGGAGTATTTGTGAATATCTCGTTTGCATTATTAAGAGCATTGATGTAGATAATGGAGTAATGAATTGGGGATAATTCGGAGTACTAAAATGGAGCTATACCATGAGGAGTGTTTTATCTGATTATATATCTGGAAACCCAGACTTCTAAATTATCTAAAAGCAAACAATTATTTCGTCGCTCTTTGCTTTAAATAATCCTCCACTTTATCAAACACATAATCGCACGCATGCTCTACTGGCTCGTCGAATAGATACGGCAACGCAGGAACCACGCTCAAACCAAGCACTATGGGCCCGTATGTTCTTATGTTTGCGTTTTTGACGTTTTTCAAAGCTCGCCCTGAATATCTCACTGTGGAATGGATTGTAAATGCAGGCAATCCCATACTGGCAATTGACTGGAAGGTGGCCCGTTTCAGTGCAACCAATCTCCAATCAGGAGCATTTTCGGCGATTTTCTCCCGTTGTTCTACGGAGAGATCTGGTAGTTTATGCCAAGGCTGTAAACCATTGACATATAATCCCTGTTGATGAAGTCGAGCTTTCCAAGCTTCATAGGCAACATCTCCAGCCAGATAAGCCCAACTTACGCTATAAGCAGTACTTACCAGTTTGGGATGAGCAACTGGACGAAATGATTCACCGATATCTGAAGTATATGCTACATATCTATGAGTAGCTGAAAGAATTGTCTTGAATTAATTAGGATTTTGCCTTCAAACGCCGGCCGGCCTTTCATTACTCACTCTAATTCGCGATGCATATGCCGCATATCTATAATTTGACTCTGTAGAATCAGGTTCATTTTTCTCTACGCCTATTATAACGTTGGTTTTATCATTGTCAGTGATTTTATCGGACATTTGGTAACAAAGCTCGTTTAGGCGGATGGGACGTCATATTTAAATCATCATCGAACGGAGGTGCGCTCGACGGAGGTGCGCTCAACAAACTGAAATCACAAAAGTGAAATAACAAAAAAGTCCGATATTTGGCATCAAAATACTCAAGAAAAATAAAGTGTTGGAAATTCCACCCAAATGTTTACTTTTCATCGTTTTGTATTCAACACAAACCATGTCATAAGTTCTATCAAGCTCTAAACTACCATGCTATTTTAGCTATAGGTCCTTTAGGGAACAATCTCACCATGAGCTTCCTGGTCTCGTCCATGACAAGAATTCCCAATGCCAAAGGAAAGGGAATAAGCCAGAATTCAATAGGGACTGAAGCCGTCTCGAACAGATTTTGAATACCTGGTTCTTCGGTGACAAATATCGCGACCACGAGAGCCATTAGCATTCCTAAAGGCAACCACAAGTTTCGTCGTTTCTCTGTTATGGGGTCACTTTGGATAATAGACATGCGTCTACTTCGTACCGATAACAAGTTACCCCACTGAAGAATAACCAATGTCACAAAGTATACGCATTGGCCAGTGTTTGTGAAGTTGTTGAGCTGATCCTGAGTGTATCCGTGGAATCCCGCTGTATACTTCTCATAGGCAAAAAACAAGTCGCTGATAGGAATATGAGCTGCACGCCAGAAGTAGAAGAAAAACATGGCATGAGCCGTTATCATTTCCATGATACCAACAAAGAAGTACGACTGACCGTATATCTTTAGGTTGATGAGATGATCTTTACGAGCATTTCGTGGAGGCAGTGATAACAAATCAAACTCTTCCTTCTCCATGACCAGGGTTAAGCACTGAAATAAGTCGGTAAAGACGCATATGACGATCATGAGAAAGGACGACAACGGCAGGGGAGTTCCAAACAGCATATTGGTGATGACAGGCCAAATCTCAGACCAAGAGCCTGCAGGCAACAGATATGATATCACCTTTTGCAGATTCTGGAAAACCAATCGGCCAAGCCTGATTCCCTCTACAATTGACGAAAAGCTGCCAATCAGTACCAAATCTGCAGCTTCTATGGCAACATCACTTCCTCCAGCAATAGCCACACCGACATCAGCTGCTTTTAGGGCTGGCGCATCATTGACACCATCACCAGTAACAGCAACCACGTTTTCTCGCGCTTTATACTCTTCAACAATACGAAGCTTTTGCTCTGGTGTGGTTCTTGAAAAGACAACCTCTTCATAGCAGCAAATCACGTTCCAGTGCTTTTCTGTAGCTGCATCAATATCCTTTCCTTCCAAAACCAATGAGCATCTTTCAAACTGCTCGGTGGTCAAGGGGCTAACCCCTGCGTCCTCAGCTACAATCGTCTGAATGTCAACAAAAGAGTCGGGCTGGGATTCGGTAGTGATAATGCCGACTTGTCTAGCAATTGCTGCAGCTGTATTCCTGAAATCTCCAGTGACCATAAAAAACCTCGGTCCAGCTCTTCTGCAATCTGCGACTGTTTGACGAATCTCCGGCCGAGGGGGATCGATAATACCTACAAGGCCAATCAAAGTTAGTCCACTAAAGCCCTCCAGAGTAACTTGGTCACTGAATGAATTTGATCCAATTGGATGAGAATATTCAAACGGCTTGGTACAGAGAGCAAGGACTCGTTGACCTTGTGATGATAACTCTTCTTGCAAATCAATGATATCATTTTTAGCCCCAGCGGTTAGTGGCATTGTCGCCCCTTGCTCGGAAGCCCAGTAGTTTGTACATGCATTGAGAACAATATCTGGGGCGCCCTTGCAAAACAGAGTCAATAAATTGGACGACTTGTTCGATAAGCTTTGGTGCAGGGTCATCATCCATTTGTTCTTGGAGTTGAATGGAATAGTGAAAACCTTCTCCAGTTTATCGTTATAAATGGATACTGGCGCCATTGATTCACCAAACCTTCTAATTGCACAGTCAGTAGCATTTCCAATCATTCTTCGTTCAGAAAGAGGTAAAAGAGTGTCCTCAGCTTCGAATTCGGCATCATTGCATAGCACACATGCTTGATGAAACTGATTTAGCCCTTCATCATCGTCTATACTTTTTCTGCTGGCCTCATCTGCTAGCAAAAACTTATCGGCAAATCCCACTGATGAAACGAACATTTTGTTTTCAGTCAAAGTCCCTGTTTTGTCGGAACATATGACAGTAATCACACCGAGAGTTTCCACAGTTGACAAAGACTTTGGTAAAACATTGACAGACTTCATTCTTCTGGCGACCAAAGAGAGAGTAAGGGTGACTGCGATTGGCATTCCTTCAGGGATAAAAGCCACTACTAGACCCATCAGATCATCTAGCAAGCCAACGGTGTTGATGAAGTCTTTATGGTCACGATGAAGCCAGACACCCCAGATTAGAGCAAGGACTCCTATCAGAGAAATGGTAAGACATACAATGAGCCACACAAAACGGGAGATTTCTTTTTGGATAAGAGTCGGCTTAGTTTTGCCCTTTTGTGTGAGATTGGAGATCCTTCCTATGACCGTTCGCTGACCGGTAAGCAGTACAAGGCACTTTGCTTTACCATTTACCACGTTTGTTCCCATGAAAGCAATGTTTGGAGCATCCAAAAATTGGCCGTCACAAGCTTCAGAGGTTCCTCTTACTGCTTCTGATTCTCCAGTCAGCATTGATCGATCAAATTGAAGATCGTCACTGGCTTCAATCACCCTCATATCTGCCGATACCTTGTTTCCTGATGACAGTAGTACAATATCACCGGGAACCAAATTGTCAGCGGACCTCTTGACGGTCTCGCCCTGTCGAACAATTACGGTCTCATCCGGAAGAAGATTTAAGATCGAGTTCATGACTCTGCTGGTTGACCAGTCTTCAAGAGCAGAAAAGAAAGTTTGCAGTACAATCACAATGATCAACAGAATAGCTAAGGATAAGTTGGTAGCA
Source organism: Casaregolazyma patagonica (assembly GCA_030580475.1). Classification (NCBI taxonomy): domain Eukaryota; kingdom Fungi; phylum Ascomycota; class Dipodascomycetes; order Dipodascales; family Trichomonascaceae; genus Casaregolazyma; species Casaregolazyma patagonica. Next base: position 142,059 of record JAKTSZ010000004.1, read on the forward strand.
GAAGGAGGATTGGATAGAGGTGGTCGCCAGCATATGAAGAAGACGATAACACCGACCCACAAAATACCACAAAAGCCACCAAAGACATAACGAAGGAGCTTCCAGATATAATTGGGCTTCTTGACAGTAAGAACGTTGGGGCCATACTTTTTGCTTCTTCTTTCAAGAGTATTGGCGTCTAAACCTAGCGAAGGGTCGATGTTGAAAGCCTTACAAAGAGATATAGGATCCTGGTTCTGATAATCCAAGTTTTTGAAAAAATCTTCTTGCTTGGAGCCACCATCTTTACCTTGTGACAGCTGCACAGACAAAGTCCGGTAAGAGATTACGAGACCGGGGTCGCGGGCGTTGGCACTATCACGTTTCAGAGCAGGCTCGGGTATCTTCACCTTTGTAGCCATTAGCTGGTAGAATGGACTGGCAAAAAATATCAGAAATTAAAGAGAATCCGACAGAGCTGGATAACAGAGAATAAGGATTATCTCGCTTAGTGGTTAACCGAGGAAAATATTGCCTGAATGGAGTGTGCGCATTTATGGCTTTTATATGAAGGCTACATCAAGTTATAGGATAAAGTGACTGCGAACGCAAGAAAAAATAAAATACAAGTCAAAAGATCAACAGCCCTTAGTCGGCTATTTGTGTAAAGGATGCCAGAACTGGTAATAGGAAGGGTCTTGCGTTCTATTGGATGGGCGATCACCTTATTGTCGCGTATGACGTCTCTAAAATCTTGGGAAAACTATGAGGCATAAGGCGGACCTATAGGAAGTCAGCAAAGTGGAAAAATTAAAAAAAATAAGTGTACTACAAGAATATCTGAGTCAGAAGACTTTTGAATGGATCTTCTGAATAAAATAATACGAAATGGTACATTTTTGGCCTTGCTACACATTATATAAAGGCTTGATTTGATGCTTATGTTGGCCCGGTATCTGACATTTTTTAGTGGAGGGCAGCCTCCAGATTTTGAAGTTTGTTGTGAGCGCAACAAGAATTGCTGCTCAAACAAAAAAATTACTCCATGGTACCCTACCCCCGCTGTGACTGGCATTTTTGGGGCACTTTTGTTTGTGATTGGGCAGAAATTGACGCTGCTGTGCCTCTTCAGTTTAAGCTGGCTGAGCACCAGTGTTCCCAAGCATCAACATTTGGACTTGGCTCTATGGGAGGCCCTAATTTAGGGCGCCGATTCGATCGCGTTGGTTCAAGTGTAATTGTTTTTTAAACAAATTACCACATTTTGCCTTTATTATGTTGCATTTCGTAGTGGATTGCCTGTCTAGGATATATTTTTCCCTGCACTTGCCTAACTGGAGCGGCCTCGTCCTTGTTTACAATGGCGTATGACCACTGCAAACATGCTTTTACATATTTTAAACGTAGCTTTCTTATTTAATGTTACTTTATATTTTTTTGAAAAATTTTATCGATATTTTTCCACTTGTTTTTGGTGCCATAATGGAGGTATTATCCTGCTCAACTGCGCTGGGCAATAATATCATTTATACACTTATAAAACTACAGATAGCAAACATTTACTATTTGAACCAGCCTAATACGTTCTGACCAGCTGATGCTAATTTAGAGCCCGTTTAGAACCTGCTTCCTACCATAGTTGAGCAGTTCCATTCGGCTAATGAAATCGTCTCTATTGACATAAGCTCCGCACATACGACGGGACCCCTTGAAAGCTTGACGGCCGTGCAAAACTCTCCAGTTATCGAATATAAGGCATTGCCCAGGTACAAGCTGCATTATATATTCGTTCTGTTCCAGAATTTTGCGCCAAAGTCGAATGGCTTTATAGAACTTGGCTACATCATTGGGGTTGGACCACCTATCCATGGTAGACCTGTCGTCGTTATTCCAACGAATTTGCACAATTTCACCATCAAGTCCCAGCTTGAAAATCGGCTGCGGAATCGCTGGAGTAATACAAACGTTTTCTTCGCCAGCACTGTGAGCAGGAATGGGCTGTTTGGTCAAAAACTCAAACGATTCTGGGTCTTGCTTTTTCATCTCATTTGCACAATAAAGCCCATCAACAAGCATAGTCTCACCTCCTGTACCTTCGTGAGATAATAGATGGAATAATTGAAGTCCAGGCGTGTCGGACCAATAAGTTCCATCGGTATGACTAGCTAGATAAAGGTCAGTATACGCCGTGTCGTTCTTAGCCAAATCAGCAGTAAAGTCCCAGAAAGCCCCATAATGAGTTTCCCTAATATATGCGATTCGTTCCACCAATTTTTCAGTGTCTTCAGTCGTAACAGGAACATTGTCAATCAAACAGAATCCATATTGATATATTTTTCTGGTCCATTCCGCAACTCCCTCGGTCGTGTCCATAACTTCTCTAAACCCAACTTTCGGTAAATCTTTCTTGATTTGACATGCAGTCCACTCAAGTTTAGCAAGTTTATCAGTGTCTTTCGGTTCCCGTAATACTGGATCATACGAGTGTAGATGAAGCCAATTCTCCCCATATTTGCTTACATGACCATCATAAGCCCAGCTAACTACCAAGTTCCCATCTTCTATTTTCACATCCGATGGACAAATATCCTCCGGAATGTCAAATGTATTGAACATTCGCTGTTTGGTCTGAGGATGGTAACAGTCCTCTGATTGGCAGCTATCTCTTAGCCAAATATGGTGATATTTGGAAATTTCTCCATTTTTCCAAGTAACATGAACCTTTTCCTTGTCAAACGTAGCTTTTTCCATGGTAGGTATATAAATTTCAGTAAATTGGCTGTTTTTTTCTGTGCTAATTCTGATGATATTCTTGGCGGAATTAAGGTATTATATAAGTTGAAAAATGTGGAGTTGCTCGGTATCGGCAAGAACCTCATGCACAATCAGCAAATTAACCTAATATTATTAGTGCAAAGTAGCCAAGGATAGAAAAAATAAAAAAAGAATGACTGAAATCTAAACCGAAAAAATTATGGCAAGAGGGGGGGCTCCCGAGAATCGAACTCGGGTCTTTTCCAATCAATCGCATTATTCACACGAGGGATTTCACCCGAAGGAAAAATCTTACCACTGGACCAAAGCCCCTAGATACGTCATAGCAAGGCCGAAGGGCGAATTTATAGGCATTAGTGCTTCTTTCGCGAAAACAGCCTTTTTTGGCAGCACAGATCATATGATTTGATAGGAAATTGAAAATTATAGCTAGTGAATAGTAAATATTATCACATAGTAGTAGTTGAGGGTGGGATTTGTTTGAAAAACTGTTGGTATGCCATCATTGTTCAATAATACTAAAGAAAGAGAATCATATGAGGAAGAAAACAATTAAACGTACTAATAATCATGATATACATGTTAAAAACTTCAATAACGACAAACGTATCTATGATTTTCTATCTAATTACCAAGAAAAATGAATCTTCTGTCATACCTTTTGCCTATTCCATCTGCCTTTACTGCACGGCTGAAGCAGTTGAAAGAAAAAAAAATTTAAACTATGAGCTTCAGCTTGACAATCTTTTGCACAAATCCAACATGTCTGAATTAAAGTATGTATTGAACCAGAAAAAAAACAAAGGGAATTTACTAACGAATCATAGATCGGCAATAGTCGATAAACCCATTCCAGTCACTTACGACTTTGGAAACTTGGCTGTGTTTGACATGAACCCAATAGAAGAGCTGACAGAGGAAAATATTGCATCAGCTACTAGAGATAATGTTCAGTTACTAGTGAGCCAAATTTTGAAACTTCCTTTAAAGAAGACTACGGACTCAGTAAACAGTTCGGGAAATCAAGACGCTGCAACTGTTCTCATCTCACTGCCAGAACCTACCACTCAGCTTCCAAGAGAAAAGCCAGTACCCAAGCCTAAGCCACCTACTAAGTGGGAAGAGTTTGCTGCTAAGAAGGGCATTAAGAAGAGGGCAAAGGAAGGTAAATTGGTGTTTGACGAGGATACTGGCAAGTGGGTGCCTAAATGGGGATTCAATGGCAAGAACAAGCAGCTGGATGACCAGTGGCTGGTAGAAATAGATGACAAAAAACAACCAAACGATGAAGGTCTTATTGATCCGCGAAGTTTGAACAGAATGGAACGAAAGAAATTAGTAAAGAAAAACCAAGTTCAGCAAAAGAGGAATGCTCAAAGAGCTGCTAGATCGTGATGGATACGAAGCTGGGCATGATATACATGAAGTAACATTTAGCATTAAAACAAGTAATTTATTGGTTTTGCAACTATGAGTTGGTTTAAATTTGGGAAGCAAGCGTGAGAATATACTAGGCGTAAGTGGCTCGAAATTGGTCGACTCCAGAGCTCTCATCATATAAGCTTCAAACCACTTTGAAATCGGCTACGACATCGTATAGCAGGCAAATGACACATCAAAAATCCAATAGATCCGGTCAATTTAAAAAGATCCCAAATAAACTATTCAAATCCATACTATTGTTCTTCGTACACCTAGTCACGTGAACCTTCCTATTTTGTCAGCCTCTTCAGCGACCTCAAGTCCCCCATTTTTGAAAATTTCATTCCTCACCATATCAACATCGAGCTGCTGCAAAACGTAATTCCTTCTCTACAGAGATTGTCCAAACTTAGAACCGTATAAATTGTAAGAGCAATCTATATATAAGTTTAGGATAATTCTGCGTTTTTAAACTGTATTTTTGTTGTTCTTAGGTGGTGGTTTTTGCTGATTATTGTCAAATCTAGTCAAAATGAGCAGTCAGGTCGATGAGATTGCCGCCTGTTTACAGGATGCTAACATAGGTAAGTTATATATGTAATAAGCAACTCAATTGACGTTTCTAACTTGTAGATCTTCGAACCAAATGTGCTCGTTTGGCAGAAGTTCGCGACTCCATTGATCAGTATCAGGGTGCTTCGTTATACAGCTATTTTCTCTCCAAACTGCTACCTGAGTTCTTCAAACTACTTGAGACGGTTCCTGTCAGTTTCAATAGCTTATCACAAGAGCAGGTAAGTGTTAAATTAGTCTTTTACTTTTTGGTATGGCCATTTTTCAGCTAACTCTTCAGAATCTCCGCAGTAGCATTTTGGATATCCTCATGCGCGTACAAACCAATGAGACTTCAAAACCTTATGCAAATGATCTATTGAATGTCGTTATGAAGCTTCTTCGAGTTGAAAACGAGGATAATGGTGTTCTGTGCATGAAAATACTTACTTCGCTTCATCGAGCTTACAAGAATCTATTGCTTGATCAAGTCCAGCCTTTTCTCGATCTGGTCATTGAAATCTACAAAAATATTCCCGAGGTAGTTAATGAGCTGTCGAATCAATCAACTTCGTCGGCAACTCCTGTTAATACCTTTCAATCTCCTCGACCAATGTCTCCGTCATCGGGGGGAATTGATGGTGAATCCTCTGCCCGACAGCTGCCAAAGGCTCTTTACAGTTTCAAAGTACTTACAGAATGCCCTATAATAATTGTATTGCTGTACTCGACTCATAAACGGCTGGCTCCGGTTTCTCTGCCGCACTTTATTCCGCATATCATCAACATGCTGAGCCTTCAAGCAGCTCCTCAGGCTGAAGCTCATGCAGCGGCGAGTGCGCGTGGTGAGCTACAGACAACTGTATCTCCTGCCATCAGAAATCGTACAGAGTACGGGGAATTTATTGTTGCTCAGGTGAAAACCATGTCCTTCCTTGCATATGCTCTTCGAGGATTCTCTTCTGAGCTCCAGCAGTATCACAATGTAATTCCCGACTTTGTGGTACGACTACTTCAAGATTGCCCATCAGAGCTTTCTGCAGCAAGAAAAGAGTTGCTTGTTGCAACCAGGCATATTCTTTCGACTGATTTTAGGAATATTTTCATACCAAAGGTGGATGTTCTCTTGGATGAAAAGGTTCTCATTGGCGATGGACTGACTGTGCATGAGACTCTGAGGCCATTAGCATATAGTACTATGGCTGATTTGGTGCATCATGTCCGTGGTGAATTGACCTCAGATCAAATTTGGAAGGTGGTTCATGTTTATTCCCGAAATATGCAGGACGATAATCTGGCATCTTCTTTCCAGATAATGAGTGCCAAATTATTATTGAATCTCGTTGAGAGAATAATGAAGATACCAGATAGAGTAGAGGGCCGTCAAATAATGGTTCTAATTCTTACGGCTTTTGTAGAAAGGTTTTCTGCTCTAAGAAGAAGCCTTCCTCATATCCTGAACCATGAAGATTCTGTTCAGTCAGATCAAGAAGATACCGGCAAAGAGGACACTCTTAAGGAAGAGAAGTCTGATGACGTGGAGATGAGTGACGGCAATGACGATAGCCGAGATGAACTTGACATATATGATGTCGCAGATTACCACATTATTAGCATCCATGCTGATGTTCCTGGTCAGGAGCTCAAAGATGCCAGATATATTTTCAAAAATCTCATGAATTTCTTAAAGACGGTCATGTTTGGCCTGAAGTCTTGCAACCCTCTGCCCCCCAACCAAAATATCACTCCTCAGCAGTGGCAGGAGTCGGCAAGAATGTTCAATTATGAACAAATTACAGTTCTCCGACATCTTTTCAGGGATGGTATATCTGGCCACAGACTTTTTGCTTCTAAGTCTAATGGAAGCGACGATTCCAAAATGTCATATTTGGATTTGACTGCTTCGTCAAACGTCAATGTTGCGAGCACAAAGGATGAAAGGGATTTAATGGAAGTGTTTGCCACAGTATTTATTCACATTGATCCAGCTACTTTTAATGAGATTGCCTCTGCAGAGCTGCCATTTTTATATGAAGAACTGTTTAAAAATCCTGCGTTGCTACATCTTCCTCAGTTTTTCTTAGCAAGCGAGCCGATCTCTTCAAACTTTTTGGGTCTTCTTTTAGATTTCCTTATCGAGAAGCTTCCCGACTTAGGAAAAGGTGATGTTAAAGAGTCATACATTCTGATCCGTTTGCTCAGAATCTGTTTCATGGCTGTTAACCTTTTCCCTGCAGCAAACGAAGCAGTTCTCTTCCCACACGTCAAGAACCTTATTATTAAATCGATGGAGTTGGCCTCAAGTTCAAAAGAGCCTATTGCATATTTTTATCTTTTGAGAAATCTCTTTCGAAGTATTGGTGGTGGCAAGTTTGAATCCCTCTACAAAGAAGTTCTTCCGGTATTACAAGTATTGCTTGAGTCTCTCAATAGGCTTTTGGCGACCTCTCGAAAAGCTCAGGAACGTGATCTATATGTTGAGCTATGCTTAACTGTGCCGGTACGTCTCTCCGTTCTGGTTCCTCATCTTAACTTCTTGATGAATCCCCTCGTTGTTGCCCTTAATGGAAATCAAGAACTGGTCAGCCAAGGCTTGCGAACCCTTGAATTATGTGTCGATAACTTGACAGCAGATTATTTTGATCCCATTATAGAGCCTGTTATTGATGACGTTATGGCCGCGCTATGGAAGCACCTTAGACCCTTGCCTTATTACCATCAACATAGTCATACAACACTGAGGATTCTTGGCAAACTAGGCGGCCGAAATAGGAAATTCCTGAGCCCACCGAAAGATTTAAAAGTTCCCTCTGTACTTGATCAGGATGTTAGTGTTCTAGTTGCATTTAAAGGACTGAATGGACATCGACCCATCAAGATAGCACCGGCCGTAAAGAGCGCAATTGCAGTTCTCAATGATTCAAAGTCTGCTACACACTATAAACTGAAGTCATTTAAGCTGTTGCGTACGACTTTGAGTTTTTTCATACAGTCTTCTCTTCCTTCAAAGGATTTTGCGGCTCAAATCAAAAGTTCGGTGGATGTCATTGTTTCACCGGAGTATCAAGCTGATGATAAGCCTTTGCCTACAGATAGATCAAAGAGCTATCAGAAACGAAGGCTGCAGAATGATTTAGTGGAAAAGATTTTGGAAGCTATATATGATGCAGTTGCAATTGATGAGCTCAGAGAGGAAGCGCTAGCATTAGTCAAAAATATCTGTGAGCACTTTGTACTATTGGAAGTTGGAGAGTTTCTGATTGATAAAAGAAAAGCGTTCAAGCCGTTCGAATTAGGCGACAATGAAGGCATACCGCATATTGATCCGAAAACGGTATTAAATGTCATCATGTATGCGCTCTCACATTTTGAGGAAGAGGTGGTAGAGGCCGGTAGACTTTCTATTAAGCATATCTACCAAGCGGGATCAGATCTATTTCCGTCGAATCAGGATGTTCACAGGTTCCCATTATTTCGGTCATTGTTTGGAAAATTGTCACATACCTGCTTTGAGATGGATTATTACCGAAAAGCAGGCGCTTGCACCGGTATGATTACTATTTTGCGTGACATGAAACTGCCTATATCATGGATTGCAAGCCGTCAACTTGAGTTCATTCGAACCATGTTTTTTGTACTTAAGGATGTGACGAACAACGTGCCATGTCGTGTGAGGGATGATGCCAGAGAGTTATCATTTTATGTCCTGAAAGAGTGCAATTCTTCGCTTCAGCCAGAGCAGCTGACCGAAAAACCATTCAAACAGCTAACAGGCTTCTTGGCTTATGAGCTGGGTAACTCGAATGCAGTTGTCAGAGAAACGTCGATGGCTGCTATCAAGCTGTTATCGGAGGCTACAGGAAAGTCCGCATCGGAACTGCTTCAGCCTGTTAAGGAAATACTTCTTACTCCTATATTTGGAAAGCCTCTTAGAGCGCTTCCTTTCCCAATGCAAATTGGACATATTGATGCCATTGCGTTCTGTCTCGGACTTGAAGGCACTTTCCTAGAATTTAATGATGAGCTGACAAGACTGCTTCTCGAGGCACTTGCTCTTGTCGACGCTGAGGATGAGTCCTTAACTAGTTCGAATCGTCCACCCGACTATAGTACTGTGGAGCAATTGAGCAAGCTTAGAATAGTTTGCATTAAGCTACTGTCGCTTGCTTTGACCACATCGGATTATCTTGCGGAACAGCAACCACAAACTAGAGCCAAGATCATCGCTGTTTTTTTCAAAACTTTATATTCCAGATCTCGAGAAGTTGTTGATGCTTCACGAGAAGGACTTAAATCGGTGTTGGCTCAAAATGTTCGACTGCCCCGGGATTTGCTACAAAATGGGTTGCGTCCCATATTAACCAATCTTTCTGACCACAAACGACTCACAGTAGCGGGACTAGAAGGCTTGGCTAGGTTCTTAGAGCTTTTAACTTATTATTTTAAAGTCGAAATTGGCCGCAAGCTCTTGGATCATCTAAAATCATGGGCAGAACCTGCGCAGTTGCATGCCATATCTGGAAAGACTCTAACGGGGCAGCAGAGTATTCTCATAGTAGTTGGAATTCTGAATGTTTTCCATCTATTGCCGCACACCGCTTATATATTTATGAATGATTTAGTCCACACCTGCTTCTTTTTGGAGAATCATTTGAGAAGGCAGCAATCTTCTCCATTCAGGGAGCCCCTTGCTAAATTTTTCGATCGATATCCGACAGAAACTCTGGAATATTTCCTACCCAAGATGTCTGAGAGGTCTTATGGACGCTTTTTTGCCTCAATACTTGGCAACAAGTACTGTCCTAACCTTCGAAAGCATACTCGTGAGCAGATTGAAGGATTTGAGAAACATATTTCAGATGCCCAGTTGTCGCCTGAAAACAAGTGTGTGGCTATCTGTAATTTTATTTATGCTGTGGATTCATTACAGATCGATGACGACGAATGGTTACTTTCTCAAAAGCCTCTAATTGAGAAATTGAGTTCGACTATAGTAGATCTGGTAGAAACAGTTAACACAGGACCACTGGTGTCGCCTTTGCGCTTGGAATCTCAGCAGTCGCTTGAGAAACTACAAGAGCTTCTCATTGTATATTTCAGAGGATGTCCGGGGGACACTGATTTCGTCATGAGCTCGATAAGAGCTTTATTTGCGTCGGAAGTTCCGCTAAGCGGAGAAATGGTAAATTACGTGTTCAATGATGTCGTAAACTCTAAAGACTATACTGTGAGAACAGTTTTTCTGTCTAAAGGATTGGCTCTTGCTACTGACAAGTCGAGCCCACAGAGCGCTCGAACATATGCCATCAAGAATATTATCAATCCGATTTTGATTGTTGAGGGCCATCGAAATAACAATCTCAATGCTCTTCTCGAGAAGTGTAGTGGAACTACTAAGCGCAACACGTGGTTAGATACTGTTCATGCCCAAATATGGCGGCCATCTCCAGCAGATAGTGGAGAAGAATCTGTTGGTACAATTGACCAATATAAATTCGAGCTGCTGCAAATGTCTGCCCTTCTTTTGAAATTCAGCCCCAACCTTGTTGCTGATGCGAGAAAAGATATCATAAAATTCGCCTGGAATTATATCAAGCTGGAAGATGTTATAAGCAAGCAGTCAGCGTATGTGCTGATCTCCTACTTCATCGTTGCTTATGATACACTTTCGAAAATCGTGCTGCAGATTTACATTTCACTTCTCAAAGCCCATCAGATTGAAGCGAAGAATCTCGTAGCTCAAGCTATGGATCTTCTGGCTCCAGTATTGGTAAAAAGGATAGGCTCACCGCTATATGCTAAATGGGCTCGTCGTGTGATAAGTGAAGACGGATACAGTATCGGACAGGTAGTCAACATTTTTCAATTTATTGTCCATCACCCGAAGCTGTTTTTTGAGCACAGGGGCCATTTTGTTGGACTCATTGTGGCTGCAATGTCTAAGCTTTGTTTTGTGCCAAATACGTCTTCTGAATACCAGACTCTGGGAGTTGATTTAGTTGAACTGATATTGAAATGGGACGATCTTGCCCGGGAGACTGCAAAAGAAGGAGAGGACGCTGTTATGGCGGATCAGGACTCTTCAGAGACTGCGTATTCCATACCGTTAGCACAAAGAGAAGGGTGCACCATGTTTTTAGTCCGATTTATCTGTGTCTTGCAGCAAAGAGTATCAGAGTATCCTTTAGGCCAGCGGGCCCTATCAGTGCTTGATCGGCTTCTTGGTGAAAGTGAATTTGATGAAGTTACAATAAATCTTTCATTCTTCGAAAGAAGTCTTGTGCTGAACGAACTCAATTCTCCTGGAGCTTTAGTTGTATGTTTGAATTCTATAAGCGTACTCGCAGTTCTGCTAGAGAGGAAGCCTACGGAATGGATAATTTCCAATATTGGACAGCTAGAGAAACTTCTTGAAAAGAGCGTCAAGTCTGATAATATCGATATTCATCAAAGCTTGGAGAAGCTGTTATCTACAGTTTATGCGGCTATCCAAAAGGAAGTATTTGATAAGAATACCGATGGCACCAAGAACGATGAAGATGTACCTCCTGAGGTCGAGATGTTTTTGAATCTAATAACCACTACTATTCAGGATCATTTCTCAAACAACCTTTTGCCGTCGTCTGTGATTTTGTGCTGCACGTTGGCAAACTTCCGGCCTTCCTCTATTGATGCTACTCTACCCTCGTTACTGAAGGCATTTGGTAAGCTTTGCAAAGATCATATATCAGGAGGGACAAATGCGGCACCGACGGAGCCAGATGCCAATAAAGGCGTTTCTATGGATAATGAGAAAACACTCTTATTGCTCAACAAGATCCTGGATTTATGTGCCGCGAGAATATCATATTTGGGTGATCAGCGACGGGCATTCCTGTCTATATTTGCTCAACTTATTGAGCGTTCTCCCGATAAGACGCTGTGTTTAAAGCTCATTGAAGTAACCAAGAACTGGGCATTTTCTAAAAGCGATCTTTTCCCTACAGTGAAGGAGAAAGCTGCCATTTTAGGAAAGATGCTGGCACTCGAAGACAGGCACGATGCCGCCTTGTTGAAAAAGTATTATGAAATTGTGGTTGGGATTTACAAGGAGCCGTCAATGTATCGATCTGAGCTTGCAGTTCGCATGGAGCATGCTTTTCTGGTAGGAACAACATTGGACGATATTGAGACAAGACAGGATCTTATGACTATTTTAAGTTCCAGCCTTGAAGACAATGTTTTGAAGCGTCTTCAGTATGTTATAAGTAAACAAAACTGGGAATACATAGGCGACTATCAGTGGTTGAATCAGGCACTGCAGATTCTATATGACGCCATTGATTTTGATGATCCTGTTCAACTTCGGGCCAATGACTTTACCACTGCATCATTCGATGAGCTATTAGTAGCTCTGCCTTCAGCTGTGGCGGAAGATACCAAAGTTGAAGTACCAGAGGTCACGACTAACTTTATTGCAAGAAGAATCAACTTTTTGCAAGATCTGACGCAATATCGAAATCTTGATTTTTTTATTCGCCCCTTAGTCGAATTGCAGTACCTGGACCCTGAGTTGGTTCATGTTATGTGGGTGAATGTGTTTCCTAGTATTTATAAAGATATTCCTATTCGTGAGCGGGCAGAGATGATGAGGGGATTGATAAATTTGCTGTCTAAAGAATATCTGAACAGGCAAGTAGCAAAGAGGCCAAACGTGGTTCAGACCATCTTAGAGGCTGTTGGTTACTGTGAACAACTTCCTCCTCATCTGGTAAAATATCTTGGGAAGTCATTCAATGCTTGGTATTCTGCTATAAATATCATGGAAAACATCGAGACTCGTCCTCATTCTGATAGTGCTAAAATCAGCGATAGTAACCAGGACGCATTGGCTGAGATGTATGCAGGGCTACAAGATCACGACATGTTCTATGGATTGTGGAGACGCAGATCAAAATACTCTGATACCAACTCAGGTTTGTCATATGAGCAATGCGGTATTTGGGGCCGTGCGATGCAGATGTATGAAAGTGCTCAGATAAAAGCAAGAAGTGGCGTTCTTCCGTATGGCGAGTCCGAATATTCATTATGGGAAGATCATTGGATATTATGTGCCGAGAAGCTTCAGCAGTGGGATGTTTTGACTGAGTTGGCTAGGCATGAAGGATTCACGGATTTGCTGCTTGAATGTGGCTGGAGAGTTGCTGATTGGGCTGCAGACAAAGATGCTCTGGAGCAGTCGATCAAAACGGTTATGGATGTTCCAACACCAAGAAGACAGGTATTTGAAACATTTTTGTGCCTTCAAGGCTATGCCCAGAAGACAAGGACTATCCAGGATCTCTCCAAACACTGTGATGAGGGCATTCAGTTGACACTGTATAAGTGGTTTGGACTGCCGGAAAGATTAACCGATGCTCATATTCCTTTATTGCATACGTTTCAGCAATATGTCGAGTTTATGGAAGCCAGCCAAGTTTACACTAGTCTAGCTTCTACAACTGCTCAGAATCTGGATACAAAATCTCAAGAATTGAAGGGAGTTTTGCAGGCTTGGAGAGAACGTCTACCAAATCTTTGGGATGATATCAATGTCTGGGGTGATCTCGTGACATGGAGACAACACGCCTTTGGAGTTATTAACAAGGTTTACTTGCCATTAATACCTGCTATATCTCAGGCAAATGGCAATAGTAACTCTGCAAATTCTCATGCTTATAGAGGGTATCATGAAATTGCTTGGATTATCAACAGATTTGCTCATGTTGCGAGAAAGCATAGTATGCCTGAAGTCTGTATCAATCAATTGACCAAGATATATACGCTTCCGAATATTGAGATCCAGGAAGCTTTCTTGAAGTTGAGAGAACAGGCAAAGTGCCATTACCAGAATCCCAATGAACTTAATACGGGGCTTGATGTTATCAGCAACACCAACCTAGTCTATTTCGGGGCTCAACAAAAAGCGGAATTTTTTACTCTCAAAGGAATGTTCTTGGCTAAGCTAAACATTCTAGATGATGCAAATCAAGCATTTGCAACAGCTGTCCAGATTGATCTATATTTGCCGAAAGCATGGGCTGAATGGGGATACTTCAATGATAGGAGATTCAAGGAAAATCCGGATGAGATAATTTGTGCTAGCAATGCCATCAGCTGCTACTTGCAGGCTGCTGGATTGTACAAGAATGGGAAGGCGAGGAAACTTCTAGGTAGAATATTGTGGCTCATTAGTTTAGATGATGCGAATGGTTCTATTTCTCAAGCGTTTGATAGTTATCGCGGCGAGGTTCCTGTTTGGTATTGGATAACATACATTCCTCAACTACTAACATCTTTGTCACATAAAGAAGCAAGGTTAGTGAGGCACGTTCTTATCAAGATTGCGAAAAGTTATCCACAAGCTCTCCACTTTCATCTTAGAACTACGAGAGAAGATTATGCTGCTATTCAAAGGCAAGCCATGGCTGCTGCGAGAAATCAATCTACAGGCCAGCAAGCTGGTGTTTCTTCAAATTCGGACGGTGCAGGCACTCCCGCTCCTCAAAGAGGATCTCGCGTAGGTAGTGCATCGGCACCCGGAACACCTGGAATGGCCAATGCTGCAAACGGTAATACACAGACAGGCGGACAAAGTTCCAATAGTAGTCAGAATGGTAGCGAAACTGCTAATAGACAGCCATGGGAGTATGTTGAGGAAATCATGGGAATTCTCAAGACTGCATATCCTCTTCTAGCTTTGTCATTGGAAACTCTGGTTGATCAAATTTCTCATAGGTTCAAATGTCCTGTTGACGAGGATGCCTATAGGCTCATTGTTGCTCTTTTGAATGATGGTGTTCAGTTCATGGGTAGGCTCACTTATCCTCGGGAAGATGCCAAATTGCCTCCGGCTACTGAGGCCAACATTTCGCGGTTTGCGGAGGGCGTACTACCGAAACACGTGAAAGCAGCCTTTGAGGCCGATTTTGTTGCTTCTAAACCCAATCTTGAGACGCATATTGCTAATCTGCGAAAATGGAGAGATCGATATGAAGCAAAACTGGACGCAAGACCTGGCAAAGTAAACCTTGAGGCATTAAGTCCTCATCTCAGTGAGTTTCATTACCAAAAGTTCGAAGATATTGAAGTGCCAGGGCAGTATTTTGAGCATAAGGATAGCAATTCTCATTTTGTGAAGATTGATAGATTTATGCCAATAGTTGATATTGTTCGAGGATTTAGCGTTTGTTACCGTCGGCTTTCTATTCGTGGAACTGATGGTAGCATACATCCTTTTGCTGTTCAATATCCGGCCGCCCGCCACTGTAGACGAGAAGAACGCCTAGCGCAACTGTTTAAGATTCTCAATGGTGTAATATCTAGAAGAGTCGAGACAAGACGAAGGAAGTTGCAGTTTACTCTACCAGTTGCTATACCACTGGCTCCGCAAATCCGAATTGTTCAAGATGATAGCAAGTATGTTTCTATGCAGCACATTTATGAGGATTATTGCAGAAGTATTGGCCAGAGTAGGGATGAACCTCTGGACTTTGCTGTGTCCAAGCTGAGAGCTGCGTTTGATTCCAAACTACCCAGGCCGGATGTTGCAGCTGTGAAGATGGAAATTTTGACGGCTACAGAGGCTACGTTGGTTCCTTCTACAGTTTTCAGAGACTATTTTACAAGGGAGTATTCTTCGTTTGCGGACTTTTGGCTATTCAGAAGACAATTCTCATATCAGTATGCCGGAATCACGTTCATGACGTTCTTGATGAGCATTAACAACAGATATCCTCATAAGTTCTTGATAAATATGGGATCGGGCAATGTTTGGGCGACTGAAATGCTGCCAACTCTGCCGCCTTCTAAAACGTCGCCATTATTCCATAATAGCGAAGCTGTTCCTTTCAGATTGACGCCAAATATTCAAACACTTATGGGACCTACTAGTGTGGAAGGGCTATATGCGATGTCGATTATGATCATTGCACGATGTTTGACAGAACCAGAGTTTGACTTGGATCAATACTTGTGTATATTCGTTCGAGATGAGCTTATTTCATGGTATACTCAGCAGCATCGTCCAAGTGTTCAGGGACCACAGCTGCGAGATATTGTTAGGAATAATGTCGAAGCCATTGTGAAGCGAGCATCGTCACTTGCTCAAATGAGCCAAGGAAACATTCCTGCCAACCAGTCAGTGATTGATTTGATAAGTCAAGCGGTCAACCCGCGATTCTTGGCCCAAACAGATAATTTGTGGATGCCTTATTTGTGATGGAAAGGAGAAGTATATGTATTGTATGGATGTTATAATGATAAATATAAATTTTTCTTGAAGTTTTTTATATCAAGTAATTGTGCTTTTATCCAAGATTTTTATTCTCGTACTATTTTCATCTGCTCATCTATCTATCAGTGCATTACATAGCGATGGGAGACTAACTATTTCACTAGTCACTTCTTAATTGGGCTTTTCCCAGCAATATCAAAAATCGCTTAGCCCAATTGGATAACAGTCATCCCAATGCGGTTCATTTCTATTGTGCTTTTTCTCGCGAACCCCTGTCTGCCGCATAGCCGTGGAATGTCGCATTGTAGTCAACTTGATACCGTTCGTACTTTTCTTTTCAGCACCCCTGCATGCTGTAGTTTAATGCCAATTGTTTTAAACAAAGTTTTTTTGATGGGATGGATCATATGAGGTGAATGATATATTAAACGCGACTTGTATTTAAATTGCCCTTATTATCTCCCCTATAAATGCCGTTTACGCGTAGACTCCTGACGATCATTAAGACGGTTTACTACTTGACACATTCTCGGCATCCCAATTGGGAAGCTAAGCATATGCTTTGCTTTGCACTATTACTATCAAATGCCTACCCTCATGGTATGTAATGGTAAATAAAAGGTATTTGGCCTGTTAAAATCAAAAGATTTATCTCATATAATCGAGTTTGTAGCATAGAAAAGCGTTAAAGCAGTACAATTTCAAATCTCTAATACATTTACTCATGAAATTGAAAAAAAATCCACTCAGCGGCTATCTTACGTAGTTGACATCCTAAAAACTAATTAGGAAGTGGGGCTTCCTAAAGTAGTAGGCAGATTCAGCAGATTCATCTGTGAGATAAGCAAATGTTTTCCCAATCGGTCACATCTCTTTACTATTTTGGTCACACTGCGCAGTTTTTCCCCCTTGACGAGCATACCACAGCGGTCTAGTCTGGATTTTTGGCAACTTTCCCTTGCAGATCACTACCTTTCCCATGACTATGTGACTCTGATTAGCCTAACTGAGTGAAGATCCATACTACCATGAAAAGCTTTATAACCTTAGCGTTCCGCCGGTGGTGGCCTGCCGCCATACAAGAATAGCCCTACTTTCTGATGCTATTCAACACGCTCGTTTTAGCGGCAGCTTTAGTGCCAAATGCCCTAGGATATGTCCAAATGGGCTTGTCGCAAAAACAGTTGCCTAACACTCATATATCGGCTGAGTCGAGGGGTGTTCCCCATCTTCGTTATGAGAAGCACCTGAGGGATCTGCAGCGTCGTCAAAATGCTGAATTATATGAGACTGTTTCAATTCCTAATGAACAATATTATTACGGAGTTGACGTTTTAGCCGGTTCTCAAAGAGAGTCCATTTTTCTTCTGCTGGATACAGGTAGTTCTGATCTTTGGTTCTACGATGCCTCCAATCCTTACTGTTTGGGCGTAGATGGTGACGTTCCTGTAAGTGATCAATTTGATTGCTCTGGTTCAGAGTTCGATTCTAAAGCATCGACTACGTTTTACAATTTATCCCAGACATTTGGAATCGAGTATGGAGATTACTCCATGGCACAAGGATGGCTATCTCAAGACACAATTGTTGTCGGAGAAGATGCTTTGATAAATGCCACATTTGCAGTCGCTACTTATGCAAATAGTTCCCCTCCAGTGTTCGGTATTGGTTTTGATCAGAATGAAGGAACTGCCGTTAACATTGGCAGCAATGGCTCATTTTATCCTATATACCCAAATGTGCCAGATGTTTTAAAGTCTCAAGGATATATCGAGACCAAAGCCTACTCCCTTTGGTTAAATTCACCAGAGGCAGCATCTGGTGAATGGTTGCTTGGGGCTATTGACAATGCCAAGTTCGATGGAACTCTGGGACTTATGCCCATATATAATTACTATGGTCAATACGGCGAAAAAACACCAAACCAGTTGCGCGTAATGCTGAATTCTATAAGTGTCGGAAATCAGAAACTGGCCGATTTCGACATAGATGTTCTACTCGATAGTGGTACCAGTTGGGCCGTTCTTCCGACCAATGTTACTGCAGTATTTGCTGATCAAATCGGGTATCAATTGAACAATAATGTTCTTGAAGGTTATTATTTCGGAGACTGTGCAACTGCTGCCTGTAACAACTTTACCCTAGACTTTAGTGGCGTTGAACTTACTGTACCTGCTGGAGATCTAGTTTTGAATCTTACTAACAACGACGGTTCGCCTTTTATACGTCATGGCAAAGAGCAATGTTTTCTCACTATAGAGCCGTTTGACGATCCTTACCTTTATACTCAAATTTTGGGAGATGTTTTTCTGCGATCATTCTATGCCGTGTTTGATCTCGACAATTATCAGATTGGTCTAGCCCAGTCTAAACAGGATGTTTCAGAATCCGATATCGAAGTATTGTCTACGGGAATCCCTGGTACTAAGGCCCCACGATATAGTGCAACTAGTACCAATGCGGACTTCACAAGCTACGGTACAGTCTCCATTAGCAACTGTCCCGCTAGCTCAAGCTCCACATTGACAAGCAGCCATTCGATTCTCAACACAACTACATCTACTGTATCAGCTACCAATACCTCCGTCAGCAGTTTCGCGACATCTACTGGGTTCAATACTACTTCGGTGCTTCCGACCTCTAGTGGAAATAGCAGCAGCAGTAGCCCGGCATCTACTGGGTTGAGTACTACTTCAGTATTGTCCGTTTCTAGTACCAATAGCAGCAGCAGCAGCAGTAGCAGTTTCCCTACAGCCAGTGGGTTTAACACTAGTTCAGTGCTTTATGTCTCTAGTGGAGCTAGCAGTGTAGCAGTGTCAGTTTCCTCGGCAGCAGCTTCTTCAGGAATTGCTTCTTCAACGCCTGGTTTAGAATCCGCTTCTTCCGCGCCAGTTTCTTCAGTGCCTGTAGCTTCAGTCTCAGTCTCTTCAGCTGTTGGCTCTTCAGTGCCTGTGGCTTCAGTCTCCGGCTCTTCAGCTGTTGGCTCTTCAGCTCCAGTTTCTGTGGTATCTGGTTCTTCAGTTTCAGCACCTAGCACCTTCAGCTCTGCCAGCAGTCCTCTTGGCGAGACCACAAATACCCCTGGATCTGCAAGTGAAGTTACCAGTATTAGTATTGCCACAGGCTTTGGAGCTACTGAAACGCTAAAGGTAACCACTGTGATTACTGTTCCATGCACGACGTCGCTAGGTGGATCGACTTATACTGTGACAAAGCCAACTACTATTACTTATACCGAAAGCTGTTCCGAGAGTGGTGGAGTTGAAACTACTGGAGCAGGTGTATCGGAGAGTGCAGGCGTATCGGAAACTGCCAGTGTGCCAGAAGCTACAGGCGTATCAGAGACTACAGGTGTACCAGAAACTACAGGTATATCAGAAACTGCAAGTGTATCAGAGAGTGCGCCCGCAATATGGGGGCCACCATCATTGGCACCTGTTAATGTGACAGCAGCAGCTTCTTCAACTCCAGTTGCACCTGGAACTGGATCGACTCCTTCTGGACCAGTTTTCCCAGGAAATGGATCCCTTTCTTCTACTCCAGCCTTGCCTGTAAACGGATCTACTGTTACTGGGTCTGGCAGTCCAATTGCAGTTGCAAGCGATGCTACTTCTTTGAGCCTGAGACTGAGCTTAGCGAGTGTTCTAGCTGGCTTCATGACACTTGTAGCTCTTATCTAAGTATGATTTTTTGTATTTGTATTATTTACGATAGTATTTTTTTCTTTTCAAGACGGTTGAGATATAACCATAAAATATGGACTTATGATCCAATAAAATACCATTCATTTAGAACTAATATTCCGAACAACGACAGAAAATTATAAGTCTAAATGAATTGAATTAATTGTAAAATCTTGGGTCATCTGTGTCAATGTACATTAGAGTGAGGGCTCTAGTTGAGTTTGGTCTGGAACCCCCTGGCATTGTCAGTAATGGAAGATTCTCAAATAACTGTTTGACTTATTTAACTAGTTATAATATACTTAAAATGACTAGTGCTGGACGATTCTCCGCACTTCCTTTGAATATAATGACTCACATGCTCCAAATTCGGTGCGCCGAGGTCCAACAGCCGGTTTCCCGACCACTTGATTCATCAAGTTATCTTATCGTTAAGTACACCTCTTCAGTCATTTCCGCAAAATGTGGAAATCTTTGGCAATCATCTTCATCTTGCTAAATATCAAAAATGTTCCATTAGCGTTTCATGCCCGATTTTATTATCAGCTTTTCAAGCATTTCGTTCTGCAACGGAAACTGCGAGCCAAATCCATCTATGAAGAAAGAGTATTTACGACCCTGACTCCGTTGTTGGAAATGGATTTTAATTTACACAAGTCCAATTCGACATATTTCAGCGATATGGATATTGCTAGAAGTGATTTAATGATGCATTTATTCAAGGACTTCTTCATCCGTTATGAAAACAGGTTTCTGACGGCCTATTCTCCTCTAGGAAGTGTCACGGCAATTTTCAGGCGTGAAATTCCTCCTTATGTGCCATACAGACTGAAGTCACGTATAATTGGATGGGATGAAAAGTGGATTTTCGTTCTGACCAGGTTCGAAAGCACCAATGGTCTGCTATACTCGATTGGACTGTCTAAATATGTGTTTAAACTTAAACGTCAAACAATACCTGTCTCAAAAGTGCTTAAGCATTGTGGACTTGAAGATATAAAGTCATTTGAAGACGGGAAAATTGACTCGGAAAAAGCATTGGCTTTTCTTAACATAGAGGCCGACCTTGAAGAACTAGCTAACAAAACCTAGAAATACGGCATAAACTATAGAGACGAAATCTCGTAAGTCACTGGGTGACAACCTAGATATATCCATTTTTGTTAGAAAGAATGCAACACTAATGACTTGATACAAAAGAAAACATTGCAACTAGAATTTCTCTAAGCTCTATGAAATCTCTAAGATAAATCTGATAAAATAAAGAAAAACAAATCAAAAACAAGCAAACAAACACATCTATTGCAGCGTGTGAGCATGACTAGGAGCGCCAATATTGTTGACGTTCCTGAACATCTTGACCCCATTGGTACCTTCAACATAGTTACAGGACCGAGCAACGCGATACAAAGATGTCAGGAAATTTCTATCATCTCGAACATAGTGCTTACCCAGAACTTTCTTGATAGCC
Organism: Casaregolazyma patagonica; assembly: GCA_030580475.1. Lineage (NCBI taxonomy): Eukaryota > Fungi > Ascomycota > Dipodascomycetes > Dipodascales > Trichomonascaceae > Casaregolazyma > Casaregolazyma patagonica. The sequence goes on from JAKTSZ010000004.1 coordinate 163,195, forward strand.
TCAGTTCCCTCACGTCCATGATAAAAGGGAATTCGCGAGCAAAAGTGATGAAGTACATGGGTTTCAATAATATCGTGGAACAAATGCTGGCCAACAAAGCCAAAATCTCTATCAATTGTAGCCAAAGCTCCTCTAGCAAATGTCCAGTCTGATGCCTCATAATGTGGAAGGCGTGGGTCTGTGTGCTGAAGATATGTAATGTGTACTAGCCAGTGATTAACACCAATCCAAGGCAAAACATATAACAGGGCCACGGTTGAAAATCCATATACTTGAGAAAAGTAGTACAAAACAGAGAGTGTACTAGCAATTCCAATATCAGACATGACAATATTGTAGAAATCCTTCTTGCCGAAAATGGGGGAATTCGGGGCAAAGTGATTGGTGACAAATCGCGACCTGCCAGGATACTTCTGGCCAGTAACATTGGTAAGTAAATACCAGTTCCATCCGAATAGCTGCTGCAGAATCAGATAATACATGGTCACAATAGGAGTGTCCTCAGCATTATGTGTAAGCCCCCTGATGGAAAAGAATTCCTCCTTTTCTCTGGGAACAAACACCATATCTCTGGTGAGATGTCCAGTAGCCTTATGATGCTTGGAGTGGCTAATTTGCCATGAAAAGTAAGGAACAAGAAGGGCGGAATGAAGAATCCAGCCGACACTGTTATTGACAGCCTTGGACTCAGAGAAAGCGCCATGGCCGCATTCATGAGCAAGAACCCAACAACCAGTTCCAACCAGAGATTGGACAACACCGTAGGTCATCCAAAGAGCAATTCGGCCAGACAACCAGGGGACAAGATGTATATATTTGAGAGCACAGTAGCCAAAAAGAAGCAACAGAGCGACATCCCTAACAACATAGCTCATGGATCGGGTCAATGATCGTTTATAGCAGTGCTTAGGAATTGCGTCCAAAACAGCCTTGATAGGAATATTAGGGACCTCAAACTTGTCTCCATTGGTGTCAACTGCATATTTGACCTCTGAAAGTTTGGTGGCCTCGTCGTCATCCAGTTGACCCTGTCTTCGAGTTAATGTCGTGGACATAGCGAATGAGAAGGATTTTTACTACTAATTTGATCTTTTAGAAGTAAAATGAAATATATATAAACCAGCCTGTGTATAATTGACAACCGAATCAGGCTCTACCAAACACAGATCTAAGTTGGTTAGGTGTTTAGGTTATGAAAGAAAAAAATTTCCCCTCGCTGGACCGAAAGATAAAACGGCTGATCCCGGCTTGGCTGGATGTAACGGGAAAACGGACTTGGTAGCAAGGAAAATTCGTATATAAATCGAAAAGCGCTTTTACAGATGATGATTTATAGATGATATTGTAATATTACGGGCTTTTTATTCAATTATATACATTTATCACTCACTTGGTAATCTGATCCAAGTTGGCCAAGTTTATCAATCGCTACTGTTTCTCTACATCAACCAATGTTGATCAATATACCCTTGTACGAAACAACTGAGATTGGTTGCGTAAAATATCTCTCAAAAGTGGTGTAATGCCATTGGGAAATTGATAAATAACTCACCCATTCTTTCCACATCGGCATCTGACAATAGGCTTCATTTCGGTTATTTTTCCTAATCGTCAATAATACTCCATAAACCCAATACCCCAACCGAAATTCCCCAATCGGCACCAGCGGCCCAGAAGCTTTAACTAGCAAGGCGGAGTATATCCACTATCTAGATTTGTATCTATCAGCTATAAAAAGAATTTGATGGGGTTTACCGAAAAAATTATTCAATATTTCTGAGGCATTGATACTTTTTTACCAATGGTCATAGTTTTTCACTGTAATAGTTAGTTGCCCACGTGAAAAATCGCGGGACAAAGGTATATCACAACCGTATAACCCACAACTCGGCCAAGAAATTAGGTTTAAAGTTACGATATTTGTAAACAAGAGAAAAGATGAAAAAATAATCAAACGCGAAATATATTATATCTATAAAAACGCCCATTCATTTTTTTAATTTGCTTTGGTAATGAAACATTGAGATAAATTTCAATTCATCTGCTCATCTTCTAATTTCCAGGGCCATAGCAGATTATGGGCCGTTTATGCGATTTGTCATTTCAAATTTCCTGAACAAGCAATCAAAAGCATCGTCTATTTTAAACTGTGAGCTTGGCTGGGGGCTCCAATATTGTTGACATTTCTAAACATCTTGACTCCGTTGGTTCCGTCTACATAATCGCAAGATCTAGCAACGCGATACAATGCAGTCAAGAAATTCCCGTCATCTCGGATATAGTGCTTACCCAGAACTTTCTTGATGGCCTCAGTCGCTTCACGTCCGTGGTAAAAGGGAATTCGTGAACAAAAGTGGTGAAGAACATGGGTCTCAATGATATCATGGAACAAATGCTGGCCAATGAAACCAAAGTCTCTATCAATGGTAGTCAAAGCTCCTCTAGCAAATGTCCACTCGGATTCATCGTAGCGTGGAAGACGTGGGTCAGTATGCTGAAGATAGGTGATGTGCACTAGCCAGTGATTGACTCCGACCCAAGGCAAAATATATACCAGAGCCACAGTTGAAAATCCGTACACTTTGGAAAAGTAGTACCATGCGTAAAGTGTCGTAAGGATACCGATATCGGAGAGCAGAATATTGTAGAAATCTTTCTTGTCGAAAAGAGGCGAAGACGGCACAAAGTGGTTAACCACAAATGGCGATCTGCCAGGGTACTTTTGGCCAGTAACATTGCTCAGTAAATACGTATGGAATCCGAACACCTGCTGAACGACCAGATAATATAATGTCAGAATAGGAGTATCCTCAGCATTGTGTTTTAGGCCCCGAAGAGAGAAAAACTCGTCCTTTTCTTTGGGTACATACACCATATCTCTAGTGAGATGTCCATTGGCTTTATGGTGCTTTGAATGACTAATCTGCCATGAGAAATACGGAATAAGAAGCGCAGAATGAAGAATCCAGCCAACAGTACTATTGACGGCCTTATATTCAGAAAAAGCTCCATGACCGCATTCGTGGGCAAGAATCCAACATCCAGTTCCGAATAAACTCTGAACAAAAATATAAGCCAACCATAAGGAGACTCTGACCGATAACCACGGTACAAGACGTATATACTTGACAGCGCAGTAACCAAAGAAGGCCAACAGAGTGACATCTCGAACAACATAGCTCATGGATCGAATGAGTGATCTCTTGTAGCAATGTTTAGGAATGGCGTCCAAGACAGTCTTTATAGGAATATTTGGAACCTCGAATTTGTCACCATAAGTGTCAATGGTATACTTTGTCTCTGACAGCTTGGTGGCTTCATCGTTATCAAGCTCCGCTTTTCGCCGTACTATTGTCGTGGACATGATGATATCAAAATGAAATTTACTACTGATTTGATGGTTTTTCGTATATTTTACAAGTAAACCAAGGAAACCCTGAAGTTCTGTGTTACTGGCGACAAAATCAGTGGCTTGTAAATATCACGACTATGAAGGAAAAAATTCAAATAAGCCCCACCGGCAACCTAAACTTAAAGCTAAAAAAAAAAATTGATCATGCCCCTGATTATATATTTTATCATATATTACGTGATTGTATAGTAGAATTAAATGTTTATATATTTTATGCACTGATACGCAAAGAGAACGCGAATGGCCTATAGCTTGTTGTCAGTTTGGCGCTTGATTTCTCCTGGTTTTAACACGCTCAGGAGAAATCGATGAAATAATTTTTTTTTCAAACAAACTACGGCTAATTGGCTCCATGTTGTGTGGGGCTTGACTAAATGCATATAAGTGCCAATTTAATACGGTTTTAGAGTTTGATATGATATATTAATTAATAAGAATATAATTTACAAAAAGTAGCATCTAGGTTCCATAGGTTAGGTGGCAGTTGGTGAAGCTTACGAAAGCCAAGTCTTAGATTCATAGAAGTCCAAACCATAAGATCAACGCTTCTACAGCTCAGCAAGAAGAAATGTAAGGTATAGAGAAATTAAGACGTAGCTCCGTATACTTTGTTAATGAATGTCATGTGAATGACAACTGCAGCCATGGTCTCTGAGGGACTTTTCCATGACTCCATAAAAATGAACTTGAATCCTGCTATTGGAAACTACGGTCGATTCTTCTCTGCTTAGAAGATGTTACCATGTCCAAGAAATCCAGTTTAAAATAGTAATAACAGTAATAACCGTATCAGCCTGTCAGCCGCCATTTTTTTTCGCCAACCATATGTCGCTATACGATGGGTAAGAATATGTCTATGAAGCAGTGCATGCTTAGTGCCTTTTTCAACAGCATTAGTTCTTAATCATAGCATATAATATCACATTGATAGAATATTAGCAATTCGAATTGTCAGCATGGCCCAGCATAGCCTAGCCTTAAAGACAACCAGGTCCTAAGCTATACTCCGTATTCCGCAATCCAGTCATTCGGGCATTCACATTTGTCGTTTTTGAAATTTTGACTGCAGCATTCCGCTTATTATGATGCCATCGAAAAAGCCTTCTTGATATGCTCTTTAGTAACCACGCCATTTCCGGTACATGATCCCCGTATCGTCAAACACTTGAGTCGCTTCCCCTTATTATCTGTCACTCCCACCATGCTAATTTCACTAGATGAGTACAAGACTCTTTCTTCAGCTTCACCTTCTGGATCTGCCACTACTTGATCTCTCCACACACTAAAACCTTTGGCAGGCCAGTCTGATTTGTTTGCATCATATGGGAGCATTAGTGGCAACATAGTACCGTAATCTGTTTTAATATCACGAGAATCGGTATCAATGTGTACACGCGGCACTTTGATTTCATTTATAGCTTTGAAAAGACTATTAGCACAGACTTCAAAGCAGGGCCCAGATCTGCTCATGACATGTATATGCGCATTAAAAAATAAAACATAATCTTTGCTAATAGAAGTATCAGAAGCAGAATCTGTAATTGTAAGAGCAGGTTGAGTTCTATCAATGCCTAGAGCTTGTACCATATCGAAGAGTCGTTGGCTAATGGTCATTTCTTCTGGTGTAGGAAATCCACTACTTCCACGAAGTATTTCAACATTAGGATATATAATGCCCGTAGATTGGCTTGTGATTTCAGTAGAAGATAATGTAATTCCACAAACTACCGTGGTCCCTCCTTGCCTCACAGTGGTAGATGATACCAAAGATGCATTTTCATTTGTAGTCAGTCCATTAACGTTGACAATATGCTCACGAAATTCATGCGATTTTCGTAAATCTCCTGGACGAATACCCGATTCAAGGTGCCTTTCAAGATATAAGTCTGGTTGCAGACGTGCAAAGACTTCTGGTGGAAAGCTCATTGAAAATCTTGTGAGGGCAGAAAAATCACTTTGTACACTGACAAGCTTGGAACATCAAGTGAAAAATTAACTTGGAATCAGCCACTCAAACAAGAGAAATGTCTGGATTTACATCAATATTTGGATCTTCAGCAGAGCCTAAGGCTCCGGTCAGTGCTGCAAATGAAGCTATCAAAAACCAATTGCAGAAACAAATTTCACAGGAATTAGCCATTGCTAATGCAACCGAACTGGTCAATGTAAGTTGTTAGATAGGTTAGCATATCCACAAGTTTTGCTTCTCACTCGTAATAATAGAAGGTGACTGAAAATTGCTATTCCAAATGTATTCCGCAGCCTGGAACTTCACTGAGTTCGGCCGAACAGGATTGTACAAAGCAATGTCTTCAGAAGTATATGCATGCTTGGAATGTCATATCGAAAAACTATGTGACTCGAATCCAACAACAAGGTCAAAAATAGGGCGTAGTTTTTTTTTCTTTGTAAATAGAGACTGATCATCTTTTGTAAATAATAACTCTTTTTAAATAATAGGCGATGTTTAAACATTGTTTGCCAAATATGCCATTTCCTATGTAATCTATAACGAGTGTTCACTAGGTTCAAAATATACAGGTACAGATCGTCTAATAAATCAAAGAAACACCCCCTCCCTAATATCCTTATTTCCCATTCTCGTGAATACTTGGACGATGCTCGCTATCAAGTGCAGATGTCGTAGATGATCTTCCTCGATGATTATGCGGCGTTCTCATAGCTCGAGCCGATCCATAAGACGAAGAAGTGGCTCTGCGAGGCAGAGACCTTGAACTATCATCTACATTGCTATTAAGCGTGCTCAAAGATATTTGAGATGGAAATGAGGAAGATAAAAATATGCTTGATTTGGTGCTGTGCGTATCACTACCGCTCGTGTGTTCTGGCTGTTCTGGCTTGTTTTCATTCCTTGAAGCTTCCATATATTCTTCAAGCCGAACTCTTGCTGCATTAACTGCATTTCTTAGAATATCACCACCAAGAGGTGTATCACTGCGCCTGCGATAAAATAGCAAATAGGCATACCCCGTCACACTGTGTTTGGGATCCACTTCTTTAACATTAGCATCATCAAAATAATACCACTTTCCGTCAAAGAAGTTCTTTCCGTATGCAGTATAATGGCCACCTCCTAGACCACCAATATGATTGTCCACCGCAATCAAATCATAAATAAGCGTCCTACCATTGCTACAAGCAACTCGCTTGGTAATGTCCAGACCCTCCAGCGGAAACTGAACTACATCATCCAATTTGTCCCTAAAGCTTCTGAAACTAGCAAATCGCTTCAAGTGTATAGTAAATATTTCTGGCGCTTTCCACAAATCTATAGTTTTTGTAGCTTGGCGAAGTACTTTGCATTTAGAACAAAACCACAAGTCGTCTTTACTTAGCACCTCTGTTTTCTCAAATAGATCCAAGCAATCATCCAACGTAATACCATTAAGTTTCATGTCCTCTCTGTCTTGCCGAAGTCCATCTAGTTCCGGATTCTCCAGCCTCTCAATTTCCTCTCTTGCAAAATGTGCATCCCAATCGCACACTATACCCTCACCGCGGTATACGTACTGCCCCGAGCCGAGTTTACTACATTCGCCACTCCAATCAATCGAATTTGCTTTCTGACTTGACTTTTTATCAGGAGTCCGATTGCCTGCAGGCTCAACGCTCCTTTGTGTAGACTGAGTATTGTGCCTTATAGGTCCCCGCAGCACATTCTCCACCTCTTCTTGCGGCTGCTCTTCTACAAAATCCTCCTTTGTAACACCAAGTGCACGAAGAGCAAAACTGACAACCATATTATGACTTATATTCCAACCAGTCATTGGATCTTCTTGCTTTTGCTTATGCTCAATAAAGCATAATTTGGGCTCGTCTTTCCCAGGAAAATGCCTCATTATCTTGCTCATTATAAGTGTTTCATTCTTTGCTTCGTTATTCGTGAGTGTCAAAATTAAAGGAGTACCAAAGAAATCTCCCTCCCGAACTTTATCGTCCTCATCAGAACAATCACCTTGGATGCGATGAAATACCGGGATTGCAAAAACTTTGTCATCTTCATCTTTATCATCATCGTCATCACTATCACCATCTTCATCTTTTAGCTTATCCAAAGTTCTGTCCAGTTCATAAACAATAATGTTGTCATCATGACTGATCTGATCGCTGACAAGAGCCCAATTCTGATGGTGTTTAAAAAATCGGTGATTATATATTTCAGATGAAAACAGTCTCAGAGAATTCTCCAATCCAAGACGTGAAGCAACATAATCCTTCAGCTGGCGTATAGTAGAATGTCGGTCAATACCAATTTCCAACCGTTTGATTTTACCATCCCTAGGTATCACTTCAATCTCTTTAATCCAAAGATTGTCATTTGGAAGAGGTAGTGTTAAATCCATGAATGGATCAAAAGTGACACTTGACTTGGTGCATTCAGGACAAACCAGTGTCGAACGGTAGAGACCACAAAATAAATCCATAACGGCGCTCTCATTGCGCATCTTGTGCAGAGTCCAGCATCGATCTGCTAATTCTTCCATAGCCTTTTCGTCTGATAGTCGGCCATCAACAATCTCGGGCCATTCGGTTACGGGTTTTTCAATGATGCGATTCAAGTCCTCATGAAGACCGTCCAGCAAAAATGCAAGAAACTCCTGAGAATCCTGTTGAACAAACCCAGCAAAGGCCGGACCATAACGGCCAATTGTATGCTTGAAAGTCCTTGGATAAAAGGAAGACGACTTCGAAAAAAAGGTGGACTCTATAAGGTGACCAAATGACTGAGCAACATGACCCTTATAGCCAATAGGATTAGAAGTGTTAATATCTTTTTCATAAGCCTTGGAAATAAAATAACTGGCGAGCTCTTCGACATGTATGAGGCACTGAAGAGCTGAATTCATATAGCAAGAATTTCCTAGGTTGCCTAGTCCACATAGACCAGGAGTGATGCAATTCTGCACCACAGGAGGGTTTAGAGAGATCCAACCAATGGGGCTCTTTTGCTCAACAGCAATATGCTCCACGGGACCGACTGAATAATGATAAAGGCGTTCTGAACCATCCATTAGATTCGAAGTGGGGTATTTGCGAAATGCCGATATCGTGAGAGGTAGAGTGGGTGGGGGTCCATTTGTCATTTGCCAAAGACGAATAGTTTTCAAATTCAGAGAGTCCACGAGTTCTTGCACAGTTGTACTTAGACTGACTGATTCCATGACAGATATTTCCTTGAATCCATCAACATTTCCCATTGGATAAAAGTATAGTGTTGGCCTGTAAGTTTCTAATGTAAGCCGGTGATCATCGTCAGATCCCACCTCTATAGTTTTATGCCTCTTTATCGGGCCAGTATATCCGTACCAATACTTGAGAATCTTGTGGACTTTGGATGATACGACCTGGCCTTCTTCGTCGACATTCTCGGCATATTCCAGCGGAGGTACGCTTAAATCATTGTCACCGTGCCCGTTTATATATGGATCTCCAGAAAACGCATCCCACCAAGAAGCAGCGATCAAATAGTAATTTTCATCCAGTTCAAGCTTAGACTCCCGTAGATATTCATCGATGAACAAAATGCGTTCGTGATGAGTGGTTGGAAGAGCCTCAAAGTCGATATCACTGTCATCATCGTCGTCTGGCTCTGAATAGTCGCTGCTCCTATTGTCTGAAGGTGAGCTGGCTACTTTGGCATCATCAGGCTGACTATTATCAGAATCATTCCCTGATTTGACCGGATTGAACGGCGCCTCGTTTATCGGTACCGTCGACGCTGTAGTAGAGGTGCTTTCCGGTGTAGCAGAGCTTCCCCCACTACTACTTGTAACAGCATTTATGGGAGGAGAAGCCACCCCGTTACGAGATTCGGTACGCTCAGATACCGGGACTTTCCGAATATCATGGCCGTTTTCTTGCCCATTGCGTTTACTGTGGCGATGGAACAGCTTACGCATCTTTACCAGCGAATTTCCTGCTGCCAAAGGGTCGATTTATACATATACGAATACAGATGGGGTCCCCGCAATATTGTAGATTATGTTTATGATGTAGATCTGCAGAGCCCCAGGCCAGGATTTCTCGTGTTACAGTTGGTTGCTTGTGTGGTTGTCGTTTGACTCTATTTAGAAAGAGAAATCGAGCGGGCACACTTGGTGTTTGGTCGAATTAGGAAAGGCAAGCCAAGGTTAACTTAATTGACCGATGGGAAAATTTTATCCGGCAATCTTGATTAAAACGGTTGGATTTGGACTTGGAGGATTTTAAAAATGATTTAGAAAAATATTGAATTGTTTATATATTGATAGCAGCTAGGCGATTTACCGATGCTCATGAGGCGTACATTGTTGAGGGACTTTATTTTTGTCCCTTATCATAACAGTGGCTTGGCCCGGACGCTCGGATGTATGGTATTTTTATCGGAATATTTTTTTGAAAAGAATCCAAACATTAGAAGATTCCAAAGAATAATTTTATGTTCCCTTTATCTTTATTGGAATGCATGCATGGTGGTCGGTGCAGCTGTATGCTGTAGTCAACTCCACTGGTCGACGGCTCACTTCAGCACGTGATACCTTTGAGATTTGTTATTCCAGGCACCAACGCAAAGCTTAAAAGTTGCTACTCAGAAATAACTACTGGATTTTTGGTCATTCTAAATAATTTGAAAAAGTTATCGGTTATCATTCTTAAATTAATTTCTACAGCTAATTACTGCCTTCTTCTTTCTGCATTCCTGTACCTGCATTCCCCTATCATGTGTCACATTGCTCAGCCGTCACTTCTCCGGATTGTCAGTCAACCCCACAAAATGTACCCTAATTTAAAAGCTCAGAGCATTCGACACCAGCACCGCCACATTGAACATGAGTCGCACTGTGAAACCACTTCGAAACATATGTGTAGCTAACCGTGGAGAAATTGTCCAGCGTGTTAACCGGACGGCCAAAAAAATGGGCATTAAGACCACTTCCATCTACACCGATGCTGATCGCGGCCTGCCCAGCTCCACTAGTAATGCAAATAACATCAGACTAGGTGCATCTCCTCAAGGATATATCGATATAGATAAAATTGTCCGAATGGCCAAGCTGAATGGCTGTGATAGTATACATCCGGGATATGGCTTTCTGTCAGAAAATGCTCTATTTGCAAGAGCTGTTCGTGATGCTGGTATGGTATTTGTAGGCCCCCCTGACGGCGCGATCACTGCAATGGGTGCAAAAGACAAATCCAAGGATATTATGGAGAAGGCTGGTGTGCCCTGTGTTCCTGGATACCATGGATCAAACCAAGATGAGCAGTTTCTGGCAGATATGGCTGCTCAGATCCAATACCCTGTTCTCATAAAAGCTGTTCTAGGAGGCGGTGGAAAAGGAATGAGAATTGTATCGTCAGCTGATGAATTCCTAGATCAATTGCGTAGTGCCAAATCCGAGGCTGCTGCTTCTTTTGGAAATGACCAGGTCCTCATTGAGAAATATATCACGACTCCCCGGCATATCGAAGTCCAGGTATTTGCTGATAAATATGGAAATGTCGTTGCTCTTGGCGAGAGAGATTGCTCTATTCAGCGACGTCATCAAAAGGTACTTGAAGAATCGCCTGCTCCTGGAATTGATTGGAGTGTACGTGAGGACTTATGGGAAAAGGCACGAGCCGCTGCAGCTGCTGTTGGATACGAAGGAGCTGGAACAGTTGAATTTATATTTGATAACAGTACAAACCAGTTTTATTTTATGGAGATGAATACCCGTCTCCAGGTAGAGCATCCAGTTACCGAACAGGTAGTTAACGAAGATTTGGTCGAGTGGCAGCTACTAGTAGCCGCTGGATTCCCTCTTCCTAAAACACAGGACCAAATTACTATGAATGGTCATGCATTTGAAGCTCGCATATACTGTGAAGATCCGTTCCAAAACTTCATGCCTTCTTCGGGGAAAATAGTCCACTTGAGCGAACCATTGGATCAAGCCCGTCTTGATTTTACTTTCAAACAAGGCTCAAATGTCAGTCCACTTTATGATCCTATGATTGGAAAACTCATAGTAGCGGCTCAGGACCGACAGACTGCATTGGATAAATTGAGCCTTGCTTTGGAGAATCTGGAGATTGTGGGGCCAACAACGAACATTGAGTTTGTTAAAAGAATCGTAAAAGAGCCTGATTTTGCATCCAACAGTCCTAGCGGGCTGGAAACCGGGTTTCTTGCCAAGCGGCCGCATTTATTTGAAGCTGAAGAAATTCCCCACAAGATTTACGTCCAAGGCGCCTTAGGAGTCTTACTCTCTAGCTCAGAGCCTAAAGCAGTATTCGGTTTAAGAAATAGCTGGTTAAATCGGTCCATCGAGTTTGAGAACGGTCCAATTGTGACTATGACACAGCTTAGCCCAAATGGCTATACGGCATCAATCAGTTCAGACAAGACCTCCATAAACGTCACGGCCGACTATAGCATCTCCAGCAAAAAGCTCCACATTGAATTTGAGGACTCGCAGCATATAAATACTGTTTTAGTCAATGATGCAGATGTGCATGTGTTTGACCGTGGAACTCATTATACGCTCACGCAATTGCCAGCCAAATGGTTAAGTAGTGCTTTGCAAGGTGATGCCGCCGATAATCACAGCGTTGTTGCTCCAATGCCATGCACAATTGCCAGATTATCTTGCGAAGTCGGCAAATCCGTTAAGAAAAATGATCCATTATTGGTGATCTTGTCTATGAAAATGGAGACTACCATTCGTGCCCCGTCAGATGGTATCATAAAACGGCTCCCTGAGACTGGTGCTATATGCAAACAGGGACAAGTTTTAGTGGAATTTGAATCGGAAGAAGCGGAATGATCATAATGCTTTTCTATTCTGAATGCAACAATTTTAAATCAACTTTTCTTATCTTCCCGCTTGCAGTTTTAGGGAAATCATCAACAAAATAGAAATATTTCGGAATCATGAAATGGCCGAGTTTCTTCTTGACTAATTCAATGATCTCGCTCTTAAGTTGTTCTTCACTGGCAGAATGTTTATAGTCATTATGAAGAATTAGAAAGGCAGCAATTTGTTCGCCATACTTTTTGTCAGGAACACCAACAACACTAGCTTGTGAGATGGCTGCATGTTCAAATAAGACTTCTTCAATTTCTAATGGATGGATATTTTCACCTCCTCGAATTATAAGATCTTTAATCCGGCCAGTTATTCTGAGATAGCCTCGTTCATTTATGATTCCTTCATCTCCAGTTCTCATCCAGACCTTACCATCTGAACACTTCTTCATTACTTCTTTGGTCTTGTTAGGATCATTATAGTAGTACTTTTGAAGTAGGTAGCCCGTCACAGCAATTTCACCTTGTCTTCCTAATGGTAGAGGTTCCATTGTATCACTTGCAGGGTCCACTATTCGAGCTTCAGTATGTGGCATTATTGAACCAACTGTAGATACTCTATCTTCTATATTGTCATTTGGGAAAGACATAAATGATACAGGTGATGTTTCTGTCATTCCGTAACAAATTGTTATGTCTGTCATGCCGAACGATGCCAACAAAGATTTCATCATTTCTATCGGTACTGACGATCCTGCTGCTATACCAGTGCGCAGTTGCTCAAATCCTCCTTTTGCTATCTCATCATGCAATTCTAACTCTGTAGCAAACATGGTCGGAACACCATGTAAAGCGGTAGCTTTGTACTCTCGCGCTGTCCTGATTGCATCTTGCGCAATAAAACCTTCACTAGGATACAAAACTGCAGCACCACATGTAAAAGCAGCCATATTTGAGAGTACTAGTCCAAAGCAATGAAACATCGGTACAGGAGCACAGATTTTGTCAGCTGTGGTTAAGCCCATTCTGTTAGAAATGAAGTAGCCATTGTTAATAACATTATGATGGGTCAGACAGGAAACCTTCGGATCAGAAGTAGTTCCTGAAGTTAACTGCATATTTATTATATCGTCAGGGCTTTGTTGCTTGTCAAATGAAGCTAAAAGCTCCAAATTTGGCTCACCTTCAAGAAGCTGATCAAAATGATGATTGCCAAACTCCTGGAACAACGAAGTATCATTAGATTTCATTACAAACACTTTGTGGTGGTGAGAAGCCCCAAACATGTCAATCAATTGGCTCATATCTCGTCTAGGCTTCTTTTGGCCCCCAAACAACGAGTCTTGAACAATCAACGCATTTGACTTTGTATTGGTCAAAGCCTTTTCAAATTGATGCAATGTAAATGCTGGGTTCAAAGGAACAAGAACAGCTCCCAGACGGCCTAGTCCAAACTGAATGACTGGGTACTGCCATAAATTGCCAGCACAGACAGCTACTCTATCGCCCTGACGTATTCCATGGTCATGTAACCTAGAAGCTAGTAGACTTGCCAGGTGATTAAATTGTTTATAGCTGAGTTCAGTCCCATTCTGATGAGCAGAGATAATGGCAGTATTGGACCCATGTTTGAGAGCCTGGTTAGCCAGAAGACTGTTCATTGTATGATCCAGCAATGCAGGTTCTTTAGGGCCTATTACATGTTGGAATTTGATTGTAGAGAAGCTTCGATTCAAATATTTAAACAATTTCATGGCATTTTACATTGCAATTTTGTTCATAAAGCCTACTATTTCCTATCATAGGCTCCCCGCATTTGACGGAGCAAAAGCCGGGGTTGTTCAGCCTCATCTTAAGGGCATCACATCAATCGGAATGAACAAAGCGTGGGTCAAGGCAGGGTTTGGATTTACTGATTGAATATTCTTATTCCACTTCAGTTTTGTAATAAAGAAAGATATAACGATGATCAAATGTGTTTTTTATTGCAATGGTTGATGCGTTCATATAATACGGGATAGCATATAGACAACCATAAAGACAAAGATTTAAAGATTTTCTATCATCATATAAGTTCCTTATATTTATATAAATAAGAACTCTACTACCTAAAATATACATACATAAACACAGAGTCAGGTGAAGCAAGCTTAGAATCAAACTAGTCCGTTAAGCTTGTTTTGAATTCTCTTTATGCCTTCACATTGACCTGTATCGATATGCTGTGAAATCCAATTATCAGCATTACTAAAATGTAGTTTGCAAGCCCGGCACTTGCCTTCTACGCCTTGACGATCTCGCTTCTTTGTGCCAGCGGGGTATTCAAAATGCATGGCTTTAAGGTGATTTTTATAGGTATCGCAGCGCGAAAAGCCACCATTCTGATGGCAAGGAGGATCGTAAAGATTGGCATTATTTCCATCTACCAGAGCCAACGAGGGAGGTTTATAGAAAAGTGGGCATCGGAACGGCGCATCGTCACGATGGCTCTTCTGGTGCCGGAATAAATCATTGGGGCGTGCAAATCCCCTACCACATAGCTGACAGCTATGGGGGCGCGAATTGTCACTAAGATGGATAGATTTATGAGTGGCCAAGTTACTATAATAACGGCCGCATATATCGCATTGTTTCTTCTTGCGTGGGGGCCCTTTTGCCATGTTCGGATTCGAATCATCCATTTCAAACCCTAGATAAGACGCCGAAATCTGACCAGCAGATGCAGCAGCTACTGACGGCGAAGTTCGCTGATTCCCAGGTGCCGGGTTGTTCAGTCTGTCTAAGCTCATGGCATTATTAGCCTGTGGTTCACCGCGAACGCCGGCCTCCAACATATAAGCAGCGCCATAATCGCTCAACTGAGGATCAGTATAGTTTGAGCCACTGATGGCCTTGATTTCTGTGTCAATGGCTGCATCATCCGATGTTACCGATTGGCTATTCCAGAGTCGAGGATCAGCGGGAGGCTGACCATTTGTTGAATAGTGCCCGCTATTCGACGAACTGACGGCAGCTACAAGAGCATGATCCTTAGCAGCATCGGAAGATACCAGATGAAGCATAGAATCACCAAGAGTCTGATGTTTATGGTCGTTCTTGGAGACTTGTTCAGCCGCATGGACCTTGACAGCAGAGCCCTTGGGGCTGTTTGTTGTCACGGCTGCGGTCGCCAAAGTATCAAGAGGCGTCGACTGTGCCGACGACGACGAATTTTTTTTCATTTTGCTAGACGGTGTAATACTATCAGCTCTCTGTTGCATCGTAAGCATGGTTTAATTTAAGCAGCAGATGTCTGGGCAGTAGAAGATGGAACTTGCAAGAAAAATGAACAAAACGCCAAATAAGCAACCAGCAAAGGAATCCACACTGAAATTCACAGAGATATTTTCAGTTAATGTACATGTATTTTTCCCCAGCGAATATTCCGAATCACTGTAGAATTATACCAGTTCAAGTGAGACCCCGGGCGAAGGCGGTTGTGAAGTTTTGCAGGTTTTCAATCAAGTGAGAAGTTAGAAAGATGTAGCGCTTCTTAGTAACAAAATAGGGCCGAAGCCAAATGTGGGTGACGTTTTTTTCTTTTTTGGTATCGAGCAACACCGAAAATTTTTTTGATAGTGGTTTTGGATGGGTTATAATTTAGTTATATCCGATATGCGGACTTTACATGAGTCAATGTTTGATTGGTTTTATTTCGACGAGGTTTTTTCTATCTACTTTTGATAGCTAGCTATAACAAATGTTGGTTTCCATGGTACTTTTTGCAACCTTGATTGCATCTAGCAAAAAAAAAACAAAGTTAGCTTTACAAAATAACATCCATTATCTTGAGCTCAGTAGAAAATATGGCCCATTTAATTTAGTATGTTAGCTTTCTGCCTACGGGTCTTCCGATGTTAACGCCTATGTCATAAATATATCAGGTCTTCGGGCCAGCCGTGTTGTTACAAGCCGTTCCGTGCTCAGCCGTTTTTGTTTCCGATATTTTGCATAGCCACTCCGAAATGAGAAGGTTCACGTGACTCATTGGTGGGGTGCGGTGCGGCATATCTGGAAATGTACGAGAGGAGAACGGAGATAATTGTAATTGCATTTTTTATTTTTATCAACATTTATAGATATATATTTATATATTGTTTTATATATAATAATGGATGCCCAATTTTACAGCCATGGATTTTTTTCCCCCCACTAATCACTCATCAATAACTCTGGTGGTCTTTCGCTAAAAGCAATTGGTCGCGCTATAACTGCCAACACTAAAACTTCTGCCATGCATGCCGATCGAACTGAAAAACTGAGTTTTGTTCATCAGACCAAAAATGTTCCTGTACATTGTTGGATTTTGCATTTTGACGGTTTCCTAGTAATAGTTGTGTATGTTGTTTTTTTCCACGAGATTTCGGTCCAACCAATCAATAGTTAAACGCGGATTGCTGCATTTCTTCTATACTCTAAAATATTTTTTACACTAAAGAATATCTAGCTCTTCCATATGATCAGGTTGTGAAATAGAGTATAATTCCGATATGCTTTTATCATTGTCCGCTTAAGCCTTACGGCTTCGAGTGATACGTTCGCTAGGTGGAACCGCCTGCTTCTTTCTAGAGCCTGCACTGGTAGGAGACGACTTGCTGGCAGGGCTTGTCTTTTCATTAACACGCTTGGACAGTTTCTTGACAGCATAATTCTTAGTATAAAAACCAATGAAAAGAAACAAGTATGATGATAACAGGAAACATCCATAAATGGCAGCAAACTCCTCACCTGCACATGAACCAGCATTAGGCAACCAAGGCCAATAAGTCGAAGTGAAATAAGTGTAGCTTGCAAAGTACACAAAGAAAAGATCAATAACAAATTGAATAATTTGTAATCTAGTGACCCATTCTTTCCATCCGACGCGAATTCCACACGACGACAAAAAGTAATACCAGTACATTAGAATGTGCACAAACAGATTCAACACAATAGGAACCCACGAAACACTGGTAGTACCAATCAACTGAGTATAACACAAGAGTGCGGTGCAACCATGGTGATAAGTGTGGAGAAAAGTTAGGGGCTTCTTCCTAAATACCAGGAAAATGGTATCGACAAACTCGTAATACTTGGACAAGTAAACCAAGTAATACAACGTCACAATAGGCTGAGTCCAGCTTCCTTCATCACAAATGGCATATAATATACCTTGTTTATAAATGATAGGAAATAGCTGTTCTACCAGCAAAACAAACAGCACAAAGCTAATGGCTGTCAATAACAAATTATGGATTCTAAACAGCCATTTCAACTTGATGACAGGAACATTAAATGTCTGCATTGCAAACTGGCCTCCAAATATCACCACATAATATGTCACGATGGCCGCAATGACCTCGTGCCATTGAGTGAGCCAAGTCGTGGAGCTATTGGGCGAGAATTCAAACGTCGACGGCTTAAACGGGATGCCAGTACTTTCGACGATATAGGTAAAGATATCCCACAAGTAAAACCCAAATGGTCTATCGACGCTCAGTTCAAACTTGCCCAAGTCGCTCATTGTGGGGTTGTCAAGTTTGCCGTGTTTTTATTGTTTACGTGTTTTTAAGGTTTTGGCAAATTTTTCAAAAGAAATACAAAATACAAAATGTCAAATGTCAAATGTCAAATATTCAAAGCAAATAGCCAAAGAAAAATGAGCAATCTTTCTGAAAATTACATAAATATCCATTAAGGAACAAAGTTACATATATTACCCAGTTAATGGAATAATAACAAGAAAAATTAATATATTATTCTGCTGGCAAAGTTATTCCAGAATCTCATTTCGTCGTGTCGATGTCAACGTAGCTGAACTGACCTTGCTTTCCAAATCAACTTCATCTCCCTTTGTAAATGATGTATCTTCGGTGCTAATAGAGGCATTGGAATCATCTATCTTTGAATTAGATGGTGTAGACTTTTCCCAGAAATCCAACAGCACTATCTCATCATAACCACGCTCGTCCTCATGTACATAAATGATTTCTCGCGTACCTTCATGCAAAAACCTGATATTCTCGCCCATTATAACCCTGACAAGCTCTCCATCATCCATGTGTCGAATCTCAATGAAATTCTGGTCAAATGCAAGAATATATGGATAGGCCAAAGCAAAGTGTTGCGGTAGTCCTTCCCAGTGAATCATCCACTCCGGTCGACTCTTCCAACCATGTGAGTTGACAAAAAATGAAAAATCCGAGTAGTTCAAAAGAAAATCATTATGCAGCCGATAGATACTGAACGGTTTTAATGCCTCCTTGCGAATAGCAAAGTCCAACGATGTATCTGCAGGATCCAGCAGACTCTGAGTTTCCAACGTATTCAGATCAACAATTTCAAAGCCCTTGGCACATCCAACACATAAACGCCTTCTCAAAAATGAAATGCTTAGTACTTCACTTGGAATATAGAACTCCTTGAACACTTTGAGTCCTTCACCTTGAGAAACTAAGAAACGCCTCAAAGGCGGTTGTCTTCGACTCCTAGGCTGAGGATCAAACGGTTCCAACACCCTTACAGTACTAGTTATCGAAGAACTCTTCACTGTACAAACGAGAAAACGCCCCAAACAAGTCCCAGCCTTATAGAAATTGATATGACCCATAACCTTCTTTCCTCTTCTGTTATTGCCAACAGGATCTGGAGTCTCCACACACTCCAGCGGAAACGAATACAAGTTCTTGTCACTCAATACCAACAAAGTCATATACTTGTTCTCTAATACATCCATCTGAGTCACGTTCGGAATAGTGACAACCTTCACCGGCGTTGTTGACACTGGTGACGACCCATCCTTCTCATACTTCACATCAGATACATATATACCACTGTCAGTACCAAATAACATCTTTCTCCCACCATCGAATGGAGAAATGCAATTGATCCTATTTGACGAAGTTCCAAAGAAATTCTTTTGTATCATTCTCGACGTGTAAACATCGTTGCCATTCCAAAGATGTTCCTTTTGATTTTCAATATGTTCAACCCACTTTTTGCGACCGATAAACGTTGTTGCATACAATGTGATCTCATATCCTTTCCTTCCTAAATGCTGGAATGTAACAGGGAACCTGCTACTAGCGACTTCGGCTTTAGCAGTAGACGAATTCTTAGTAGAAGGTATAATGCTAGATGATTGACGTCTGGCGAATGACCGTGGCGCAATTTCCTCAGATTCCGACAAGAGCAAAAGCTCCAAGGGAATAGGCTTGCGATGCACTTTTAATTGTTCTCTCTTGTTCACAATCTTAACTTTGACAAAAAGTAAGGCATTATCGAACAAATAGAGATGAATGTCACCTTGATTATCCTTATCACCAGTTCGTTTTTTCAAAGTGCCTTTAAATATAATATGCCTATTGCTGTTGTTCAGCTTCAAATCGACAAATTCTCCTGGTCTGAAAACCAACGACTGGCTGAGTTGCATAAGATTGAACCGATTCTCAGCCTTTCCACTTTCCATATTAAGTTTGGTCAAAAACTGCCGTATTTTAAAAATTGCATCTGGAATATTTGTCTTATCAGGATTGTCGTCAGCCGTGTTTTTTAGAACTGCCTCTAGCAACAGCGGGTATCTTGCCAAACGCGTCGTTGGTTTTGTCAAGTAACCATTCAGCTCTAATTTCCTGCTTTCCTTCTTGCGTTCAGTCTCATCAACAAACTTAGAAAATACTGGATTCATTGATCGCTCGCGCTCGAACTCATATTTGCCATACAGTTGGCTGGACCCATATCGAATAAAGGGCTCAAACTTGGGCACATGATCCAGAAATACATCACCAATCTGTCGCACAACAGGAGAATGTTGCTGGCGCTTAGTCAATGCCTCCGCTAGCTTAATGTTGACTGAATGCACTTCCATGACGTTTGAAAATATAGCTCTAATGACTTTCTCGCGTCTAAATTCAGGTATAATATTCATGGCCCTGAGAGGTTTAATCCAGAAATCACGCAGATATTCCAAATCCTTCACAAAGTCTCTCTCCGTATAAATTACCTCGCAAATAACTTCTTGACGTTTCTTTTCCTTCTCATCGACGGAATCAGCAACCTCTTTGCTTACAGTATGAATCCACAACTTCTGTTCTTTTTCATCATCAGCATGCAACGACAATCTGCTTTCAGATCTCTTGAGGCCAGGCTGAAGCTTCATATTAAGTCGAGCCTGCTGTTCCAAGCGCCTAGGGCAGGCAATACTGTAGCACAATCTTTCCCTAGTGCAAGTAGGAGAGTAGCATTCTGCCAATAGAGTGAAAACACCATTGACATTGACGACTACGGCGCTGTGTCCTTCAAGCCTCGATTGATTGCGCAAAGCCGGCGCAGAATCTGCAATTACAGGAGAAGTAATTGAAGGCGCCGACGAGCTGATATTGCTAGCAGAACTTTCTCTGCGCTGAATTTCCTCCTGTTCCACCACGACTTCATTAAATTGATACACTTCTGCTGCATTGTCACGAATACGATGGTCATAGGTGACATCATGAAAAAACTTTTGAGCATCCAAGGCACGACCTAGCAGTAATGCAAGGTTTCTATCAGGTGTCTTAATGATATAAGATATGATATCAACCACCTCTTGGCCAGTGAATGCATTCTTGTATGTAAGTTCATTTTTCACACGATCGCCTCTAGGTACCATTTGGAAAAAAACCTCAGCGACTTTGGATAATAGAGCCGGATAAACCAGAGGCACTTTACGAGAAGTGGCCAGGATCGTACCATTATGCGACAAAGCTGGTCGTTCCTCAATAGAGCCTTGACTTTTAGTGCTTGATTTGGTATCGCCTCGACGTAAGCCTAGTAGAGAAGAGCTGGATTTTGTAGACTTCAACTTAGCCCCCAATGAACTTGATGAGCTGCCTGACTCTCGCACATTACCGTTACTATGCATTAAGTCGACACCTGATTGCCTCTGTGGAATTATACGGCCGCTCATTGTGGTAGTTCGGGCCTTATCTTGTACGGGCGGTCGTCCAGTGCCACTGGCCAGCGACATTGATCGGCCAGAATTCGGTGCAGGGCCACGCCATCCTAAAGATCCTGGAGTTGAATTCTGCTGTTGCGAATTGACCCAATGTGGTGTGGTGACAGACCGTTGAGGAGCAGAAGGAAGGATGCCTGCGGATTTTGGCGAAGGTGGATTACTTATACCAGGGCTATAACTGCCAGAAATTCCAGTTTGAATAGGGGGCGGCAATACCGGGACTCTCTTTCTGACAACTCTACCCGGTGGATGATTTCCAGGCACCGAATTATAATTATTGGGTTGTACAGGTATTGGCCCAGCAGAAGGAGACCCCTGGCGATACGGCCCATGACCAGAAGAAGCATCCCAGTACCCAGAAGCTTGATTCAGATTATCAGTAGATGCTTGTTTTGGAGGATAATGATTGCCGTTTTTCTGTTCCGAGTTATTGACTGCAAACCCCATTGGTTGCTGTCCATAGACTTTAGGAGGACTAGGACTATTAACCAGGGGCGAGCTACCAAGCTTAGGGGACTGAGAAGCAGCCGAATCTCCATTAGCATAAACAGAATGAGGTACAGAAGGGGAATGCGTAGGAGAATCATCAGAAACAGACAGGTTGGACTGAGTTCTTCCGGGCGGAGCAGGACCGAATATGTTGGAAAACGCCAGATCTCTCTGGGATCTTCCAGAATAAGAAGAATCGGCCATTTGAAGCTTTTATGTATGGAGGATAGATGCGACGATGATTTCTCCACAGGTTTTGGTTGACAATAAATAAGCTCAAGGGAGGAATAGCGCGGGGTCTGATACACTTGATTATACCGATATCCTTGTATACTTTAATATGCTCAAAGTCCTTCACTCAATACACACTAACAAGCATATCGGGTCCGAACGCTCGGTTGGGGATAAATGAAAGGTGATGAGTGGTGGATTTCCTTGTGATAATTTGAAAACTTGACAAACTTCACCCCATAGTATATTTTTGAGCATTGGGTTTTGTGTGCGGGTAGCCAGGTGGGGGGCTTAAATGAGGGTAACAAATGGCATGTTGAGATATATGCGATATTTTTTTTAATGTAACTATTTATAAGGAATTTTCTTTCTTGTTTTCTTTTATTATCTTGTTCAATGTCATTTGAGGCTTGTATACTGACGGATATGCCATTTATAACCTCAAATGAACCGATGATATCCGCAGTGCGGTATTAAAAATCCGCATAGTAACAAGGTGGGTTTGCATCCATCCCATTATTAATCGTAAATACATGGCTATCAATCTGATTACCTTATCATACTTGTAGTTGCTATGAGTTTGGCATTTCTTCACCTCTCATCTTTATAACTTCTCTACTGAGCTTTTTGTCCCATTTCACACTCCAACCCTGTCAACCATGCCGGTAAGTAACAACCAGATATTAAAAGCTACATATACAATCATAGTAGTCATACTAATTCTTAGGCCCAACATTCCACATTCCTCACAAGCGATGGTGATGCTCGTCTTGTTGGAAACTTTGCTGTACTTCCTCTACGAACCAAGGTCCGTGGTCCAGCATATCCAACTGATCAATATGACATTCTGGACGAAATCATTGATTTATTTCGAGTCAATTCATTCTTCAAGAACTTTGAAATTAAAGGCCCCGCTGATAGAACACTGATATATGGTATATCGTTTGTTTCTGACTGTTTAGGCAGACTCAAGTCCGACACAAATGCCAAAGACGCTTCTAGACTGCTCAATACTTTGGCTGCAGACCATTTCTCCATTCCAGGAGATGCCAGTTTTGCTCTCAATTCATTGTATGCACCTCCAAGAGACAGGTCCGAGGCCGATTTGCTGCGCAGCTATTTATCACAATTCAGACAAGAACTGGCCGAACGGCTAATCCAGAGAATCTATGCTGATGGGCCTCAAGCACCCAATAAATATTGGTTAGCATTCACGAGAAGACGTTTTATGAATCGTAGAATAAGTAACTGAGCAACTGTTTACTATTGAACAAAAAAATAAATATCATTTACACCTTATTAAACCATGTCTAGCTCTTTCTTGAAACCCCTCTTTCATTACTCTCTCTGGAGCTTGGCTGATGATCAAATGCACTGCCTGTAAGCTGATCTGTGGTTGACCGGAAACCAAACATAGATGGAGGTGGAACAAACGTAGGCAAAAAGCCCGGCTTTCTGTCAACAACTTCAGGCGTTGTCCAACTATTGAGCGGAGGCAGAACTTGCTTCTGCCCAGCAACACTATCATCGCTGACTGGATTCAGAATGCTGCTTAGTGAACTTCGTCTCGGATTAATTATGGGCCGAGGCGGATGTTCGCAGTTTTGTGGCTCAATCGGATTCGGCCGCCCCAAGGCTGGTGGAGCTTGCGCTCGCTCATCCGAAGCTGAAATCGCTACAGATTCCACTGTACTATTTCCAGCATTGTCTGTGTTTTCTGTTACAGACTTCTCTGTCACTTGTGAGGCAACCAATGTGCCTGCACCATCAGAGGTATCTTCGTGTGCAACGGTGGTAGTCTGTCGATCAAAACTACTAGCAGCTGCCGCTTGTCCTTGCCCTTGTCCCCCATTTACAGCTATGCTTCCCGGAGCCAACGTTGGTTTTCCTCTAGGAGCAAAATAGCCAATACTCGGACCCTTATGAATTTGAGCTATTCGAACATTTTCCTCTGAATCAGGTGTCTCTCGTTGCTTATGATTCGCAACCAGTGCATCATATCCTTTCTCAGCAGCATGCTTGGAATAGTAATTTCTCAACATGATTGCACTTTTGTTAGGCATAAATCTGCGGATTGTCCCCCAAACAGTGCCATACTCTTGTAGCAATTTTTCAAACAAGCTGATCTCGTGAAGACTCCAATAGCTCGAAACTCTTTGGTTGGCTTGTTCCGGTTTAGTCATATTGGAACTAACAACCCCCGGCATTTCAGTGGTAATAAAAGTCGCAGACTTCACCGATGAAGAATCGTCGTTCAACATTTGACTCGAGCTGTCAGCAGAGTCAGAATGTTGGTCACTTTCAGACGACTTCTTCTTATGCTTTGTCACAGTCATTCGAGGCTTCTTCTTGAAACCCTCGTCATCATCATTCTGCAGACTGTCATCTTCATCAACTTTGGATTGAGAAGCAGCAGCAGTAACCAGCGCGTCAAAAGGATCCTGATCCGTATCTCTTTCGGTTACATCCTCAGTTTCGATTACCGTAGTAGATCCACCAGGAGTAGTGACTTTTTCCCGTCTACTTCTCTTTTTCGTACTTGAGCCAGACACCTTTCGACTGGATGATCGCCTGTTTCTAGCAGCTACCAGAGCCTTATAATTGACGCTCTTCTTGGTATGATAGTAATGAAGTACGCATTCTCCAAAAGTTCTCAAGCCACCCATAACACTAGCAATTTTGCCGAACTGTTTCGGGTACGATACGTATGCATCCTTGAACAATTCATGCTCTTCGGCCGAAAAAGGATCGGTAGAGTCGGTAATTAGTCTCTTGTATGGTATACTCTTATCCTCCACAAGTTCATTTGTGTCTTCGAACATGATATCTTCCCGAATAATAGGATCATAGATCATGTTAGGAATCCTAGCAGATGTGAGCAGAGCTCTCTGTAAAGGATCATTTTCGTCTTCCTTCTGAAGCTGAGCCAAAATTTGCAAAAATTCTGCTTCACTGCTAACTGCATCTCTCTGAAATGCGCCTCGGCGTCTACTGCTGACTGCGAGTGAGCTAGTCTCAGAAGACAGCTCAGGGCGCTGTTCAATGCTAGGCTTTTCATTATCATTAATATCCTCCCTGAGTGCCTCTTCCTCTTTTTCAAGCTTATCACAGAACTCGAGCCAAGGTTTCTTTAGTCGATAATACTCCATTCTAGCCTTTCTTTCATTAACAATTGCCGACTTCTCATACTTCAAAAGCTCTTTCAACAAAGCTGTCTTTTCAGTCGTCAGATCATTTATGTTTCGCAAATAAAAGCTGTACTGGTAGAGAGTTACACGTGAGTCTTTTGAGTTCAAGTACTTCATGTGCTCCCTGCGATGATCTAAAGGAACCTGCTTCAAATCATGGAACCACGTCTCCAGACGGCTCAGAGGAAAAATGGCGCCAGATAATTCACTATTATCAGTATTCTCTGCTATATTATCAGAGGCTTCAAAAGTTTTACCGGCAGTTTCAGTCTGTTCAGATTTGGTGGCTATGACTCCGGCCTCGGCCATTTCCACATCAACAGGAGCAACGCTGTCCGATGGCCCTTCGGCAGATTCTGCTTCAATATCTTGCATCACCTCTGTGATTGTAGCAGCAGAATTAGGCTTGATTTCCCCATTACTTTCTGTAGGTATTGCACGAGGTGAGACTGGAATAGAAATATCTCTTGATATATCATTCGCATCAGATGCACGGTTATCTTTTTGACTGACTTCAGTTCTAGAATCGGTATCCATTAGCTCCTCTTGGGGAGTTTTGACATCTTCCTCCAGCGGTCTGGCCTCAGAAGGTTTGACATCTTCCTCAATTGGCTGTGTCTGAGAAGGCTTGCTCTTGTTGTCTTCCTCAATTGACTGTGCCAGGGAAGTGTTCGCAGACTGCGTTTCTGATTCTACCGTACTCGATTCGGTTGTACCAGCTTCCGAAGCTTTTTCTCCTATTTCGTCTGCATCTGCTATACTTGGTTCATACTCGGTCTCTTCCAGTTGAGGAGAAGTGCCTTTTACATCAGAACCATAGGCGACGTCTGGCTTCACATCATCCACATATTCAGCAGGCTTGTTATTCATATGCAAATGGTAGGAAGGATATTCTGCATGAGGTGGAGGCTTTATTCCATTCCTGTTGTCGAACTCGGTCTTCCTGAAACGGTCATAATGGGTACTACGATGCTCCGACCTATCATTACGATATGGGTATCGACCGTCATCGCCATCTTTGTAGCCTTTATAGCGACCTTTAAAACTGCCAGATTCGTGATAATCATGCCTGCCCGCGGGCCCAGATGAGTTCCACCTGTCACGACGCTGGTAATGCGGAGGCGGCCTTGTATCTCTCTCTCTCTCTCTGTAATCCGAATCGCGTCGCCAATTTCTGGGACCAATAGGAGGAGGATGGTTTATTGAGCCCCCATTGCCATTATGATCAGAATGATTGCTAGCTATGCTGCTGCTTCTAGATGCATTGGGTGAAACGTTTGAATCAACAGAACCGTCAAACGATTGACGAGAGTGATCAAAACTATAGTCATCATTAAAAGGTTTTGAATATGACTTTGATGATGAGCCAGAACCCCAGCGACGAGGGGGTGGGCCTTGCACGTTGGGGTTGGTTTGATACCCATTAGGGGATGTCGATCTCCGATAGTAGTCAGAATATCCACCTCTTGAATGGCTCGACTTTCCATTGTTGTATGAATTAGATGGCTGCCTATGAAAAGGCCCCGAGGAATAGTCATGAGAAGAAGAGCCGTTCTCTGGAGGATAAGGTCGATTATATGAAGCAGAATGATCTGTAGGAGACATGGAAGCCTCAGAATGCCGCTGAACGTTAGATCTATCGTATACGCCACTAGCAGGGGCGTTACTCACATATCTATCGGGACCAGACCCATTTGCAGTGATATGGCGTCGTCTCTTGTAATCAGCAGCTTCCCGCTCTCTGCGCTCCCGTTCCCTATTGCGTTCCTCTGCTCGTCTACTGGACGAAAACCCACCTACACCAGGACGTCCTGATGGCGGCGACCGCATGGACACAGGTGATGGGAGTGGGGAGGGTGAAGACTTTCGGTTATTGAAAGTGATTTTTACAAGGAATAGAGCATAAACTAGTCACAAACTGATGGAAAAAGTTGCTGCTCACTAGTTAGAGGGCCGAAAATACACTATACAGGTACAATTTAGTGCCTCAAAAGATGGTCTAGGTGGTTTAGAGGTGCCAATAATGTTGCCTCTAATGCCAGGAAATGACTTATCAGTATCGTAAAAGAAAATCACTTACGTTTGCAAACACTATACCGCACTGACCAAACAGCAGCTTACTTTCCACCAGTAACAAAATAGTGCTATTCAGGTCAAAACAATCCGGCGTATAGTTGTGTTGTTTAGAGTATACGGCGGTTCTTTAGATAGTCGATGGGAGAAATTTTGTTGATGGGGTTTTTCTTGATTTTGGGAACAAGTGCCCAAATCCATGATGGCTGGTATATAAAAGAAATGGCATGGAATTATTGTTGGGCAGCTAGTGCGCTGCTCCAGAATTCACATTCCATCTCTGTGGCTCTAATGAAGATCTTGATGAGTTGTTGCAGCCGTTCCGGAGCCACTTTGGTCATGGCAGTCTCGAGAAGCTGCGAGCCTTGTTTAACTGCCTCCAAGTAATCATCTGCAATATAGTTATCTACCCATTTCCAGTACAGGTTTCCGTCTCTTACTGACTTGTCACTTGTAGCGCAGTTTGTTGCTGCTTCATAGTATCCAAGAAGACAGGGCGCAAGGGCCATTTGAAGAGCCAGCCAGTCTTCTTGGACTCCAATATCCAGAATGAACCTCGAGTATGCTACACATGCCAGCGATTCGGGAGTTTCATCCAACTGCGTTTTGGAAATTCCAAACTTTTTGCAGTATTCAATGTGTAGACCCATTTCCTTGTCAATATGGCCAATAATCGAGGCTCCTCGCGCAGTCATATCGAACGTTGGAGACTTGTACGATGCCAAAGCTTGGGCTCTAGCATAATGGGTCAGGTATCGGTAATCTTGTTGTAGAAAATGTTTGAAGCTGGACACTGGAAGTGTGTTTTGAGCCAGTTGTTGCACAAACGGGTGATTGACGTACTTTGCCCATATAGCTTTGACTGGAGATTGATTCAGCAAGTACTCAATGAAATGTCCCTCGGTAAACGGTCTAATATGAACACTGTGAAGATGGTTCACTGGTCCATTCCCTTGTCCAAGTTGATACGCCGTGGCTATGGCCCGATGAACGAACCTAACTCCATACAGAACGGCTGTTTGGAGATCTTGACCTCGGGCAAGGTTACAGGCAATTGCACTCGACAATGTACACCCGGTACCATGAGTATTATGAGTATCTTCGTACTGATGTCTAATCTCATAAAAATTGTCTTTCCAATATAAAGTATCGGTAATTGTGCCGTTGTCCAGAGTCAAATGACCTCCTTTGATGAGCACGGCCTGACATCCGGTCTTGAGCAAGATTTGGGCCAAATTACGAGCATCAGCAACGCTATTTGCTTCAGTTTCATATCCCAACTCTTTAGCAATGTATATGGCTTCATGCACATTAGGTGTGATCAAAGTAGCCAATGGCATAAGCCCCTGGATGATTTCCCGTACAGCATCAGGAGGAATCAAAGTAGATTTACTAGTAGACACCATGACGGGATCTACGACCAAAGGCTTGTCGGTATGATGAGTTTTCAAATAATCTGTCACTGTAGAAACCGTTTCTTTGCTAGCAAGCATACCAGTTTTGACCGCATCGACTCCAATGTCCTCGAACACTGCTGCTAGGCTATTGTGGATCAGATTCTGATCGGTGATTGGCAGAATCTGCCGTACACCACGAGCTAAACAAGTTAATATATGTAGAAATACGCAATTCTGAAATATCTATCTAGTACATACTATTTTGAGCAGTTAATCCCGTAATACATGTCATTCCATAGCAACCATGGACGGTAATAGTCTTGAGATCAGCTTCAATACCAGCTCCTCCGGACGAATCGGAGCCTAGAAGTTAGATCTATAATATAGATATAATACATCTAAATCCACTCAATTAAACTCACCGGCAATCGTAAGAACTCGAGGATAGTTTTCTTGTTGAGAACTCATAACTGTCTCGGAATAATTTGTTTGATAGTTTGGTATATCAGCCGCAAGCCGGGCCGACTGAGCAAATCGTCGTGGGGTCAAAGGGGATTAGTAATAGTACAATATAGAATAGAATTGCCACGTTTCTATTCTGCTTCTTATATATATTAGAATTAGAGGCTATAAGAGACTTAGGCGTATTTTATATAATTATGGCATCTCGAGGCAAAATCGTAGGACTTTTGGCCTGTCAAACTGATTCGTATCTTAAAGCTTTCAAGACCACTGTATTATCATGCCAAAAGGACAAAAATGGTTATACTGCAGAGTTTGAAGATACAGTTCTGTTTCCTGAAGGTGGTGGTCAACCTCATGACGTAGGAACCATCAGATTGGTGGGTTCCGACGATGCCATTAATGTCCGTGATGTTCAACGAGATGGTCTCAAAGCTGTACATTATTTAGACAAACCAATTGCAGAGGGCTCAGAGATTGAAATGAAGGTCGATTGGGCAAGAAGATGGGATCACATGCAGCAGCATACCGGTCAGCATTTGCTGAGCGCTATTCTTGATAAGAGAAATATCGACACTTTGAGCTGGAATCTCGGTGTGAAGTTCAATTATATAGAATTGCCTCGTAAATTGACCAGTCACGAGGTTCAAGAAGTCCAGCAGGAAGTCAATGAAGCCATTGGACGTGGCATTGGTATTCGTGTTGAGCTGCCTAGTGATATCGATTCAGTTGACCATAAGGTTCCCGAAGACTACGATCTCAGCAAAGGAGTCATTCGAGTCGTTCATATTGGCGAATTGGATGCCAACCCATGCTGTGGAACTCATCTGTCAAGTACTGCCCATATTGGAGCTCTGGTATTGCTGCATTCACAGAATATTCGTGGTACTAATTCCAGGCTCTTCTTCATGGCCGGTGACCGAGTTAGTGCTTTTGCATCTGAAGCCAATGACATTATTCGAATTGTAAACTCGTCATTATCTTGTCAAACTGATGGAATTGAAGATAAACTGGCCAAACTTTCGGACCAGTTGAAGGCTGCTTCAATCAAAGAGAAGAAACTTTCCGAGCAACTAGTGAAATTTGAAGCCGAGCAGGTAAAAAAAGAGCTAGAATCTGATGGTTTTGCATCAATTTACAAGCCAGAGGCCGACAGCGGTTATTTCAAGCTGTTTGAGAAACAGTTGGGCAAGCTAGCTTCTGGTACTTTACTATTCTATAGTGGAGAAATCAAAAAACCCGGAGCTGTTGTGGTCACTGGTGACAAGACAGATGAAATCATTTCCAAAATCAAAGAACTCATTCCAGATATTAAGGGTGGAGGTAAAGGTAGATGGCAGGGCAAGGTAGCAGCATGGGACAGTAAAGCACTGGATGGAATGAGCAAGTTGGCGTTGTAAAGCCTTGAAGCACAAATTAAACAGAGTTCATGTAACGTTAAAAAATACGTACTGTACAGGGAATATTATATCAATGCCATATATTAGAAATGAGTAAGTCCACGTATTCTCCATCTCCAACGAAGTCTCTTAGCCAGGCTGTTGTAGAGCCCGCCGGAATCCTCAAAAGCGTCGATTGCATAATATAGAGACTTGGAATCCTCAGATTCAACTCTAACAAGAGTGCGAGTATTGAGCGATGGTCCGATAGAAGGATCATGAAAACAGGGGGTACATATCAACTTATTTCGGTTAAACCAGCCATCAAGCTCAATGGGCTTATTACATGCAACACAGTGTCCAAGATCGCCTTTTGCAGTGGCATCAAGCATATTTTCATCATCACTATTATAATAACTTTGTTCAGTTGGCTTGATATAATCGTCAATGATGCTCAAATTGTTTGGTTCTTCCATATAACTGTCATCACTATCTTCACCAATCTTGGGAAATAGCGTCAATTTGCAGCTATCCAATAAATCAAGTTTCGAATGATATTGTCGTAATGCATGCCGTGATCGCTTCTTGGCTAAATGTAGCTTGTGCGGTCTCGGGCTCGGCGATCCTCCATCGTCAAACCCTATATATTCATAACTTTTGCGGATCTGAGGCGATCCAACACTTGGCTTCGGTGATAATGCCACAGGTGACGATTCTCGCTTCCAATCATTGAAGTTCATGGCACTCCTGGCCGGTCGAACATGTCTCCGTTGTGGGGTAGGTCGCCTAAGATTACTAAACGAAGCCCGCGGGCCCAATATCGAAGAAAAATGCTCTGGCACCATGGCCCCTGCATCAAAATGCTACTGTTGTTTTTTTTTTCAAAGTTTTTTTCGTGTGTTCGTCGCAGTGATTAATGATTGTTTATTCAATCCTGCCCTGGTTGATTACTGCCGTGCGGCTAACCGTAAACAAGCAGCCAACAAGGAACTTAGGCAATGGTAGAAACGTCATCATCATCCCCGTATA
The DNA here is from genome assembly GCA_030580475.1 of Casaregolazyma patagonica. NCBI lineage: Eukaryota > Fungi > Ascomycota > Dipodascomycetes > Dipodascales > Trichomonascaceae > Casaregolazyma > Casaregolazyma patagonica. The sequence goes on from JAKTSZ010000004.1 coordinate 194,656, forward strand.
TCCATTCGAGACAATCGGCCAAAATGAGCCTTGAAGCTTCACGTTCCAATTTCCATTCTTCTTGTTTCAAACGTAGTTGAAAGACCTCGCAGCCTTCAATCAGTAGAGAGTGCCCCATCCGTTGTCGAGCACGCTTGAACATGATTATTGGCCGCATGTCGGTGATTTGAACACATCCGCGAAGTTCCAACACAGATAGATTGGTTGTATATTTTAGAATCCGCGGAATACTATCGTTGGTCAAAAGATGGCAGTTGTTGAGCGATAATCGTTCGACATTGGGCCCCCGATGTTTGGCTACTTCCCAGATCCCATCATCATCAACCATACAGCCGGCGAGCCCAAGAGTGTCAATAGCAGTGTATCTGGCAATATATTTCACTCCTTCACTGGTGATATATTCGCCATGACTGGTTCGGCCCACATTAAGCAGTCGAAGGTTGCGACAATGCTTGGCTACTTTCCTCAACCCCCAATCACTGACCTGCTCACAAGCACGAATATCCAAATGTTCCAATGATGGGCAACACTCCGTCACTAAGGCAATTGTCTGGTTTGACACCTTGGAGCATCCTGGAAGAGAGAGTTTCTTCAGCTGCTTGCCAGCCAGTAGTTCTCGAGTTGGAACTATTGATGGACAAGTGTAAAACTCAAGCCATTTCAAGTAACCACCGATGGATTTCGAAATGTTATCGATCTCAAACTGCTTGGCAGTGGTAATCTTGTGAAGTACCAGACAAGAGGTGCTAAACTTGTTTGTTTCAGACGCGGCTAAACTGCGGGTAGTAAAATGGTGCCATGAACTGCCACTTCGAAAGTGAAGTTTGCCGTACAAAACATCCACCGCACAACTACTCCATAGCTTATTGACCAGCAGGCAATGGTAAAGTCCAGCACATGAGCTTTTCTGAAGAATGTGGGACCATTTGCGTTCGTCGTTTTTCTGTGCATGTTCCCAAGCCCGACGAGCATTGTCAGTATCACCATATATTAAAATAGCATGCCTCAGTGATAAAGGTTTCCGACGTCGCTGTCCGACTTCGTGAGGAACAAGGTTGTCGTCATCCAGAAATTTGAAAATGCTGAGGAGGATCTCAGGAATTCGCAATGCTCGACTGCAAGCATCAGTTGCTTCGTAAGTCCCAGCCAAATTACCTGCATGATCATTGAAAGCATTAGGAATGTCCAGATCAAAAACGTCTTGTGATAATTTGACATTGGTGCCACTGGAAGGATACCGGCTATGAGAGGCTGATTTGTACCTGACAGGACTTTCGTCATTCTGTGGATCATCACTAAGTCTTTTAAAGACCGCACTAGACTTTTCGCTAACCAGGTACTCTATAAAGTCCGGATCCTGGTGTGGAGGGCTTTCTGGAGGTGATATTAGGCACGTAGTTTCGGATGGAGGTTCCTCATCACTCTTACTCGTTCTAATCTTTTCTATTAAACCCAAGAGGCCGCCGCGGCGTCTTTTACCCTTATTTGAATGCTCAGTGTCTTCATTATGCTGTAGGGTAGTTGCAGAGTCCTGTTTGGCCAAATGCTGGACGTTAGCCTCATCGTCGCACATTGTGGTTCCACTGCCCCACGAGGCATCGCGGTTAGCCGGGTTCATGGAAGAAGAGGCCTAATTGAGGGGGATTTTATTCTTTGAGAATGTCTTTGAATCCAGTTTAAATGTTTTCCAGTTCGTTAGATCATTAAACGACGGCAAGTCGCACGTTGAAGAGATTTTTCAACCAAAGCCTAATTAAAAAAAAAACAATTCAAATAAAGTCCAAACAGTTCAGCGAAATACAAAATCTAATGCAATATTCAGAAACCCTCAATTCCTCCTCCTTGATATTGACCCAGTGGATTGTAAGACGATACGGTCAACTGCAAAAGTTTGAACCAACCTGCCAGTATATATGTAAGTGCCCACCAATTAAAAAAGTACCTGCCTCCTTAAAGGGGTCGGCTCTGCAGCAAAATAAACTATCTGTGTTGAAATGGCATTTTTTGTCCTTTTGAAACGAGGCTGGTTAATAAAGATTGTCGTTGGATGTCCTAAAAGGGTAATGTGATTAGCGGGGTGGCTGGCTTTCTTAAAATCGGTGACAATTAAACGCAACCAAAAGCCCATGAAAAAAGGGCCGGGAAAAACAGCTTATATGCCATAATGAATAGCGTGATAATCTTTGTATATCATGTCATAATTTACATCAAATAATTCTATATTTATATGTATGTGTACCACCCCCTTGTTCTATGACAATGCATCTAACACACCTCCTCGAAGTTCCAGCCGTGTGTGCTAGAAGGCTGGCTAAAAAGAAATTTCAGTTGTCAAGAAAGCAAGGTTTCCGTACAACCTTTCCCTAAAGATAGACAAAAAATAATTAGTTAAGCGGCACTAGCCGACTGGCTGTGAAAAGATACCAGATGCGTCACGAGCTAATGCATTATGCCCAGATCTTGACGTCGAGATCAATGGATCCTGTGGCAACTGCATATCTTATAGCCTTTTGATCCTCTTCTTCGGACGTTTTTATATCATTAACTGAAGCTACCGGTGGAGCCCATTTTACACATGTTATAAAATGCGAATGTGCGTCGGCAATGACCTTGACACACCGGCCCTGTTGGCTCAGATCCCAGCATCGTAAAGATCGATCGTCGGACACACTAATGAGATATTTACCATTGGGATGAAAAGCCAGCCCTTGCACCCAATTATCGTGTCCAATTAAGGTTGCAATTAGTTCCTGTCTAGTATTCCAAATACGAATGGTCTTATCTCGCGATGCTGTCGCCACATATTCAAAGGATGACGAAAAGGTGCTTTCCACCGGTTTTTTGAGGCCCTCTAAGACCGATAAATACTTGTATGAGCTTTTTGGGGCAAATACTGCATCTTCAATGGCATGCTCATGGCCTATGAATAACAGCATTCCTTTGCCGTTATGAAAATCAGAGATACGCGCACTCTGGTCAATGCCAGCTGATAAGATATATCTACTATCGGGAGATGCAATAGCACATTTGACCCACTCGGAATGACCCACAATGGTTCTTATGGAGTATCCCGTTTTAACCTCCCAGATGCGTATAGTTTTGTCGCGCGATGCAGATATTAAATGGGTGCCTTGGGGTGTGAATTTCACAGATGATATAGAATGGTTATGCCCAGTAAGAGTCCTCACATTATTATAATCCGACTGAGGATCCCATAACTTTATAGTTAAATCTGATGAGCATGATGCAAGTAATATTTCATTATTATTAGGGCCTCCAAAATCCACGTCAAGAACTGATTTTGTATGGCCCTTTATGGTCTTCTCTAACTCTCCTAGTTCCCAGTCCCATATTTTGATTGATCCGTCTTCACTGGCACTAGCCAAGGTCGTAAATACAGGATGAAATGCAATTGCCCTGATGGGCTGTCTATGGCCACTCAATGTCTCTTTACAGGGCTGATGAGGTAGCCAATTGTCTGAGTTTGCTTTTCTTGAGCGGCCCCCGGGGTTACTTTCCAGCTCCTGTTTCAGATCGGCAATCTGGCTTTCTAAATCATGAATACGCCGCTGTAGCCTGATGACAATAGTCCATTTTTTCTCCAGAACTTGTGCTAGCTTCCGGTTATTATCGACATTACTGTCATCATCAGTAGGAAAGTTGTTATCGAGGGCCTTGAAATGATCCTTCAGCTCATTTATGGTGGATTTCTTCACACCTGTAGATGATAAATATGCTAAAATAGACCGATTGAGCTCCAACTGCTGTCTGTCTGAAAGCAAAGAGCTCATTTAAGGTACGGTCAATGTTGGTTGTAGATGGCTATTGAAAGTTAGATAATGAGGGTTACCCGGCGGTGATGGTTCAAGAAAATCAAAAACACAGTCACAACCACGCTCCCCGTAACTCTCATACCACTCTCACCACTCTTCACATCACCACTTTTTGTTCCTTTCAATCTTTCATCCATCAAACATCAACTATGGCACCAACCAACAAAGCACTCGCTGCCAAGAAGGCGGTCGTCAAGGGCGTTCATTCTCAGAAGGTTAAGAAGGTGCGAACTTCGACCACATTCCGACGTCCTAAGACGTTGCAGACGGAGCGAAGCCCAAAGTATCCTAGAAAGACCATTGCCCATTATCCTCGATTGGATGAATACAAGGTGATTATCTCACACTTCAACTCGGAATCTTCCATCAACAAGATTGAGGACTCCAACACTCTTGTGCTCAAGGTGGATATCAAGGCCAACAAGCATCAGATCAAGCAGGCCGTTAAGAAGTTGTTCGATGCCGATGTGCTCAAGGTTAACACTTTAATTCGACCTGATGGAACCAAAAAGGCTTTTGTTCGACTTACTGCTGATCATGATGCTTTGGATGTTGCTAACCAAGCCGGATATGTTTAAAAGAAGCTCGGCATGGAAAGGGACAAGCAAGGTGACAACAAAAAAATTTATAAACGACACAAAAACGCACAACCTACGTTTATGGCATGTAATTATCTAGACAATCAAGTCTATGAAAAGATATTCTATGGTTTCCATTTATTCCTGCATTTTAACGTGTTCAAAAGAAAAAAAACAAGGCTATCTATTTGTCTGTAATGCCCTTACTCTCCAAATGCAAGCTTGATGCAAGCTAAACCGTAGATTTAGCCGTTTAATGCCCGTTTAACCACTGCATCCATATCAATATGTTCTGGAATACTGACTCCATGAAGGGCTTCCTTGATGAGGTATTCTTTCCTGTCGCTGGGCCCAAGAACCTGCCTGATATTCTCTATATACTGCTCAATATTACCACTGTTGTTATTAAGAGCAGCTGAAACCAATGTCAGTTGTACTTGAAGCTCCAAAATTCGTTCAAAGTCCTCAGAAGATGCGAGTTTGAACAGAGGTGCATGTGTATCCAATTGAGGTTTAACCGGTGACTCCTTTCCTTGAGTCATTTTGGGTACCACAGTCTCACTAGATCCACGTCCATTAACATAGCTTATTAGAATGCGTTCAAGTTGAAGAATCTCCCGAGCCAACTTGTTGTGGTATTCCATTTCAAACGGTAGAAGTGGAGTTATCACACCGTCAGGATGCATCAAATGGAATTCCTTCTTGACATTCTCATGACCAGTAACGACATTCCGTAATGCACTGACCTCTGTCTCTAGTAATTTGGCATGTTTAGGGTGGTTCGTTTTGATATTCTTTGCCAGCTGATCAATGCTTCCGCATACAGAATTAACGGTAGAAGCCGATGCAGCAGACGCATTGACACTCTGAATAAGATCATTAATATTCATTGAGATTTGATTAATAAATGCATCAGAGGTATCAGGCAGCAGTACCAAAGGCAGATATTGTTTGGTTTCTAATGAGACCTGTCCGCTTTGAGCATCAAAGAATCGTTCTGGAGAAAGAGGATCTTCAATCTCGTCGATTGATCCAGCCGATGATACCGACCGTTGCTCTCTAATGTAAGGAGTTACTACTTTATCATCCTCGTAAAACTTCTTTCTAGCTTCAACAGTCTTATTATACTGGACCTCCTCTAGCTTCTCAAGCACGGATTTGCCGAACGGTACATAGTCATAGAACAAGCCATAGGCATTTTCGTGATCCAACGCATACCATGCTCCTGCTCCATATACAATAGCACCTAGAGATACGTACCATATGGATCTCCGAAATATACGAGAGCCGGAACCGAATGAAACAGTTTTCGTAATCGTATAGAACCTTGATCCGGGGAAATATCGGCAGGCCGATAGCCGATTAACCCTGCGTGTACTACGAGCAAAAGTTATAAGATTATATCTACTCTTTATCATGAATCCTGAATAGTTTAGAAAATGACGCTCCAAGTGTGGTTAAGTAGTTGGAGATGCCCTTGTTTTTTGGGGGTCAGATGTTTATATTGTGGGGTGACGGTCTGGAGCCAGGTGCCGATTTATCCAAAAGTGGTGTTTCAGGATACGACACAACTCAAGGGTTTGAAAAATGGGGAAAGAGGAATTTGTATTTAGGGACATTCCATCATAAATCACCTGTCATTTTCCAAATCCATCCGACTTTGTTGTCGGCATTTCTGGTGCTTTTCAACTGCAGCTTACTTTATTGGTTGGGTTCCATGAGCCAACATAAAAACATAACCTCCATATAACCTTTTTTTTTTCAACTCAATCTTTGTCTCCATGACTGTAACCACTGTATATGTAACACGGCACGGCTATCGATCCAACTGGGTTAAAGATGCCAAAGTCGTGGTTGCTCCAACTGGTATAGAGTCGGATCCAGTTCTGGCTGACCATGGTTTAGAGCAAGCCGAGCAGCTGGGGGACTATTTGGCACAAATAACCCCTCCAATCGACCTTATATATAGTTCTCCGTTTTATAGATGTTTACAGACAACTGCTCCATTGGCTCAACGACTCGATAAACCGATATATGTAGAAAATGGTATTGGTGAATGGTATAAGCCAGAGAGAGAGGAATTGCCGAGTCCTGCATCTACTGAAGAACTCAAGAAATATTTCGATAAAATTGACCCCCTTTATAAGCCGTTAGTCGTTCCTTCTATTAAGGGCGAAACTGTTGAAGATTTACATGTTCGTTGTCAATTGGCTCTGTCGAAACTCATTGAAGATATTAATACTAGATTACCCCATGTCAAAACTATTGTTCTGGTCAGTCATGCTGCTCCTAAGGCTGCTCTGGGGCCTGCATTTACGGCAGATCATAAGACAACTGTGCGAACTGGTACCTGTTCTGTAGACAAATATGAATTGAATCCCGGAAAGTCGGGGTTGAATCCTGGAGATTGGAAAATGACTGTAAATGGATATACGGGTTTTCTGGAAAAAGGTGAAGAAATGCACTGGAGTTTTGGTAAGTATTGGATTAACCGTCTCTTGTTTAGGGTGTTATTGAGCTTGTACTTACCCTAGATAACCCTTTTGAGCCTGGTTCTACTGAGGACATAAAAGCACGGGAAGCAGCCGCTAAAGGTGTAAGTAAAATCTAAATAGCCCGTAGGTGTCGATATGTTTGGTAGTTTGAGACTGTTTCTGACTGTCAGTCGGACGAATTGTCATCTGGCGAAACTGCTACCGTTTACCTTCCTTTAGATTTGGGTAAAGCATCTTCAGGTGGTTTAGGTGCTGAAAATAGTATTCCAACACAAGCTAGCTTTCAAGTCTCTGGTTTGGAAACTGATACTCCCTTATTTAAGTTGGGTGAGACGGTATATCAAGGAAGCTGGAACAATACAATAGGAACAGAAGTATTCACAACACCATCTGGTGACATAATAGGTAAAAGCAGAGAGAGAATCATCATACATGGACAGCAAGTTGGTTATAGATCTAAAGATACTGAAGAAGAGACGTTAATGGAAAGAATCAAGAAAGTCAATGAACAGAAAGATAAATCATAGCAACGGAATAGAGTATAATGTAGAATTCAATATAGATTAAACTAATGATCAGTTTGATAGTCAATTTTTTGCTTTATTTACAATGTCTTATATACAATTGACTAATAACCCTTTCTTCTTGCTTCAGATACCAAAGCGAACAATCGTCTGATTTCTGCATCAAACAATCGCTGCTGCTTCTCTTGACGAAGTCGAGCCTTTCTTTTGCCTGGTTTTTCGTGATATCGTTGCAAATTAACAATGCGTCGGATTCGGTTGGACGAGTTGATGAAATTCAGTCTTCTCAAAGCATTTGACAGACTTCCTGCATTATCCTTCACCAACACGGACCTACTAGCATTGATTCCTGTTCTTACCAGCTTGGATCTATCTATTCCGCCTAATACACTCCAATCTATGTCAACGACGTCTGCTTTTCCTTCTTTTCGAGGTATTGGTGGCCTAGACCGACTCAAATGAGCCCCTGATCCCTTAAGAATATTGCCCAAAGACGGGTCAACCGATGAACCACTTTGTGTACGATCTCTATCTTTAGGTATATGCTTAAATAGTGACTCGAACAAGTCATCATGTGGAGAAGATGCTGGTTTACCGTCGTCATTTGGGTTCCTAAGAGACCTCTTGGTGCTAAAAAAGCCCATTTGTGCGAATTTCGGACGTTCTAACAGTCCAAATGGCCTCGATTTAGCTGTTGCGAATGCTGTCCTTACGACATCTTGGCCAAATCTCTTCAGCATGCTAGTTGAGTTTGATGTATTTTGCTGAAATTTTCAATCCTCACAGTTGGGACGCAAATCAGCTTCCTAACTGCCCGTTAGCATCAACAACCTTTGCCCGGGAACGACCATCTTCATATTGCCAGCAATGAAAGAAAATAATACAAAGGATTTACGGGTGGAGAAATTGACTGTGGAAGACCGCATAAAGCGTGTTTTTGTGCTGTTTGCACTAGATGCAACCCCTTTATATATATTGACCAACGTTGAACGAGTGGTAGCATGTAAGTAGAGACGAAATATTGCCAATGGTGCAATTTCTAATGATTTTCTAGGCGTCATATTGGCTATTTTATCGGTTCTATTGCTGTTTGCCGTTGTCATTTATCTACCTAAGCACCTCATCTTCATGGGCCAACGGCTTTACTATTATACCACCGGAACTACATTTCGTATTAATTAATCTGCATGTAATAGATTGACCTATAATAAAACGGAGGCTATGTATAATGTTGAAAATCCCCATATGTTTAAATGCCCATATGCTTAAATCCCATAGTTATATATGTCCATTGGTCTATAGCTCTCCTTCAATACTAGGATACTTTTCATGAAATTTCAACTCCACATCGTCGTTAGCTGCAGTGCCTGTAGCCAGTTTGGCTTTAGCTGGGCTTTGCAGATGCGCGGGCTTTTTAGGTTTTGGCGGTGGTGTTGCTTTCCTGTCGGAGCCACCGGATTGAATGCTCAAGTCCGAAGATTGTCTTTTAGGTTCATGCGCAATGACCAAAGGTTTGACCGATTTCGGTCGTTCCAGTGGTATGTTTAATGATGATGACGATACGCTAGCAGAGCCGTAATGGTAAGGTGTCGTCGTATACTTGCCATACCCTTCAGCAGTTCTTCGTGGAGGAGGAGACGACCGTCGAAGAAAACTCTGTATTCGATTCTGAATGCTTTTGCTTGTTCTTCGGCCTCCAACCTCGCTAGCTTCTCCTTCACTTCGTCTACTATATGAGAGCGATGCTCTACTTCTTGATACCGGCAGGCTCTCACCCGGAGACCGGTCATCATCCAACTCCCGCGGGGTTTCAAGAGGAGGTCGATGTCCATTTTCGTCACTATCTCGGGCCTCATTCGATCTGAATGTATCATTAAACATTGCTCTGACCGAATTGATGCTCGCATGTTTCGAATGACGGGACGATGAAGATGAGCTTCTATTCACCTTGCTGCGCGAACTCTCATCTAAACTGGATCGCCCATAGTTATTGTTAACATAATTATTGCTAGTACTTCTTGTACCTGTGGCAGATGGCGCACGGCTGATGGAATGCCCTTCGCTCTGCAATGATCGAAGAAAATCCACATTGCTGTCAATGTGATTATGGCTATCGACATCTAGACTCACAGAGCGCTGTGATATACCAGTGAGAATATTCTTCAAGGACTCTCGGCCTTCAACAGCAAGCCGATCTCCTGTTGCTTTGTTATCCTTGTCCGACAAATTGAGACTTTCCAATGAATCACTGGAGCTGGAAGAGTCCGACTGCTGCCTTGAAGCCAGAAATGCAGATGTCGAGGGACTCTTCGGCATAACGCTTTCTGTTGATTGGTTATTCGCAAGATTCAGTAGCGAGTTTGACACGTTACTCTTTGCATACATCGATATCGGCCTGGGCTTAGAAGTAGCTGGGCGTGCAGGCATTCCTTCATCGAATTCAGTGACATTAACTCGGGGTACATCTTCTGTCTGTGTCGAATGTTCACTGGTATCTGATGTCTTTGCTTGAGGTCTGCCCTTCAGAGAAGAATAGTTTGCCGATCCCAGTTCTTCAACACTTGGAAATCGGCTCTCCACGTCCAAATCTGCGAGTGTCAGGGCCGCAGGAGCCGTCTGTATCTCAGGAGATTGCTCTTTCTTTTTAGGGCGTCTGGGCGGCTTTGGAGGAGACATGTTTGTAGAATAAACTTTGTGCTCTCCCCCAGTTGACGAGCCTCTCTTTTCAGTCTTCCGAACATCCTTGTCCAAAAATGTAAAAGGATCAGAAAAAACAGCCTGCTGTTGATGCTTGGGTTTTGCTGATTCCGTTTTAGGGGGTCTTCCTCGATACATTGGAGCGATTTCTGGAACGCTTTTCTGAGAAACTAGAGGGGCATGGGTATCGTTGTCAGCAGGCACAGCACCAGCGGCAGAAGGAGAAGCCGAATGAGCACGCGCAGACACATTGGAGCCATGATAAATGTCCTTTATTGGAACCTCAACACTTCTCATAGAGCATATTTCTCGTAAGACCTGGTAAACGTTGGGACGGGTGCGAGGATCCTCGGCCAAGCATGCTGAGATGACACGTTTGAGGCGATCAGAATATACAGGTTTGGCCATGAATTGGAATCTGGCGTGCAATATGGCCATTTGGCCCTCCCTCTCAAAAGGAGTGGTATAATAACACAATTTGTACAGGAAAACGCCCAGAGCCCATATATCGCTCTTCTCATCGATAGGAAAACCTCTGTATATGTCAATCATCTCCGGAGCTCGATACTGAGCAGTGGTGTTCTGTTGTAAATCATCCTGTAATATAGCCGACTCCTGAGCATTTCTTGGAGGCCTTAATATAGGACTGGCCGATCCGAAATCGCACAATTTGTATGTACCATCGGAGGATATCAGGACGTTTTCTATCTTTAAGTCCCGATGAAGTAGCGGAGGTTGCAAATAATGCATACATGCAAGTCCATAAGTAACATCGTACATGATTTTGAGGATTTCCGACTCAGTTAGTTGTTCACGGAGTTTGGTATTCATGAAATCTATCAAGCCATTTCCAGAGCAGTATTCCATCAACAGTAACACTTCATAAGAGCCATTGCCATCAGGGACCCGTGCAGCATGAGAATCTATATATTTGACAATGTTGGGATGTCCTTTTAGGCGTTTCATGGCATCGACCTCGGCTCTTAATAGGTTAAGTCGCATTTTATCGGGGACCAGCACCCGTTTAAGACAAGCTATATCGCTATTATTATCAGGAGGCGATGAGTAAACAACATAAACATGAGCAAATCCTCCGGCACTAATGTAACCTTTGATAGTCACATCATGAGAGCCCACTTTCAGTTTGGTTCCCGGAGCAAATGCCCCTTTTGGAACATTTGTCGCCATGTTGTTGCCTTGAAGAAATGCTTCCAAGCTGTTAAGTTCTTGAGGTTGATGTAACTTGGGAGAAGAAGTCAATTTGAGCATCAACGGGGGGCTTAAAGGGGTTAAGGAATGAGTGATATTTCAGTTGGGGTTTTTTCTTTGAATATGAGGGTTTAAATCTATATAAATGTTGAAAATAATTGAATTGAGTATGTTGTTTGGTTGTAAAATTGCATTGTGACATCATTGGCTGTTTTAACCACATAGCCCACTGCGTAGTAATCCGATGGAGACAATTCGCCAAGATTCGACTCCTACACTTTGAACCCCAAATTCAGCTGCTTTATCGGCTCAGTAGGAGCTCCAATTATCGCCTTGACCTGCTTAGTGGTACAATTCATGCTAATTGCAAAGATGGTTTGATCCGGTGAAGTTTGACTAGGTCTTCGACAGATTGGGGCTTGAGTGTCTATAAATACCGTATCCAACATCGACTCAATGTTACCCTGAGCAATCACCTTGGGTGCAAGTTCCAAGGCTCGTTTGTATCGTATTGGGCTATCTTCTATCCAATCTGGTGAATATACTCCTTTATGTTCAACAAGGTAATGATTTGTATGGGCTATAATGCCTCTGCTGTCTGGTTCCAGATCCACCATTTCAAAAGCACTTGTCTCAACTGAACGAGAAAACCCATCGCTTGCTATGAGCATATTTGCTGAAGATGCTACTTCCAGTTTCTTAAGTTTCTCCACAGCTTCTTGGGCTGTTTTACACTCCAATACCGTCCTTAGAGCCAAATGGACGGGGCATTTAGTCTCGGACACTCCTCTTGCTCTAATGGCATTTAGGCACACTCCAACGCCATGTTCATTGAGTCCAATCTTTCCTATAATTCCTCCTTCACTTATAAAGTGCATGCGAGGTTTGCCATTATTTGGTGTGATATCAAGAACAACCAGGTTTTCAAGCTGGGCACTTCTCCAATCCCACGTCTGGCCAATTAACGTACTAGCAGCATTGCCTTCAGGTGGAACATATGCTAATGCTGTACATCCATCTATATTATGAGATTCGGATTCTTTGAATAGTCCGAAGGCCAGTTCAGTTCGTACATTGAGGGCTATAACGTCTAGTAGCGGGACTTTTGCCCCATCCGATAAGCCTCTCATTTCCTCTAGCAAGTGAGGGAAGTTTTCATTCAAATACGGAGAAAATTCCTTGGCATATTCAATCACATCATTCCATTCCAATTGGCTGGTTTCCTTGAAGTAGCTCTGGTAGAACTTGAGGGATCCTTTGACCTCCTGAGGAGCTTGTGATCCATGGCCAAAGCCGATCTATTTCTGGTAAGCTATTTGAAGTTATACGTAATTTTACTATTATTACAACTCACTTCATATGGATTTCCGGATAAACTCAATTCTTTCATTTTACTGGTAGAAAGTGGTAGATATCGGAGTTCGATAAACTGTACTTTGTAGGTGACAGCCGCATGACCGTTGCGATAAACCGAATTAAGCCAAATACACATGTCCAAGGTCGTATACGGATAAGCTTGGAAAAGGGGAGGAGCAGAATACGACAGGAAATCAGGAATTATTATATAATATTATTATTCAAGCTGGTCATCATTTTCATTATGATCTGATATTTGATACGCTGAAATAACTTACGCCGCTGTTGTCAAAAGCCTGTAATACGCACTCCATTGACTATCACACCAAATGGAGGCTTATCCTCCACGGAAGTTACCGTGTCATGAAATATCGCACGTGTATTTTCACATGTCCAAACCATCATACGAAATATTATTTTGGTGTCATTTTCTTGGCCAACACCTGATTGGACGCCACCTGATGGCAAACAATAATTAGTCTTCATTCCAGCCGTTGCACCATGTACAGCTAGCAAACACCGAGATGTCAGCATCGGCAAAATCGGCAGTTATCATCGATTATGGCGTATACAGGTCTACATTCCCCTTTTAGTTCCTCCCCTGAATTCTCTCTTTGGTCCGTTTCCGTATGCTCCTTCGTTGCCGGCTCATCTGCAAGGTTTTTCATAGTCATGCCCCACAATGCCGATCCATTCCGTTCCCCACATTTTCCATGCCAAGAAATAGACACTGTAACAAATGTCACAAACTATCCAAGACGATATCTTTCTGTGAATTCAAATCTTAATATCATACAGGCTTTATATGCTCTGAAAACTATCCTAGCTAACTTTTGTCCTGGCCGTTGTGTACCATGTGACTGGCGCAACAAAACTGGGGTTCGATGAGAATTTTCTCTAACACCACCGTTCGGTCCCACATAACCGTAAACAAATCCGGTCAACTGACCGCGGATACACTTTTTTTCGCTATATAAATAATTTTCCCTTTATACGATTTCTCGTTATTAACATTTCCTGAACTCTCGGATGATATTTGCTGCTTTTAGTTGCTTTTTTTGGTTGGCTTATCTCATAGTTCCTTGTCGAGCAGATGCTCAGTTCTTCTCCGACAACCAGCTGGTCCTCAAGCCTAGTGGCAACAAAGATCTCACTTCTATAGGTGTATCTTTGGCTGGGTCTGACCAGTACTTTGCTTGGATCGAGGATGAGGAATCCAAGTCCTTTGAGAAGATGTTAGATAACATTGCTTTTGATGGCAATAGTCTTCCCCACCAAGGCGTTATGCCGGGGTGCGTGGTCGCTTCTTTGTCGAAATCAATGCCTAACTACTACTATACATGGACTAGAGACGCGGCCATTACTATGAATACTGTTTTACACCGGTTTTCTGATTCCGGTGCTAAGAACAAGACGCTGAGGTCTATATTAGACTTGTACGTTGACTCGGCCTATAAACTACAACGGGTTACTAACCCGAGTGGTGATTTCGAATCTCTTAAAGGTCTTGGTGAGCCCAAGTTCGAGGTAGACGGGTCTGCTTTCACTGGAAACTGGGGACGTCCTCAGCGAGATGGTCCAGCTCTTAGAGCAGTCACTATCATGAAATTCATTTATGCTATTGACGGTTTTGAAGATGAGCGTTACAAGAAGGTTTACAGGGACATAATTACTCCGGATTTGCAATATATTGTCCAGTTTTGGAATAGTACTGGATTTGATCTTTGGGAAGAAGTAGATGGTATTCATCTTTTTACACTCAAGATCCAGCAGAGAGCAATGTTCCTTGGTGCTCAGTTTGCTCTTATGATGGATGATTATGAATCTTCTGATATTTATTTCAATTTAGCATCGGTAATATTGAACGAGGTCGAGACCAAATTCTTTGACTCTGCCTTGAACCATGTTGTTGAGACTATCAACTACAAACCACGATCTGGCCTAGACTGTGCTTCAGTATTAGGCTCTTTATATGCTATTGATACTACCCATAATTTCACATCGAATGTTGCCGATAAATCTACCGCGGTATTTGAGCCCTATGACGATGGAATGCTAGCCACTATTGCTGCGTTGATTGCTGATATGAAGAGCAGATATCCAATTAACCTCGGCCGCTTACAACAGTTCGAGGCTGTAGGCACAGATCCCGATTTTGTCGGTGTTGGTATTGGTAGATACCCAGAGGATGTTTACGATGGAACAGGCACATCAATTGGCAACCCGTGGTTTATCTGCACCGGTAGTATATCAGAAGCCATGTATATTCTTGCTAGATATCTCAAGGGCCAAGATTATTTATTTGAATTGACAATCAATGAAGTAAATATAGAATTTTACCGGATTTTCTTAGGCAATCTTGAAGGATATGGCCCTGGGTTCAAGTTGGCCCGATCTCAAGTAGAATATGACAACTTGATTGATCAGGTTATGAATTTCGGTGATTCCTTCCTAGATGTCATTAGAGAACATCAGGATTTAGAGGGCAATCTTAGCGAACAGTTTTCTAGAAATAATGGCTACATGCTTGGGGCAGAGAAACTGACCTGGAGCTTTGGGCAATTCTTTAGAGCGGCCAGGCAGCGGTCTCTGGCCCAGAGAGATATTTCTGAATGAGGAATGACGTAATGATTGAATAGAATATATTGATAGACTGATTTGTTGAATGATGCAAGGATAATATTTACAACGCATGTCCCTCCGAGCCTATTCAGCTCCAATTCTGGCCTTAAAATTCTCCGGAAGCTCCAGTCCAACCCTCTTAGCAGATAATCTCACACGTTCTTCGTCGTCTATGCCCAATGCTGGATTGTATCTTGCCAATAACACTTTGAACTCGTTCTGATTCTTCAAGAACTCCAAAGCTTCCAGTCCATATTGTATATCTTTTTCAGAGCCATTTTTAAAAAGCTCACGTAAATTATTACTGGAATAATTAAATGTTCTAATACTCCCTGGATTGACTGGCAGTGGGATTGTCGATTGCCCGGATTTCAGCCTATATTCATTGGCAGCTTTTGCTTTGAATAAGTTTTTATGAGCTTGAGATTTGGTTACTTCTAGATGTTGCGACGATAATTCTCGATACAATGATCTATATAGAGATTTGGCACTCATGTTCAAAACAGTTAAAGCTATGTTGCTTGGATTTTTTTTACTTAGGCCAGTAGTCACGTGACTCTCGTCCCGTTTTTTATACGACAACTTCACTTGGCTTGAGCTTTCTTGCTTTCCACCCCCCAAAGAACCTGACACGGAAATGTTCAGAACTTCGCTAAAAGTACGTGATATGATTCAATTCAACTCTTAAGATTTATTTATATATGCTAATTCTAGTCTGTTGCGCAAGCAAGCTCAAGGAGATTTGCTTCTACGCAGCCAAAGTCGGTATTTGGTAAAAATACCAAGTATGCTGGAAAGTATACTGTGACTTTAATTCCTGGTATGTATAATTGGATATTTCTGGAATCCCTTATGGGTTTCAGGTGCATTTACGACTGTTTTTGCGACCTGGCGGCGTTGTTTTGTTGGTTAGCTGGTGAAATTCTTGATGCCAATCAGTGGTGGTTTTCTATTGGCTCCGTCGACCGGGCATCGACAAATGGACACTATAGCTGAAACCAAATGCCCGGAGTGCGTATTGGATATTGCAATTGGTTGATTTTCTCTATATCTTTGTATTTTTGCCAATCTTCAAGCGTAATCATCCGGAATATTATTGCCGTGCAACAGCCGGAAAAATTTTTGGTACGTCCGAAGTTCGGATTTGCGCTGGAGGCCAGCCAACGGCACCAAAACAACGTCAATTGGCTGTAAAGATGGTGTATATTGGTCAGATTCTCCGGCAAGTTTAAATAGCTAACATAGCTTTTCAGGTGACGGTATTGGTAATGAGATTACCGACAGTGTAAAGACCTTATTCAAGGCTGAGAACGTGCCAGTTGACTTTGAACAAATCAATGTCACTGGTATAGTAGAGCCGACCGAAGGAGGAGAGTACCCGGAGCTGTATAAAGAGGCTATTTTGTCGTTAGAAAGAAACAAGGTGGGTCTTAAGGGTATTCTTTATACTCCTACAAACAGAACCGGACATCCCTCCTTCAATGTTGCAATGAGAAAGGAATTGGATATCTTTGCGTCCTTGGCGCTCATCAAGAACATCCCTGGTGTTAAGACCAGACTAAATGACATTGACATGGTACTTGTCCGAGAGAACACGGAAGGAGAATATTCCGGCTTGGAACACAAGCCCACGGACGATGTGGTAGAGTCACTCAAGATCATCACCAGCTACAACTCGGAACGTATTGGCCGATTCGCCTTTGATTTCGCTGTCATGAACAACCGTAAGCTGGTTACTGTAATTCACAAGGCCAACATTATGAAGCAATCTGATGGTCTGTTCCGACGAACTATCCAAGAGCTTGGAACAAAGTATCCAGAACTCACAACCAAGGATATGATTGTCGACAATGCCTCTATGCAGGCAGTTTCATGGCCTCAACAATTCGATGTTTTGGTCACTCCTAACTTGTATGGTACTATTCTTTCCAACATTGGTGCTGCTTTGGTTGGTGGCCCCGGTTTGGTTCCAGGAGTGTCACTTGGCCGAGACCATGCTGTTTTCGAACCAGGCTGCCGACACGTAGGTTTGGACATCAAGGGAACCAACTCAGCCAACCCTACAGCTATGATTTTGTCATCAGTGATGTTGTTGCGACATCTGGGTCTCGATGATAATGCTAACCGATTATCCAATGCTACATATGCAGTCTTGGCTGATGGCAAGGTGCGAACCCCAGACTTGGGAGGCACTTCAAAGACTACAGAGTTCACTAAAGCTATTCTAGATAAACTGGAGTTGGTTTAAGTTAGCATAGTTGTGATATTATGTGGGGGTAGTAGACTGATAGAAAGTGGACTACTCAAACCATTCAAGCTATTCAGGTTAAAACTCAAGTAGCTATTCAAGTGAAAATTATAACAATTTCCATTTCTCTACGACTTTTTATATTTGATTTCATGTCCAGTTTTTTCTCCTTTGACCCCCTCTCGTGCTATCTCCTCATTTTGATCCCACCACCCATAACGTAACTCGCCGTATTACCACCAATTACCACCATGAAGTTTAGAGTAGAAGACGGAATGCAACTGGAAAGCACCATATTATGGGTTCCTTATGAAAGAATGCGAATGGGATTCAAACAGTGCCAAGCAAGAGTCGAACGGGAGTGTGAAATGGTTAATAGAGCCCTAAGTTATGCTGCTAGCAATGACAATTTGGAGCCTGATGGACTGATGACGACTCTTACCGACGTTGAGCAGAGAATGAGAGGACTTAAGAGGAAACTGTGTGCATTGAGAGAGGAGCATAACGAACAGGTGGCCAATAGCCGGGCCCGATTGGAGTTCTTTGACATGGTTCAGAAGGTGGAGGACATTGAAAGCCCCGAATACCAGCGGTTTTGTCAGAAACAACTGGACATTTCACTCGGCGATTACTTTTTACGTAGCGGCAAAATGGAAACTGCTCGGGTTTTTGCTGCTGCTAGAGGGGTTGAGAAATTGGTGGACACCAAGGTGCTGACTGAATGCGCTAGCATAGAACAGAGTCTCAGGAACCACCAGACGGCCGAATGCATCAACTGGTGTAATGAAAACAAGAGCTTTTTGAAGTCAATACCAACTGCACTTGCTTTTGAAATCAAGCTCCAGTGCTATATTGAACTGCTGCGTAAGGGCGAAAACGTTGAAGCCCTAAGGTACTTTGTCAAACAGTTGACCAAATTCAAGGATACCAAGGCGCTGGAATTAAGACATGCTTCAGCTTTACTTGTTTATGCATCGAGCTCTAAAAACCCTTACGAGAAACTTTATTCCAATGACCGATGGGCCATGCTCAGTGACTTATTTGTAGTTGCTTATCGAAAAGTTCATGGTTTGGCTCAATATTCACAGCTCGAAGAGCTTCTAGCTACAGGAATATCTGCTCTACATACTTATTCTTGTGGTCATGGTAATAAGGACAAGTTGCCTCATGATCTAAGCCAGGCATACATGTGTCCAGTGTGTTCGAAGGAATTGGGCGAATTGGCTAAGAACCTTCCATATGCTCATCATGTAAAGTCTCAGCTCGATCCCGACACAGTGATTCTTCCAAATGCTCGCATTTATGGTAGGCAAAAGCTTTTGGACTTTAGTAGCAGGCGTGGAATTACTGATGAAAAGGTACTTGATCCTGTCACCAAGGAGGTTTATCCGCGAACGGCATTAGAACCAGTGTATCCAAGTTAAATTATTAGGCTATTCATCATCTGATGACGAATCAGCATTTTTATTTCGTTGAGCCTCTCTTATTTGCCGCTGTCCTTCAAACAAGTACGATCTAGCTGGTCGCGAAGCCTGGGGTTTCGAAGTGTTGCCGACTCTCGCAGTAAGTACGTGATTATAGTCTTTATATGCATTCCATGAAAAGGAGCCACTCCGTATCAAGTGAAGTCCTGTAGATTTAGCAAGAGCTTTGATCTGCCAAGATGCATATGGTTCACCTTCCCAGAGTGTTACAAGAATCTTGGGTGCCATGAGTTTGGCCGACTGAAAGAATTTCAGCATGAATTCTTGATGAAGCCGAATATTACGAGCCTGATCTGCCATGGAACTTCCAAGGTGCGGGAAATTGAAGACTACCATGTCATAAGCTCCGTTGAGTTTCTTCTTGTACGATTCTAGCTTGGTAGCATCTATTCCAAACAGCGTTTTACAATCTTGATGATCATTGATCTTAGCTATGTTTTCCAAGGCAGTACCCGGGTATTTCTGTTGCAATTCATTTTGTGAATCATAACAGGTACTGGTTATAGTAGTAGAAAGGTTGTTTTCCAACACACTGACTGAGAATGAAAGATCGCCTTCTCCAACCAAAAGAAGGTGATCGGAAACTTCGAATGGAATCCACTGTTTCTTAGGTGTACTATGATGAGATTTAGATGCCTGATTCACGCTTTGTAGTGGTTTTTTGGCATGTTTCAGTTTACTGATTTTTCTTACATCAATCTTTTTCTTTTTAGCCATCTTTGGCTTCTATGGACTATTATATCTTATATTAAACAGCCTATTGGCAAATCCGCCCCTATTATTGTTGGGGTTGATAACTTGACAATAGTTTGCTATGAGCTGATATGTTTTGGGCTACCAAAGGGAAATTTATCTCCTGATAATTGAGGAGTTGGCTTTTCTCACAACTATTGAATCGGGCCATATTTTTCTAAATATACAGAATCTGATCTGTATAAATATCACTTGGACCCATACAATTGGATAATACTTATTATTCTTTCTTTTACAATGGGTTCGGTTGATGGGAAAAAAGTCGCCATAGCTGGAGATCCCTCCATGGCAGGGCTTATGGACCAACTGATTCGAACCAAACAGAAGGAAATTGTAGCAGAATTGGAGAAAATCGATGGCAAGAAGTTTTTTGTTGACGAATGGCAGAGACCGAATAATGGAGGCGTGGGAATATCGTGTGTTCTTCAAGAAGGAAATGTGTTTGAAAAGGCTGGGGTTAACATATCTATTATCAATGGTGTTTTGCCCGCAGCTGCTGCTAAAAAAATGAAAGATAATCATTCTTCGCTTGTTGTACCAGAAGGAAGTGGGTTACCATTTCGGGTCTGGGGACTCAGTTTGATTGTACATGCTAATAACCCCATGGTGCCGACGATCCATCTCAATTGTCGATACTTTGAGACCCAGGATAAGGACGGACGTCCACAGGCATGGTGGTTTGGAGGTGGGACGGATTTAACACCATGCTATCTATTTGAAGAAGATGCAGTCTTGTTTCATCAAGAACTTAAGGACGCCTGTGATGCACATGATGCTACATATTATCCAAGGTTCAAAGAGTGGTGTGATAAATATTTCCGAAATACTCATAGAAACGAAGGCCGTGGAATTGGAGGGATATTCTTTGATGATTTGGATGACAGGAATCCAGCCGAGCTTTTCTCTTTAGTGGAGGCATGTTTCCAAGCATTTTTAAGCTCGTATATTCCCATAGTAAACCGTCGAAAGGATCTGGAGTTCACACCACAACAGAAACAGTGGCAGCAAATAAGACGAGGCAGATATGTGGAATTCAATCTTGTTCATGATAGGGGGACGGCGTTTGGTTTGCAGACACCCAATGCTAGAATAGAGAGCATTCTGGTGAGCCTGCCTTTAACTGCTAGTTGGTACTACGATCATCATCCTGAGCCAGGAACGCCGGAACAAAAGCTGCTTGATGTTCTGATTGAGCCTCGAGATTGGGTATAAGAGAAAATGGGATTTAAATAGTGGATCAAAAAGACGTGTACTGATACGTGATGGCATGCTGGAGCCGAGCTGAGCCCAACTCTGTTTAGAATATATGTAGTCACCTGTTCTTATGAGGTATTCGATATCTTTCTATATACTATTCAATATCTTTCTATATACTATTCAACGTGTCTTTATTACATTCAACATCTCTTTATTACATCAACATGTCATTTTTTACATTTACCACGTCTTATTTGCACTGTTCCATGTCTTTTACACTGTTCCATGTCTTTTTTACACTGTTCCATCTCGCTCGTAATCCATGTTGTGTTATTGCTCAATTAGGTAAACAACATGGCTATTTTTGAACATCACAAAATTTACATGAAACTCCTTGATTGCAACAAGACATTGTACTCAAACTCAAATTCTTTTTTTTTCTTGTGACCGCATATACAGATCTCTGTAGCCGGACCGTGTACCATTCGTTGTAATTTTGCTTTTTATTTGCTTGTAATATCACTCGCTCGCTTTTGCTTTAATATTAGCAGAACCCCCTGCCTTTAGCATAATATTGCAGCTCATTATACAATAACCGGTCGCTTTTCAAACCAAGATGAAATCTTCAATAAAAGGCTTAGCTGTTCTTGCTTGGCTGGAGCTTTTTCAAGTCGTTGCAGCTCATGAAAACATATTTATTTATAATGGAAAAGAGCCTATTACTCGCAATATAGTCAAGCCTACAGGAACTCATGATGGCTTGTATCGTCGGGCCGTTTCTATTACAGGAGGTGTAAAGGATGACAGTAAGCCTACTACATCTTCCGAGGCCATGCCTACTCTGAGTTCTAGTAGCTCATCATCTTTACCGACTCCTGCAGTGGTTGTCCCCAGTAACGCTGACAATCCATTCATACAGATGTCTAGCTTACCTGAAGGTACAGTTTTCATTTGTGTTGGAGCAATTCTCGGAGCCATGCTAGCAGCAGTGATTATCTGGAGAATTGCTGCAGGCATTGCCTTGAAACGAACCATGAAAGCTGCTGAACAGGCGGAAATAGCTGCTCGTGGTGAAGACAAGACCTTGCTAGAAAACTCGGCTCCTCTATTTGGTGTAGGCAGCAATGCTCCTACGTTGGCTTCTCATACCGACCTAGGTAGTACTTTAACTATGCCTGGCGACAGAAGAACGGCAGAAATGTCTGGAATCCCTTCAATCGGTGGGCTGTTTTTCTCTCCTACTGCTGATGTGTTACTCAATGCTCAGAGCGCAGCTAATGGTCAGACATCTTCTCTAAGTTCTGGCAATGCTAATGTACAAGGCTCGTTGACATCGTACGAGTATAACAATATGAACCAACGTGCAAGTGTATATGTACCTCCGGGATATTATGGATCTGGCGCAGCATCAGCAAGAATGTCAAGAAACTATTCGCAACAAAACGGTGCTCCTACCATATCTAGCCGGCTAAGCACCATAGATCATGGCAACCCTCGTCCTCCCAGTGCTTATTTGGATGATCTATTAGCACACAGTGATTCGGAATAACTAAAATTGCTTGGAGTGAAACTACTGCATATATAATTGACACCGGATTAACAAAAAGACAGCATTAAATAAAAAAAAACCAACATTCTTTTGTATTATTTTAACCTATCGGTCAACTTCTCCAAACACCAAGTCCATTGTTCCAATAATGGCCACGGCATCTGGCAAGAAGTGGTTTCGAGCTATTTGATCAAAAGCACCCAAATGCGCAAATCCTGGTGCTCTGATTTTACATCGATAGGGACGTTCAGTACCATCAGCTACAACAAACACTCCCATTTCACCCTTGGGTGCCTCAATAGCTGTATATGTTTCACCAGCAGGAACACAGTATCCCTTGGTATACAGCAAGAAATGATGAATAAGACTTTCCATATCAGTCTTCATTAGATTTCGTGGAGGAGCACTGATTTTGTAGTCTTCCACCTTAATAGGACCAGCGGGCATCTGGTTAATGCATTGTTCAATGATTCGCAGTGATTGTCGGAATTCAGACATTCGGCATAGGTATCGATCATAACAGTCGCCTCTAGACCCCACAGCAATATCAAAGTCCACCAAATCATAAGCATCATATGGTTGTGACTTTCTGATATCCCAAGGAACTCCCGAGCCTCTAAGCATGACGCCAGAAAGACTGTAGTTGAGGGCCTCTTCAGCTGATACGGTACCAACATCAACGGTTCTTAGTTTCCAGATTCGATTGTCGGTGAGCAACTCTTCGATTTCATCTATTCTATCGCCAAATTGAGTAGCCCACATGAAAATGTCATCCAGTAAACCCGCAGGCAAGTCCTGGGAAACACCACCAGGTCTGACATAATTTGCGTGAAGACGAGCACCAGAGACTCGTTCATAAAACTCCATTAGTTTCTCACGTTCTTCAAAGCCCCACAAAAAGGGGGTAAGAGCACCGACATCCATAGCATGCGATAATACACTCATTAAATGATTGAGGATTCGAGTGATTTCTCCAAACAGAGTACGAACATATTTGGCACGAATGGGAACTTCGACATTAAGCAGTTTTTCCACAGCCAATGAGAAGACAAGCTCGTTAGTCATCATAGATACATAGTCCAGCCGATCAAAGTACGGCAATGCCTGCATATAGGTCTTATATTCAATGAGTTTTTCCGTTCCTCGATGCAACAATCCCACATGAGGGTCGGATCTAGCAATCTCTTCACCTTCCAGCTCCAATATCAGTCGCAAAACACCATGAGCAGCCGGATGCTGAGGCCCAAAGTTGATTGTGAAGTTTCTAATATCTTTCTTTTTATCCACCGGCAATGGACCTTCGAATTGCAGATCTTCCACTATCTGAGTGGTTTGAAATCGGGCATCTCGAGGTGCTCCAATGGGGTTTCCAAGTGCGTCCACTATTCGTCCTACATCCTCTTGATCTGCGTTATTCGAGTAATTTCTAGCCATACATTGAAACAGCAGAGGTCGGCGCCCTGCCGACTTGGCCAGAGTTCGTAGACCTGTCCGAATCATGACCCGTGCTTATTCGGTAGTTGGAGTGCGAAACAAATTTGGGACGATTGGTGAAGTTATTTTGCATGGCGATGATTGGAGGAATGCTAGGGGAGGTGGAATGAGGCATGGCAATCGATGATTGGGGAGATAATTATATCAAGTGATATAAGGAGTATAATAAAACGAATTTTGTACTTTATATTGTATTTTCCATACATTCAATGTATTTATATATGCATTGTTTCTAAACACTTCCATGGCGTCACGTGCCCCTCTCCATATATTAAACCTTCCTCCCTTGCATTCCCGTTTGACCTTTTGTCTTTTCACCTATAAAAACAACAACATACGCCACAGTATTTTGGAACCTTTCAACACTTTCAAAACACCATCTATTTGTTTATTAATTTGTTAAGATGCCTCGATCCCGTGGAAGAAGTGCCCCAGCTCGTTCGCAGCCTTCTAGATCTTCTCATACTATGAGTGCTCCTGCCACCCATCAACCTCAGGCTGCCCCAACTTATCAAGGCCAACAGAGGCAGCCTGGCTTGTTCAGTCAAATGGCTGCTACTGCCGGAGGTGTTGCCGTTGGTTCAGCCATTGGTCATACGGTTGCCAATGGAGTATCTTCTATCTTTGGTGGTGGCAATGCTCCAGTTGAACAGGTAGCACCGGACCAACAGCAGTTCCAGCAGCGAGGTGCAGCTACTTGTGATGTGGATGCAAAGAGTTTCACCAAATGTTTGGATGAGAACAATGGAAATATGCAGATTTGCGATTGGTATTTGCAACAGCTTAAAGCATGCCAGGAAGCATCTCGAGTGTATTAAAGTTTACAGCACCGTTGCTTTCAATCTGTTATATCGGTTATAGAATTCAATGTAAATAAAACAGCATGTATTTCAAGTCATTCAACCTACTTGTCTTAACTGTCTCATAAACCACTTTCTAAACCTCTTGACAACAAACCACCATTAAACCTTTAATCTCTCTACATAACTATGCATTTCTTCTTGTCTTCTTCGTCACTCGAAGTTTTGATTTTCGCCGATAGCGCACATCGAGCTGCCTCTGTAAATGCCTCATTAACTCCTCTATTCATCTTAGCCGAGCACTCAAGGTACCTAAGTACGCCCATCTTGGTGGCCACGGCCAATCCTTCATTATAGCTGATCAAAGGTTTGGTTGCAGCACCATTGGGCTCATCCTCGTCCTCACCATTTGATCTAAGATCGCATTTCAATGCAACCAGAACCAGCTTAACATTATCACAATGATCCAGAATTTCCGCTTTCCATCTGGTTTGAGCATTTTCTAAACTATCACGAGAATCCACAGAGAAACACAGCATAATGCAGTGGGTATCAGAATACGACAGCGACCTCAATCGATCAAACTCCTCCTGGCCTGCTGTATCCCATAACGAAAGCTGCACAGCTTGACCATCGACAAAAATATCATGAACATAGTTTTCAAACACTGTTGGTTCGTATACTTGTGGAAAATACCCTCGGGTAAACACGTTAAGTAGCGATGTCTTTCCACACGCACCGTCACCTAATATGACTATTTTCCGGACAACTATATCGGTTAATATGCGTTTCATACTAATCAAAGACGGCAATTGTTGAAAACTTACGAGGTTTATTTGTACCTCCACAAAGTGGCATGTTGCAACTACCGATTTAAACAACCAGCAATACACGTATTAACTTCTTATTACAGACTATTCGCTGGCCTGCCAGAGACAATCTGCACTCAGTGTATATAACAAAAAGTAAGACCTGCTTTTTGGTACTGGTGTAAAATGTTTTGTTGAAAAAGAATGGGAATAAGGCAGATTCCCCCTTAAAGTGGTATAGCAAATATTTTGACATTTGGCACGTGACTTGTTGAACAAAGCAGTTTGGCAATTCAATGCGAATCAATGCCTGAAAATAGGCTTTTTTTTCCATAAATCTGTTAAAAACGGGTTTTAGAATATTGTAGATATATACGTGGTGATAATCTAGTAATATTGTATATTTAAAGGGAGAATTGGTCGATAGATGAAGTCGATCCGCCTTGTTCCATGTCATATCTCAATTCTTGGTAGCCAATTGTATCATGTAAATATATCCAATGCATTTAGCTTTCTGGTAACTGTTTTCGTTGTAATATACAATCAAAGGGATCGTTCTAATTTCAAATATTATCGTATTTTCTACAGAGACTTTATAGTTAAAGAGCGGTACTTTTTCATAGTAAACAAACTCCATAGTAAAACAAAGCACTGCGTCTCCACTCATCTATCTGTTCAATAAATGCACATATAGCCAATATATCAGCCCGTCTTTGGTTGCAAGCAATAAATCTTAGCATTTCTTGCTGCTCTTACCGTCTGGGCTTGCGTTTACACCGCATGAGTAAACTGAACAGAAACCGATATCTTCTTCTCTTATCATAAGGCAGAAAAGTGTTAGCTGCTTGGCCAATGTTTGCAGCCTTTGAAGTGATAACGGTGTTCTTAGCTTTCTCCAGGCCTCCCTTTTGACCAATTTCACCCCCTCCCTTTCCAGTACTCTGTTGCTCAAGCGTAGTCTCTGATCCACTAGATTTCCCGGAATGAAGCGAATCATCATAGCCTTCTTCCTCAGATCCATCGTTTAAAGATTCCTTTCCTGCAGATATCAAATTGAACAATTTTCCTGGATAAGTACGAAGTAGAGACCCCGGCGAATCTCCGTTATCGTCGGAAAATGACGTAGACATGTCCTTGAATAAATCCGATGTGTCAATTGCCTTATCACAGTACTTTGGCTTTTTGAACTCAGCATTATCGGCAGTATTATCAAGCGCACCAGAAACTAAGACTTGGCTCTGAAACTGCCTTATAATCATCACAACCAAAGACAAGGCAGCAATTAAACCTGCAGATTCAAATCCATGATTTTCATGCACATTATCCTTCCTTGACTGTAAAACAGCAAAAATTTCCAGCAAACCCAATCCATAGGTAGCGAGGGCGGCCATCACTAGACGTGGCGATTTACCCGAAGGCAATGATATCGCCAGGTTGACTAGAATCACCGGTATCCATATCAGAATAATAGTATTTAGCAGCGAAGTATCAAATAGAAATCCTGCTATCAATTTCTGGAACTGGGGACTGGGGAATTCACCAAGAAATGATCCGGATAGCATATCTAACGTACTCATGTAAAAAAGTTTTTGTAAATTAGTGGTGTCTAGCGCCATAAATAGTTTCTTGCCTAATATTACGCCTATGATCTGGGAATCCTGGTATTATGGGGCAGTTTTATGTCAAATCCTCAAGTCCCATAATAGATGGAATCCACATATCGATGAACACCCCCTTTCAGATCAGTCAAAATACCCACAATAACTTTTAATTTGGGAAATGCTGCCACCAGTCTGGAAATTCCAATATTTGATGCCCGGTATACTACAAATACAATGTCGTCTTCTGCTATGCCGTGATCTAACAGTACTGCTACAGCCATTGTGGCTGCGGCTCCCGACAGCAGCTCAGAGTCTACCAATAGAACCAAATTATGATCTTGACCACCACTCAAAGAAGGTTTGAAGGTGAAATTATGAAGTTGGGCTTCCCCTGTTCTTGAGTCAGATAAAATTAAAAGCCTTCCTAGTCTGATATCAGGAATGGTCTCCCGTAAGGACCTCATAAAACACTGGCCACCCCGTATCATGGTAACAGCTACAACATGATCAAACTTGATTTTGACAGCATCATGAATCACAGCAGATGTCGGTGTAGTCACTGTATCATATTCCACAGGTAAATAGTCCAAAGCCTGAGAAATGAGAATATTGGCCATGCGATCAAAGTAAAATGTGAATTCATCTCTCGGCGTATATCTATTGGAGAGAATGGTGTGAATTGCAAGCACCTGATTAGTTTGCGGAATAACTTTTACATTTTCACGCGAACACTGATCAGCCAGTAGATCCAGAGACAGAAAGTCCTGGATATGTTGTGAGCTCATTAATGCCAATTGCGTTTGGACTTGGGATGCTAACAGATCGATTCCTACCACATTATCCAAGCCACGAGGAATTAAAACGTCGGCATTCTTTGAGCTAGGGTATATGCTTTTCTCAAAGTTGGGCTTGACGAATCTTTCCCATTGTTTGATGGATAATGCCAGCTCTCGGCCTCGATAAAGGATATCACGGGCAAGCCGACGAGCCAAACAAATATCTAGATCAGTCTCAACAAAAACCTTGATATTCATCAAATCTACAATCCTCGGGTCATGCAATGCATATATTCCTTCAAGTACCACGACATTTGCCCCAAACACACTGAGCCATTTATCAGTTCGATCATGCAGATCAAAAGAATAGGTAGGGATTTGCACTCTTTGGCCAGATTTCAAGCCTTTCAACACCTCGTATAGTAAATCCATATCTATAGCTTCTGGCTTATCAAAATCATAATTCGACTGAAATGCTTGTTTCTTGCTCTCAGCATTCAATGGCCTATAAAAGTTATCCATTGATAGCAGTACAGTCCAAGGAACATTGAGCTTTTGAATCACCGACTGAGCTATGGATGTTTTTCCCGACCCTGAGCATCCCGCAATGCCAATAATAAACGATTCTTTCCATGGAGGAATATACCGTCTTTCGTCGACCTGGGACGCCATGCAGTGGTTATCTTGATGGATGTTGAAATTTGTCCAACTGCATGATAACACCGGAGGTCACCTGATTGGATCAACTTTACGAGTTTTTATCTTAATAAATTATCTCTTTATGACTCGTCTTCCTATACTTGATGCTCATTGCCATGTAGTAGATGGTCCATATTGGCCACAATTACTGGATTCTTTGCAGCCAGATGATCGTCTGGTGGTCATGTCGACGTCTTTTGATAATATCGACAAACTGGCTAGTGAATCCGGGCATTCTAACCTAATTCCTTGCTTTGGATTTCATCCGTGGTTTGCATGGGCCGTATATGATGCAGATGATGGCCAAATCCAGTCAAAGTACGAGCATTATCGATCAGTTTTGTACCCTGAACCGACCGCGGAATTCGTCCAGGATCATTTACCGGAGCCTCGCCCATTCCAAGAATATCTCGATAAAATGAAATTATACTTAAATCGATTTCCGAATTCTTTAGTAGGAGAGCTGGGCTTGGATAAACCGTTTAGGCTTCCTATTGGAGATCGTTTATCACCCTATAGAGTAAAACTTGAGCATCAACGCGTTTTATTGCGCAAGCAGTTGCGTCTAGCGGCACAATTGCGACGCCCTGTATCTCTGCATAGCGTACAGTGTCATGGCATAGTCTTTGAGGAATTTAAAACTTGTCCTGAAGGGATTCCTGCTCTTTGCCTGCATTCCTATTCTGGATCTACAGATCAGCTCAAACTCTGGCAAAAGTTTGGAAAACTGCACAATATGACAATATTTCTTTCAGTTTCAAAGGTCATTTCTTTGAGAAGTACAAAATTTGAAGACATAATGAGCATCATGCCGGAAACCGGTCTTCTAACAGAAAGCGATCTAGATCGTGCTGATGCTGAACGGTTACATTTAGATAACAGCGTTGGACTAGATAAAATAGCCCTTGTTAAAGGATGGAGTACTGAGGAGGCTGCTGATATAATTGCAAGCAATTTCAAGGCATTCACGGCAACGCCAGCCTAATGTTGTTGCTAAGCACTTTATCTAATGTCTAACAATAATTCTAAAATTATAAACTAACAAGCAACTCTTGCACAATATCATTACCATTTATCTATTCTCATTGTGCCGTTTTCTTCCAAGTTCACGTGCAGTCGGAAAGCATCCTTGAGAATATGGGGTTCGTGAAGAGCCTTTCTCTTGGTGTTATAAAGCTCAGCTCTATCAGCATATTCATTCAAAATATCCTTATAGGCAGGATGTGCGCACTTGTTGATGATCTCCCGGGATCTTTCCCTAGGAGCAAGACCACGAAGATCAGCCAGACCCTGTTCAGTGACCACGACGTCCAGATCATGCTCAGTTTGATCTACGTGAGAGGCAAAAGGAACGATGCATGAAACACCAAATGGATCAGTTTTGCTCTTTCGGCACGATGGTGTGTGCATAATAGAAAGCTTGGCGTTTCGCAGGAAATCAGCAGAACCGCCAATTCCATGGAGCATCTTCGATCCCGAAACATTTGTAGAATTAGCATGTCCGTAGATATCGACTTCTACTGGAGTGTTCATAGCAATTACACCCAAACGTCTAATTATTTCAGGGTGGTTAGAAATCGCCTGTGATCTCAAGCAAAGCTTCTTACTAAACAAATCCCAGTTACCAAAAAATCGTTCAAACCCTTTAGGCGTCAGACGGACAGAAGTAGCAGTGGCATATTCCAATTTTCCTGATTCGAAGAAGTTCAAAAATGAGTCTTGTAGAACCTCAGTCCAGACGGTCAAGTTATCGAAAGAAGCATCCGCCAGTCCTTCAACAATTGCATTAGCCACATTACCAATTCCTGACTGCAGAGGGTGCAGAGAAGAAGGCATTCTGCCCTGTTTAACCTCATTTTCAAGAAACTCAACCAAATGTCCTGCAATGTCTCTGCTCATTTCATCGGAAGGAGTATTTTCAGGCACCTTATCAGCAACATCAGACTCTACAATTGCAACGATTTTTGCAGGATCAATTGGCAGTGTAGGAGTTCCGAATTTATCGCTAACGGTCGTCACGGGATAAGGCACGCGATGAGGAGGAGAAACAGGCATGTTAATATCGTGCAAACCTTCAAAAGACGGCAACGATGTATTGAGCTCAACGATCACCTTATCAGCATATGCAACCAGCTCAGGAGTAGCACCAACAGATGGACCAAGAACTACAGAGCCGTCCTCAGCAATGGCAGTGGCCTCTATAATAGCAACATCGAGCTTTTTAGAGCCTTGTTTATGCATAGTATAATAACCATAAGTCAGATCCTGAGGATACATGGACAAGTGTTTATCAAAAAACTTGGTATAACCATCATTGATGGAATTGGCAATAGGTTTTCCAACCTGATGGGGAGATCGTCGTAACAGCATTCGATTTGATGCCCATCGACTCTCGATATCAACGTCTGCAGAAGCGCCTACAAATAGATTGAAAGCGAGTTTTTTCTGGAGATCATTTTTTTCCACATAATCAGCCAATGCCGTTGGAACTACCTTGGGGCCTCCTACACCCGTGAAACCAGACCAGCCCAGATAGTCGCCATGGTTAAAAAGTGGTACGAGATCTTCTGCTTTACGCAATTTACTGAGCAACGCCTGGTTTTTCACTCGAGATTTCAGTATTGCACTCATAATATCAAAAGGGCCAACCTGTCTTGGTGTGTTCCAACCCCAGTTTATATAATATAGAAGACTGCCGGAGAAAAGGAAGTATTTCTGGGATGTTTTACACTTGGATATCCTTAATAGGGCAAGTACTCGGTTGTTGCTTGCCGGGAAATTTACACTTTGGTAGCCAACAATAGCAAAAGTTAAACAATAGCCAGATGAAAAAAATGGGGGATTTTAGCAATTTTTTCAAACGGCAGTCGAATTTTATTATTAGAGACAATTAAATAATTATATGTAATGTACTGCATCAGACCTTAATCTGGGGGCCATGTTTTCGACCCCGGAAAAACTTGCGCAAGGAATGCATTACGTGATGTTGGGGTGGTGGGGGCCCCACCTTTTGTAGAAAGGGGCAAGGAAATCACTCTAAAATGGTTGTTAAGATATTAGGGGGAGTATTTAAGCTGGGGTTTATATATAAGTTAATGGTTGGAGTTATTTGATATGTTGTATATATGATTTTTGTGGTGATTGCTTGGCGGAGAATTTAAAGTTCATTGATCATAAGCTATAGTAAACAGATGGTTACATTAATATATTTTTTCATTTTTTCATTATAACAGTAGTAATTGGCCTGTTAAAACAGTTGGACCGTATATGTTTCTATCTAGCTAACTTGTTATTGGTTGTTGAAGATGTATTCTAACAGCCAATCACATTATGGGTGTTTTTCTTAGATGCGCGAAAAAAAAAACAGCACAGCAACAGCATTTTCATGCTTTGTGTTGTACAATGCGAGAATTCGGGGATTGCATGGCCACATGGAGCCACATGATAGCCACAATAGCGTCATAATTATGCACGAGTACAGACAACACGGTGTGATTGCGGTAATTTACCGAAATGTTGGAAATGTAGATGTATGGTAATATGGTTATTGAACACTATTTCCACTATATATTTGTAATTATCGGGGTGTTCTTTTGGTATTTCTATATTAACCATGTTAGGTCTAGCCTTTTGTAATTCTAGGCCCTTTATTCGCCAGTTTAGGAAAAGATGATCATGAATCTTGAAACATTGTAGCGGTAATACATGATATTAATATATACTGCATAGTCATGATTATACACTAAAACTAAACCAAAGACTGAAAAATCCCCTCTATTTCTCGTTTTTTGTGTATATATTGATACCATTTCCTTTGGTCCATTCCATTGATAGTGTCGTTATCTAATCAATAACTAGTAGAAAAAGTTTTTTTCCTATAGTGGGGTTCCCATTTGTCCTCTAACCACACCATCAGTTTTGTTATAAGACCAATTTAACCGTGGCATGAGTCCTCCAGAAAGAGCAAGAAGAATTGCGGTTGTAGGTGCTTCGGCTGTTGGAAAGTCGTCACTTTCTGTTCAATATGTGGAGAAGCACTTTGTAGAAAGTTATTATCCAACCATAGAGAACCAGTGGGGTAAAAGCGTCTTCTACAAGGGTATTGAATATATCACTGAAATCATTGATACTGCAGGCCAGGACGAGTTTAGCATCATCTCTCAGAAGCATTTGATTGGAATTCATGGATATTTGTTGGCGTATAGTGTGACCAGCAGGTCGTCGTTTGATATGATTCCCATTGTTCGGGATAAGATTCTTAATGCTTTAGGGGTTGAATCCCTTCCAATGGTTATAGTTGGAAATAAGTGTGATTTGGATACTTCATTGCGTCAAGTATCTTTGGAAGATGGTAATAAGCTGAGCCAGGAGCTGGATGTTCCGTTTTTTGAGACTTCGGCTAAAAGCAACATAAATGTTGAGAAGTCATTTATTAGCCTTATTGCCGAAATCGAGAAGACAAATTCTGATAATGAAGAAAAGAAAGGCTGTACTGTGATGTAATTGGCTAGACTGCTGCTTGTCTTTTTTTTTTTTCTTCCGGCTTTTTTTTGCTTTGGTTTGGTTAACAGTTGCTTGTTTTTAGTCCATATAACCTTGGACGTGAAGGTGTTAAAGATATGTGCAATGCACATAGTTTATTATCGCATATGAGAATGCTTATAACTTGCTTGAATTCGCCAAGTTTGGGTTATTCTTTAAATTTTTTGATTTATATACAAATATACCTTCATGATTCTGCTTGTACGGCTCTGTTGGTTCCGAATAATATTACTATATCTTCATTTTACTATATAATCTTCCTATCATTCGAGTTACATTATTTATATTTGTAATTTTCCACTCAAATCCATTCTGTTCATATGGTTTCATTACTCAAATATTCCCCTTTTTAACATGCTTTGATCTATCTCGTCTGTTCCTTATCTGATTGTAAACCTTCTACATAGTTGAAGTCCTCACAACCACTTATGCCTCAACCAGCATGTGGTATATGTAGGAAAACTCCAAGCTCAACATGCCAACTGTATTGTCCAACATGTGCATTACAGCCATCGTTAGAACTGGCTATACGATTAATAAATTCTCAGACGGAAATTACCAGTCTTACTGCTCAGATCAATGAGGTTATTGGTGCAGGGTTGATTGGCGGCGATGCCAAACTACAAGGCTCAAACTCATCTTTATCATACTCTGGAGGTGGAACTGTCAAATATACCGAACTACTAGAGGCCAAGATGCGTAATCTTCATAATCATATTGATAGTGTGAAGAGGGCTACGTATAATGCTCATAATCAATCGGCAATTATTCATTCAGATGTTCAGAGTTTGAAGGCCGAAGCTCGGGCCAAATCCCAGAAATTGGCCGACATGAGAAAGCAAATGTATCAGGATTATGATAAGATATATCAGGAAATCATCTCAGGCACTTCTCAGGCTATGGCCATGGTAGATGATGATCTAATTCCTACCATTAATGCATTAATGAGTACACATGGCCGTGATCTCGCTTTAATATTCGGGATCCATCGTAAACGCCGTAGGAAGGAACGCGGTTATGCTCGTCCAAAGGTGGAGAATGGGACGGCCGAAACGCCTTCTACTGAGCCTATTCGGGAATCCAGTGCATCGGTATCACCCGATATAATTATAGCATTTGCTGCTTTGCCTGATTTGTCTATTCTACCGCATTATAGTCAACCTACTGTGAACTCATCTTTAGAGCGTCTGACCTATTTTATCGTGCTCTTGGCTTATTATTTGGATGTTCGTTTACCTTTTGAAATCACCCTTCCAAGCCGCCACCATGCATATCCAAGAATCACCGATCTTTCAAGATCACTAAAGCATAATTTATTTCTTTCTTCTGGTGTGCAATCAATGGCTCGACAGAAGCCGAAAGAGTTTGAAAAGGTAGCCGAAGCATTGGCTATGCTTGCTCTTGACTTGAACGCTATCTCCGAGCATATGAACATCAAAAGGCGTCGTCTAAGTAAAGTAGCTCAGATGAATGTCACAAGTGCATTGATATACAACGAGCTTGTACCCGGCGAAGATGTCTTTAATAATATGGACGTGCCGATCGCTCAGGATGAAGAACATTCAGATACCGAAGATATCAACCTCGCATCTCTGACTGACTACATCATCACACAGGCATACTTTGAAATAAATGGAGCATCTGGTGAATGGAACATTGTAGATAAGGTGGAGAGTGATATTGAGGTCGATGACTAGTGATTTCTGGTGGTCTTTTTCATTCATAACTATTTATTATTGGCTCTGCAGTGATATTTTAAAATATATCATAGCAAGTGTAACAAATTTGTATGCTATTATTACAGAAAATCAATGAGAAAGTTGTAGTAAACCACGTTGTAGGATTCCTCAGGTATCACAGGCATTGCAAACTTTTTGAATGCTGTGAAACTCAAAGAATAGTTAGCAGTACAATAGGCATTAATATGAGTCTATTGAGGCTATTTAACTTAATAAGGTCTTGATGAGGTGCTTTTATAAATGAAGAAAGGCCATTATGTGCTTTTCTAAATGCTACAACTGCGTGTCAAACTTCCAAACCGGGTACCTTCGCAGTAAATTCTCTGGCGCCATATCTGTGGCAGTATCCTTTCCACGCCATAATCAAAGAAATCCCTGTTAGATCCCCTACAGTCGCTTATGGATATTCCAACTATGCCCAGGCAAGAGAAACAGCACCTTATCATAAGCGAATTATTCCTGTATCTATAGTATAGTGATAATATCAAATCTTTCTGTTTCTGTATGCTAAATGTTTCATTATTCTAAACAAGTCACTACCTTGGAAGCCTCTATTTTGAATCAATATCGATTTGCAGCCAATAAACAGCCTCACGTGATGCGGCTGAACTGATTCACACTATATTTAGTGAAAAGTTTGCTCCACTTACAGATTATTGGTTCGATGGTCTAGTTGGTCATGGCATCTGCTTAACACGCAGAACGTCCCCAGTTCGATCCTGGGTCGAATCAAATTTTTTTTGCTATATATATCAACAAAAATAAAAAAATTTATGAAATTAAAATTATTATACTAAATGTGGCTAAGGCTGAAGTACATGAAACTGTCGACGTCGTCCGTCCAGGTTCTCGCAAACTAGATATATATTAAAGTCCACCACTAACATTTCAGTTCCGGAACAACTATTTCGTAGGGTAAAGTTTTGCCGTCTTTGTTTAAAGGATCAACCTCCATGTTTAGAACAACAGACAGAGAAGATGGTGCATATTCATAATAAAAGCCATCAGATGAAGGTGTAGGGGTAGAAAACTTTGGTCCTGGCTCTTTAGTGACCTTTTTACCCTCAGTAGAACTCTCCTCAGTAGCATCAACCCCAATTGAGCCCAGCTCGTAAATTCCACACCAATTTCTGTGGGGGAGCAGTCGCTGATTATTTCGATGCTCTTTATTGACCCCGACAGTGAAGATTTTAACCATGTCTTCAACTGTGTCTGGCACTAACCTGTACTTGTGAATCTTACTTCTTTTATTCATGAAATCCGCCACAGTGTCAGGTGGAGGGGCGTTCACAATAGCTGATGATATAACGTTCAATATCTGACGATAGTCAGATGTAGGGTCAATTGTATGATCAGATGACCTGAATCTTCCAATTCCGGCCAAGTGAACGTCTCCCGATAGAATGGTTATCCTCACGCTCTTCTTCTTGGCGAAATTCATCAAACTTTGAACTAAGGAGTTTCGCTCGGCTTTGTGATGTGTTGCACACCAATGATCATCCAAGTCGTCCAGAATCTCCACGCCGCCATCAAATTCGTTCTCCAGTCCTGGGAGGAAAAAATGAGCAATTTCTTTAATAGGCGCCAAGAGTCTTGAACCAAGTATTGTCTCAAGCCATACCATTCGAGGATAAGCAAGAGGGACGCCAAGCATTAATAGGATGTGCTTAATTTCACCCTTAGAAGCATCAACTTCAGCAGTAAGCCGCCTGAACATATCCGCATAAGATCCAGGTGTACAAATTTGTTTCCTCTTTCTTTCTGTTCTACAGTCCAGCCCATAAAAAGCCACTGACTTTCCCAATCGAGCATAGGTTGACATGGGCTTTTGGTGGATATACGGTCCTTGCTGTTTCCCAATGATCCAACTAGGATCGGGATCAGAACCTACCGTTTCAGGGGAAACCATGAGTTGAAATAGGCAATAATATTTGAAAGCCACATTGCCAACAGTGTTGAAGACATTGGCCTCCATAGTTCGACTCGAGTAAGAACCAAAGCCGTCAATGATGTCATGATCATCATACACATTGATCATAGGAATGACAGCGAATGCCTTGGGCAATTCAGGTATAGTCGTTTCACTATTTTTGCCGATCCAATGGCCAAACCCAAACCAGTTGATGTAGTGCCATAGGTAATAGACTTCAATCTGCTTTTTTTCCTGTTGCGAAATTTTAGTGCGAAACTTCTTGAGCGCATTTTTTTGCTCGGTCCAGTTCTTTACAGGCTCAGTATAAAGTTTAACTGAGTCGCAATACAGTTGATCGCCTCCACCAAGCATTACATGGAATGGTCGATCAGAATGTTGCCGAAGAACATCAGCCCACAAAGAGCCTTGGAACTTTTCTGCATCAACAGCAAGACTAAAGCCGTTGCAAGAGTGGAACATAATGTTCATTGAGTTTTTGATTGACGGCACATAAAATGTCTGATCTGGTTGCTCGTCCTTATTAATGGTATATGTTACAGATTGCTCAACATCAATGAGTTTCAACTCAACATCAAATCTCCAAAACGTCACCTTGTACTCGGCGTACATTTTCTTGGCCTGAAATTCCAATGTAGAAGGGCTTTTTTCAGCACCTTTAGATTTGACTTGTAAAGCCACAGTAGGAAGCTGGTTATAATCTGAAGATCCATCATCAGTTACAATCAAAATAGAACCACGCCAAATATCAGGCTTGGTATCTCTCATTCCCCAATATCTTAACAGGGGGCCACATTTAATATTAATTGCAGGAGATCCTCGAGGCTCAGTATCAGGGATCTTCTCAGGCATCAATGGCATAGGAATTCCATTATCATTGGCCGATGTAGTAGTACTGCCGTTGGTTAAATCACCATTGGTTTTACCATTGGCTGATGTTTTAGTACCTCCATTAGCCGGTATTTCAGTACCGCCATTGGCTGTTACCGGTGCTTTATTGTTCTATGAAACGTCGTCAGATCCCTCGATGGTATTATCATGAGTTTTCAATTGCATTTACCTACCTGTTGTATTTCCGGTTGACTGTCACTCATTTAGAATAATTAACCTTTATATTACAAAAAGCTTAAATATTATTGGTTGAGATTTGACAAATCAAAAACCTAATTGAGATATTGGAAACAGTGTAGAAATAAACTACTTAAACCACCTTGTTATACATGAAGTATGCCGCTTGCTCTTTACGGTGCGGGCGGTGTGAAAAACATCCCTTATAATACGCGTCGGACATGTTCAGGGGGGAGTGAATAAAAGGATAATTATTAGATAAAAATGGCATTTTTATGTGATTATTGACAATCTTACAGGCAGAAAGATTTCTGAGCAATTTATTAGTCAATTTATATCGATAGTTCCATTCATATCCATATTGATTGCTTGCTATTGATGGCTGACGGCTTAGAATGGACTTGGCATGCACATAATAGCAATGACGTGGGGCGGCCAAACGGTGAGAAGGCATGAGGGTGAAAGGAGAATGTGAAGATGATGATGAGTATAATTGGTTTATTTAGTTTAATTATTTATTATATGATTGTTATATGATTGTTATTTATATATATTATCTGCCCTACTTGTATTATAATTATACCATACAAACTACCAGTTATGTATACCAAATACCTCGGATATCATTGGTTGAACATCAAACTACAGTTTAGCGTTTAGCCCTAAATGTATTAGATAGGATATTGAAGTAAAAATTACAACAATAAAAGAAAAAAACTTTAAAAATAATCTAGTTAGATAGGTAAATTTAGCTCTTGAGTTTTTTTCAACTATAATATATTATCACGTGATTGTGGCGAAATCTTATCGGATCCCCCTATCACTTGTTTATATAATAACCTAATGAGAACATATTACTCTAACAAACTAAAGGCTATTAATCAGCCTACAATTAACACATAAATATCGTAATTGTTCATCTGTAAATAACTCCGACATAGTTAATGTTTCAGCAGCGGCTTTAAAACGGTTAACGTTCTCTTCCCATCGGCTCGGCTCAGTCAATCAGTAAAAAAAAATTCCCCCGACATGGACGACGAGTATTCCGACTTAGGCGCTGCTCTTTGGTTATTGCCACCGTCCGGATCTCGGCTATATGATACGTTGGTAGCTACTATAGAGGGTTTAAGATCTTTGCTAGACGATGCTCAGAAATTCGAACCTCATGTAACTATAGTAACCAAGATCCGCGTCAGGAACCAGGCTCAAGTCGACAGTGTATTAGATCAAGCACTCGCAGCCTGTAGATCTGTAGATAAACTTTCAATCACATTAACAGGAATCAAATACGGGTCGCATTTTTTCAAAAAAGTGTTTCTTGGAGTAACTCCTAGCCCCGAGCTCATGTCTTTGGCTCGTATCTCCAAAGAAGAGTTTGTTTCAAGACCTGCTATTTTAGGCAGTCAGAAGCATTACGAGGCATTATCTCATGCAGAACAGCAAGATCTTGAGCAGAAGGCAGTCGATGATGCAGACCGATGGGTCCGAAACGACTATGAACCGCATGTCAGCCTTGTATATTCAAATCAGTATCCTATAGATGAAGCTCTCAAAGAGACAATATCCACTAGGATTTTCGATTTATTCGGTAATAGCTTAAACAACGGTTCTATTGGATGGACTGGCGGTCGTTTAGCTTTAGTTTCTTGCGTTGGTCCAGTGGATTCTTGGAAGGTTTTAGGTCATAGAGACATTCACTAACCGTTTCACTAATCGTGTACATTATAATACAAGCATTTAATTGTTACAATACAAGCCATTCTTACTTATTATTTAACGTGTAACTTTACCGACTTTTATGCTGTCCATAAACGTGCTGTTCCATCTGCTCCAGCACTGAACAACCACGGCTCACTGGGATGCCAAACAACACTGAGAATACCCAGATTATCAGTCACCTTATGACCCTTTAGGATTTTCAGAGGAACAAGTAAAGGATTTTTCATCAAATCGTCATAAACAGATCCATGAAACACATTGATGTTACCATCATCAGAAGCACTGCAAAACAGAGGCAATCCACCCTTATGATAACTGACGTCTCGTATAGCCATGTTATGATATCGCAGCGTCTTATATGGTTTATCTGACAGGTCAATATCGTGCCAAGTCATACGTCTGTCATATGATCCAGTTATGACATTGTCACCTTGAGGATGGATATCAAATGACGACAGCCATCTTGCACCTGAAAGCAGCTTCTTGGCCAATAACTGTTGTGATAGATCATAAATTCGAACATATCGCTGAGTAGCAACATATAAATGTGGTCTAAAGGGATGAAACATGGCATGCTGCACAATTCCTTTACTTTTTCGGAATGGCGCCTGAGAACTATGCTTGGAAAGTTGGTGAATTAGCACCGCTGAATTGGCTGCCTGTGGTGAAACAGAAACTAAATAGTCTCCTTTCCTATGCCATGAAATATTCTTCACCAACCTCTTGCATCGGATGGCTGCCAATACGTTATCTTTTTGGAGCTTCGATGGCGGTCGTGTCCACTTGGCTGCTGATGCTGCCTTGATCTTTGTAGCATTTGTGTCGTCATCATCACTACTATCGTCGTCGTCACGTATTTCATCATTAGTTGTTGTACGGCCATCAGTAGCATATGCCCAGCCAGCTTCAACCAATTCATAACCTTTATTGGCAATCTCCACGTCAAAGACAGGAGGAACAATGAAATATACACTGGAACCAGCTGCCACTGCTAGAAGGCCTGTGTTTGCCTGAGGATTCCAAGTAACTGAATCCACGTGGTCGTTGTCTGACTTGGTACTTCTTCTCAGTTCAGCAAGTTCCTCATCTTCTTCTTCTTCGCCTTCGTCATAAACATCATCCCTTATAATACTGGCTTTCCAAAGCTCTCGACCAGTAAGAAGTTCCCATACTCGAACAGTGCCATCGTCTCCACCGGTAGCTACAAACTGGCCGGAAGGATCCACGGAAACACTCCTGACCTTACCTTTATGGCCATTATACACAGTTGAACACTTGATAGGAAATGGTCGTAAATCCTTTGGAGATGGCAGATCTGGAACAAGCGATTCTGGATCAATATTCAACTTGGTTCTCCTCATACGAGGAGCCAAATAGAGGTCAAGAGACCTTTCGAATCTCTCACGGAGTGACTCGCTATAGCCCGGAACATGTCGCAAAGAGTTATACTTATGAGGAAGAAAACTCTTTTCTCGATCGGCGGGATCGGTGTTTTGCCATTGCTCAATCTCATTTTCATCAGGCAAGTATTCTTCTGGTGGATTATAAGACTCCTCATTAGTAGGTGGTGCCAATTTAGGAGCACGTAAATGCATAATGTGGTCTGTCTGTCTCTCTGCGTTATCAGACCAGATATCGTATAAGGGTAAATCATCATTTTCTGAAGTCTTGGGCTTGTTTGGTACAATTCTGCCTTCTCTAATGGCTCTGACAATCTTCATCACACGCTTAGCTTCATGCTTGGACGGAACAAACCGTCGTTTCGGCTCAGGAGCCGAACTCAGAGGCATTGCTTCCTGCTGGCTACTAAACCATTCCACAGTGTCTTCATATGGATTTGTATCTTCATTGGTGTTTTCACCACGTTGTAGCTTCTTAATAAGATCCAATTCCTCCGAAGTAAGATTAAGTCCAGTACCAGTATCCTTATTGATCAGGCCTGTCCATCCTTGAGGTAAATCTATAGTATCAAGAAGAGTGTCTAGAGCAGAAGCAGTGGCAGGACGCATGATTCGTTTACCATCGATATCATATCCAATGTGAGGATATTCGTCATATGCAGAAATAGGAACATTGCCTATAGTATTAGATTCCTCGAGATCACTATCATCACTATCGTATGTAGGAATGATTTCTGGCAAGATTTTGCGAGGTTTATTGTCGGCGCCCATTTCATAGGCAATACCATCGGATTCAGAGTCTGAGAGTGATCGTACAGTGATGGGGGTTTCGAGATCTTTCAATATACGAGGATTTATGTCTTCTTCGCTATCGTCTTCGTCTTCTTCGTCTTCTTCACTAACCTCATCATCTTCCTCTTCTCCAATAAGCTCCTCCAACGCCCGATCCTCCTCTAATTCACTATCAGAAGCCTCATCTCCGGAATTCTCCTCCAAGAGCCCATCTACAGGAATTTCCTCCTTTTCAGAAATTCGTCTATCGATGTTTTTGTCGCTTTTTTTGAGCTCTGTGGCTTTTCTTTTGGCCATTTCTGAGAAGTCTAATAAAAAATTTCAGACTGGAAAAAATATTTTGGTGGAGAAATCAAAGGCCATAACTCATCATTGTAAAATCACATCAAATCTAAACAACATGTCTCGTAGCAGCCAAGTATTCCGAAGCTTGCCGGAATCCGAGCGAAATCCAGAGAATACTGTATATATAGGAGGAATTGATTTTCTTGTAGAGGATGAATTATTATATGAACTCCTGATACAGGCTGGTCCTGTTACTAATTTATATCTGCCTAAAGATCGAGTAACTGGAGAAAACATTGGATTTGCATTTGCAGAATATAAAAGTAAAAAAGACGCCGATTATGCTAAATTGGTTTTAAATCAGATTCGTTTATTAAACAAGTCATTACGTTTCAGCATAGCGTCTTCTGATAGGATGAGCGACCTGGATATTGGCGCTAAAATCTATATCGGAAACCTTAATACAATAGTGGACGATGAAGCTTTGAATTCAACCTTTTCAAGATTTGGTACAATGCTGGTACCTCCGCGGGTAGCTATAGATTCTGATGGTAATTCGCTACGGTATGCATTTCTGACTTATGATACTTTTGAAAGCGCTGATCGGGCTATTGAGGCTATGGATGGCCAATTTCTCATGGACAAGCCTTGTCGTGTAAGTTACGCATATAAGCAAAAAGGTAAAGGAGAGCTTCATGGAGACGAAGCGGAGAGATTATTGGCGGCGCAGGCTGAGAAGAATAATTACAAGTTGAAGACGGATAAAGAATGAGGGGGGATACATGTATTTATATGAGTTCGATTTATTTATTATTTAATGCCAGGAAATATGACGTATTTATCCGGTCGCAATGTCCTATTATCTTAAATATCTATCTATATAGCATTACAACACCCCACCCGGTGTTTCATTCACTAAGGCAGGGGGTGTTTGTGCTGTTGGCCTCAACATGAACATAGGATTACGACCAGC
Source organism: Casaregolazyma patagonica (assembly GCA_030580475.1). Taxonomy (NCBI): domain Eukaryota; kingdom Fungi; phylum Ascomycota; class Dipodascomycetes; order Dipodascales; family Trichomonascaceae; genus Casaregolazyma; species Casaregolazyma patagonica. The sequence continues at coordinate 237,828 of JAKTSZ010000004.1, forward strand.
ATCAGCCAGTTCTTGAAATATTCTTAGCGGTTTCTCGTTGGGTCCAAGTCGCCGTTCATGGCCTTCATATGATACAAGCAACGCGTATTCACTAGGATCTGCATTGTACAGTTTATGTTTACGCATTGCTGCCGGTAGAACCTTCCAGCAAGGATCATCGATAGTTACCTTCATTTCCCGAAACACTTCTGATGACGAAGGAGATCCATTTCCAGCATTGGTGCCTGCTTTATAGTTACTCAAAGGCACCCTATGAGAACTCTTTTGAGACATCAAAGTAGCTCGAGGATCATCCTGAGAATTGTTGGATGCGTTAAGCTGCAGCTCATTGGTAGGTGAACGTGCAGATGCAGGTATGGCTTTGGTCTTTGAGCTCTTCTTGGTTCCAGGTACAGACCCCGAAGAATGCGTGTGCTGAAGTGGAAGAGGCGAAGACGGCGGCACAGGAGTATTACTTCCGGATCCAGGACCGCTTGTAGGTGATACTTTGGAAGATTTGGTGTCAGGTGTAGGTAATGGTTTGTACTTCTGAGCAAACCGATACAGAGGTACGATATCCTCCCGTAGACGAGAATAATCAGATAGCAGTTTCCTTATTTCCCCTTCAGCCAGTTGCATGCGTTCATCGCGTATTTCAAACGAAGTTTGTAATAATGGCCCGTCCTCGGCGTCTATGAAATGCTGTGATTCTCGGGCAGTTGGTGGAATATACTGGCCCTTACTATGGGGTATTTCTTGGGCCGTTTTCAACTCATATACGCTCTTGAGGATCTTTAGGCGATGGCCAACCGAACTAATGCCCATTTCATCGAGATCTCTTGGTTGTAAATATTCCAAAACATCCCCAGTGATGTTGTTATCTTGAACCCGTTAGAAAAGAACCCCATCTCCCCCCAATATAGCTTCAACTTACCTATAAACAATACACTATACTTTGCCAAGCCCAGTTCAGAGACCCAGCCGGCCACTTTATTACAATCCCATTCCAGCATGAATTGTTGGGTTTGTAGCTAGGTTGAAGTTTGGTTGTAAATTCAAAGCAATATGTTGATGTGTGCCTTGAAGAAATGAGGGGACAACCAATGTTAAAGTATAATTTAATAGTAGAAGACAATTTGAGGCAATGTGTTTGAGAATTGCCGGCAATTTGGAATGAGGCGGGCGGTTTCTTTTTAATGGGGCATTTGATGTTGAACGCGTTTAAGCGAGAGCTAACTCGCGTATATTTCGTTTGATAAAGAGCCTCAAAGGTAGTGCGAGGAAGAATTATGATCAAATGAGGGCATTAAATATAATAAGGGTGGAAATTTAACGCACGTCAATGGATTATACTGGATTATATTGCTATTTCTAAATGAGACGGTATTTTCATTTGAATATGTTACTTTGAATATGTCGCCTTTTAAATGTCTTGTCTTGTTCAAACGCCCTGTTCAAACGTGCTATGGTTTAAAACAGTGTGTGTCATTGAACGTGAAGATGCAAGGCAAAGTAGAGAAAAAACTAGGTTAAAACCCCAAAAACCCATGCAATGACTGTTTTAGCAACATTGCTTATTTACTTCAATAAAAAGAATAAATAGAAATTAGGTATATAAAGGCATTAAAAAACATTAAAAGTGTGATATAAAATCATGTCTTTTTATGGCTTATAACTTTTGGTCCTTTCTTTAGCTCTGCAGCTTGCCCCTCACGACTTTGCGTGGTTTTTCCGACAATCTTCCGATACAACTCAATACACAGGAATAAATAGCTGGAATTTTGGGATATTTTCGTCCAAACTACCGTATTTCAAATCCAATTCTCACCTACTTTACATATAATCATCCTAATGTTCTATATCATCCCCTTGAACTGGTCTTCTATTACTCACTCATTTTAGTGGTTGAGCCCTCTGTCCCACGCAAAGCCCCGAAGTAGAAATGCAAGCCAGGAATGGGAGCATTTCCGTCTTACAACCTTATTTACCACGATCTATACCGATAGTTTTTTTTCTGGCAAGACGTAGCTGCACCCGATTCCGTCATGTATACCATTTCCAGGTCTCCGGCCTTCCGTAGAAGAGCTGCTTTTGCCGTTGGTGCTTTAGTGGTTGCTGTCGGTACGTCATCAGCAATGTATACAAGGACTACTGCTGATGCCAAGCATGAACCTTTTAAGCCTTCGGCTCAAATCCCGCCTCCTTCGCGATCTAATATCATAAAGAATCTGAAATCCGGTAATGAGTATGATATTTTGGTCGTTGGCGGCGGTGCTACTGGAGCTGGCGTTGCTCTTGATGCTGCTACCAGAGGTCTCAAGGTAGCTCTGGTCGAACGGGATGATTTCGCATCGGCCACATCTTCCAGATCTACCAAATTGGTTCATGGAGGTGTGAGATATCTTGAAAAGGCCGTGTGGAATCTTGATTATGGCCAATACTTGCTGGTCAAAGAGGCTCTACGGGAACGAAAATCGTTTCTGGACATGGCCCCGCACCTGTCGTTTCCGCTACCTATAATGATTCCTCTTTATCAGTGGTGGCAATTACCTTACTATTGGGCTGGCGTCAAGTGCTACGATTTACTGGCCGGTACTAGGAATTTGGAATCTTCTTACATCTTAACCCGAGGCAGAGCTCTTTCTGCATTTCCGGTCCTAAATGACGATAGGCTCAAGGGTGCTGTTGTATATTACGACGGGTCTCATAATGACTCGCGCACCAATTTGTCATTGGCTCTCACGGCCGTACAGTCTGGTGCTGATGTTATTAATCATACCGAAGTCTTTTCGCTGTCTAAAGACAGTTCTGGTACTGTTAATGGAGCTGAAGTCATTGACAATGAAACTGGTGACAAATTCCACATTTCTGCAAAAGCTGTAGTAAATGCCACAGGGCCCTTTTCTGACGGCCTTAGGCTTATGGATGAAGGTGTGTCTGCCCAGAAGATTGTCGTTCCATCGTCAGGTGTTCATATTATTCTGCCTAGCTATTATTCTTCGCCTAATATGGGTCTTTTGGACCCTGCTACATCGGATGGTAGAGTCATTTTCTTTTTGCCTTGGCAGGGAGCCACCCTTGCCGGAACCACTGATGTTCCTTGTGATATCGAAAACAATCCTATTCCATCTGATAAGGACATTGACTTCATCTTGAACGAAGTTCGACGTTACATTGATGGCAAGATTGATGTCCGTCGAGAGGATATAACAGCAGCTTGGTCAGGAATTCGGCCACTGGTGGTTGACCCCAAGGCTCAAAAGAAGGGAACAACTCAGGAGGTTGTGAGAAATCATTTGGTGCATGTGAGTGATTCGGGTCTGGTAACGGTCTCAGGAGGTAAATGGACTACATTTAGACAAATGGCTGAAGAAACTGTGGATGAATGTATCAAGCATTTCAAACTTAAAGACTCGCCTGCTGTAACCGATTCTGTCAAGGTGGTTGGTGCCAAAAACTGGACCCCATTACGATATATTGATCTTGTACAGCAGTATGACTTGGAGCCAGAAGTTGCCAAATACTTGAGTGATAATTATGGAACGTGTGCCTTTACAGTTGCCCAATTGGGAAATCCTCATGAACATTTGATCCAGGGGCATCCTTTTGTGGAGAGTGAAATTCATTATGCGGTTCAGTACGAATATGCTACGTCAGCAGTTGATTTTATTGCTCGTAGAACCAGATTGGCATTTTTAGATTGCAAGGGTGCAAAGCAAGTGTTGCCCAAGGTAATTGATGTCATGGGTGAGGAACTGGGGTGGTCTTCTAGTAGGAAGAGCCAAGAATATGATCAAGGCATTGAGTTCCTCAAGGGCATGGGCCTAGACAGTTTACAAAAAGACTAGCTATACAATTAGTAATTTGTTGAAAAGAGCAAAAAAATTGTTACTAATAGATAATAATATGAGAAAGAAAAAATAAATTATGGTGTTTTAATGCTCCCCCTACGTTAGCACGGAGTGTAATAAAATTGTTTGTCAGCGGTATTCCAGTCCGGAATTCCGTTCTCGTGCAACCGTGCGGCTCAAAGACTCAAACGGACTTTGTCTAACGGCTTACTGACTAACTCCACGGAGAGAAACGAAAAAATTTTATGAGAGAAATTGTTCAAAAGAGAGCAAAACGCTTGTGTGTTAAATCACGTATCTAAAATCATCAAAAAAGTAAAAGCCAATATATTACTGATTGATTTTGTACACTTGGCGTGTTCTGTGGTTGTGGTTGGTAAATAACCGGAGACTTGTTGCTCGGAAATTCCGAGTCATCGGCCCTTCCCAAGACTAGGAAATTTCCGAATCTGGTAAGTTCCACGCTTAAACGAAATATATATATATTAGTGGCATTTGCTGTCTTACAAAGAATAATTTTCATATACGATTATCGATTTACTCAGAGCATAACAAATTTTCAGTGAAAAGGTATTCCGCCTTAAATAACACAAAGTGTTGTAGTATATCTGTACATCGGATAGACATTTGACCGCCATAATAGTGAAATTGGTTTTTTAACATTTGAAAAAAATCCAATAATCATTTAATTACCAGATATAAACTATGTCAAGTACTGAGATTGAAAGAAAGAGCGACGAAGAGACCTCTGGCCGTTTGGAGAGCCCAAACCCTCATCAAATGCCTCCAAAACATGGCTTCTGGAGTCCTCATTTGTCAGAACCTCGTCGAAAGGTTTTAATTCAATATGCCAGAGCCATATTAATTATGTCTGCAGGTTTGCTTGGTATTTGTTCTATTTACTGGGGTTCTTATTACAACAGAATTGATCGTACTGGTAATATTGCTGCCCACCTTTATATTAATGATGGAGCAAACAGCACCTTTTTACAAGACCACGGTCTAGAACCTTTTGTTGGAAATGCCATGGAGTCTACTATCAAGGCTTCTATAGGAAGCCCTGGTGATCTTGGATGGAAAGTATTTCGAAACTCTACTCTGTCTAGAGACGAAATATTTGAACTCGTTCATCGCCAGCACATTTGGCTAGCTTTGATTGTCGAAGCCAATGCTACCGAGACGGTTTACAACGCAATCAGTCAAGGGGATACTCAATATACTGGCGAATATCTGTTGAATGCTTATTATGAACAGGCTACTGATTATATGACTAGTATTGGATATATTGAGCCTACTGTTCCTCAGATCGATTCTATTTTCCAGAGCCTGTCAACGAAACAAGTGTTCCAGCCTCTTCTTCAGGCTCTCAACTCGTCGGGGTCACTTACATGGACGCCTCAGAAGTTGCTGGCGCTTTCTACCCCTCTGCAGATATTAGCATATGATCGACTTCCGTTGACGGAGCCACTGCTTGTGGCACCCTTGCAAGTCGGTCTCATTTATCTTATCATTTTGTCGTTTTTCCAGTTCAATTTCTTTATGCCAGTTCACATGATAATACAAGGAAGGCTGCGCATTGGAAGTTTGATTGGATATCGATATATTACCTCGTACGTTGGATTTTTCTTTGTATCCTTGTTCTTCTCTCTGGTTAATACGGCATTTCAGGTTGACACTTCTGTAACCTTTGGAAAATCGGGTTTCCTGGTTTTTTGGATGATCAATTTCTTAGCAATGTCTGCATTAGGAGGTGCTACTGAAAATGTTGCTCTTATCTTGTTCCCGATTTATCCACCAGCCTTAGGACTTTGGCTTCTTTTCTGGGTCATTTCAAATATATCACCGGCCTTCACTCCATTTTGCTTGATGAATATCTTCTACAGGTATGGTTATGCATTTCCCGTATACAATGCGTTGGAGTTGATCAAGGTTGTTTTATGTAACACTTACAAGGCAACAATGGGTAGAAACTTTGGCATAATAATAGCGTGGATTGTCATAAACGCGATATTGTATCCATTTTGCCTCAGATTCGCTGGTCAACGAATGGCTAAGAAGGCTCAAGCTGAGGCAGCTGCCAAACAGCAGCAGAAATAAACAGTTATCAGCGGCAAGATTTTGACGAAAATGTTCTAGAGGATGCCTGTTTGTACTTTGATTCTTTAATACGACTAACGAAATTTCTTATTGAGGATTAGAAGACAGGTTGGAGGTGACAATTACACACAGATACTATGGAGGTTTCATTGAAAGAACAGCATTAACCTGAGATAACTACATGTATAAAGATTTTAAGTTGATATATATTGAAGGGTCTTTTTGATCCATATAATTGATTATTTGTCAAAAGCGATATTTAAAACCGGTGCGCAGCAGAATGGATCTCCAAAGGTTATGACGTTTCCCCACATTGAATTTGCGGGATTTAACAACAATCGTACCTAGAGTTTAATAAATATTAAAAAAATAGAATGATGAGTTTAACTCGTATTTTTCATTATATTTGAATTACTATTTTTCTGTCAAGTGAAAAGAAAAATTGGTTAAAATTGATAAAATTACTACTCGGCTTTATCTCGTTGGTTGCGCTTCTTTCCCTTTAAAGGGAGCGGCTCATTTAGCATAATAAGGAACGGCTAACCTTTCAAAATATGCAAACAAGAATTGAGCCGTTCCAACGTCTTTTTTTTTTTGGAAATTGCATTTGGTCGTTACAGCAAGATAAAGAGATGTGGCACTCCCTATTATTTCCGTAAATCCCGGATTTCCGGTGGATTGAAACGTTGTTTGCATCAATGCATCCTTTCCGTTTTTGGTGTTCGGTGGAACTTGTTCTTCGGTACACCGAAAGTCCGGGCTGGCTCCAACCAAACGGTTATGAGTTATCCCGAATTATACCGCTGTAGAGTATATAATGCGTCATTTTTCTACAGAATTTATCAATTTACTATAATTCAAGTCTTTAATCATGTCAAGTAACGAGGATCCCGAAAAATATGTTGAAACAAAACCTGAGCGCCCAAGTAGAAGGTCTTCTATAGCCTCAATCAAGCATGGCTTCTTCAGCCCGACTTTATCGGAACATCGTAAGCGAGCTATATATCTATATGTCAAAGCCATTGTTCTTATGTCTGCAGGACTACTCGCTATATGTTCTATTTACTGGGGCTCTTATTATAAGAGAGAGAGTTATACACACAATGTGGCTGCTCACATTTATATAAACGATGGTGCAAACAGTACCTTCCTACAAGACAATGGTCTAGAGCCTTTTGTTGGAAATGCTATGGAAGCTTCCATCAAGGCTTCTACAGGACAGGAAGGCGATCTTGGATGGAAAATATTCCGAAATTCCACAACTACTAAAGAGGAAATGTTTGAATTGGTTCATCAGCAGCACGTCTGGTTAATCTTGGTCGTCGAGCCTAATGCTACCGAGACTGTGTATCGTGCAGTCAGAGATGGCAATACTGATTATAACGGAAAGTACTTGGTGAGCGCCTATTACGAACAATCCACTGATTATTTGACTAGTGTCGAATATATTGAGCCAGCAATTCCTGCAGTTGAAGAACTTTTCCAGAGTATGGTCTGGGATGAGGTGTATAAGCCAATTCTTCAAGCAGCCAATTCGTCTGGTTCATTTGTATGGACCCCTGAGAAAGTCCAGGGTGTTGCGACTCCTATCCAAATAATAGCCACGGATGGGCTTCCAATGCCTGCACCACTGCTTGTTGCTCCCTTGCAGGTCGGTCTTATTTATCTTATTATCTTGTCGTTTTTCCAGTTGAACTTTTTCTTGCCAGTTCATATGGCAATACAAAGCAAATTGCGAGTTAGAAGCATGATTATTTATCACTTCATCACCTCGTACGTTGGCTTCTTCTTTATATCCTTGTTCTTCAGCCTTGTTAACACTGCATTTCAGGTTGATACTGGTGTGACATTTGGAAAATCGGGCTTCCTGGTATTTTGGATGTCCAACTTCTTAGCAATGGCCGCCTTAGGAGGTGCTACTGAGAATGTTGCTCTTGTTATTTTGTCGACATATCCACCTGCTCTAGGACTTTGGTTGATTTTCTGGGTTATATCAAATGTTTCACCGGCTTTCAGTCAGTTTTGCTTGATGAATGTCTTCTATAGGTATGGTTATGCGTTTCCAGTCTATAATGCCTTGGCGCTACTCAAAGTCGTTCTATGCAACACTACCAAGGCAACAATGGGTAGAAACTTTGGTGTGTTGATTGCATGGATTGCGGTGAATGCTTTCTTGCTTCCGTTCTGTCTCTTATTCGCTAACATGCGTATGGTCAAGAAGGCTAAAGCTGAGGCTGCTAAGAAGGAGCAGAAGTAATGATTTTGCATGTCTTGTGCATGATATACTAGATAGTATCTCTATGTTTTACATTACTTGGGTCTGGTTCTTTAGTGTGGCTGGGGTAGCCATTTGTCCATATACTGCATGTAAATAACATCTCTGAATCGATAGATATTAATCAAAAGTCGTTAGCATAAAATGATTTCTTTTTGATTACTTTTTGGGATTACAGTCATTGTAATCTAACCTTGTTTTGCATAATGTTCATATTCTGTTATGATGGTGTATGGAGATAACGGAGCCGGCACATCCAACAGCTGTCCATATAATAGAAAATGCCGACATGGTCCTTCGTTATTCTGGATAATCATGTATTCCACAGATATGATAATAATAATTTAAAGACAATCAATAAAATACTAAATTTTTGTGACTCGGTCGGTAATTGCCAGTCTCGCTATATCTTCCCCGTAATACCCCATGTAATTAGCATGCGTATTAGTTATGAAAATGTCATTTCTGTTGAGATTCAAGCAGATTTAACTTCAATTAACAGGCAATCATAAAGAAATACACAAAATAAGATTTTGATCGAACCAGAGCAAGAAACATCAGTCAGTTGATTAAAAAGATTGATGATATAGCATGAGACTAGAGTGCAGCAGTACTACATAACTAAACCTTGTATGAATAATTAATGGCAATAATAAAAGTGAGAAAAATATAATATTGAAATTGATGAGGTTTTTTAAAAGTCTTGTGACATTAATCTTGAGTTTGAACTTAATTTATAAAAAATATATTAAGTAGCTCTCACGGATGACTTAGCTGGCACTATAAGATCATTGTCCTAAGTACACATATCAAAAGAGTTAAAATATCCGTGACTGCGACAGACCAGGAAGTAGCACAATAGCGATATTTCGCTGCACAAAAGGTGATCTAGCCATGAATGTTGTTGGTGATGCAACCGTGATCTGCTAGATCCAAATGGTCTAATCGCGTCCTCATTTAAATCGCGATAGGCCTTTGATATAAGAAGCTTTACACAGAAACTGAGAATTTATACCTAGCCTTCATTTTGAAAGTAGCAATCAAAGGCTTACTGTCCCTAAAATTGGCTGTTTCTATCGTTAAAACATTTCAAAGCACAAAGATATTGAGTTATAACCACTATTTATATTGAAGGAAGAAATCAACAAGATAATACCGACCATACAATCTATATAGTATCCATAAAGACAAATAAGAATTACAAATTAGCTGGGTTTTATATGTTATCGTAGTAAGAAGACAAGATGTAGACCAAAACGCGGGGAAACGACCAAAGCTTGAGACGCCCATCTCACATCTGAGGAATTAACAGAAACCATCTATCTAAAACAGAATTTAATTGAAAGACTCGAAACACACGTCTTGTTGTCATAAATTTGTCTTGGCCATGCAGGAGATGAAAGATCATACCGACAAGACTGCAAGATGCAATTTATGAGGCACTGGACCTCTGGCGAGGATCCCGCATAATTAGATAGCAGGTACAGATACCTAATACAGTTATTGGCCGAAAGGCTTGACCGTTTTATGAAATTTTCGGTATAATTGTTGTTGTTCATGGTATAATAGTTTGAATACATAGGTCGAGAAGCAGCTGTTAACAAGATGCCGACAATCAACGCCATACAGCAGTCTAAATCTATCATAACAAACGCTGTCAATTTACAAAAGTCAAACTAGGATGGTTTTTTACAACCTCCTCACTAAGACCGCTCCATAGCCAGGTCACAGGATTACCAGGCCGAGCTATATATGCATGAAACTCCTCTATGAATAGCTGATCCGTACTACCAAGCTCAGCATATCTAATGAATTCGTCCAAAATAGACGACGTAGACCAGAAACTTAATTTTCTTAAACATCCCACAGCCAAACAAGTGAGCTGGGATCCGTTGATGCAATGTACATACATGGGCTGAAGATTTCCATCTATCATATACTCCAAAGCCCGATTCACCTCCTCAGGAGTCACCGGAACACCCCTTTTTTTCTTGGACTTATCTGAAGAATGCTCTGTTTGAAGATGAATCAAAGTAATATTATGGTCTTTAGCAAATTGGGCAATGTCCGGCTCTAAAGGCTCTGGAGTAAGGGAAAGAATGGTTTTAAGATTTAGACGTCGAATGAACCGTAGATTATGTGGACGAGGATATGAACCTCGATAAAGATTCGGCTCCACACTTGCGAATCGTAAAGGTGCAACCAGTGGATCCGGCTGGTCACCGGCAGCCATGGTGAACTTGGTTGATGTAAGTTGTGTTGATGCAACTCAACTGTTCTACACGTACAATATCATTTTGCTATAAAGACTTTGCTAAGCAAACGGTAAAAACAAACATATAATTTTTTATATTGCAAGTAGCTTTATTTTCCTTTTACCTAATCGAAAACTTTATCCCTTATCCAGCCCTTTTACTTCAACTTGTCCCAAGGCCGCCTCTCCACAAAAATGTCTCATATCTCTGCTTCTTAATCCAACCATAAACCATGGATTATCATGAGTTTTTAGAACCGCCGACCGGGGAAGAAGCCAAACAACACAGGGCTCATAACAGTGTTGACGAGGCTGCTGATAAGCTGGAAAGTGGCATAGAGAAGGCCTACGAGAAGCTGTCCAGTACTAACTGGGGGTCGTTGTGGACATCGGTGCGCAAGCAAGGAGAGCTCGCAATAAGCAGGGCCAATGATGCAGTCACTGATGTAAGAGCTAAAGCAGAATCGTTCAAGTTTCCACAGGAGAATGCAGGTGCAGAAGATAGCCAAACGCCAAAGACTGGGCCGGTACCAAAGACAATGTTGTTGGAGCTCAGCAAAAGGGCCCAGGATTATATTGACGAATTGGACCAAGATATCGAGTCGTTGGAGAACACCGCAGGCTCTTATTTATCGAAAGTCGGCAAAGATGTCCGGTCGTTTCTGCGCGATGCTGTTAGTGTCGATAGTCCAGGCCGAGGCGAGACTGACATCGACCTTGATGCAGGCGAAGACCTCCCTTCTGACGTTCTGTTCAACGTCCCCGAAGATATTCGAAACCAAATCTACTCCACGCGGCTCGATGCCCAATTGCATGCATTACACACTTCCCCCGAACCATTTCTGGCCACTACTGAGGACCCTCCATATTTAAAATATGTCAAGGATGAATTTAATATAGACGACATGACCTCCAGTATTGCCAAGGATTTGGACCAGTTTGCTTCTCTTCGAAAGCTCATGGAGTCTCTTGTTCCTGACAAGGTGCCTTATGACCAGTTTTGGGCCAAATACTATTACATGAGGAAGCAGATCAGCGAACAAGAGCAGATGAGAAAGAAACTCGTGGAAAGAGCCACCTTGAAGGAGGAGAACATCGGATGGGATGACGACGACGAAGACGAGGCTGAGAACCAGACTCCTAAAGCTACTACTGCTCCTGGACATCTGAAGCCGGATCCTAAATCATCAAGACCGTCATCGTCGGAGGCAAGTTACGATGTTGTCTCAAAGAATTCAGCTGTTGATCAAACCAGTGACGAAGAAGACGATTGGGAATAATTGATGAGATTAATTACTTGAAATAACTCGTTCTTTAATACTGCTCCAAATAATCATAGAGTTTCATTTTATTTTTTTATGCGTGTTGTGTACAAATATATCATGCTAAAACAGATTGCCGCTGGAAAAACAGAACATATGCATGTTTGTTCATGACCTGATCCGGATGAACATTGTGCGTTATTCGCTGGTCATCAAACAAACACCATCCTTTTCTGCCCTTGTTGACAAATGCTGTGTAATGACCGCCCTTGAGAGAGCCGTAATGATTTGCTACTCCGTACAAATTGTACTTGAATGGAGCCGTTTGCCCTCGAACTGGAAGCTTTGTAAGTTTGACATCGTCATCTCCACCATACTGTGGCCAGTAATATGTTAGATCTAGTGTGGACTTGGTAGGATAGGTAACAAATGTCTCCAGTTTATCAACACTTCCATCATAACGGTATTTGAATCTTTTTAGATGCACAATCAAGATCGAAGGTAATCTGGATATCTGTAATCGTTTGGATGATCTCCGCGGACAATTACATTTTGGACAGTGCCATGCATCATCGCCATCTAGGACTTCCTCCGAAGTGAAGAGGTTGAAGCAGTCTAATATTGACACTGGCTGAATACCATTGACGATTGGAATAGGAACAGACAGAAACGAAAACACATTGTAAGTAGTCGAGGTATGCCCACAAGTCAAACATCTTAACTTGCTTTGATACTGTCCCTGAAATGTATCAACTATGAGTGAGAAATCGCTCTTCAGATATCGTTCCCATTCAATAGTTGAAGCAACTCGCACACTCATATGTTCCCTGCGAGTCTCCTCCACTGCAGTGAGCTCCTTCAGTCGTTCCTTGTTACCGTTAGAATTTAGATCTTCATGTAACCCATCAAGAATGAATGTAAGAAACTCCTGGCAATCCTGCTGATCAAATCCACTGAACTCCGATCGCAACCTTCCAGAAAGTTCCTTTAATGCATATGGGCCAACACAAGTAACACGCTGCTGAGTCATAGTCTGAACCAACTCTGCAAACTTCTGGGCCAGAATGCCTTTATAGCCCAGCTTACTCTGAACATTGATCCATCTCTTATAACTACCGTCCACAAAAGGCACGACTAGTAGCGGGGTTCCAGACAAACATTGAATGATGCAATTCATGTAACAGGTGTTTCCAAGATTGTTCAAACCCGTGGTGAACTCCGACGCCATTTGATATAGCTGCTGCTGCATCTGTCTAAACCGTTCTTCCTCGTGATTTGGCTGCTGTTCCGTTGGCCAATATTGAGTATTGCGCGGTATCGAGGATGACGGCGGAGGCGGAGGCGGAGGATATGAGGGTGCTGGTGGACGTGCACGGGATTGATGATTTGGCATTGAATGGCGACCATCCATTACCGAATCAATCGAGTCACCAAATGAACCAGAGACTGGAAACGAATTTGTGTGAGCCACAGGCTTTGGAGAAGTCACTGGAGAGACCGGTTCCTCTGAATAAGCCCTATGCAAAGAATATTGCCGACCCTGGGTATGAAGAGGGGGCATGGAGCGAAAGTAGTCGTTGATGTCTCTAGCATATTCTATTCCTGGAGAGCTAGATATGCTGCCATGACGAAACCCTCTTGATGTCCGGGACACTGTATCAGATGATGGAGGCTGAGGAATGTTGCTCACAGGCACTGTCTGACCGCTCTCCGGTAAGGACTGAAGAGATGAGTTTACAGTGGAATATGATGGTTTCCCCAGCGATATGTTGTGTATATCCTCCATCCAGGCTTCATAGCCGCCCACTAATAGACATGGCGGGCGCTTGAGAGGTTTTGAAAATGCAAAGTCATACAGGGATTTAGTCAAATAGTACAATGTCAGCTCTTGTTGGTCGCTGACAGGCCCACCACGATAGTTATTTGTGCGGGAATCCCAGTCGTAATAAACAATAAGTTCAAATCTATTCCTGCTTTGAAACAAATAATTTTCTTCATCGGATGCAAGAACCAGTGAATCTTCTAAGCTAACGTCGTTCATGTTGTCACGTAGCGAAACAGGTTCTATACAGACGACGTTTGGGGTTTTGTCGATATGCCCACGCTTAAAGTCAGACCTAGGTCTAACATCTAAGAGTAGGATACTCTCAGGAGCATGTGTCAGATAATAATCCAGTTTTTCTGTGTTTATAACTGTAGATTTTGGGAATATTATTGGAGCTTTTGAAGGTAGCTGACTGATACCATTGCCATTTACAACGCTAGCACGTTTGGGGCTAGTTCCGTTTGTAGGATGGCCACCGTTTGCATAATGACCATTCATACGATTCGAAGGATATTCACCGTTCACTCCATTTGAAACATAGCCATTTTGGTGTTTTGGAGGTTTGAGCCTCTCAAATCTACTGCGCAGATCCTCATCAACAGCACTAACAACGGGCTTTCTCGCAACAGCATGCTTATCATTCCCATTAGGAAGACTCTCACCAAGACCTCTAGAAGTATTAACCCCATCTCTAGCAGATCCTCCTTCTAACCATTCTTCTAGGAGAGGAATCCTGCTATCATTCTCTATTATAGCCTTTAGCTCACAATAGCTCTCATAAAACGTCTTCTTTTTACTTGAAAAACTCTCATAATCCTTATGTTTCGGAATGACATCTAATAACAAATACGAAGCGCGGCAATAATCCATATATGCCGCTTTCTTTAAACCTTTCGGAAGACCATCTCTATAGTTTTCAAGGTATCCTAAAGCGTTGTTGACCAAATCGTTAATACGGCCATCTGTAACAGCAGTCGAGACAGCTAATTGCTGTATTTCTCTTAAACTCTGTTTTCCGGCCTCGTTGGTTCCGCCATCGGTCATCGGAAGTTTGTAGTTGAATTACTGATGGATATTGTGAGACAAGCTGGGATGTTTTGTGGTTCATGAAAACATGGATGAAGGACAAATTTAAGGGGATCAAAATATCATGTCAGGCAAATCTTATATTAAAATGTGATACTTTCACATTATTCAGTCAAGTCTATTCACAGCTAGTTCTATAACATTGATGCCCATTTATATAGACCAGTCTTTGGTAGCTTCTTCCACCAAGGTGGGCAGGACATCCTCGACTCTTTCTCTCAAAAGTTGGCCAGTTTCGGGTGATTTATACTGGCTCATCTTTATATTGATGTATCCACCGACCTCGTCGAAAGCTTTAATTACGTAGTCCAGATCTTCTTTGGTCAATGCTGCTGATAAACACAGACGTACTCGACTACTAGCTAGTGGTGTGGCAGGGTAGCCGACAACCACAACGGCGATATTTCGCTCCAACATGAGACGCGAAAACATAGGCATTTTCGCTGGTTGGTACAGCATGACTGGAACAATAGGTGAGTCGGGGTGGCCTCCTGCAATGAACCCCAGTTTCCTTAGACCGAGACGGATATACCGCGAATTGAATGCAAGTCGTTTCAGCCGCTCAGCCCCTTCGCCAGGACGGATTTCTCCAGTAACAGTTTTCAGTGAAGACTGGATCTGGGCTAAAACCGGCGGTGTCACAGATTCTGCATAAACATCAGCCATATTATGAGCTCTAAGAGCAGTGATGATGTCTTTGTTACCGGCCACATAGCCACCGGTAGCACCAAAACTTTTGGTGAAAGTTCCCATCAATATGTCCACATTGGAAGGGTCAATGGAAAAATAATCGCATATGCCTTTTCCATTTGGACCCATTGCTCCAATGCTATGAGCTTCATCCATAAACAGGTAAAACTTATACTTTTCTCTAAGTTCCACAAGTTTTGGTAAATTACACATGGTTCCTTCCATACTGAATAAGCCTTCAACCACAACAAGAATCTTTTTCCAGGGGCGATGAGTCTTGGGTTGACCCTGGGAGATTTGTTCACGAAGCAGAGACTCCAGGGCATCCATGTCATTATGCCGGAATATCTTCAAAATCGCCCGAGAAATTCGTAACCCAGTTCTAATTGATGCATGGTTGAGCTCATCGCTAATGACCAGGCAGTGCTTGTCAAGAAAACTGCTGAAGATATTTGCGTTAGTAGCGTATCCCATAGAATAGATTAGAGCAGCTTCTTTTCCCACAAAGTCAGCCACAATTTGCTCGGTTTCAAGATGCATGTCAAGAGTACCACCAGAAGATCGTGAGTCAACAGCAACAATTCCCCTCTCCTTGACGGTATTTACAGCAGCAGAGGTGCATTGGCCAACAGACTGAGCAAAACCAAGGTAATTATAAGAAGAAAGATTTAGACAATCCCTGGTAGTACCGGGATATATAAAGCTATCATGATAATCTTCAGAATACCGGTCATAGACCGTGACATAACGGCCGGGAACACCGGTTGTTATACGATTGAAACAGTCAGCTAAACGGTGCTTCAATCTTCTCGTGTAAAAGGAATCAAAGTCGGAAAAATAGGCAGCATATCCGTCTGTTCCTTTCAAAGGGCGAGCTGAAGGAGCATCAATCAATTTATCCCAGAAATCCCTGACATGACCCACAATGTTCAACATTAAGTAGGAAATGTATGTGAATATGAATACAAAGTATCCCGGCAAATCTTCTTCCTCCTTGTCTAAACTGACACCTGGTGGATGATTCTGGGTATACAAGTACTCCTGGTGAGTTAACGGGCCAAATTCTCGAGCACTTAGTCCAATTCCTTCAGCGGATGCTTTGGAAACTACAGGACTAATTGTAGATAAGGCCTTTTTGCCTGACCGAGCGTTACTTTTTGTAGGCATGGCCAGGATGATAGGAGATCGGATAACGAGGAGAAATTGGCGAAATTTGGTGCGTTGTTTGAGCAGGGCCGGGTAACAAGGGGGGGATAGGGTTTGCATGGATGGAAATTATCGGATCATCTCCAGGGGTTTTTATTTTATTCAATGAATGTGATGATATATTGAAAAATAGGGTTGCTATCACTAAATAAAGTGATGATAATGGTGGAATTTCCGAAACTTGGATATACATTGTAACCATCACTGACCCATGTATCAGATTACCGTTGTAACCGGATCCCATACTATGAAATATAAATATCAACAAGAATGCATAATGACAATTCTGATGCTTGGCTTAGCGTTTACGACGAACAATCGCTGATACGGCAGCAATTCCTACAGCCAAGGCACCTCCAATGATGGCTACGCCAAGTAAGCCTTCTAGGAATGAGTTAGTATGAATAAAGAAACAGCCAAGGCCCAGTACAACAGCCAAGGCCCAGTACAACAGCCAAGACCAATACATAGTGTGTAAACGATGCACTATCTACCAGCCCTCCAAAACATTCTACTACTTACCCTGTGAAAGCTTGTCTTCTATAACCTGTCGGAGCTGGATGGCCTGATGACTGTCAGGCTCTATTTTCAGTAGAATATCACTGTATTTTCTTGCATTCGAATAATCCCCAAGCTTAAAACTGCCCAGGGCCAAATAATATAGACATTCTCTTCGTCGACCTGGAACGTCTTTGAATAACTCTGTGAGCAACTGAACGCCCAACCGTTGATCAGCAACATCATTGCTCTTCACCAAGCCCCAAGAATAGTTGAATTTGGTCTGCTGGCTAACATATTGGCCTTCACTGGTGAACTGTTTGCGAAGAGCTGCTAATTCTCCAGGAGAAAGTGGACTAGAAGGTTAGATGGCGGCAAAGAGATGATCAAAACCAAATAAAACATACGTATTAGCTTCCTCCAATGCTAAATTATTAGTAAAATCCATATAAAAATCTAAATATTCACTTCAAAACATACCTGGAAAATATTGTTCTTTGCCCATATGGAAGTTGCTAAGTTGATCACTTGGCTGATGGTGTTGGGAATAGCTTATAAGCTCATTGATTCCCTGGTGTTTGAATCCTTGTCAGCTATACACCAATTTGCATATTCAACCCTTTGAACTGAAATGGTCACCAACATTATGGGGCATTCCTTTCGAGGAAATTCCATTGTAAGAGTATGTAGGAGAAGATAGTCATAACTAGATATCTGCTAACGGTATTATAGATTGGATTGGCTTCCAAGATATTTGGCCTTGGACTCAAACAAGCCGGCATTATATGTTCGAAACTTGGAATATATCCCGGAATGAGAATGAACGAGCTTACAGAGCCCAAAGTTCTTTCTATTACAAAAGAGTTGTCTGGGATGCGCATTGGTAATGACTTGAAGAATGAGATTCTAGCCAATATTAGACTCAAACGACAGACTGGAAGCTATGCAGGCCGACGTCACCAAGCAGGGTATGTATATGAATATTTATTTCAGCAGGTTTGAATTGGAATTCTCAAGCCTGTCTTCTATTATATCCTCTCTAACAAACAGCCTTCCTGCTCGTGGTCAACGTACTAGAACAAATGCTCAAACTGCTAAGAAACTCAATAGAGTTAACCGACATTTCAAGCTTGAGTAAAGTTCAAAACTTCTGTAAATACATCATATATACATATATACGAATCTAATGATTTTATTATTATTATTTTATTATTTGTATTCTCTTCTCTCCCCTTTTGCTCAGCTTTTCATATTCCGATTTTTCATTACCCGGAAAATTTCAAATTTTTTTAGTTTTTCTCAAAAAAAAAATCTCTTAACTGACTCAATAGACAGACATGCTAGTTAAAACAGCAGCAGCAAGAGTCTGCTCTAACATGCGCTCTATAGACGGAAGTCTTCGAGCCATGTCTTTATATTCTACTAGGTCCTTGTTGCATAAAAGTTCAACCAGAAATTATAGACAATTTCACTCTTCTCAGAAAAATGGCAACCTCGAAAACGACTTCTCAGTTCGATCTACAGTGGTCCAATTACTTGATAATATCGGATCCAAGCAAGAGGTCGAGCAGTATCTTAAATATTTCACCTCAGTGGGCTCGCAACAGTTTGCTGTGATCAAGGTTGGTGGTGCTATCATCACTCAACAGCTCCAGGAACTAGCCAGTGCTCTGGCCTTTCTTTATCATGTAGGCTTATATCCTATTGTTCTACATGGTACTGGGCCTCAGATCAATGAAATCTTGGAACGAGAGGGTGTCGAGCCGGACTACATAGATGGAATTAGAATCACCGACTCCAAGACCATGAGTGTAGTTAGAAGATGCTTTCTAGACCAAAACCTCAAACTGGTCGAAGCTCTTGAATCCATGGGTGTTAGAACTCGTCCAATCACTGGCGGTGTTTTTCAAGCTGAGTATTTGGATCAGGCTAAGTATAAATTGGTTGGTCGAATCAGTGGTGTCAACAAACTTGCCATTGAATCGTCAATTAATGCCGGTGCTTTGCCAATTCTCACGTCTATGGCTGAAACTGCAGATGGACAGATCCTCAATGTGAATGCCGATGTCGCTGCCAGTGAGTTGGCTCGTGTCATAGAGCCTCTCAAGATTGTTTATCTAAATGAAAAAGGTGGTCTCTTCCATGGAGTTACCAAAGAAAAAATTAGCGTTATCAATCTCGATGAGGAATACGAAGGACTTATGAAAGAATCTTGGGTCAAATATGGTACTAAATTGAAGATAAAGGAGATTCATGACCTTCTCATGTATCTGCCGAGATCCTCTTCAGTTGCTATTATAGATGTCAATGATTTACAGAAGGAACTTTTCACTGATTCTGGCGCTGGAACAATGATCCGACGGGGCTATAAGTTATTTGGTCGTCAAGACTTGGACCAATTCCCTTCCAAGGAACTACTGCGAACTGCTCTTGAACGAGATCAAGATGTCAAGGACAACAAAATATCAGTGGCTTCTTATCTTAGATCTCTTGAAGGAACTAACTTCAAAGCATTCGGTGATGAGCCTTTGGAGGTCATTGCCGTTGTTAGATCCGATGTTGGCCCAGTTCCTGTATTGGACAAATTCGTTGCCAGTAAAAATGGCTGGTTGAACAATGTCACAGATAATGTGTGGTCTGCCATTACTAAGGAATATTCTCAATTGCAATGGGTTGTTCGTGAAGAGGATGAAAATGCAGGATGGCATTTTGCTAAAGCCGATGGATCATTTGCTAAAAATGGCCAGATTCTCTTCTGGTATGGTATCGATGATACAAATACCATCTCTGACATGATATCTGAATTCTCTAGAAAGACATTTTTGGCTAACGAATCTGCCGTGCCCAAAAACACAAAGAAGAGCTCTACAACCGGTATTTTCCAACAAGTGAGGAGTTTTTCGACTACCCGAAGCCGACGATCGGCCAACCCATCTCCTCCCTTGAAAGATGGTACTAATACCAAGCCCGCTAAGGTTGCTCTTATAGGTGCTAGAGGATATACCGGGCAGGCTCTGATTGAGCTGATTGGGTCTCATCCTTATTTGGAGATTTCTCATGTTTCGTCACGGGAGTTGGCTGGAAAGAAGCTTGAGGGCTATCGAAAGGGGGACATTTATTATTCCAACATACAAGTAGAAGACATAAAGCGATTGGAGGAGGATGGTGCCGTTGACGTATGGGTGATGGCACTTCCAAATGGTGTTTGCAAGCCATTTGTTGACGCCGTTGATAATGCAAAATCGGCAAAGAAATCGGTGATTATCGACCTTTCTGCAGATTACCGATTTGATGAATCTGGAGAATGGATTTATGGACTCCCCGAGTTGGCAAAATCAAGATCTCTAATTGCAAATGCCACAAAGATTTCAAATCCAGGTTGCTATGCTACTGCTGCTCAAGTCGCTTTGGCCCCTATATTGGAATATATTCCTGAGGATCAGCAGCCAGTTGTATTTGGTGTATCTGGCTATTCCGGGGCAGGCACTAAGCCATCTCCGAAAAATGACGTTAAGAACTTAAGCAACAACCTCATTCCTTACTCGTTAACTGATCATATACATGAGCGAGAAGTTTCTAAGCAGCTCAACAAGACAATTGCATTTACGCCTCATGTGGCACAGTGGTTTCAAGGCATTACACATACTATTTCGATACCTTTGAACGAAAAGTTGACTTCTCGAGATATTCGAAATATATATCAGGATAGATATGCAGGTGAAAAACTCATCACAGTCACTGGTGAAGCTCCAGTTGTTCGAGACATTTCGGGCAAGCATGGTGTTGTAGTTGGCGGATTTGGCGTCAACAAGAGACAGGACCGTGTCGTTGTTGTGGCTACTATTGATAATCTGCTCAAGGGAGCGGCTACTCAATGCCTACAGAATATCAATTTGGCGTTGGGATATGGAGAATATGACGGTATTCCTATTGATCCGGTTATTAGGGGTTAATTTGTGAAAATTATATCATAGAATTGTAACGTGTGTAATGTATGAAAGGCTATTTTTCTGGTTCTCTAAGCTGGCTCTAGTAATCTTCAACAAGGTGTGTTTCATCCAGCATTTCCAAGGCTGCTCCAAGAGTCCACCCTAAATCTCTTCCGTTAACCCTCTTTGCGACTTTGAGAGGCCGATAGAGGGGGATTCCATAGCCATGATGTAGAATTGCAAAAATAAACGATAGATCCAGGCAAAATTCTGGTCTATCTTCCAATTCTTGTATTGCTGAATCTGAAAATGACTGTTTCCACACATCGGGTCCGCGGCAGACTTTGTCGGTGATGCTCCTGATGAAATGCAAGTCTATAATGCCAGAATGATCAAACGACAAAAGCCTATCGTAGAAGTAGGAAAATATATATATATCTTCGCTTTCGAAAGTCTCCAGTAATGACGGCTGATGAACTCCGTTGAAGCCACAAGGATCATGAGAACAATATTGGTCGATATTGAGCATCTTGATGGCAATATCAATGCAAGCCTGGGCACCATTGGAAGCAGGTTCACCTGATACAGTCACAGGAACCATTACTGGAAACTTAGCATCAGGAGCAACATTAATAGTGACTGTACGTGTCTGGTCTGGTGCCAAGCATGGAGATAGTAGCTCTTGGTACTTATCGAGCCTAATATTTCCCGTATGACTATCGATTCCATTGATGCTCTCAGCAGTGAGTTTGTGAATAGTCTTTCTAGCTTCCATGAGACCATATCCAAGATGCGAATGCTGGTAAAGTAAGTAGTCTTGACCGCCAATTGTCAGATCGTAACGATGATCTCCAGGTACAACATCAGGATGACTGTGTCTATGGCCGAAATCAGGCTCAAAGACAATCTGCGTTGACCCTCCACCAAGATCAAATACTGCAGCAGTCTTTGGACGATCTCTAATGGTAGAGTTAGCACTGATATGGTGACCGATATTGTCCAATATATAGTTTACCTGGATCCAAGCATATACACCTTCCTCTCGACCATCTAGAACAGCCACAACCTCGTCATCTAACAAATTGAAGGGATATTTAGTTTCAATATGCTGTTTGACAGCAGTCAAAATGGAACTGCTCGCTTCTTTTCCTAGTAGGCGAAGTCCAGCCGTGGCTTTGACTGTAATGGGTGTATCAGCACGTTTCGACCATGGAACTGTTTCTACAGCGATTTCCAGTAAAGGATCGAGGCTCTGAGCAGCCAACAAAGGGTTTTCAGAGTATGCAGATAACCCAGGAATTACGTACTCAAAAGTCTCATCTTTGAGTTCAGGCTGGTTATCCAGACCCGTCTGAAAATGATATACATGGATCCGGCTTCCAGCAGATCCAGCATCTATAATGACTATATATTGGGATTTACTGGTGGAAAATTCTATATATTTAAACCAATTCCTTGCTAATATTACCGAGAGCACCAATATAACTAAAGAAAGTACTCCGGTGCATAGCTGCCAGAACCTCATCTGGCTGAGTGGAGGTTGAAATTTAGATGTTGCAATTTCACCGGCTTATCAATAACGTTTGACGAGGTTAGTTAGAGGGATTATGGACACTTGTTAAATATATATAATGAAATATACGTAAAATAATTTAAGAAGTAATTTATTTTCACTTTGTGTATCATTCATTTTTACCCGTTTACTGGCTGCAAGTTATCATAGTGAACTCACAGGCTAGAAATTGTATATTTACATTAAAATATATTGCATCTACTGCAGATATTTGCAATATCACCAAGCGTCAAAACCACTCGCACATATACTATTCAAAGAGGCAAAGATGCATGGCGGGCTATTGCGTCCTATTTGACGGCTGTTGTTGTTGCTGTTGCTGAGGAGGATAGCCCATTGGAGGAAGCCGTCCACCCAGTGCAGGGTCGAATTGAGGAGGTAAAGGACCACCAAAGAACGGAGGAGGAGGATGAGCAAATGGCTGTCCTTGCTGATACATCATAGGCGGAGGAGGATATGGGAGCATATCTGGAGGAAGGGGCCGACCATCCTTATCCACAAATAATCCTGGAGGCGGCGGTGGAAAGAAATCCCCAGGTATGCCCATTTGCTGCATTCCATCACCTGGCGATTGGAAATGTCCAGGATCGGCTGATGCTTGATGCCTAATTGAATCTGGGGAGCTCTGTATAAGCGATGGAGTAGCATCTTTTCCTTGGATACTTGGCGACGAAGACCCTTTACTGAGTAAACTTTCGAAGAATGCATCATCGCCGGGTTTCTTCTGCGGAGGCTCATGATGAGGAGCCACATGAACGGCTTTATGCTCGGGTGTTTCTGCAACAGACTGCCCAGAAGCCGGCTGGTCATTCCCAAGCATACTCATAATGCGATTGAACCCCTCTTTATCAGGATCATCATGACTCGTAGACCCCGTTCGTTTAGTGTGGGAATCTGTTGAAGCGGGCGCAGGCTGGGGTCCTCCACCAAAGAACTTGGAAAACCTACTGCCGTGATCAGCGTCACTTTTAGCATGACTAGTAGCAGAGGTGATATCAGTAGAGCTTGCTGATTTTGAGTTATCCCCACCCCAGATGGAAAAGAATCTGTCGACACCGGTGTTTCCCTGATCACTGGTCTTTCTGCTATCAGAAGTAGAGGCAGAGGAAGAAGCAGGGGCATCCGTGGAAAAGAAGTCATTTTCCTCATCGTAACTCTCGGAAATAGGATCAGGATCAGCTACTTCATAGCCCTGTTTTCTCAGCTCTTCGGCTCTCTGTTGGGCCTTCCATTGTTCAAACTCCTTAACGGTATGATTAGTGGACCCTCTACCAGCCCCAGCTTCAAGAGGAGCATCGTACCAAGAAGGAGTAGAATTATCATCATCATCGTTTTTCTCAAGCCCGAAAAAGCTCTTTGATTTGCCAGGAATTGGCATATCCCATTCAACTGACTCGTCCTGATTAGCGGCATGCTTCGACTGAGGCCGAGATTCCGACGTATACTCCTGACGTGCAGTACCTCGTTTCCGTATATCAGGGTGTTTTCTCACTCTAGTTACATTTAGATCGATGGTAGGTAAGTTTTTAGGAGTTTTTATCAAAGGTGAAGTGGCCAGCCCATGTAAAGTTTCTATGCTATAATAAACAGCTGCACCCTGAGGTTTGATTACCGCGATATCGGCAGCATTGTCCTCAGAATGCAGCTCTTCAGGTATTGAAAGTTTCGACGACGTAATTGTGGATATTATTATCAGGCTGTAACTGTTGATTGTTTTCTAGCCTTAAGCAAGATACTTGATGGAGTATTCATGGGCCAACGTAGGGTAATAGGCGTGATTTGTTGCAGAAAAACTGCCCCGAAACGTTCAAAGTTCAGCCATTCAATTTCACCCATGAGCAGGGGACCGTAGATTTCTTTACCCCTTGTCATTATTTCCACATATTCTTATCCAAGATCTCATGTTCCAAATGTCCTTTTTTCCAATAATGTCTTTATTTAGCAACGCCTGCTGATGTTTTTACTAAAAGTGGACTGGTTGTGACGGTTACTGCATTGAGCGTGGCTGGCCCAAATACGCACTTAAAGCCCAGCCACTCCCCAATCTCAGTGGCTCCACTGAACACATTGGCCCCTGACTGAGATCTGTATATTAAGTCCGCCCTCGCCATTTTGGTTTATGTGTCTTACCTGTGCGTCGTTGTGGTAGAGAATTGTGGCAGTTGTTGTTGAAGCCAAAGGTAGATCACTGTTTTTCACCATCTGAAACTTACTGTTGGCTCCTTTCGTCACTTTATAATACCGCCACTGAGTCTGGTGCTCGATAGAGCCTTTTTTTCTTTGACTTGGATATCATAATTTTTTTCTGTCACTCCTTTATTTAAAAAACCCTGACAACCCCCCGGTGCTTTTGGCTGTCTCATTCTTTAATATCTGACCAAATCCATCGTTACCTTCTATAATGGAATCTTCAGCAAAAGATTCAAGTCCTAAGGGCACTTTTAGAAGCTCAATTGCTTCCAACCGAAGAATGAAGAGCATTTTGCACAAGCGGTCCTCTAGAGATGTCAGGCGTGCAAATTCCGTCATTTCCATGGCTGCTCAAGAACGACCTCTCATTAACAAGGACGGTGATATTGTACCTCCCGTGCCGCCGAAATCTCCTCAATTGCTTGTTCGTCGGCCATCTTTGCATTCTACTTCGAGATCTTCGAATCCCGTCAAGCGACTTTTCCAGAGAATCTTTCGACTCAGGCGACGCAGTGCTAAACCGAGAAAGCTTCAGTATAAATATTCAAGGAATCAACTGAGCCAGAAAATGTCATTTGATATGCCTGGATATATTGATGCGAAGAAGAAAGACTTTAGAGAGTATATTATTAAACAAGCTGATATACTCTTGCTTAGGCCTGAAGTCAGAAGGAGAATCACAAAAGCAAAAGCATCTAGGCCCTCTCGTCGCAAGCAGAGTGGTGGAAATGTTTCACCATTAACTACTTCTCCTGAGGCTGTCGGCAAACAAGGCCGTAGTGGATCGGGATCTGCCAAACATAAGATGCCTGAACGAGGGCTGCCTCCTTCTAACAGGCAGAGAAGTAGCAAAGGAACCGGCAGTACTGGGTCACAGGGCAACTTTGATGAGAATTGGCCAACTTTGGATCCCAAAGCTAGTCAGCCTTATACCCCCCGGGCTATTAGCCCTGAACCTTTTGTACCATCCGATTTATCGCGCAAGAAGTCCGCTAGCTGGGAAACGAAACGGCAGCAGGAACGAGCAACTCGAGAAGCATCTGTGCGTCGATCTGCTAGTCGTGCCTCTAGAAAGCCGGTAATACCTGCCATCAAGCGGGTCAATGTATACGATTCTCAGGACCCTACTGTCTTATTGTCAAGATCAAACACCAAGAAGAGCACTCGCAGTGATGTATTTGAAAACGCCGATACGGTGGAATCTGCGCTCGACTTTGTTAACACATGGTCTACTTATCTGCGTCAGGCTATTGCTGTAAGAGTTTTATTACAACAGGAAATCAGAAACTGGGAGAATCAAGAAGCGCAGGAGTGGAGAATGGCTGGAGGGAACTTTGACGAAGAATCGGAGGCTGGACATGGCGGTGATTCAGATTCTGCTTCGTTATTTTCAGCATCTGCAGCTTCACCTATGACAAACTCGTCTGAAGTTTCCGATGAGGATTTTGAACAGCTATATTTTCCATCAGAAGTCTCTGATAAACCCGAAAGTTATATCTCGGAGCGAACTGGGCAGGAAGCATCTGAAACTGATGATGTGGTGGCTCTCAAGGTGGACCGGCCACCTTCTGGATTCAGTTTCAGTAATATGTTCAGAGATTCTTTTAGTCGACAACGAGTCTCGTCGAGATACTCTGTTTTGCTTGGCGAGGATGAAGAATCTTTGGTAGAACCAGAATCTATTATAGCGACCACAACAGTAGAAGGCTCTATGGAAACGGGTAAGGAGGAAGATGATGGCAGTGATTCTAGTCCATTGAAGAGGAAAGGCACAGTGAGCTCTAGATCTGTATCAGAAGCATTGACTGCTCCTCGTCCTTTGCCAGAGATACCTCTTTCTGGAAGAAGATCATCATCATCTCCGACGACCAGTTCAGGTGGTAATAAGGAGCCAGTGGGTATTAGACCTCGTATCCCTAGTCCCACAATTCCTGGTTCTGCTCTGCCTAGTTCTACTCAATCCAGCCCCAACATTCCTAGGGAAACAACTCGTTCCGAGACAGGCAAAATACTGGCGGAAATGTATCAGGAGCTCGATAAATTGCAGCAACGGTCGGTAGAAGTTAACAACATGGTTTCTGGTCAGGGTCGAGCAATGGTAAGGGAAGGGACAAATACCAACAGACAACGAATAGCAAGTTTTCATCCTTTGCCGGCTCTACCTGGAATTGCCAGCTCGACGTCGTCGTCTTTGATGCATGATCTTCATTTGACCGAAAGTGAAACAGAAGTCAAACGAGCCCCATCTGCCCTTGGGTTCCAAGATGCCCAAAGCGTCAGTTCAAGAAGCTCGTCAGCTTCAGCGGTCCCGTCGTCTCCAGCAGATAGTCAGCTTGGTCTGCGTCGTGGTGGAGGCAATAGACGAAGGTCTCGAGGCCTGGCTCGTCATATAAGCGTGGACTCGGCTTGGAGAACCACTGATTCCGAGGTTTCTTCTGTCGCATAAAAACGAGCTAAAACTTTTGCATTTCAATTCAATATTGGATGAAAAAAAATTCAAATATTGCTTTAATATTATATAATAACTAGTCTATTGAAAAATCCAAGTTACTAATATTCTAACTAATTGGCGACAAGGCGATCACCATTCCATTGTCTATGCCGTCTAACGACAGTGGCTTTCACACCTTTAGCATTATCCACTTTTTCATGTAAGGATGCAACGAAATCTCCAATGATACCAGTGTATAGTCGTCTATCACCATGTTGATAGAAACCTAAATGACCTCCAGAAGAACTGTTAACAAGATAAAGGTAAGGATTAGTGTTAACTTCACGATATGGCGTGACGATTTTATTAACAATTGGATCATCGTCGGCCATAAGAATCAAAAGAGGAGTTCTTACATTTCTGAGCCGATTAACGGGGGATGCACTTCGATAGTAGTCTGAAGAAGAGTCGAAGCCTACGATTCTGGTAGTGAACCTATCATCAAACTCGGCAACAGTTTTGGGAGCAGGAAGTTTGAGTTCTTCTTCGACCCAGTCCAGTTCCTTGAGTTCGTTCAAATTGTTTCTAACCAGCTTGAGGAGATTTGTAGCCATATGGTGGTCGTAAAAGGTTTTGCCAGCATATGAATTAGTTAAGAAAGCAGAAGCAAGAGCCATATCCCAAGGAGCACAGACAGAAACGGCACCGGAGATCTGAACATTATCGGCCTCCTGACCAATGTAATTAGCAAGAATTGCACCGCCAAGGGAGAAGCCAGCCAGGAAGATCTGGCGATCTGGTTGACACTTCTTGATATGCTCAACCAGCTGACGAATATCGTCAGTCATTACTGCGTTGAACAAACGAGGAGCAGTGATCTTAGTTCTAGAGCATCCTCGACTGTTGATAACAGCTACTCGGAAATCAGGGAAGTTTAGTTGCATATGATGCACTGTAGCTCTAACATAACCCTCCTGAGATCCACCTGACAACCCATGCAATAGAATCAAAATAGGTGCAGATTCATGGGGACTATCAAGCTTCAGCACGCTTTCAGGAGCCAAATATGTCGTACGACGAGGAAGTTTCTCGGCATTCACAGCTCCTACAGGGGTATGCTGAGCGGCCTCGGTCTTGTCTACAGCATCGTCTAGAACATAATCCACAGAAATAGTATCGCCAGATTTCCACTTGAAAAGTCTTCTACCATAGTGAACTTCGTATTTCGGACGAGAATTCTCAATGGAGACTTTTAGAGTTTGTAAATGGCCGTTTCCGAGGCCCAGCTCGTTCCAGTAGCTATGGCCATCTCTAGCACTGGGTACGTTGTTAGCAATGAAATCAGCCAAACTCGTCGTAGAGCCGTCCTTTAAGTGTACATCTGCAGTCTTCTCTGCGTGATATGCTTTGACGCTTGATTTCAACGAAAGTGGTAGAACGTTCATGGTGTCGGCAGTGTAAGTTGAAAAGCCAAGCGTACAAAACGATGAGCTCTGTATTGAACGACCGAGGTATTGGAATTGGTGGGTTTTTTTAAGCAATTTAATACATTTTTTTAAGATTCGGAAAATTCATTGAAAGACATCCATCAGAGACTTGTAAGCACTTTTTTCCATTATGACTGCGCACTGCTACATTATCACTGAGTCATCTTGGAAGGGCCATGGCTGAAAAATTCCTTCGCTATAAGTTTAAACCCGAGCTAATTTCTAAATCCACACAACAACTAACAGACGAGGCTGAGCAGGGAGTTGAGCGTCTCAGAACAATCAACTGAACTTATCCTTAGCTTAACGAGTTTTTATTGTATTTTATAGTCATCATGCTCCGATTCTTACGTCCTCTTGGAAGTGTTCCTAGGCATGTTCGGTTTTCTCACTATAATTCTGGGGAAAAACTGCCGAAAATCACCATTCCTCAACTTCATAAATTGAAAAAAGACAAGACTCCTATTTCTGTAATAACTGCTCATGATTTCATCTCGGGAACTCTCGCAGATAGATCTGGTGTTGACGTTGTTCTAGTTGGTGATTCTCTGGCCATGGTAGCTATGGGCCAACCAAATACAAACGAGATTGATCTCGACGAAATGGTTTATCATGTAAGAGCTGTTTCTCGAGGAGTTAAACGGGCATTCCTAGTTGGTGATCTCCCGTTTGGATCGTACGAAATATCTCCTGAACAGGCGCATTCTTCGGCTCTAAAGATGATCAAAGGCGGGTTTGCCGAGGCCGTCAAGTTCGAAGGAGGCATAGAAATGGCTCCAACTATACGCAAGCTGACTCAAAATGGAATTCCTGTACTGTCTCATATTGGATTGACTCCTCAGAGACAATCATCTTTGGGTGGCTTTAAAGTGCAGGGTAGATCAGCCAAATCAGCCTTGTCCATACTGCAAGATGCATTGGCAGTGGAAGAGGCAGGTGCTTTTGCTGTAGTAATAGAAGCGGTTCCTGATCGTGTGGGTGATTTTATAACTCAAAGACTCAAGATCCCTACAATTGGAATTGGTGCTGGACCGAAGACTTCTGGCCAAGTTTTGGTACAACTGGATATGCTGGGCGGATTCGACGCTTTTGTTCCGAAATTCCTAAAAAAGTACTCTGATTATTTGAATATTAATGTGGATGCTATAAAGAGATATTCTGAGGAAGTTAAAGCCAGTCAATTCCCTGCCAAGGAGCATTGTTATACTATTAGTGATGAAGAGTTTGCCAAGTTTGAGCAGGCAGTGGAGCAGGAATATGGAAAAAAAGTGTAAATAACGGACACAAGTCACCAAGAATGGGTTCATATCTAAACTCACATAACACAAATCATCATGTACATTATTCTTCTATAGCTATATCTAAAAGTCATTTAACTAGCCATATCTCTTGTAGCAACATCTAAAATCATTTCTCGTAGCAGTGCATCTTTATACTCACTGCAAAAGTAATGCATTTCCATCTCTGATTTCCCTTGGTGGTTCCGATTTGTTTTCCGAGTCTATATCAAACACCAATGTTCGGCCAAATTCTGGAGCAATGACATCGTTGACGAGATGCTCGCTGCTGGCCACTTCATGTAGCGTATCACGGGGTTCCAAGTAATGCTCATCACTCATGATAAAAGTTCCCCAATGAACGCCTACCATTTTTTCGGCACCAATGTCTTTCATTACCTGAACTGCTTCAAATGGATCGGTATGCTGTGGCCTGAGATGCCAACTAGGCACATAAGCTCCACATGGCAACATAGCAACTTTTGGACCTGTGCTGAAATATCGCCGTATTCCCTGGAAAAGCTCTGCAGAGTACCCAGTGTCACCAGCATGATAAAAGACCGGCTTGTTGTTCTTTAACAGCATGAAAGAGCCCCACAACGTCAGATTCGAATCAACCAAAGCCCTTCCAGACCAATGCATGGCAGGAGTACACACGACTCTCCAGTCATCACCAAGTTTGTTTGGTATACTTGTTCCCTGCCACCAGTCCAGTTCTATGATGTTGGTAATGCCATGTTTTCGCAAATGAGAGCCAACGCCCAATGGAACTATCCAAAGAGCACTATTTCCCACCTTACGAGATGCATCCAAGTCCAAATGATCAGGATGATCATGAGAGACAAGGACAAGGTCGATTTTGGGCAGATCAGCCACATCGCATGGAGGAGGCTTGATTCGTTTAGGACCAACGACCGGGTTGACCAAATGTGAGCCAAAGCAAGGATCAGTCAGGATATTTAAGCCGGGGACTTGAACAAATGCACAGCTTTGGCCAATCCAAGTGAGCGTCAGACGAGAATCGACCGGCGGAACTTGATCAGCAGGCTTTGACGCCAACTTTGACTGAGCCACCGTCTGAAGCAAAAGATCGAAATCCGGCCTTCTTGTAGGCAACGCAGCAGCCAACTCATCCAAGTTGACAGGAACACCGCCTCGTGGACGAGCATGAAATAGTTCCTTGATCCGTAGAAAGGTGAACTCAAACAACGTCTGATTTCTATACTGCGGAAACGGATTTACAAACTTTCCTCCAACCTCCAAGCTCGCATATTGTTTCTGAGTATTATCAGGAGGCTCAAACCGGGCTTCTCGGCGACCAATCTCTCGACTGGTTGCTATTTGAATATATCCGGCATAGGCAGAATACGCAGCGACTATCCCCAGACTCGCCTTCAACTTATACTTCATCAGAAAAGTAGGGATACGCCGCAAACAAGCAGCAACTATATCTATTAGCCGAGAAATCTCGCTGGTTGTTGGTGTTTATGGCTGCCGGGTTGGGCTAATCGAGACTTTTTTCTTTAATTTACCAGCCTTTGACGTACCAACCACCTTAAACTTTGATAGCCATGGCACCTCGTAAAGGCACAACAGCAGCAAAGAACGCACACCAGAGCCGTATAGGCGATGTATTTAGGACGGCTAAGCCAAAGGCTCATTTGACAGGCAAGGAAAAAGGGAAATTGGTGCCTAAGGCTAAAGATATCAAACAAGATAGCAAAGATATCAAGCCAGACCACAAGGAAAACAAGCATGATGACAAGGAAATCAAGCATGAAGCCTCCAAGGACCAGTTGGAACCTGAAAGCAGAAAATATACAAAGATTCTGAAAGAATTGACAGCAAATGACATTGCTGAGCCTAGTAAGTGTTGTGATCTGTATATATATGTTTGTTTTACTTTATACTAATTGCCCCCTCCCTTTTTAGTCCATCAAGATAATTTAAATACCGTAGATAAGCTTTTGAAACAATTCGATCTCCATGCAGAATACGGCCCAATTGCTGGAATTAGCCGTTTGGATCGGTGGAATCGTGCTGATAAGCTGGGTCTCAATCCTCCCTTGGTTGTCAAGGAGATTCTCCAAACTCAACAAGGCATGACTGAGCCTCGATACAAACAAAGCTTTGTAGATGAATATTTATAGGTAGTGCAAGACATATTTAGCCAGTTATCAATTTATAGTCCTGTACTATAGAATGCAAGACATGTTTAACTTGGGGCCATTCACTCGTCCAACTGTTCCAATGTCACCTTGCGTTGAACGGGCTCCGTAGACTTGGTTTCTGCCGACGTACTACCAGATTCCTCCTTTATTTCAGTGATTCTCTCCTCTGGCTTCTTGCCTGCCGCCTGCTGCTGCTGCTGAAGAGCCTTCTGGGCGATTTTTCCTATTTCCACTTGCATCATCTTCTGCATCTCCTGCTTTAGAGTCATATCAACCTGTTGACGCTGCTCTGGTGTTTTAGGAGCTTGTGGAGAATTCATGATATTCTGTGCAAGCATGGCAATATGCGCTTTTATTTGAGTCACCTTCTCGTTGGCCTCCTTCTGCTGCTCAGGTGATAGTGTGACTTGGATAGTATTCTGATCGGCAGGTGCAGGTCGGGCCGTCGTCTGATTACCGCCACTCTGGCCTGATTTCTTCAATTTTCTCTCCTTCTTGAGCCTTTTCTTCTCCTTTTGTTGTTTTATTTGAGCGCTTCTTTCTGCAGCCAAACTTTGCAATTGATCACTAAACGCATAAACTGGCTTGAAACTATCAATGACACCCACGTCCTCAAAGAGATTTGGAAACAGCCAAAACGTTCTTTTGCTCACCAGCCATGAAAGACAGAATATAATTAGCCTGACTATAGATAAGCCAAAGAATACTCCAACAAGCCCAAGCATACCCATGGAAAGGTACCATACACCAATGCGCATCTTGATGGGCCACAAAGGGAACAAAACCACAGCAAACACCACAGCCACAATGCCAATTCCAAATATATACGTTGATAGCTTTACTGGCTCATAGAACCAAACATAATAATCATCATCGCCGAGCTCTTGTTTGGCAGCAATTCGTAAAACTGGGACCCCAGCAGCCGGTTTCTGACCAAGGGACAGAGCTTCTTGAGTCTCCAATTTCTCGACATTAAAAGCCAATCTGTTGATGGGAAACTGGCGCAAGATATTCAATGCGTCATTTTTCGAGTTAATTGCAGGCATATTAGCCGTCTTCTGCTGCTTCTTCTTGTACTCGTCACTCTGTAATGCTCGAATTGCTCTCTTGACACGCCAGAATTGCTGTCTTTGACCATTTAAAAAGCCCTCACGCTGCTTCAACAGATCATGATGCCGCAGATACTTGGCAACTGCCAGCAAGCCCGGATCAACTGTTTGCAAGTTTGGAGGTCCAACTGCTATTTGAGACATGATATTTAGGGTACTTTGTCAAGAAAACTCAGTTGGTGACGTACCCAAAAGGAGAAACAGAGTTGGAAGGTCACGTGACTGAAAACATGATAAATATGATTGATTCTATCAATTAGTATACTTTATTGCCGCAATTTATAATTTATTATTGCTGATTTCTAATTTGTTTCAGAAAATACCACTTTTCTCCTTGAACAAACCACAAATCCTCCAATTGCTCGTTAAGTATTTAAACTCAAAGTTGAACTCAATCCATCTAAGGTTTACCATCAGGCCTCAAACATACCCATTACAACTTATACAAACTAGAAATATACAAAATCCAAATCCATTGAAATCCACTATAAATCTCTTAATATGCCCTTAATATCAAAATATCAATCGCTACTTTATATCCCTGTTGCTCTTCTCCAACCCTCGTACTTCTTCCCCAGCTCCCAAGCCATCCAAACCTTCCATCGTCTTTTGCATCGAAGATCATGACGGATGTTCGACGACTACCGGCGCATTTAGCGGAGTTTTTTGACCCTCCAAAGCCTCTGAAATATATAGAACCAAATGACTATGCCCCAGAAAAACGAAGCACCATTAATGTCTCGTCGACAGCCGACATACTTGCATTTGCCAGAGAGAATCAACTAACTAATGACAACTATACACCAACAGACTCGTGGTATCAGGTCCAACAGAGAGAAAAACGAGAGAAAAGGAAACAGAATGAAGAGCATTTGAAAAAAGCCATTGAAGAGTGGGATCCAAAGGCCGATCCTCATATAAGAGGTGATCCTTTCACGACTATCATCATTGCCCGACTTTCCTATACTGTAACAGAAGAGGATCTAGGCTTAGAATGCGGTCGATTTGGGCCAATAGAACGGATCCGTATAGTACGAGATGAAAATCAAAAGCCCCGAGGTTACGCTTTTATTGTGTTCTCTCGTGAAAAAGATGCAAGAAGTGCCCTTAGAGAACTTAATGGACATGTTCTCAAGGGCAGAAAAGTCATTGCCGATGTCGAAAGGGGTAGATCAGTTAAGGACTGGAAACCTAGACGTCTCGGTGGAGGAAAAGGTGGTCGTACATATACAGGGCCGAAGACGTTTGAAAACTACCGTTCAAGGCTCGAAAAGAATGATTATCGAAATAGTAGTCAGAGACGTCCACCACCGAATCGAGGCCGTCCTACATATGACCGACCGGCTAAAAAATTCGATAGAGGTAACGATAGAGGTGGTTATGACTCAAAATATGGTTCAGATAGAGGTGGTTATGATTCAAAATATGGTTCACGGCCAAGATATGAGAAAGATACCCCTCACAGCGATTCAGGCGATAGATATCGACCGCCATACCGAGATAGGCCTCGTGAATATAGCCCTTCACGGGCTGCTGGCCAGTACTACTAGCTGAAACTCATGTAATATTATTTTTTAGTATACGATTATCGTATCTATGTCTATCATATCTCATGCATACCATCTCTAAGTATAAATATCAACGGAAATTAGTATATTGCATTTAATTTCCATCCCGTAGCATAAATCCGGGCAGCAGCAAATAAAAGCGCACCAGCTAAGTATATCGCACCTGAAAATATAATCAAACTGTCCCATTGGGCTGCACTACCTAAGAGAGCTCCAGCTATAGGCAGTCCAAAGAGGCAAGCAAAACTAACACAAAAGTATGTCGTTCCATATCTTTTACCATAATCTTCAGTTCGACAAACCTGTGATATACATACAGGAGTTAAACATATGCCAGTACCACTCCAGAAGCCAAACATGCAAGCAAATGCAATCATGGCACCTCTGTTAGTTCCAGAAGGCAGCCAGATTGCAAAACAAGATATCGCACAGATCAAAGCCGTACAAACCATGACATTAAACCTACCCCATTTATCAGCAGCGTATCCAGGAATTCCCCGACCAAACACCGACAGGCCATTGAGAATAGGCAGAAGTTGGTAACTAAAGGTGGTGCTTACACCTTTGTCTAAAGCATAAGATGTGATATAAGTAATAGGAATAAAGAGAGCAAATTCAATAAAAAAGGTGGCAACAGTAGTCAAGAGATAGAGTTTATCTTTGAACGCCTTAACATCAATTGTTGCTGATTTGACTTTCCTTTTAGATATTACTTCTCTTCCATCAATAGTTTCGCCATTTTCTGTAGTAGGAAATCTGGTCTTGAGAGTAGCAAAAGATAGAACACAAAGAGCTAGAAGAATGAAAGCTACTACCCTTATAGACCATCCGAACCCGATCTTTTGTACCATGGAATTCAACGCCAATGGAAATATAACACCGCCAACAGCCCCGCCAGTTAGAGCAATTCCAGTTGCAAGCCCTCTTCTTTTATAAAACCAATGCCCAATAACAGCTACACTTGGAGTAAATACCAGAGATGAAGCGAGACCACCCAATACACCGAACGCAAGCGCAAACTGCCAATACTCGGAGCAAATGCTGACCATGAATATTGACAAGACTATACCGATATTGCCAGGGATCATGACCCAATACAGTCCATAAGTATCAAAGATGGGGCCTACTTGTACACCGCCGAAGAAAAATAAAAACATATATATGCTGAAAATCCATGAAATCTTGCTCTCACTGTAACCCTTGAGCTGATGGTCTCCGACATAAGCCTGAAGATACCCGATACTATTGTAAACACCAAACGTACTTATCATTGAGCACCAAGATCCAAAGACGACCAGCCAAGCTTGCACTCCGCCTTCAGGATATGTTTTGAATACGCTATCTGTATTTTCTGCGGCTTGCTGATCAGCCAGATCATCATTGTCTGACTCATTAGCTGCTTCGCTAGTGATCTCCCTTCGTTGCAATAAATTACTATGAGTACTGCGTGATTCAGAGTTCACTTTACTCAGTGTAGACAACTCGACGCTCATTGCTCTTGGTTTTGAGCCTGTGCCTGGGGTATGCGTCGGAGGGAAGAAATTGAAGATTCGCAACCAGGGCAGGGCGGCATACCGCGGCAGTGAAAAATCATGAAAAACAGAAATGATCGGCCACTTACAGGATAGACCGAATCATCCGCCAAATAAAATATTGCTCAATATTGACTATAATAATCAAAAACAGATTTATTACTGGTATTAGCTATCATTGGAGCGAGTTGGGGCCAATCACAAAGGGCTCTTTAAGACTAACAAAGTGAATCCAAAACAATCACCTCAATTCATATAAAAATCATGAAAGATCATCAATTTTTATATACTTGATATTTCAATATTATTTCTTTTACGAATATCCAGCTGTTTGTTGGCCTATCTAGTGCGGCTGAAATTTTTTTTTTCATATATATATTTTTCCCCGGCTTCATGGCCCTCTCTATCTAACAATGTCTAAGGCACCATCAATTAGATCTTATACGTCGACGTTGAAATCGTCCAAACTCGGGACAAAAAAGTATTGGGAGGAATTCTATGAGGTGGAGAAAACCAATTTCAAAAACAATAAAAGGGATATGGGTGAAAGCTGGTTTTCCGAAGACGATGCAGAGCACAAATTGGTTGACTTCTTGCAGAGCAGAGAAGGTACCTTACCGTCAGTAAATTACCACGAAAGTCGAATTGGCGATCTTGGAACTGGAAATGGCCGTCTACTGTTTGCCTTAAGAGACGCAGGGTTTGTGGGAGAGTTGGTTGGTATGGACTATTCACAAAATGCCGTTGATTTGGCTACCTCCATCTGCCGGGAGCTCGGATACCACAATTTGGAGTTTGTAAGATGGAATTTCTTGATCCAAGATAATTTCAGCTATGGATTGACTTTTGATATACTTCTCGATAAAGGCACTTTGGATGCTATTGCGTTATCTGACAAGAAATATGGTACTTATGATTCTGTCACTCAATACTGTAAGCAGATCAAAGGCATGGTAAACCCAGGAGGTCTTTTGATAATCACATCATGTAATTTCACTGCAGGCGAACTCATGACTATGATCGCTAGCGATGGTATATTTGATATCTGGGAAACTTTGCATTATCCTTCATTTACTTTTGGCGGAGTTAAAGGTGAAACTCTTGCAACTGTAGCCTTTATTTACTCATCTCCTTATTAAACTGGTTGTCACTTTCATATAATAAATTCAAATAATCATCACTCGCTTTGAATTAAATCATTGATGGCCTCATGTAGTTCGGCCGCCGTTGATTCACTTCCGACTTTGAAGGCAAATTGCACGGGCTTATCTCCCTCAACAGCCGTTATTCGTACAAATTTCTCGCTTGCAAACGAGCTAGTCATGCCCTTTGTTAATTCCATACTGTTTAGTAGCGGCAGGTTTAAAATCACTCGCAGAGACCCGTCTGATCTCATTACAATGCGTGCTTTGCCCTTACTTTCATTTATATGCACTGGACCAACGCCTCTTTCTCTCCAAGTCAACTTCTCTTCAGTGAAATCCATGGCATATAATCGCGCTCGACATGAATAAACCGATGTTTCTGATTCCTCGCCTGTTTCTACAACTTTCTCTTTAATATGTGGATTCTCCTCCTTGACTTGTCCAATCACTGGCACTTCTTTGTCAGGTATTGCAGGTGTTTTTTCATGCAGTTTCACAGTACTTGATTCAAAGATATTCGGAGTCGATGTCGTTAATGGGGTCGATGTAAAGCTGGAACCAAATATTGAATCTGAGCCAAATACCTTTTCACCAGAGCTGGATCCATTTGAGCCATTATCTGCTGCTCCAAAATCAACTGTGGTTGTTTTTGCTGGCCAAGCTCCAGAACCAAAGGTTGCACCTGATCCAAATATTTTGGCTTCTGGCTTCTCAGCATGTTCCTTTTTACTGGCTGGACTGCTTTTGGCAGATGAAGAGGCTGTATCATTGGTTCCAGGCTCCTTCTCTTCCTTAGATTCTGCCTTATCACTGGTATCCTTCTTATCATTTTCAACAGGCTGTTTTGTTTCCTTTTCAGCCGATTCAGCCTCAGACGTCTGTTCGTCCTTTTCCACAGTATCAGATTTAGACTCGCTGGGCTTTTCATGCTCTTCAGAGACTTTTGATTCGTCAGAGGCATTTTCCGGCTTTTCCGGCTCCTCTGAATGATTTCCCTCATTCTTTAACTCCACAGACTCCTCTGATTCACCCTCCTCACTATTATCTTCAGAACTAGATTCTGGCGTTTCTTTGCTCACTGCATCGCCATGTTCGTGTCCAACAGCAGAAACTGATTGGTCATCTTTCTTTTCATCAGCGACGTCATTTCTAGGCCGTTTGAATGCCAATTGCTCGGCATCCGAATCCGACTGCCCCTGCTCTTCGTGCTTGCGTTTACTAGGAATTTCTACCATGAAAACTAGTTGATAGCTCAAGAAAGTGATGATCCCAAAATGACGCGGGATGGACAAATACGAAAAAGTGAGCCAGTAGAGCGGACGAGCAGCAAAGGAGGGCAATATTGCAAAATATCTTACAAAAGATCATATGAACTGTATTGATTTATTTCATTCAAATGATTGCTCAAAAACTATTTGAATACTATTCTTTACGGTGTTTCTCTATGCTAGATCATTGCACGGCTGGAGAGTGCGGCTACACGCCGAATATCGTAAAGTAAACAAACCTACCAAGCAGTGTCCTTGACGCTTAGAAACTCTGCTTTGAACTATATACAATGACGAAATTGCCGGTATATTTACGGTTGAAACCACATGATGGAAAATCCAAAGCAGAGCAGTTTTTGAAAGTCAGTGAATCTCAGTCTGAGGACAATTTCACAAGACAGGTGATTGTGGATCCCCCTAAGAACAGCCGGTATAAGGCTGAAGAAGTGTTTAGTTTTAATGGCCTGTTTGAAGGATCTGCAAACCAAGCTGATATATTTCAAGGCGCTGTCATTCCTCTAGTAGAAAACGTTGCCAAGGGGCTAGGCGATGGACTTCTGTTTGCCATGGGTGCATCTGGCTCAGGGAAGAGCCATACAGTTCTGGGCCGAAAAAAGGACCCAGGAATGGTTCAATTTGCCCTGTCTACTCTTTTCCGTTCATTCGAGGGGAAACTTGCAGAATATGAAGATGTAGAGGCGCTCAGTGACAAGCAGTTCCCAGATCGAACTTCGTCAGCGACAGAAGCTGGCATTATGCTCGACTGGAAACAAACACCGAAATCCGACCCTAAGGGGTTAACTTGCATTGATAATACTCCGACACTGTCATCATTGCCTGAAGATTGCACATATGCTATTTATTTGTCAATGATTGAGGTTTATAACGATCGGGTGTTTGATCTTCTGGATGATATTTCTAATCATACCAATCCTCACAAATGCGCATTACCAATCAAAACCGACTCGAAAACAGGCAAAATATTCGTTTCAAATCTAAAGAAGATTTATACAGCCGACAACCTCGAAGCTACAAGAACAATAGAGCAGGGTCTTACTCGGCGAACTGTGCATTCAACTGGGTCCAATCTCACATCCAGCAGGTCGCATGCATTTGTTTGCATTGAAGTCAAGCGTATCGAGTCAAAGCGAGGTAGACGCACATTAAGTACTGCGACTTTGACATTAGTGGATCTTGCTGGGTCTGAACGAATCAAGGTATCCAAGACGAATGGCCATAGATATGTGGAGAGTTGTGCCATTAACAAGTCGCTAATGTTACTTGGCCAATGCTTGCAGAGACAGAGAGACCGCGAACTACAAGGATCGAATCTTACTAAGATGGATTCTTCTATCTTTAGAAACAGCAAGCTTACTCAATTGCTTCTGTCGAATGCATTTAACAGCCAATTGTCTCAAAAGTCAGTGCTTCTTGTCAATATTGATCCGCATGGCGAATTCAGCTCAGCTTCACAAATTTTAAGGTACTCGGCACTGGCTAGACAGGTGTCTGTGCCAAAAACAAGAATCACATCTTTGAACAGAATCGCTTCAACGGCATCTGCCCGTAACGTGTCCGGCTCATCGACATCCAGTGAGTCAAGTTCTAGGACAGCTTCGACGTCCAGTTCAGCTACTTCTGTATCCAGCAACTCTAGTCGTGTTGCAAGTAATAGTAAAGAAGGAGCTACAGATGAGAAATACCATGAGAAAATACTGGCATTGGAGCGATTAGTGGAAGATCTCCAGGATCAGCTGGAACAGGCCGACCACCGTTGCTTGACAATTGAGGAACAAGTGCGACAAGAAATGGCCGATCGTATGGAGCAACAAATGCAACGACTACAAAGCGAATTTAGGGCCATGATGGAGCTAGAAAACGACCGGGGCCAGGAGTATACAGACCGAAAGCTGGAGTTATTAAGACAGTTGGACATGCCATCAGCACCTTCTACTGAAGCATACGAAATGTCTTTCGACAGTATATAGTTATACAAAAACGGCCCGCTTTGCCAAATATCAATTGCATCAATTTATACCGTTCG
Organism: Casaregolazyma patagonica; assembly: GCA_030580475.1. Lineage (NCBI taxonomy): Eukaryota > Fungi > Ascomycota > Dipodascomycetes > Dipodascales > Trichomonascaceae > Casaregolazyma > Casaregolazyma patagonica. The sequence goes on from JAKTSZ010000004.1 coordinate 278,575, forward strand.
TCTGTCAGACATGTACCTGACTATTGCACCTTGACCAGTAACATCAATAGTTTTTTCGAACCAGGCTAGCAAAATGCCGCCATTTCCATGCGAATGCCCCGTAGATGACGCCATTCCTTTATAAATATATTTGATAAGTGTGCTTTGGTCCTCTCCACTAAGAGATTCCACCAGAGACGTAATATTAGTAGCTCTAACAGCTGTAAGAACATCCAAAACTGTCTTGAGATTCAAATCCTTGACCTCATCGCTTGATCCATATGGAGGATTGCTTAAGGCTGTTTGAAGAGCTCCTGAATAATCGCCTTTACTGATTAATGCCCTCACCTGCTGAGCTGTAGCTTGGACATCACTGGCATTGGCTGGCGGATAATCTGATTCTAAATCTTCCTTAGAAAGACCTCCTTCAGGGTCCAGAGCATCTATATCGATTTTTCGGAAATTATAATATGCCATGATGTTGAGACAATTTCAGGTCTTTAGTTGTTGTTGACGTTGTTAAATGGGCTTCCCGGGTGAGGTGAAATCTTGGAGAGTTGGAAAAAAATATTATACCTTAATATCAACGAGAATATCTACTGGAGATTTCAGCACCACTCGTATGGCTCTGGAGACGGAGTTTACTACCTCGGAACAGCTGACTCGGTTTCTACGCCGTAAGGACGAAAAAGCTGGTATTTTGCTAGATGTCGGCGAGAAACTGTTCCGTGGAGAACTCGATGTCTATCTTCCTAAGAAGAATTTGATCCTAATTGACTGGATTTTCGATAAGTTACAGTCTGATAGACAATGGAGGCTTTATAGAAGGTCCTGGACGTTATTGACCTTGTTATCGCAGAATTTAGACAGCGAAATGGTATCGAGATCATATGGCAATCATAACTTTGGATCTGCTTTGGCTGCTAGTTTTCAAGACATTGAGAATTCTAAACTGGATACCAGTACTTTACTGGATCTACTAGATGCTATTAAAGAGTGTATATTGGTATTTTCTATGCCTATAGGAAACCCCAATCTGCTCCAGAAGTTCTTCATACTGTCGGCATGGCTTATACATAATGAGCATTCTTCAGTATTGAAATCACCTCGGTTCAACGGTCTAGTATCTGCATTATCTCAGCATGCTACAAGTAGATCATCCGTGCCTATCAAAAGCTATCTCGCTTTACTTTGTTCAAAGGACATTTCTGATGCTCTCCGATCTCTGATTCAGGATGTTTTCTTACTGCATTTTAAAGCTCTTCCTTCTGGAGGCCATTTTATTTCTAAATCAGACATCGAAGGTGTTTCAAATCCTGTCACTGCTATTTCTGACCTGTTTCTTATGATCATCTCAAATACAAAGTCATCCTCTTCTAATATCCAACAAGTATTTGAGCAGCTTATAACTACATGCCCCGAAGCGACCTCCGGCCTTCTCGAACTAATGGCTCGCTTTAAACTCTCTTTGAAGGAAGATTTGCTGAAAAAGCTGATATCTCCGAATATCGACATCTTACACAGTATATTGGTGCTCAATGGTGACGTTGTGTTGAGTTCTGATTTGGACGTGTTCCATATGCCAGAAGCTGACCAGAAACTAGCGAGTCTAGTTATCGCATTTTTTTCCAACTCTAGGAAGATGAATACATTTTTGGAGTCTTGGTATAGCTCTGATTCCGAAAGTGTATGGAGAAGTGACCAATCCCATCAGGCAATTGTAGCATCTTTGACTCATCTTTCTTCTTATCAAATGCGACAATACTTGGAAAACTTCAAGACAAAAGAAGAAGTACTTATGGTTCTGGTGAAGAGCCTTAGTGAAGCTTCTAATAATATTGTGACACAAGCTCCTCTTATTCAGATAGCTACACATTGTACTGACTGGCAATTAAAGTTCAATATTCTTTCCCTAGGAAGAGAAATTGTGGATGCTGCGCATGTGGATATTCTGAGGAAAGCCAAAATTTCCAATATTCAACAAAACGACTTGTACTGGTTTGTTCAAACAGTATTTCGTATACGCGAATTGCATGAAACGCCGTTATTTGAAAGCGTGGTGGCCGACATTATTACGAACAACTCTGAATTGTACATGGATAGTATTTCTTCGCGCTGGTTCATTCTCATCAACTATAGCTGTTCCAAGGAAGTCATAGATCATATTGGTGCTTCCTTCACGAAGAGTAGATCTTCACTTAAAAAACTGGCGAGTCTTGCGGATCGACCTCTGTTTTATGAGCAATCCAATTTATTTCACTCTGTTCTTCGGCATTTATTACAGTGTTTGAGTGATTTAGACAAGGAAGATCTTTGTTTATCAATCTTCTTGAAAATTCCTTTAGTCGTGCTTCCCAAAGGTTCTCGTATTGCGATTCTGGATGAGCTTTCAAGCAGCATCACTAGGAATACTCACCTCAAATTGCAAGTCATACTCCAGTTAGTGCATTTGTCGACTCCTCAATCGGTTATCGAATCCGATGCTTTACAACTCATTAAAGCATTTGAAATATCACAGGCCATCGATCAGTTAAATATCCTGGCCAAAGAGTTGTTGTCAACTGTTGTTACAAGAAAAATTGCAGCAAATGATGATGACTCCAAAAAATACATAAAGAGCATTGTTTCATACGTCAAAAGTGGTATGACAAAAAAGAATGTCAGTCTAGCTGTTCTCAAGGCTGGTTGTGTTCTTGCTCAATTCAATCAGACAGTGAAAGACAATCTCACAGCTGTTCTTTCAAAAACGCAGGTATCTGCATCTTTGCTTCCCTACATGAGCGATATTCCTGTAGATGGCCTGAAAAGACTCAAGTCTAGGATATCAGAGATGTTTTCAGATGGGTACCCATGCTTCAATCTGCTGTGCATCCTCAGTGACGGCTACGACGATCTGCTTTCTCTTGTAGCATTATATTCCCAGATTGACCAGGAAAATAAGACTGTGGAAATTGATTTATGCCTCGTATCAGCTTTGGAGGCCTGTTCCGAATCGGAACTCAACAGCATTCTCCGCCAATTGATCTCGGGTGCGTTTCAAACGAAAGATCCAGGAATATTTCGGGCCATATACCTGCTCAGTAGGGCTCTTCCTACGAAAGAAAATGAGACGGCAGCTAAATTATTTACAGAATTTATTTGCCTGGCGGTACGAGAGGAAGCTGGAATCACAGGAGACGAAATGATTTGGGCTGTCTCTGCAGCTCATCATCTTCTCAAGGAACGAACTTGGGTAATAAGCCAGTTTTTGCTTGAGACTATTATTGCCCTTGTGAATGTCTGTTCTAAGGATCATTCAAGGTGCTCAGAAGTGTTGTTTGTAGAATTGTGCCAGACCATGTCATCAATTCTACTGTTTCATCGACACCGTCTTAATGGTAGATACCATCTGATCATATACACATTTTGCAGTCTGTTACGAGTGCTGGCTCATTATAAAAATGTTACAGCTTGCTCACGGACATTTTCACGGCTTCTGAACAATCTTTGCGAACCTCCTATTAGAGCCATCCGAGAAAGAAGCGGGTTCAACAGCCTGATATCTGCTGCTAGTATTGCCAAACGGCAATTGGCACGCTACCTACCTAGTTTACTGGTAGCATATATATCGGTTTGCTTAAACCCAGGACTTTCTAATGAAATCAAAGACGAATTGCGAACAAGTATATACTCCATGATGGATATACTTGATCCAGAAGGACTCAAAATAGCCAGTGGGCTAATGGACTATTCGTCACGAGCATATTTGAGGACACTGTACAAAGATTTTAAAATCAACGGAAAATGGCAATCGAAGGATTTATAATACATGTATATATAATGAATGTTATGTTAATATTATGTTTTATTGTTGGTGTTTTGCACTGAAAAATCACCAACATCTCAACGCGTTTTTCACTTCACCAACCTTTCAATGGCATTATCATTCAAACCCCCCGGATCGTCGTCCAAATCGCATACTACACCTTCGAAGGCAATTCCTTGGGTAGAAAAATAGTAAGTGAATATCTAATTAAATTTTCAGGCGTGTTTCTTCATACTAATATTCTAGTCGTCCTAATAAGCTGGATGATGTCGCAGCTCAGGACCATACCGTCAATGTGCTGAAAAAGGGCCTGGAATCCAGCAATCTTCCTCACATGCTATTCTATGGACCTCCAGGAACAGGTAAAACATCGACGATCCTGGCTCTTGCCAAAGAACTGTTTGGGCCTCAGTTGATGAAATCTCGAGTGCTGGAACTCAATGCTTCAGATGAGCGTGGCATAGCAATTGTACGTGAAAAAGTCAAGAATTTCGCCCGATCCATGGTATCTTCACCTACTGCCGAGGAACGAAAGAAATATCCGTGTCCTCCATATAAGTTGATTGTGTTGGACGAGGCTGATTCAATGACCAGTGATGCCCAGAGTGCTCTGCGAAGAACAATGGAAACATACTCAAACGTTACGAGATTCTGTCTTGTATGTAACTACGTGACGAGAATCATTGACCCGTTGGCTTCGCGATGTTCCAAATTCAGGTTTAAGCCGCTGGACGAGTCTAACGCTTCGGAACGTCTCGCCTATATTGCTGATAAAGAGAAGGTCAAATGCCAACCTGGTGCTCTAAACCGTCTTCTGTATACCAGTAATGGAGATCTACGAAAGGCCATTACTCTACTACAGTCTGCATCTATGCTTGTTTCGAATGGAGTCGATTTAGCTGATAATGACGATACTGCTATGGACATTGATTCCGAAGACAATCTTCTGACTGTAGCTATGGTTAGTGAGATATCCGGTACTGTTCCTGACGAGTCTATTGATGCATTGGTAAAAGTATGCCAAGATACACCTGATTCAGCTGTACGATTTAAAAAGATTCGCAATACTGTAGACGATCTCATCATGGACGGCTGGAGTGGAGCTCAAGTAATGCACCAAGTCCATGATAAAATACTATACGATGATCTGGTGACGAACCAGCAGAAAACATCCATCTCCTGGATATTATCGGAGACAGACAAGCGATTGACAGACGGAGGAGATGAACATCTTGATATTCTTAGTACTATGCTAAAGGTTGGCGAAATCCTCAACTAATGAAAACTTAACTAACGAGATCTTGATAGAAGCCACCATTTTTTGAAACGTGGGTTAAATGTCGTAAGGTTGGCCGGCCATGTGGGCAATTCCAAGGTTTGTCGAGTCCTGCTAAGTGCTGAACTATAGTCCGCATGGCTTCAGTGCCCAGGGAGTCGCCAATCATAACACTACTTCGACAGGCTCTAGAAGCCAGCATTGTTCTGACTTTTGAGCACTTGATTAGCTTATTTTCAGGCTGCTCACTGATCAAATAAAGCAGCTCATGAAAATCACTGGCGTCAAACCTCTTGTCTTTACTGATTGGAATAGCAGTCAACTTGCATTTCTGCCCTGGTGGAGAAGAATTATCAATTTCCACCTTGAATCCGTTATTGGTTAGGACATCCATATTATTCTCAATCATTAATTCTTCCACCACAGAAACATGCAATGACTGGGGCATTACAAGAGGTTGTGGCTTCATGACAATCTCTCTCTGGTATCGTTCAAAGTTGAACTTTTCATCGCTTGCATGCTGATCGACTATAAATAAATCCGATCCAGATTTCCTTGGGCGGGAAACCAGAATAAAGCCTTTATTGAACTGTCCAATGATTCTCATTTGAAGAAAATCGCCCTTTTTGACACTGAGGTTCAACCGTTGCTCAGCATGTTCCGCATCCTCATCGGGAATATTCACAGTTGATATGCCAATATTTTTACTCTTATTTTTATGAGCTGAGCGCAGGCTATTCGTACTCTCCCATTCTTGTTTGATCTGCTCCAAAGAAACATCCAACTCCACAGTTTTATTGATGGTGCGCCAGGTTTTTGAAGATCTTGGAGGCAATCTCCATTTAGTTGCTTCAGACTTTTGCCTTCCAGTGGCCGGGCTTTCTGTAGATTCTGAGCTAATATTAGTCTGGTCATTTATAACTCTTACTATTTCAACAGGCTCACGGGGTTCAATAGGTGCTGATAGAATGCCTTCTTCGGGTCCTTTTTCAGCAGCAACTGGAGCCACTTGATCCGAAAGTCTCCCATTTTCTGACCCTTTTTCCGACTCAATTGCTGTAACTAATCTGTATGTAGACGGTCTAGCCAGTGCGGTTTCACCTGTCTCTGTTTCTGGGGCCCGCGGCCTAGATATCACCGGTTCAGAAGCATTTTGGCCAGAAATGTCCAGTTCCTCATTCAATTCCGCTCTAGGGAGCCGACTAGCTGGAACAAAATCCGTTTCCCTATTAATTGAGTCGAGTGACTGATTGGAAGTGGCTTGCTCTTCTTCTGGCTGCTTTCTGCTTGTTCTTCCAGAAAAAAGGCGCTGGACAGCCGATTCCACTGACGGCTTATCGACTATGGTTACTGATACCTGTGAACTACTTTCACGAAAACGGCCTGTTTTCTCTGGTGATGTGACGGAATTTCCATTTTTAAACTCCTTGCCATCAAGTCTTCTTGCTTTTGTCTGCTGCGTAGGGACGGTGTGACCAAAGTCAGTGAAAAACGTCAGAAATGCCTCTTTGATTGCCTCAGCAACCTCTGCTTCATTGTGAACAAGTATTGTACGCTTGTCAGGAGCAACATTCACGTCATAGTCGTGAGTGTCTATCTGGAGATCAGCAATGATGCAAGGACTCTGCACAATGTTGAACTGTTTATAAATGTCCGTTATGGCCCTGAGAAATTTTGGCAGCATACAAGGTCTGCCATTTATAAATATTAATTGACGATCTGAAGAAGACCGGCCTTTGCCAAATATCGGCTGAGAAACATATCCTCTAATGACAGCATTCTTAAGAGGAGCAGGCTCACTCAATTCCTTGCTGACATCGAGTTCGTAATCATCACTATCGCTATCGTTTGGCTCATTTTGCGAGTTTTTCTCCGACAACTGTTTTCTCAGCATTAGCGGGATCCTTTTAGGACGATATTGTATGGGCAATTCAAAGGCAGTCAACGGTTCCAATGATCCAGTACCGAATACGCTGACTATATTCTCTTTGAGATTGCCACCATATGTTGCAAGAACATTAGACCGACTATTATTGTTTTTGACTTGAGTCACCATTATTTTGACGTTTTCTGCTATAAGGGCATAGCTCTGCAGTAAGGCGATGGATTTACCAAACTCTCGTTTGATATTCTTCTCCAAATCAAGCCTTCTTACCGGCAGATTATGGAATATATTGCTCACTATGACATGAGTACCTTTTTTTCCAGTTGTTTTTGACTTTGTTGTGATTTCTCCATCTCGGTCAAACACCAGCTTAGTGGCCAGGCCCGAATCGTCTTGACTAGTAACAAGCTCCACACTAGCCAAAGCACATAAGGAATTTAGAGCTTCTCCACGAAATCCCAAAGTACTGATTTTATCGAGATCTTCAAATAATTCCAGTTTGGACGTGTTGTGTTTGCGAGCCACGCCAGTGAAATCCTGCGACGCGATTCCATGACCGTTATCAATAACCTCAATACCAGCTAAGCCAGAATTACGGAACCGAACCTCAATAGAAGTAGCACTAGCATCCAAGGAGTTTTCTACCAGTTCCTTGACAGCTATACCAAGACTGGTTATGACCTGACCAGAGGTGATTTGGTGCGCAGAAGCAGTATCGATTTCTCTGATGGCCATGGATTTCTTAAGAGTCGATGTTGAACTTGAGCTTGATTTCCAGTTTAACACCATGAAACTACACACGCAATGAACTCCGCCATAACGTCCCAAATCTTGGGATCTTTTCACGAGTTTCTCATAGTGCTTGTTCATACCGTTTTGTATGTTAGAAAACTCTATCCTGAGAGATCGTTTGAAACTGTACGCCAGTATGGAATTGCCGTCCATCAGAACAGACATCCTGCATTATACGAATGGATAGAAAGTATGACTACCAATAGCATGAAACTCATTGCAAATGGCGATATCAGCAAGATTTCCATAGTGGTTTTACATGAATCAATGCCTTTGGAGAGATTTGTGGTGGATCTGATGGACTTTTCAGTCGAATCGTTTGCCAATTCAAGCCCCGAAGATGACAATTTATGGACGAAACTCGGTGAACAATATCGTGCATGTCTTGTTAAACTGATAAATATGTCAGACGAGTTTGGTGCTCTTCCAGATGACTGTTCATTCACCATTCTATTGGAATCAACCAAACCACCTCCTCAAGACCAACCTACACTTGAATCATGGGTTGTTGCTGATGGTCATCGTTTCAAACAGGATCCTCATACACTAAAACATACATCAAAGCTTCGGCTACGGCCGGTTGAAGCAGTTCATACTGAATCATTATCATTCAACCTATGGTTTGAAGAGGATAAAACAAAGACCAAGTTACGAGCATGATCTATTAATTGTCTAAGAGTATATGTAGTAGATTGGAGAATATATAATTATAAACAATGCATTCTTGGTTTATGATTCATTATTATTGAAGATGCAAAAAGGCCTTTGTGTTTTCATAGACCAGATAACTGATGCTCACTGCAGGAGCAACTTTGGCCAGATTCGGGGCAAGTCCACGAAATAGTCCTCGATAACCATCGCGTTGGATAGTTTTATTGAAAACGTCAATGAATCCGTTATAGGTATATGGGTGGCCAGCAGTGCCTTGGGCCTGCAGACGGGTTCGCAATAAGTTGACAGGATAAACCACAGAAGCTCCAACACTGCCACTCAAAGCTCCCATGGTCAACACAGCCATATTGCCCATCCTTATATCTGATTCTTCGACGCCCAGTTGTTTCGCCTGACTCGCCAAGTATGCTTTCTTCATTGCCGAAAACGTGCCTAAGTCCAAGGCCGCAAACGGAAATATGCCCAGGACTCCAACATAAAGTCCTCTGTAAAACATTCGTAACCCGCCATCATGCCACATTTGCTTGACAGTATGAATAAGTAATTGACGACCAGAATACTTTGAAAATTGCGCTGAGCACTGGATCCGGAATTTTAGGGTATCTATAGGGTAAACTGTTAGCTGAGCAGCCATACCTCCAAGGCCACCAGCCAAAAAGGTTGCTCCTCGAGATAGTTCCGAGACATCGCTTACGCCTTCTATAGAGCAGAGGAATCTCTTGGCAGCCTCAAACGAGCCGAATTTCATGGCCGATTCTGGAAACACTTTGATGACATTCAAGCCATTTCCTACAAAGAAGGTCCTTAAGCCACCTTGTTTCAACAAATGCTTGACAGCACCAACCAGGGACATGGATCTTCTTGATGCAGATGCAGCAGCATCCTCTGAACCGACTTTGGCTGCTGTTTGTTTTAAAGGAGCTCCTGACTGGGCTATAAGAAAGACCTTGATTCGGTCAAATGGGGCCGTACAGGTTCTTGAGACCACCCCGGCCAAACCTCCTGATAAAAAGTATCCAATGCCATTCGAGGTTTCGCTACTAAGTAGGACGTCACCTTCTGAAGATAAGTCGAGTTCCTCGATGAAAAATAGATAAGCAGCCCCAAGAGGAGAAGCCTCGAGGAATTCCTTTGGAATAAATAACAGTTTATTTCTCCAGTCGTCGTATGAGATCCGTCCGTCATTATCGCTATCCAAAGCTTCAATAAGCTTAGCTAATTTATTATCATCGACATGAATGCCAAGTTTTATTAGCTCATGTCTCAGCTCATCGGCATCAAGATTATCATCATTGTTGGAATCCAGACTTGAAAAAGACTTTCGTAATAGAATATCGGTATCAATAATGTACTTATGAAACTCATCATAGGTAATACAACCGGAATCAGATAGCATGCCGATTTCTCCAGCCACTCGAGAAGCAAGAGCATTGGGGTTCTTGGTATTGTGGTACTTTTCATCTATAAACCTATCCAAAGCTGCAGTATAATCCTCCGTGCTAGAATTAGCTCTTGCCTCAATGTCTCTGAATAATATTCGGATCCAATCATCTTCTTTGCTTTTTGAATCCTTCATTTTTTCCCTTCTACCGACTGACCTGTAGAATAATGGCCAAATGCCGATATTTTGGTCAAGTTAGAAAGACATTTTTGTCCCATCCAATTAGACGGAAAGCAATTACGACGCTAAGAGGGGAGTAATAAGATGGAGAAAAAAAGGGGAAATATGACATATATATATATTAATTGGATTAGAATTGGAATGTTTATTAGTTGCTAGTTTTTTCATATTATATTATCATATTGGTTATTGATTCAATTAAGGTTTGTCGGCTAGCTTTGAAAGAGGAAAATCAAACTTCCTCAGTTAAGAAAAAAAAAATATTCCTTCTATTATCCGGATTAAATGGTCAAATCCACCAACAAACAACAACCAAAAGCTCATGAGCCGGTATTAGAAAAAGATGACGAGGAGCTTGCTCTTGAGAAGGCTGTTTTTGGCGATCTGGAAGGTTTTGAGTCTAGCTTAAGAAACTTGGATTTGGATGCATATGATGAAGATCTGGCAGAGGATGAAGCGGAGGACCAGCTAGCGGACAATGATGAGGAGGGAAATCAATCCAACGATATAAGTCAACTACAAGATTCTCATTTATTTATTGTTGATGATGGTGACAATGAAATGAGCGATGAACCCTCAGATCATAGTGATGATTCCTCAGCCAGTGAAGATCAAATTTCTTCTGAAAGCGATGCCTGGACAGATGAGGATGATCGTAATCTTCAAATATCATTATTAACTAGCGATAAACTCAAGAAACTGCGCTCAAATCCCGATGACGATGGTATCAGAGGTAGAGAATATACCAAACGGCTCAGAACAAGATTCAATCAATTATATCCTGTACCGAAATGGGCCCAGCCTACGGAAGAGAGCGATGAGGAGTCTGATGAGGACCAGGATATGGATGATGACGATCAGGTCATTCGTGCTCAGAACCCTCTATCTGCCTTTTTACAATCAGAATCTAGCTATCTTTCGTCTTCAAAGAACAAAAACTTGTTGCCCTCAGGAGTAATTGATATTGGACGATTAAAAGATGCCAATATATCTGCACCTTCTCATTCAGCTATACAATCATTACAGTTTCATCCTACTCATAGCCTGCTACTGTCGGCTGGTTACGACCGAACTTTACGACTCTATCATATCGACGGTAAGTCCAATCCGCTGGCTACCTCTTTACATATCAGACAAAGTCCATTCCAAACTGCACAATTTCACGCTGATGGAAAACGAGTGTTTGGAGCTGGCCGCAGAAAGTATTTGTACATGTGGAACATCGAAACGGGCTTGGCCGAAAAGATCACTCGTATGTATGGACATGAAGAGACTCAACGAAGCATGGAGAACTTTGTACTTTCGCCTTGTGGAAGGTACATTGGATTCATTGGAAGTAAAGGCTGGTTCAACATTGTATCTGCCAGTACTGGCCAGTGGGTCACTGGAGCAAAAGTAGAGGGTGTTATTGCGGATGCTGCATGGACCCACGACGGGACAAGTGCCTTCATAGTGAACACATTTGGAGATGTGTGGGAATGGAACTCGGAATCGCGAGATTTCTCGGGTAGATGGAAAGACGAAAGTGGTGTTGGTGTAACCAAGATTGCCCTGAGCGGAGAAAGCAACAATGATAGGTATATTGCCATTGGAAGCCAAAGTGGAATAGTCAATGTTTACGACAGGCATCACCCTGTTATAGGGATGACGTTTTCAGAAAGTGAGCAGCCAGTGTTCAAACCTATTGCAGTGCTTGATCAGCTTGTAACTACTATAAGCTCATTGGAGTTCTCACCTGACTCTCAACTTCTGGCCATGGCCAGTAGGGCAAAGAAAGACGCATTCAGACTAGTGCATGTACCAACATTTACCGTATTCAGAAACTGGCCAACTTCGTCTACACCACTTGGAAAAGTGACTAGTGTGGCATTCAGCCAAGGGTGCCAGATGGTGTGTCTGGGCACTGCCGGTGGATCAGCCAAATTATGGAGCTTGAATCATTATTCGGCCAAAATTTGATGACGACAGGAAAACTATTCGAAGCATTGTTATTAAGGTATGGAGGAATTCAACTCAGACTATTCTTTGTTCAAACTAGAGCACACTAGACAGTTGAAAGCTGTTCCAGTTGCAGTAAACACCTTTGAGTCCTTGTCTCTTATCAAGGTGGGCATGTTGGTCAATGCCAAGTAAAACCGCAAAATAGTACGCCATTGAGCTCGAAAAACTTAATTTAATGTATGGAAATTGCCCAATCAACAGATCCCCCACCTTTTGAATATGGGCGGGCCGTTTAAACGAGATAAAAAGCTATATATACATTGCGGAGGAACAAGTGCGGCGCAGATTGAGCTCGGTGAGGGATTTTCCTAGTTTGAAAACAAAAAAGAGGGATATTTAATTTGGACAAAAATAGAACTGAGATAAAAGCGCTATTTGAACAGTATAATCATTCTGTGAATAATTGTAAAATGATGCCTTTTTGTTCGTTGGTTGGGTGTCGCACGTTTTTCAGCACATGTTAGTTGATGGCACAAAAAATTTGGCTGCACGTGTGGGTTTTGTGAAAAACTGTGGACCAAAAATAATGTTTGAACAACGTGCGTTACAATAGGCACGTAATAGCGTGGAGCGTCCAGAGGAGAATTGAGATTATCTCGATGAATATTTACGAGTTTTTAATGATTTTTTTTGTATATTATATGTTTAGTTCATATTTAGTTAAAAGTATCTACAAGTAATGTTTGTATCCATAAATATATACATTTGAGCTACTAGTTTATCGACATGGGTTTCCTAGCCGTTTGATCGACCCGATCCCTAAACAAGAAAAACGCCGCAGACTTTTATGAGCCAAAGTGTATAAATGAAAGGGCAAATTCCCCTATTTGCCTCCTACAAGTACTTTGTCTCCTCACATAATCTGACTTGAGTTAAACTTGATGAAGGTTTTGAACTCCGTTCTTTTACTAGCAGCTTGCTGCATATCCGGCGTTATTGCCATGCCTCCATATACATTGGATCTTGATGCTCCATATCCTATACCGACTCAATTATTACCGGGACCGGAAGACGAACTTGTTATTCAGCCTAAAGAAATAAGCTGATTATCTGAGCACCATATTTAATGAATGACATGCTCAAAGTGTACCATTTTTTTGGATCTTATGCATTATTTATTTATCTTGAAGAGAGCAAACTTCATAATCATCACGGCTCAAAAGTATAGCCGATATAGTTTGACTCAGACATGGGACGGCAACAGAACTATTCTTTGCAAGGGGGTTAATAAACGGAAAATAGATAAATACGACCTTGAATATCGCGACTTGTATATGAGATGAGACGATAATTTTTTTGTGAATGACCGTTTGTATATTAGACATTTGGTGTTAATAGTAGTGCTCCAATCTCCTGTCCTCTTTCCATGCTTAATAAATTAAAACTCGAGGCTGCTGTCTCACTGCTTCCCAAATGATGCCTGATGCCAAGTTCCTGCAATAACTGGCGTGTCTTTGGCCCCAGAATACGTGATTTACCGCCCAGTCCGATAACCAGCAGTTCAGGTCTTGGATTCACAGCCTTGAGAGGAGCTAGAGTCGACAGGTCAATCTCCACAATCCCAGTATCAAGTCCCGTAATATTTTTGCACCCAATTTGAAATGCTTCTGTTCCTAGTAGAAACATAGCTTGAGGTTGGTTCAAAGGATCCACAGTCACTACACTCTCACCGGACTCCAATAGAAACCCCCCAGGCAACAGAGTGCGTATGTTATTCAAAGGAATATTTAGTTCAGAATAAATATCAAATGATGTTTTCCCATCTCCTGTACCGCCCAATACATTTTCTCGGCCTGATTTTGTCCAAGGATTATCGCCTGAAGGTTCGGTAGAATAGCATCTTAGACGTCCCTGACGTATAAACACACCCTGACTGAAGCCATGATATGATCCTTGTCGTACAGATATTAAACTTCTCCTGCTGCCCAACAAGCCTGTTTTGATTGTTGTTCGTGCAGATATCATTACTGTACGTTGCTAATATACAGTGATGGATATTATACAGTGATGTACCACTAAATTTTTCTCCATCCACCATGACATCCAAAGTCGTTAGCAGCGTCAAACCCAAAACGCTCAATGGCTTGGGCTCCTTCATTTTGCCATGCAAGAAGATCACATTGCGATATTGCAACTCTGGCGGATCTTCAAGAGGAATGCGTCAGTTTCTAGCCAATGAGCTCAAATCCTATGCTCAACAGTACCCCAAGCTGGAATTCGTGGTAGTTAAAGAGCCAGGGCATCCGATAGTAAAAGGCGAATATACAAATGGTAATGAAAAGGTTATATGCGTGCGTAATATGGATGTGAACCAAATCAGCGAGAAGATCAGAGTGTTACAGTCATCAACAGGAGCTCGTCTTAAGAAATATACCCATTCAGTGGAATCAGTCAACCCATCGGTCAGAGGTGTTTGGTCGCCGTTCCATGTCGAGAAGGAGTTTCGATTCAAAATATAACATGAAAAAGCATTATTGTACATAGTTTCATCAATCATGAAGAGCTTGGCCCGTTATAAACGCATGTTGCAAACCTTTGGACGGTGTTAACCTCTTGTCGGGATTCAGGGCCAGCATTTTATCTAGAAAATCAGCAAATTTGTCCAAATCTCCTTTAAAATCCCCGGCTTTTTGCCCGTATTTGAGAATCTTTTTTAACAATGGGTCTGGTGGACTCTGAGGAAGCTTGGTCTTCTTGATAGATTGGCTCCCGTCACTTCTATCAATGACTTGTTCCAGAAATTCAAATTCTTCAGTGAAGTAGTCTCCAAACAGTTCTCCTCGGCGTAACAGTTTATGACTGAACTGTCCACGGATGTCCATCATTACTTTGAGCATATTATTGTTGTTGAATCCTGCAAACAGCACTTGCCCAGTATACATTTCATATAAGGTACATCCGATCGACCATATATCTATTCCCTGACCATATTCCATTGTTCCAATAATCAACTCTGGTGACCGATAAAACCGAGATGCAAGATACGGTGCAGGCCCCGCCGTAGTTGTTTGGTCTTCGTCTGCGAGAACTTGAGCCGAACCCAAATCAGCTATTTTCACCAAGTCATATGACTCATTTACCAATATATTATCGGGCTTGAGATCTGCATGTATAATACGACACTTTTCCAGCTGCACTAGACCTTCCAGTAGTTGGCGAGCGTATAATCGGACTAGTTTCAAAGACATGCCTTCATTTCGACCCATTTTTTTCAAGCTATCACGAACATTCTCCTTCAAATTCTCAAACACTAAACACAGATGACCTTTATGATGAAATGTACATAAAAGTCTCACGACATAGTCTCCTTTGGAATTCAAATCAACAAGGGCGGCTACTTCTTTCTGGGCAGCGACTGCCATGCTCTCATTGTTACGAATGATCTTTATGGCCACCTGCGACTGTTCTTTATTATCATATGCTCGTACTACCGAGGCAAACATGCCTTTACCAAGAGAATCCGTTACTTTATACCGGCCATTCAGAAGCTCTCCGGTTATCACTCGATAGTACCCTTCAAGGTCATCCCAACTATCCAACATATCTGCAGTCAATTCCTGCCCCATTTTATCCTTTACAGTAGTATTTTCCTTCACTTCGGACGTGTCTCCAGCTGCAAACATGTCATCCTCATCGCTATCAGAAGAATGTTCGTGGATCACATCTGGTGCTTTGGCCACATTATTTCTACCACCATTGGCTGTTTGAACAGGCTGTTCATTCACATTATTATTATTACTCTTTTCCAGTTCCTCCAGCAGTTTACGCCTCTTAGCTCTACGTTGTTCAATGATTTCATCCTCGGTGAGTTCAAGTTCGCTCATTGATTTGGTGAGAGATGACGGAAAAACTCAAATGAAAGATAAACTTATGAAATAGTGATTTTTGGCGTCATATTATAAAATAAAGAGTTATATTCAATAACATTCAATTAAATTAAAATACAGAATTTTTACATCTAAGATAAAATGCCGCTGCATAGCTTAATAGTACTTCTTCAAAAATATCGGGCTGAAATCAACCGAATACTTGACATAATCTTCCTTGGCTGTTTTCATTCCTAGTAGTCTTGATGGACCAATATTCTGCAATAGTTAGTAAAATGTCAATCTTACAGTTATAAATGTCAATGCTTACCGTAAATTTGAGAGCAGCCGAAAATACATTGGCGCACATAATAGCCACAGAAACAGGAATTTGAACAGGCTCTGTGTGTTCATCCACCTCTATCTCTGTCAAACTATCCACTAAAGAATCAATGAGCTTCGATAAAGTCATAATCTGATCTGTCGATGGACTGGACGGCAGGTCCTGAAGTAATCTTGTCAGTTTGGCATAGCTCAAATATAAGCGGCCACCAGAACTCCAATCGCTAACATTTGCTGTATCTATCTTGCTTAACAGTTCAATCAGAAAGTCCGTATTCCCCTCAATCACAGCTTTAGGTCCTACCCTTTTAGCAATAGTCTCGTGAGCTGCTTCCCACAATCCGGCATATATCAGACTCCATGATTCACCAACGTAATCCTCCCGAGATCGTAAGTAAAGCGCATCTGCAGCCAGTATTTCCGATCTTTCTACTCCAATCCTGCTTATCAGTGCCTCAAGAAGTTGCTGTCCATCTTCGGATGTGTGAACATTCACCATATTCTGAGATATAGCATACATGATGTATCGTTCAGCAAGAATATCATCTTTAATCAATGAGAAAACAAATACTGACTCCAGAAAATGACTCTGATCAAGCAACTGCAAACCATACTCTATACATAAGCCGTCTCCAACTTTCGCAGTCGTTCCGTCCTGCGGTAATTTGACAGAAAAGCTCATGTAAAAATACCACTGCAGCCTATAATCCAAATATGACATACGGCCCACAGAATCCAATGCCTGAGTGAAGCCATCCGACTTGTGGTTATTATACAGAGACAACAACCAGAATGCTGCTTCATTTGACGCATCACCAAGGGTAAAAGGATTTTCATTCCTGAAGAGCTTCAGGGCGTCATCTATTCCTTGGCTGCTTCCTGTACCATACCACAATCTCAAACCAAATGCTCTTTTCCAATCAAGACGAAAGCCTGGCTGCTTTGAAAAAGTACAATCACCTGCTGCTAGCTCATAGATGGTCAGAATAGAGCTCGGGACATGCCGCACAACATCGGAACGTTCCCAGTCGCTCAGTTGCTTTCTTGCACCATTCCTGATAGTTATATCATCACTGCCCAGAACTGATATCACAGTTGCCAGATGAACATTGCCATGCTCAGCTGCTGCTTCTGCAGCTCGGTCTAGTTGATGGCCAGTGACGAGAACAAGTATTTTGTCCAACGGGTCTTGAGCCTCCGCAAGATCATTATCCATCGATTCACGTACTTCGCGTTCCAGCCATTGTGAAAATAGCCGTTTCCTATGTCTCTCAACAATTTTAATTCTCGTCAGCTCCTCCAAATTATCTAGAGATTCTTTAATGCCAGTGTAGCGTACATCATCAAACAGTATAGAAGCAACATCACAAATTTTCGATTCTTCGGTATTATTTCCGGTATCAATGCTCAGCAAAGCTCGAAAAGTTGTGTCTTCAGATAGGTGGGATAACGGAAAGGCATTGCTATCTCTTTTAGTCGATGTTGCAGTATCCATGAGCTCTCGTACAAGAGCCAAATATGACTGTTTATCCACAGGATAAGGCGGCACCTTAATCTCAGCATGAGACGGCGTAAATTTTGAGAACACGGCAATTCTGTCGCTTCCAGGACTGAACCGACTGAAGGGTACTGTATGCGGCAATGGAGGAAGTCTGAGTACTTCTGCTGCGTTCTGGTAAGAATAACTTTGGGTATTCTTGATAATATTAGCTCCTCCATAAATCATGTTGCTCAATATAGCAGGCGTAATTATATGCTTTTCTCCCGTATTGCCATTTTCATAAGGGGCTTCCTGCGAGAAAAAATCGTCATCTGGAGCACCTGACGCTCCCCGTAAGAAACCTGTAACTTGTATTGACTCTTCAGAACCAAAATCAGGAACTTGAATATCGTCAAGATCCTGCGCGTCAAAATCGACTTTGTCGACATCGACCACCATTTCATCTTGATCAACCGCATTTGGGCCCTTCCATTCGCCAAACATGTCGTCCTGATCATATAACTTCTCTATTTCGGGCTGCAGTTCATCATGTGCCGACAGAGCATAATCGTAATCCTCATTGATGCCCCAGGTACTAAAATGAGATACCTGAAATACCCATATGCCGTTAACCACATCATAGGTAATGAACTTCGCACCAGAGATTTCCAAATTATGTTTTAATCGAGCAATATGATGACTGATAATAGGATCCTCCACATCAGTTACGATACTGCCTGAACGTTTCAACTTTGGAGCGCATTTTTCTAGAGTTATAATTGCTGGTACATTGAGCTCCGTGCCTTCTTTTGCCTTTAGATCATCATCAGGATAAACGCAAACAGTGCGATCTTCAAATACTACCAGAACACCAAGAATTTCTTCTAAGATCTCTATACCAGATAAATCCACAGGCTGGCAGAAGGATATTTGACCATAACCTTTCCTGCCGATCACCAGGTTTGGCACGCTTTTCAGCTGATCTCTACTAAGTTCGTAAAGCTTGTCCAAGGATGGTACTATCCAATAATCTTTGTCTGATGCTGATTCTTTAAGCAAATCAACCGACTGACTATCTAAATCGAGTTTCAGCGCCTTAGAAGGCCGTTTTTCCAGTCGATAAAACGGACTACTATCAGAAGGACCGGTATTTTTCAATCGAGTAAAACTTTTATCCATAACAGAGGTAGAGTTCAAAGACGCGAAGCTGGAATTCGGAGTATCTGTGGATGGACGTTGCCTGATAGGACTAATCGATTGGAATGATCTCTTAGTTGACAGGCTTTTCCCATAAGGCGAACGAGTCTGGCCACTAGATGACGATAATGTAGAGAGATTATATCGACTATTCCTATCCTTACTTGGTGAAGAATCAAGGATATCATGGATATTGCCCAATCTTTTGCCTGGAGACAGCAATTTCTCACTTGAAGTCGACGAAGAAGAGCCTATGAGCGAGAATTTGGAAAGATCCGACGTCGAAAAGCTCGAACTAAGGCCATTGCCCGATTTTAGAAACGGCGAATCAAAATGAATGCTCTTGGACGCACGTAGCCGGTGCTCATCATTTAGACCATTTGAACGAGCTTCTTTTCTAGAAAACCCACCTGATGACATCGGCACTCGCTCACTTGCCTTCAATGAAGTAGGATCCTGTACCATTACAAGTCAATGGTGTTATGGAATCCAATTAAAACACCCCTTTCTTGCGTTTAGGCTCGCTGATTTGGAAAATATTCAGCTGTGGTGATTTTTGTTATTGTCGCTGTTACCCGGCAAAGCCTCGCGATCTCAAAGCCACCGATGGATAACCCCACAATTTTATTCATGGCGGCTACTTATGGCTAGAAATAATACCTGGAAGCGACTAGCAAGTCCAGTGGCAATTGCTACTGCTGTTATATTGGTGGGCGTTTATGCATATAGAAGGGTATCGAGTGTTTCGGAAACAAGCTCATCGGCGTCTAAAGTTTCATCTAGAACCCGAATCACCATTGTAGTAACACCGAAACTATTGGAATATGGAATTCCTATAGCGCATTTATTACATGAATTTTCAGATGCCGTCATTGTTCTCGAGCCTGAGATTTCGAGGTCGTTTCTGCAAAGCTCAGGCCAAATACCCTCGGGACAAGGCTATCGGGTTCTTGAAACTGATACTTTAGTTGGTGTTACGCATATAATAAAACATTTGGGCTCTGATCTGGCGATTGTACCGGATACGTTTACTGCAGATAAAATTGCGGAAATAAAGCGATTTGTGAAGAGAGTTGTGGCATTGAGTAATAGCCCTGAGATTGCAAATGAGCAGCTGAAGGAGCTGTTTTTTTGAGAGGATATGTGAATTGTTGATATACATGATATAAAATATATATATAAATTAATTGTGATGAATTATGAGAATTAAACGAGAATTTTACTAAAATATCATGAGAATATAATGGTCGATAGTCATCGCAGTGACAGTGAATAGTACAACTAACTGTAGAGTGAAATCTATATTACTTATAAATTATAAATTATATGCATCAAATAAATATCATGAATTTTACTTCTTGTCCGAAAGCCATCTCCACGGTACTTGCTTAGACTGAGTCTCAAAGCCACCATGCCGTCGTAGCCTGTCTCTGACAATAAACTTTCGCCATAAGCCTTTCATATGACTGGGCTGCTTGAAATGGCGAACTCTTTGTGTAGAATCAAATTTATCACTCATAGTGACTTTCTGAGCCGAAGTCAATCTTCTGAGACTGAAGCTAGTGATTGCAATTGTAGCAAACAGTGCTACGCCACATACACTGGCCATGCCATAGGGAGATTGCTCGATATAATTTTCAAGATTCATCCCATACAAAGAAGCAATAAACATGCCACTAGTGAATCCTAAAGTGCCAATAGTAATTTTAAGTTCTACCAGCATGAGGGAATTTCGATTTGAATCCAGCATAATGTTGATAATCTCCTCAGTACTCTTGATATTGGATAAAACCTGTTCGCCCTGTTGTACAATTTCGTCAAACTGTTTATAATATGACTCCATAAGTAACTCAGCTTCAGCATGATCTGTAGGCTTTCTTGTAAGCCCGTTGCTTTTCTCAGTAAGGTATAGTCCAGTCAAGTCGTCGTCGTTGTCCAGTATGTCATTGACTACATTTCGTACCATTTGACATTTTTGGCAGAATTTCGACAATGATTTACCTCTAACCAGTAACTCTCTCAACAAATCTCTATCTATGTGATCTTCCAAATCTTCCAATACTTCATTGAGAACCGATAAATGAGCCTTGAGTTCCACATCAAGACTAGCTACAGTATTCATAAGTATTGATTCCAAAGCCCTCATCTCATAAGCCTGAGTAAAAGCCAAGCCAGAATCAGCGGACGATGCATGTGATAGCTTGGACGCTGTTAATGTAGATCGAAGTTTATTCTCCAGATCATACATCAATATGCCCAGACGAGAGGTCTTGCTGCGGTCATTACCGGAATCCAAAACCAGCACTTTATCGCACATTATCACAGCTCTTATACTGAGCATATTGATTAAAATACACTTTGGACGAACCAGAATAGACGGAATTATGCTGTCCTGAGCATTGTCTATATGGCGAAGATCTCTAGGATGCAATCCGTCAATGGCCAGAATATCCTTCTTTAGAAACTTCTTCGATACACTAGTGATATTGCCCTTATCATCAAATACTGTACACATGACGTATTTTGAAGATATTTGCTTGCCATTGCTGAGTGGATAATTTTCTTCAAGTGTCGGAGATGTGCCATGAAAAAGCCTGCTGCTGTTTAAAAACAAGCTTGATTTCGGAGATATTCTCGTAAACGAATACGGAGATCTTACCACTGGAAACGCATATTTCATGCAAGCTCGTAGTGTTCTGGCGTGCAGAAACATGAGCAAAGTGGTGAAAAGGTGGGTAAGTCTTAACTTTTAGATGGTTGACTACGGGCAACAACATCAAATTATCAATCTCAATGGACCTCGAGTATATTCAATATAAACAGTATAAACAGCATATTCAGCAGTAGTTCACATCATAAACCAACTATATCTCGCACATATTACCATGCTCAATGACCCATATTTCTAAGTTACATTACCATTCTTAGTTAAAGAACTTTCGAGTCTCCGATGCTCCAAACAGAGCCAGTCGCACTGCCGGAAGTGCGCTTTGTGAAAGCAGCTCAAGCCGCTCCTCAAATGTATTGTTGACATCTATCTTTCCAGTACTGTTAATGATAATCACGCCTCCAGCTGATTCTTTGGGTAATACGTTGTTTTTGTCCACAGTAATGCTGGTAGTCTTCTTGGTGGTCTCTTCGTACCTCTTTGCAGCGTCCTGAGCAGCTTTCTCGGCCAATTCAATATCTTCTTCTCTCACACGAACAGTCACTTTGCTTTCCAGCAGTGCTACAAGACCTTCTTCTATCAAACCAGTCAGAACGGTACCATATGTAGACTTATCACTGGCTAGAGAATTCAATTTCTTCTGAGCCTCATCCAGTAAACTGTTCAAAACCTCCTCCTTAGCCGCCAAAACCTTGAGCCGAGTCTGATTTGCAATAGTGGACTTCTCAATCTGTTGCGCAAGACTCGACTGCTTGTATTTGCGTTCAAATTGAGCATCAATAGCAGCAGTCTCGGACCGAACTATGTTTGCCTTTTCAATTTCATATTCCTCGTCGGCCTTCAACTGTTAGATATATCATAAATATACACATTATCTTCATTATACTAACCTTTAGTTCAATTTCCTTTGCCTTTTCATCAGCCTCCTTCTTGATGAACTCCACCATCTTGCTCAGCTCCCCAGCCACCTGGTCCTCACTCAATGCATGGCTCGACATATCTATTCCTGGTGTTAATGTCTCAATTCCATCATGAAATCTCCTTATCAACTTACTTGCTGGCAATTCTCAATAAAACGTTCCGATATTGAATTAAGCTGTGTTGGTTCAAAAGGAATAATTGGCCTTGAATATGGCTGTTACCCGGCCGCCCTATCGAAAATCCAGCCCCATCTCTCGGGAAAATAAACATCCATCATCTATATGCTCTTTAAATTATAAGAATTCGCCTACTTCTTGGATATGACTTTATGGAGTCGGCTCAGTCGAGTCAGATACCTGCAGGTCAGGTATGGGTCTTCTTTATCTGACAGCCGGAGACGGATATTACATGAATCAAGTATGTATTGTACGATTTTTCGACATTCCGAACTAGCTAACCATAGAACTTCAAACCACTACAAATCCTGTCGGTATTCAGCAGTTATCACGAGCTATGATGGATAAAGTATTAGGAAAAGATGTCAAACTAGTGGAACCATTGTCGGAATTTGTCAATTGTTCCAAGAATCATCTTGCTCATCATCAACTGCTGGGCAACAAGACATCTCAGGACCCTGCTATCAATTTTCCCCTACCGAAATTAGTCGGCGGTAGTTTGGACGAACATTTCCATCGGATCGGAAGAGAAATGTCCGAGCCTTATTTAAGCAATGCGTTGCAATTTGTCGAGCGCGGTATTCCTACCCAGCCTCATTCTAGCCAGTGGATACGGGCATCTGGCTGGACTCGGTATGAGCCCGGAAAACTGCCCGAGCCCGTGGAATATCCCGATCAGGAAGATATTTATGTTCTCGACACTGAAGTGTTGTATAAACAGTCGGATTTTGCTGTAATGGCTTGTGCTGTTTCTTCGAAGGCCTGGTATGTTTGGCTATCTCCCTGGTTATTAGGAGAATCTGAAAACCCTCGCCATCTTGTGCCTTTTGGTAAATCCGAGAAAAAAATGATTGTCGGTCATAATATTTGCTACGACCGAAAACGTCTCAAAGAAGAATATCATATAGAACGCGCAAACACCTTTTTCTTAGACACCATGTCTCTGCATGTAGCTACAAATGGCATGTGCTCACATCAGAGACCAGTTTGGATCAAAATGAACAAATCTATGAAACTCCAAGCCAAGGAATTAGCTCTTGATCCAGATTTCGACACTATAGGTGATGATGATGATGTTAGAGACAATCCTTGGTTCAAAAGTAGTGCCCTTAATAATCTGCACGACGTCGCTTATTTGCATTGCGGAATTGAAGTTGATAAGTCACAAAGAAACTATTTTGGAGAATTGGATCGCGAAGGCGTTCTAGAAAAATTGAATAGCCTAATAAGCTACTGTGCAACGGATGTCGAAGTTACTTATAAAGTTCTTCAAAAGACGCTTCCTCACTTTTTATCGGTGTGTCCTCACCCTGTAAGTTTTGCAGCTCTTGGAGAACTTTCGTCGTCGTTTTTGCCTATTGACGATCATTGGCAAAGGTACGTCGATAGAGCCGAGAGTATATACAAGGACAATGAGCTCAAAGTATATGAAGAACTAAAATCTTTGGCCCAACATTTCTGCTCACTCAAAGATTCCCCTGAAAAGTATGATAATGATCCTTGGTTGTCTCAACTGGATTGGACAGTAGCTCCAATTAGAATGGTAAAGGGCAAAAAAGGTGAACCTGATAGATTAGCTGCTCGTCAGAAATTGCCCGGTATGCCTATGTGGTATAAAGGGTTGTTTGCATCTGCTTCAAGTGAAATGAATGTCACAGTACGCTCAAGAGTTACTCCTTTGCTGTTGCGTTTGCAATGGGAAGGGCATCCACTCATTTGGTCCGATGTGCATGGCTGGATATTTCGAGTAGACATCCATGATCGTAAAGACATGGAAAGTTATACACAACGAAACTATGTCAAATGCAATTTCAACGACGATCCTAACATCAAATTCAGAGATGATGTGGGAGGTGCATATTTCAAGATACCTCATCAGGATGGTGCTTCTGCGAGGTGCATAAGTCCGATGGCTAAAGGGTATCTTAACTATTTCGAACAAGAAGTTCTGACTTCTGAATATGAGTCTGCAAAACGCGCTATAAAGCTCAATTGCGAAAGCAGCTACTGGATTTCTGCTAGAGAAAGAATTGCCCATCAAATGCCTGTGTATAGTGATGACACTGACATGGGTGTCAAAGTTTCGAAAAGAGATGGGTTTGGCATGATACTGCCGAAAATCATTCCCATGGGGACAATCACTAGAAGAGCTGTGGAGGATTCGTGGCTGACAGCGAGTAATGCGAAGAAGGACCGAATTGGATCTGAGCTCAAAGCCATGATACGCGCCCCCAAGGGGTATAAGTTTGTTGGTGCAGATGTTGATTCCGAAGAGTTATGGATCGCTAGTCTTATAGGGGATTCGCTTTTTGGGATTCACGGAGGAAGTGCGTTGGGCTGGATGACCCTGGAAGGCACGAAGAAGGAAGGAACTGATTTACATTCGAAGACTGCCAGCATCTTGGGTATCTCGCGAAACGAGGCCAAGATATTTAATTATGGCCGAATATATGGTGCAGGGCTAAAGTTTGCTATCCAACTCCTTCGAAGGTTTAACCCGTTAATATCCGATAAGGAAGTTGTTGAAGTGGTTCAGAAGCTATATGAAACCACAAAGGGAGTCAAGCACAAATCTACAGCTTTCGACAGTACATTCTGGAGAGGAGGAACAGAAACTGTTGTATTCAACATGCTGGAAAGACTCTCGGGTGTTGACAGTCCAAAGACTCCTGTTTTGGGAGCGGGTATAACAGAGGCCTTGGTCAAGAGGAATTTAGGAGCCAAGAACTATCTGACTTCAAGAATCAACTGGTCAATTCAGTCCTCAGGTGTTGATTATTTACATTTGATTGTATGCTCAATGAACCATTTAATCAAGCAATATGGTATAAAAGCCCGTCTTTCTATCACTGTTCACGATGAAGTTCGATATTTAGTCGACGAGCGTGATCAATATAAAGCAGCATTAGCCTTGCAGGTATCTAATTTGTGGACAAGAGCCTTATTTTGCCAGCAGATGGGTATCACGGATGTTCCGCAATCAGTTGCTTTCTTTTCTTTGATAGACATTGATCACGTACTTCGTAAAGAAGTTGATCTTGATTGTGTTACGCCGTCGAATCCTACAGCTATTGAACCTGGATATGCATTGAATATTTCTGATATTTTAGAAAAATGCCCCAAACTTCAACGACATTCGCGCTGCCCTCCTCCACCGGATTATGACGTGTTTCAGTACACGCCGAGGACGCCAGTGTTGGAAACTATGGATAAGGATGACAACCTGCTGGAATATTTAAAGGTTCAAATAGCCCCTGATCTCTCTGAAGCACGAAAAATAGAAAGGACAGTAATTGATCGAAAGAAAGGTGTTGCGGCCAAGGTGCAACGATTTCCAAAGAAGAAGTACAAGATTGATGAAAAAGACCAAGAGGCTTTGAACAACGAACCTTATGAACAATCTCAGACTATATTGCCAAATGGCAATTACAATTCACCGCAATTTCTTCGGTGCAGTTCGAAACAGACTCATTTCTTTTGATATTTAACAATGACAATATATGTATAATTTTAATGAAGAGCATGACATTATTATGATGAATTAAATTACTTTTTGGCCTCTGCTGCACGTTTACGCGCCAGGAATCGTTCTCTGGCACTAGAAACCGCGCTATTGTCTACTTTACTGCTGGTTAAACTTTCAGATATACGCGCCTTCTTATTGCTTTCCTCGACAAGCTTGTCCTCGGCGTGTCTCTTCGCCTGCTTTACAACATCCTCATTATTCCAAGATGATCTCATATTAAACGGCTCTCTGCGACGTGTCGACGACGATATTATATGTGAACGAAGGGGCTTTGAGGTCGTTTGGGGCTTGGGCCGGTTTGTTATATTTAATCCACCCGACAAAAGCTGTCTACTATCAACCAATTCACCATTCTCATTGATCTTGACCTTCTCATATCCAGCTTCTTCGTTAATATGCTTAGCCTGTGCAACCAAAGAATCGTCTTCTTCCGCATGGCCTGGTTCATATGCAGCAGAGCCAGGCGACTCCTTAACATCAGAGACGGCTTTGAGAATTTCAGCACGACTTTGCTCCTCTTGCCCCAGAATATTCCTATGAAAGTTGCCCATAGAACGACTGTTCGCTGATACACAGTTAGTAACAATAAACGTAAGGGGGTAGACTGAAACGAGATGTTCTTACCTTTACCATCTTCTTCTTGCTTCCGCTGTTTCTCTAACTCGGCTTGCTGACTCTTATATGAACTAGTAACAAACATTTCTTTGTCAGCAAATTCATCACCTTCTTTCTCTCGTTCTCTCTTCAATTGAAGATCCAATGCATGTTGACGATCTTTCTCTCTCTGTCCTTTAGATACGAGTAATTGCTCCACGTATTTTGGCTGCCATTTTGTTAGTACACTACTGCTGTTAGTCACATCTGCTTCTTCTTTACTTACATTTCGCTCCTCACTATCTACAAGCTTTTTGGCTTGCGTTTTTCTATCTGCACTCTTCATGACATCATAAACTTCGTCATAAGCATAAAGTGAAGCGTCTTCTTTTTCCGCATCTTCAGCCTCTTTCATGCTAATTTTCCCATGCTCTATCAGTTGCTGGTTCACACTACCACGATAAATATTATTAGATTTTGTCTTACCCATGTGTTGATATTGGTCTTCGTCGGAATCGTCATCGGCGTTACCAAAGACCGAAGATGACTTTACTGTCGGAGAAGGTCCAAGTTCCCGTGGACCTTTGGGGCGACTTGGAGGTCGCATACGTATACTGAAAGACCCAGAGTTGTCTTTTGGTGAATCTTCAAGATGAAATTCATCGGCTGGTGGATCCGCATCCGCTGGAGCTGGCTCCGGTGAAGGGCTAAATGCAGACATTTGTCTAGGTTCCCCACCTTGGACGGAATGAGCAATATGCCTATCAATAACACTTGAGATTGGCTCATATGTGGCTGGCTTTTCAAAGACATCATCGGTAGATGAATCGTCGGCAGGTAAGTGATCGTCTGACTTGTCGAAAGCAGACACTGAGCCAACATTAGCAGATCTGTCAAAGGCATTACTCTCTTCGGACTTGTCAAAAGCAGACGCTGAAGCAATATTATCATCAGACTTATCGAACGCAGACACTGAAGCAATTTTGTCGTCGGACTGGTCAAATGCAGGAACCGAAGGGAGGTCATCTTGTGATTTGTCAAATACAGAGGTACCATTACTAGGCAGCTTTGGAGAACCGGAAAATGACACGTCCAACGAAGATTCTTGGGGTATTTCAACCTTTGGTATAGATGTTGTGTCATCGTCATCTCCAAAAGACTTATCAACTTGCGATTGCTTTGGAGAGGCACTAAATGAAAGGTCAGATTCGTCGACTGGAGCTGCAGATCTCACAGGCGTATCAGGAGAATTTTGCCATGACAAATCCTGTGCACGTGGAAGAGGGGTGGGGGATGCAGTGATGTCAGCCGGTTCGTTAGCTTCAAAGGATGACTTTTTTACCAGTACCTTAGCCGAAGTAGGAGAATCAGACGGTTTTGAAACAACTGTCTTAGTCGATGTAATCTTGGATAATGACGGCGGTGTAAGGCCCTGACTGACACGAGTGAAACCATCAGACTGACCAGGGCCCTTTGATCCGGACAAATATCCATGCTGTTGACTCCACGTAGGGCTATCAGTGGCACTAGACTTCTTCACAGAAGCCGTCTTCTGCAATTTGGGTCCAATCACCGGTATGTCAGGATTGGCCAAATGAGCATGTCGTGACAGGGATCGGATAGTAATAGCCACCTGAATAGGATCCTTCATCTCATACAGGTCCACAGTCTCAAACAATTCATGCTGTTCGACGCCGAGTTTGGTGCATGCGCGTAGAAACGCCGCGATATTCTCCATCTGAACAAAGGGCATCTTAGAAACCTTGAAATTCGCGCTTTTAGGCTGAATGGCATTGACCAGTTTACATAGAGCAGTGCCGTCTTTAAGCACTCCAATGGGATCGCCCTCAGGCAACTTGTCATGAGTGATTAATTCGATCCATTCGGGAATATCCAGGCATTCGCTGGGATTATACTTGGATTTTCGCGACATGGCAGCCAGTCAAAACGTGTTGGTAGGTGGGAAAAAAGTCAGTGAGTGAGTGGGTTGGAATTTGGTGAGTTGGCACAGCGATGAAACATAAAGCGGTGGGGGGTTGAAGGAGGGCGAAGCAGCGAGGGAATAAACGGGAGAAATTTCAAGGAAATAGACGATTATTTATATATATTTAATAGGCTTTGATTATATAATTTATGGAATTTCCAATATCTTCTTGACCTTTCTCTAACAACCCCTCAAACCTGTCTTGTTTCCTCTCCGCTTGATGCATTTATAGATTTAAGCAATTGAGTGAACGGCTTAATACAAAAAACAATCTCTCATCAAAAGGCTTTTGAAAGGACATTAGACACGCTGCCAGCTGAGATTAGACAACAAAGCTGTAGCATTTCGTCTGTCTGGTTTTATTTATTAATCTTTCCCTTTTATTGTTGGTTTCTGGTGGCTGTGGTTGGTCATTTCAAGTGATAAGCCAGCTTAGAGCTCAACATTTGACCGCTTTTTCAACCACCTATATTTTGTCATCTATAGTATTTTATATGCATTCTTTCTGGTCCGGTCATGTCGAATAAATTCGATGTTATCCCTGAAGGGATCCCTGTAGAGTCCTTGGATCTGTCGGAGGAGGAAGCCCGATCTTATCCCCGCTGGTATACAGACCTCCTGTTACGAAAGGGCAAACAATCCGTGGCTATAGGGGACGTTTTAGCATTTGTTAGCAACTTTGGACTTAAAGAGGCTGATAAACAGAGAATAATGAATGCCTTTCATACAAGCTTGGTTGTTCTAGATCCTGCACAGTTTTACATCTTTCTAAGGCTAGCGGGGCATATTCTGGATGGAAAAGATCGTTTAACTCCAGAACTTGTATATATGAGATCTCAGGTACCTCGACCTAGGTCGATTTTATCTCAGAAGAGGAAAAATCATGTTCCTAAAGACCCTGAGCCTACACCTCAAGGCCCTGGTAATCCATTCAGAAAAGCTGCGGCTCCAAAGCCGGATACTCCTTCTGCTAAAATGGACATTGATTCATTTGCTACGTTTTTGCTCACTGGAAATCGTCCCTCGCCGAGCACTACTTCCAGTGATGAAGATATAGGCGAAGTTTCTTTCAAGAAGAAGAAAGTCACTTTTGACAATCAGCCTCAAATCGCCGAGGCTGCTGCACGATCAATGGAGGAACTCATGAGACAGAGAAAAATTCAAGACCAGCTCAATGCGCAAGTCCCACAGAGCCAGTATGAGCCTCCGTCTCTGGGTAATGGTCGCCCAGACGAAGACGAGGAAGATGACGTCGAGTTTACAAATAATGCATTTGCTAATGTGAAGGTTGATAGTGTATTACACAATGGTGTTTCGGTTGCTGCAGAACCAGATGCTTCGGCAGAGTCCAGTAACCCCATTCATTCTTTGGCTGAGTTTGCAAAGACTTTTCAGGCAGATCCTTCACCGTCACCTCCACTGAATGGGAATAACGGCACTTTAGAATTTGCAAGACGATTCATTCCGCCGCCATTGATGGAGTCCAATAGTGATACCGCGTTGCCGGCCAACCATTCTACACACTCTATGCATTTGAATCCGCCATCCTTGGCTCCTAACAATACTGGCTCTAGACTGCAGCCACCGCCCCTTCCACGGCCACGAGTCGCCTCTGCCGATCAATACATGTTAAACGGCTCGCCAAATGGTAGTGGTGAAGTGTCGCCTACGCCTCCATCGATATTTTTCCCTGGCGGAGAGTATCCATCTGGCAATAACAGCAACAACAGCAGCAATTCCTCATTGATAAGCTTTCCGTCATTGCCTTCACAATCACAACAACAGACACAGCGTCCGTCGCCTCTTGCAAATAGTGTTACGCATCCATCGCCTTTGACACAGCAACAGACAGGATCAAACTCCTTTTTGGCCCCACCTCCGCCAGTTCCTAGAAGAAACACGGGTTCTCGACCAGCACCGTTGCCGCAATCTCAGTACAATTCGTCTACGGGGCAATTAGCAAGAAATAATGGCCCTCCTCCGCCCCCTCCTTCGAGAAGACGTGCTCCTTCATTGCCAGGGCAACCAAATGCAATCAACCAGGAATACTATGGCTTGAACGCTTCATCTGCACCTGATTTAGTTGGAGATATTAACAATTTAAGCCTCAGACGATAAAATATTACACAAATTTACGAATGCTCTTCAGTGTTTTATTCATATCTTGGACTATTCGAGACATGCACTTTCAGCCGTGCTGGTATTGCCGGATTAATCGAAATTGTAAACAATCCCCCAGCTAAAACTTAACTCCATCACTTCAACATTAGCAATTGGCCAACCTTTAGATATATTGGCATTTAAATATATATCTGGAATTTATCTGGAGTATCTGGGTTATTAGGTTGTCTTTTGTACATGTTTATGCATCATGGGTCTCATGTCCTTGTTGTTCCCTGGTAATACCTTAGGAATCCCATCCATGGTAGTACCGGCATATACGGAGGGCCAGAACGAGGATCCCATAGATTTACAAATCAAAAGTTTGCGGTATATATTTCGACGGTGTGAAATTGCAAAGTCGAAGCCCTTTTTGGATTCTTCATCTGTGAATTCAGACTTTGATGATCTTGGATTTGCTCTTGATGGTGTATCAGCAGCCGACCAAAATAAACTTGACCTCATGTATAACAAAGCAGGATTTGAGGCTGTTCTGCTCAAAGATTCTCATCGCATTCTCATAGACTGGCCGAGAAATAAGTTTCGTTCTTTGTGTATCTTAAGCGGACGACCCACTGAGATGGATGCTTTACCGGCATTGGGCGAAGACGATAACTTATTTCGTTTTACCGTTCTTCCACCTAATGCATCCGATGAGCAGTATGTTAATGCTTTGTCGCAGTCTCCAATTTATATTGAGCATGGTGTACCCCTGGACACTCGACGTCGTCTAGCTAAAAAGGCCATTGAGTTCTATCCTGCTTTTGAGTTATCGGATGATGCTTTCGACAGATATCGCACTAAAGATGATCGCGCTGATATTATAAGGTATTATCTTACATCAATGGCTACTGAAGTTCAGGTACAAAGGCTTTATCGAGGAAGTGTACGAGTCAAACAAGACCAACTCCAGTCCAGCAAACATCCAAGGAGTGAATCACCAAGCTATATGCATGGAAAGCATTTGACAAATACTAGACAGTCTCCTCGTCGGTCAGCATCTCCTGAACGCAAGGTTTATACGACTATTTCTAGTGCATCTCCAAAACGATTGGCACATTCTCCTCCTGACTTATCACCGCAACAAGCTAGTCCAACCAAATCTGTTGGTGACGGTTTTTCTGCTGGCCAGCTGAAGACCAAAAGGAGTTGTGCGACATTGGCAAATGCAAAGTCTGAACCGGTACTACGAATGTCTCCTTCACGTACAAAGCTTAATTCTGGTCAAGAGCATATCAATAGCGTCATTCCGTCTTCACCGCATAAACATAGCAGTGGAGATTCTGATGATATTTCGTTGGAAATTCACAAAGAGTTGCTCAGTCAAGCAAGGCTGGCGGTGAAAAATCGGCTCATTAGAGAACAGACTATCATAGCCATGACTAACAATCCTAAACTCATGGGTGTACATGGTTAAAGGAAGAATATATTTTTATTCTGGCCATTTTATGGGATCTCATATAGAAACAAATTTATTGCACTTTATTGGAAATTATCTAAACAATGCACCGCCATTGGACGATACTACATCACCACTAACCCATCTGGATCTTTCTTCACTAAGGAATAGCACAATGTCAGCAATGTCCTGAGGAGTTGCTCTTCTATCACCAGCACCAATAGCAGGTGGAAAACGGCTGAAAATCTCCTTCAAGCCAGGTGGTGGAACACTATCAAACATATCGGTATCCACAGGACCGGGATTTATAACGTTGACAGTTGCTCCATGGCTTCTTCCCAATTCCCTCGCTATTACTCTAGTAGCACCTTCTATTGCAGCTTTGCTTGTTGCGTATATCGTTTGGTTGGTAAATCCAGCAACGGCAGAAATCGACCCCACATTGACAATTCGAGCCGTTCCATCTTTTGGCAAATATGGAACTGCTTCCTGAATGAGGAAAATCGGAGCTCTTACATTGATATCCAATATCCTGTTGTAAGATTCCAAAGTAATTGAGCCTAACAATTCGCCGCCCGCTACCCCCGCATTATTGATAAGGATGTCGATCTGCTTGGCTCCAAACGCCTTAAGAGTTCCTTCCACAATGATTTTTGGAGCTTCAAGGCTGGCAGAATCGGCTCGAATAGCTACAAGTTTTCCACCAGCTGCTTCGATCTCTTTTTTGAGTCCCGCCTCTGCTTGTAGACTCGATTCAGATACATAGGTAGCCGCAACCTTAGCACCCTGTTTCCCCAGAGTCAAGGTAATTGCTTTACCGATTCCTCGTAACCCACCAGTGACAATTGCTACTTTTCCTTTCAAAGACATTTTAGAATAATAACAAAGAAAGTGGGGCCCAACGGATATTTATATTGGGCCGACCACGGATGTCAGCGGTTTTCAATTTATAAGCTATGGAGGCCGGCGTGATTTGGTCCGGGATTGCATAAAACCAAAGGTGATTTTAAAAGAAATGTGATTTTTAACAAGGTAATTTTTCATAAATTGCAAAAATAAATTTATTTCGAAATTAATATAATTTATATATATATATATATATATATAATCATCTGAAGCAAGGACTTTGCTCGTCGTTAATTTTATGTAGCAATTTCGACAGATTCTTCCGTTCCGCACACAGAACCATCTGACAAACCAATATAGATGATGTCTTCTCCACGTTTCGATGAGTAATCGTGCCTTTGCTTTTTGCTGTGCTATCTATTAGTAATTATCAATATTAGGTAAATCCAGATCTGCTTGCTTTGTAAACGTTTATTGTTAATGTGATAGACACTATTATGGCCCTTATGGCCCTTACTATGGCATTTATCTTGACGGACTGACATGACAGCAGGAATTGGATCTAGAAACGCGGAAATTTATACGAGATTTTTAATTATTATACAAATAAATATAAAATTTAGGCCGATATTATCAAAATATATGTTTTGAGTTACATTTCAATCACAGTGTTCTGTCTTACGGCTTATTCTAGCTAAATTTCATGTGAACTGTGACTGACATAGCAATCGAATTTTCAGCGGAAAAATATAACTTATTATTTCCTTGAGATTCAAAACTCACTCCTACAATAACTCCTTTCAGATAATGGTATTCTTCCACTTGTACAATACGAAGAACTACTAAACAACAAACTACTGGGGAGTAACCCACAATGGAAGACTATTGAAAAAAAAAACACTCAATAGCACGTATGAGCATGGAGGATTTGTATAATCAGCTAAAAGACATTTTTATTTTTTTAATTTCAATAATGCTTTTGAAAGTCAAGTGTGCGCTTTCGACCTGATATCTCATGCAAAAGTGCGGCAATCGACGGTATCCTAAGCCGTCTATAACCTCAAGCCAAATTTTTTTTCCTCACTAAACACTAAGTCTCGAAATATTAACTTAACGAGACCTTCAACTAGAACTTTGAGACATTCCTTCGGGAGTATAGCTTCAATTTTATATCAGGACTATTGGATTTCTTTAAACACTCGGGTTGTGTGAATATTAGAATGGCTTTTAGATTGGCATATGCGTCGGTACTGCGACAAGTTGAACGGCCTGTCAAACTTTCAGCACGTACTTTCTCGCATTCTCGATCAGTTTTGTCTTCACTAGCAATTCCTGATTCATCGCCAAATCATATCAATATTTCTGATGCCACGTTCTTGGCCAAAACTGCATCAGCAGCTCTTGCCAATCCCGAGTTTCCTGCTGACATCCGGGAAAGTAGCACTAAATCCATGAATCTATATCAAGCAGTCAACGATGCAATGAGAATCGCTTTAGAGACCGATGAAACGGCTGTTTTGTTTGGTGAAGATGTGGCATTTGGTGGTGTGTTTCGATGCTCAATGGGCCTTCAAGAACAATTTGGAAGTGATCGTGTATTTAATACCCCTCTTTCAGAGCAAGGTTTGGTTGGCTTTGCTGTGGGTTATGCTGCTATGGATATGACTGCTATTGCGGAAGTCCAATTTGCAGATTACGTATTCCCTGCATTTGACCAGATTGTCAATGAAGCAGCCAAATACAGATACCGTTCCACAACATTTCATGCTGGTGGACTAACAATTAGAATGCCATGTGGAGTAGTCGGCCATGGTGCTATGTATCATTCACAATCTGGTGAGGCTTTCTTCTCGCATTCTCCTGGATTAAAGATCGTCATGCCGCGATCTCCTATACAGGCCAAGGGTCTTCTTTTGGCTTCAATACGAGATAAAAATCCGGTAATATTTATGGAACCAAAGTACCTTTATCGAGCCAGTGCTGAACATGTTCCAGTAGGTGACTATGTTATTCCTCTCGGTAAGGCAGAGATCATTCGACCGGGGTCGGACATTACAATAATTGGATACGGTACCCAATTATATCATATAGAAAAAGCTGCAGACATGGCTAAGAGAGATCTTGGTGTGGAATGTGAAATAATCGATTTACGCACAATTGCTCCATGGGATAGAGAGACTGTCTTCCAGAGCGTGAACAAGACTGGTAGATGTTTGATATCTCACGAAGCACCAAAAACGGGCGGTGTAGGTGCTGAAATTGCTGCTGAAGTTCAACAGCATTGTTTTCTTCACTTAGAAGCTCCAGTGAAGAGAATTGCTGGGATCGATGCTCCTGTCACACTTGCATTTGAAGATTTCCAGATCCCTGATGTCACCAAAATATTCCATGGAATAAAGCAAACTATAGAATATTAAGCTAAGCATTTGTGTAATATAATACATTGATTATATTGAACTATTTACATGATGTAGCAGTTTGGTAAATTTAGCTCTTGATGCAGCCAGGTAAAGTTTCAAACATACTGTCAAATATACTTTCAACTCATTGCATTGGCCAACGCTCAGCGAAATATTATGAAAATTCAATTTCAGGAAGTCTTAAATATATACTTGGAAACCAAATAGAATTTCTGTTACTACCTTTTTTTTCAAGACTTCTTTGTAGACCAATTCTGTTTAACCATTTTCCAACAGCACGTGACCAGAAAACTATCACGTGACATCAGTCTCCCTAAATAGCTCGTTTTCCCTCTCCCGATCAAGTAATGGGCCTTTGGTCTAGTGGTATGATACCTGTTTTGGGTACAGGTGGCCCTGGGTTCGATTCCCAGAAGGCCCCATTTTTTTCTTTGTACTCCTGCTAGAGTTTTTTTCCCGTGCATCAAAAATCTATGACGTATTTCTTTTTACTATTTGACCCCCTATCCTTTGTTCAATCGCAGTTCCAATGTTTTCAAAACCATGCTGCATTGCTCTACATTTTGTTGCGACAGAGTTCGATCTTGCCATAACAAATTAAAGTTTTTTCTAAAAGCAATTCTAGCTCAACAAATTGTGCATGCTACTAAGAAGATACAAGGCAATGATGCATGAATTTTTATCAATATATTCAGTAATATGTAATATTTAATAAAAACGCTTTTTTTACAAGTTTTCCACGTGCTGAACACCCGTTTTTGCACTTAACCATTCCTCTCGAAAAAACCCCCCCTCGAACAGAGAACACCTAGTGATTTGCATTTTTTTAGCTCGAATCTTCCCAACCACCAACTTGTCCAAAAGAACAACCCACCAAGGTCTTGGGGAAATTGTAAGTAAAAGCAAGATGATTTGAGATCTTCTATTATTAACTAGATGAAGTTTGGATATATTGTGAGAATGGCTGCTGAAGATTCGATGGCCGAGCAGCTTATGGCTAAGCATGCTGCTGCTGAGGATTCTTCTGTCAATGGAGAATCGAGCAACGGCCAGCTGAATGGAAAGGATGCTTCTTCTAAACCTAAAGAGCATGTGGATCTTAGCTCAATGGACAATTTTCCAAGCTTGTCTAATTCACCACCTATTTCTGAACAGCCCGTTAGTTGGGGACCCGGACTCCGCTCCAAATCTGAGAGCCCGGTGGTCAGATCTCCTTCGCTATCAGCAACTAAGCTGAATGGCCAGGTGAATCGGGTCAAATCTTCCACTGTCACTGAAAACTTTACTCTTGCATCTGATAGGCAGGCCCCTAATGCTCGTTCTTTGCTCCCACAGACCATTGACCGAGTTAAGCGCCAGACTGGAGCTTCTGTCGATAGTTCTACCAGTAGAATGGGTCACACCAGTTTTGTTGTACGAGGCAAACCAGAGCAGGTTGAGCGGGCCAGAAAAGAACTTCTCAAGGAATTGTCGGTTAAAATTAAGAAAACGATTCAAATTCCTGCTGACACGCGTGCTCTCGTCATCGGCTCGCGAGGCAACACTCTTCGACCCATAATTGAAAAAAGTTTGACTGTTATCAATATCGATAATGCATATCATGACGACGATGAGGATGCAGAAATTGATGTTACTATAGAGGGCAGTGAGGAGGGTGTTGAAACTGCAATTAGCGACATAATGGCTATCATCTCCAGTAGAGCAAAGGATATCACTGTTAAAATATCAGTTCCTGACCCGAAGTATTTTCCTTTTCTTGCTCTTCGATCGTCCCTCCCTCACAGGGAAGCTGCTGGTATTTTTGCAATATCTGGTGATCTAAATACGGTCACTGCAGCTAAACAAGATTTGGAGGACTT
Organism: Casaregolazyma patagonica; assembly: GCA_030580475.1. Lineage (NCBI taxonomy): Eukaryota > Fungi > Ascomycota > Dipodascomycetes > Dipodascales > Trichomonascaceae > Casaregolazyma > Casaregolazyma patagonica. Next base: position 315,984 of record JAKTSZ010000004.1, read on the forward strand.
CATCTCAGAAACACTATCAAAATACGAATCGATATTTGTTGATGGTGTCACTAATAAAAAGCATGCCCTTCTGGATCTTGACCAGTTTGTTGCTAATGATGGTGTGCTGGCAATAAGTTCGTCCAACGGGATTGAACTGTTTGGTCCTAAGTCCAAAGCATTAGCAGCCAAAAAGAAACTTCTGGATTCAGAAAAGTCGATTTCCGTGCTCTCCTTAGACCTGTCTAATGCTCACGATAAGTCTGTCGTTCATGCCCAAAATTTGGTTGCTTTTCTGAATGAGAGTAAAAAGCTTAAGAATATCGAAGCTGCAAATGATGTAAAAATAGTCGCTGAAGGAACTTCTTGCAGCATAATTGGTAAAGATAAGCTTAAAATCAAGGCTGCAAAATCGGCTCTGGTGAGTGTTGTGAACGTGTATGGTCCTGCTCGTATCAGACATGTCACTGATGTCAACACATTTTTCAGGAAAAAGATAGATGAAGTAGCAGCATCGCAGTCATCTGTGGCTATCGTCGTGACTCCAAAAGAAGATATTATTCTTGTATATGAGGGGCCGGGTAAAGTTGGTCAATTGAATGGGTCAGCCAAAAAGGATTTCAGCGATGATGAGGATGACTTTGCGCCGGGGCCTCAAGAAATTTCTGACGCATTGGAGAGCGTGGATAGAAAACTTGATGAAGTGCGAGAAATTGCTGCTAGCTTGAGTACCAAAACGCTTTCTGTACCGCAAAAAGCGCACAAGTTTATTCAAGGTCCAAATGGTACAACGGTGAAGATTCTCAGAGGTGACTCTTTGGATACTATTATTGAATTTGGTACGGAGCGTAGCGGTGGTGCAGATGGCATTTATATCAGTGGCCTCAAGGATGATGTCGACCGAATTAGTCAGCGAATTGAAGAATTGGCTCTCGAAGCAAAAGACTACGAGAAATTGAGTAATTATACGACCACTTTTAGTTTTCCTCTGTCTTATGCTTCTAGATTAATTGGAAAGCAAGGCTCTCATTTGGCTAAACTTCAGGATGAGTTTGGCGTCAAAATTGATCTCAATGAAGAAGGTAATGGTATTATCAAAGGATTGAAAACCAATGCCGAGGAAGCTAAATCTCATATCCTTGCACTAGCGAAGCGTCTCGAGGATGAGACGACTATCAAGATGAAGATTCCTGAGAAATATCATGCTCTTCTTATTGGATCAGGAGGCAAGTTTGTAAGGCGTTTGAGAACTAAGTATAACGTGCGTATTGACTTTCCTGAAGTTGGGGCCGGCGTCACTGAAGTTGTTATTCGAGGGCCATCAAAGGGGGTATCGAAAACTCAGGAGGAGTTCACTGATCTAATTAAATACGAGGACGAGCACAACTATAGTGAAACTTTAACTGTACCATCGAAGTACCTTGCTCGTATCATTGGTCGTCGAGGAGAGTTCATCAGTGCACTTAAAGATGCTACAGATACCAGGATCGATATTGAAGACAAGAAGGCTGGTGCTGAGACTGCAGAAATTGCGGTTATTGGAACCAAGGATGGAGTCAAGGAGGCTGTTTCCAAAATAAATGAACTGGTGGAAGAGCTTTCTGATTTGGTTGATCAGTCGATTGAAGTTGATCAAAAGTATCATGCATTGTTGATTGGTCCCGGAGGAAGCACTCGCCGGGAAATACTGGAGAAAGCTGGCGGTGGGCCAGATGATGGTATTGACATTCCGGCAGCTGACTCGAATTCCACCACAATAAAGGTGTATGGGCATAAAAAGGTTGTGCAAAAAGTTAAAAAACAGATAAAGGATATTGTGGACTCCAGGGAGAAGCAAATATCTGAAAAAGTTGCTGTTGCCCCAGACCAGCACGGTGCAGTGGTTGGTAGAGGAGGGTTGACAAAACAAGATATCGAGTACCAATTCAATGTCACTATCAGTATCCCCAAGAAGGGTAGTAAGAAGAGTGACGGTAGCTTGGATGAATATATCACAGTTACTGGAACCAATCCGGAAGATATCCAGCGTGCAATAGCAAAAATCAAAGATGTGTCCATGATTGAGAAGGTGACTATTCCCAAAACAGTGATAAAGAAGATGATCAACAAGCGAGCGCTGATTGGTTTGCTTCATGCCAAATATAATATTGTTGTTGCTGATGATAAGTTTGGAAATAATGTCACGGCGACAAAGGTGCCTGAGGAAGCTATTGGGGAGGAAAAGTCTTCCGCAGATGAGGTTGCGGGCACAATGAAGTACAAGTTTACCACGTATCCTCTAGATAAGGAAGAGATTTCTGGAGATTGTACTTGGAGGCTCAAGGGAGACCCTGAACAGTGTTCCAGTGCCCGAAAGGCCATTGAAGAGGCAGTGGAAAATTTGAAGAAGCATGACCATAGGGCATATTTGTGGCTTGCTGATACTGGCCGATACCGGTTGGTAATTGGGCCGCATGGAAAAACCATCAATCGTATTCGAAGTGAGTCTGGGTGCAGTATTGCGGTACCTGAAGCTAGCACGAACCAAGTGATAGAATTGATTGGAACTTTGGACCAGCTTGAAACGGCTAAGACGATGATTTTGAAAGCAGTGGTCTAAGTAAATAATAGATAAAGGGGGGTTTTAAGCTCTTTATATGAATAAAAAAACTCGTTTGCAAGAAAAATAGCTTATAAGAAGTATTTTTTTATGTAGTAGTATATGTACAAATCAATGCAGTAAAGTAACATAAGTTGAATGAACACCTAACCTTGCATTTCTACGGCTATAAAACCGCCCAAGTCCGAATGAGCAGCAACTTCAAACCTCCCTATCCAAATATCGTCAGCTTTTACTGTTGTTACTACTTGCATTCGCCCCTTTACTGCTCGGAGGTGGCTGTTGGCTCTCAATCTCATGCATAAGTCGCTCTTTAGCTCGATATATCTTCGACTGTAAATAAAATGACCCGCTCTTTTCTTTGGAATTTATCTCAAATAGATAATCAAACTGTTTTTTCACCTGGCTGGCATTCAGCTGCTCTTGCTGTAAACCGAGGATTTTGTATGCTTCATCCAAGGCTACTCCACCAGTTCGTTTAGCTGCAGCTGCCGTAGAAAGACTTGTTGCTGACGCTTGTCTATATGCTTCAGCAAATGCCCGGCCAAACACTTGAGAGCCGGTAAGTACTACCTGCATTAGAAGTCGGTGTGCCATGTTGGTTTGGTTGGTGATGAGAAATAGAAATCAAATGTTCCAAAAATTTTAAGATTTCATCAACAACAAACTCAACTACACTTCTGGATGCCAACTCCATGAACAACGAAATATTCCCCATAGATGCTGGAGTGATTCGGTGTATTTGCGGGTTTGACGACGATGACGGCTTCACTATACAGTGTGAAAACTGTAATGCCTGGCAGCATGGCCGTTGCTTTGAGTATTATGCCGACGACCAGGTCCCTGATACATATTATTGCAGCTTGTGTTCGGGACGCAAGGTGGATATCGAAGCTGCCATACAGAGGCAGATTGAGCGGAGGCGGAATGGGTCGGTTAATGGACGTAAGAAGCGTATGACGAGTAAAAGTGTCAAGTTCCATGAAGCTTCTGTTACAAATGGCGTAGCCACTCCGAAAATCGAGAATATTTCAATTCATGACAACACTATAATAAACAGGAATAAGAAGAAGCGTCTTACTGTGAGAGAGGCTCAGGGCCCGCCTTCGCGAGCGGGTTCTGATAGTGATACTGATGTTGAGCTTAAATCCCCGTCTATACTAACTTCCCGACTAAACTCCAAGATTATGTCTGAGTTGCATAAACTCCATTATGTGGATGTTTCGGAGTCTTCATGTGTGTCGTGGCGAGCTCAAGAAACGTTAGCAAAACTGCCAACTATGGACCTTAGCGACGGAATATGTTCATATGTGAGCCCTCAGGAATATGCACGAATCCAGCCGGTACGGCTCGTGGTAAAGCAAACCTCTCCACCACCAGCTGGAAATTATAATAAGTTCAAATTCAACGGATTCTCAAAGTTCGCCGTATATACAGCTTCTGATGGTCCTTCGATATCAAGAGGCAGGTATGTTACTCAACTGAACGGACATATAATGCTTACGGACGAATACAAGAGTGATCCTATTAATCAATATCGGCTTATGGGCTGCCCTAAGCTCGGCGTTATGTTTGTGCCAGGTGTTAATGTTGTGGTGGACGGTCGACGTATGGGCTCAGAGGGGCTGTTGCTTAGACCTAACTGCAAAAATCCAAATGTACGAATTAGTACTCTGGTCGTCGGTGACAATGATGTGTTCTTTGCTGCTTTTTCAAGTCAAACCGTCAGACCTGGCGAAGAACTAACTGTGCCGTGGGAATGGGATCCTAAACACCCCATACAAAAGCTTCTGGAGAATGACACTGAGATTTCCAGAGCTGAAAAGATATGTCTGAGCACCACTTATGAAACCATAATTCAGAGAAGTATGGAGTGCGGTTGTCATTCTTCTGATTGCATTTTATTACAGCTGAAGTCGATTCGTGATGGACTATCTAAATCTGGGCTATCTACCCCAGTTTCCGAGAATGGATATTCTGCTCGAGAATTACGCAAGTTGAAAGGCGCAGTATCTTTGATCGAAAAGACGTTTTCGGTGCAATCGAATAAGAAGAAGAAGAGAGGTTCCGATCCGCCAGCTAACTCAACAGGGCCCACCGATAGTGAAGATGACACACCAGTGGTATACCCTCTGTCAAAGAAGCAGAAGCTGCTACGGCAATATTTGGAAAACAAGTCGAATCCCACGACAAGGCCTATGCCTCCTCAGTGTGATGATGACGATGTAGAACTCTCGCCGATTTCTTCTCGTTCCAATTCACCAATGCCATCTGCTATCAGTCCTATATCGGTAGAGCCTGTGTCACGTCAGTCTAGTGCTTCTCAAGATGCATTTCCGGTTAACCCGCCGAAAGTAGAGCAGCCTAAATTAGTGAAGAAGCTCAGCTTTGCCGACTACATGAAGAGTAAGAAGAAGTGAGGATGCTAATATTTATTTATTGTATATTAATTTGATGCTTGAGACTCATGATATTTTTGTTATTCTTTTTCCTAATTATTCAGTTAGTATTTTCACTAGCGATTTCTCGTAGTGGCTCTCTAAATGCATGGGTAGGGAAACACTTGTCGTTAAGCAGCTCCTGTGCTGTCGATCGCTTTGACGGATCCCATTTTAGGCAGCGGGCGACCAAGTCGTTCAGGGCCGAACGAGGGAAAAAATGCAAAATTTCGTGGGTATTAATTCCAGAATACTAGAATAAGTTAGAGAGGTTATTCATGAACAGAGTATTTGGCATAGTGACTTTACGAATTCAAATGAGAGGTCGGAAATGGCAGCGTGGTAGCCTGGCCATGGACCTCCCGAACATGATAATCTTGGTGTACCAAGAATATACAAGTGACAGTTAATCTGCTCCATTAATGATCTTCCTGGGAATAATGGAGTCAAGTTAGCCATCTCGGCTACAAGAGCGCCAAACGCCCACATATCCACTGGAAAGGAGTAAGGTAGGTAGAATAGCAATTCAGGCGCCCTATACCACCTAGTGGAAATATAAGTGGTAAACCGCTTGTTCTGATCTACACTTCGCGCCAGGCCAAAATCTCCAATCTTAACTATCAGCGCGGGTTTTGGCGCCCTACTGGACCGCGGCTGTTTGGGAATGGAAATCAAGATATTCTCTGGTTTAATATCTCGGTGAACATAACGATATTTATGGATATGAACCAAACCTTTAAGTACCTGCTTAGCAATTGATATCATGCACGCTTGGTCAAATGGTTTCTTTCCTTGTGCCTGGATCAATTGCAGTAAATTGGCATCGAGCGGCTCCATCACCAAGTGCAATTGACAACAGCTATCCGCAAACGCCTCGTATAATAATACAAGACATCTATGGCCGGGGACTTTGGTATAAAACTCATATTCTCTCATTCTTTGGTATTTTTGGATATTTTCTTCTCGATGTCGCAGAGATTTTATGGCAACTACTTGGGCAACGGTTCTCAGCGGTTGAAGAGGAGTCGCCAACCAAACTGCACCGAAATTGCCCTCGCCAAGCAGTTTTACAAACCTATATCGAGATAAAAGATCGTATTGTGGGATATGCATTGTTTCTACGTATAAAAAATAAAGGTTGGCACCAAAATGTGGAAAAGATCAATGAGATACGAGGTTCGAAAGAAGTTGACAATTTAGGAAGTGCGATAGAAGAATATGAAGCCGGGGAGGCACGTGATACAATATTTAGGATGGCCCGTTTTTCATTTTATAGTTGATTTCTAATCTCTAATGATATTTATCTGTTTATTTAAAAGATAATATAATCATTGATATATTGAGAACCAAGCTTTTCCCACATAAGTAGTGGTTCTCTGTTGTCTTTAATCTGTGCAAACTATCCTTCCTAACAATACCTAAAAGCTCTATCAACAATGGAAAAGCGTGTAACGGCTTTCCATAGCCGAATAACCAAGACACCACGTTTAGGGCCATGGGAGAAGCTTGGATTTGACTCTTTGCAGATTTATCAATCAATCGTCACAGAGATTCTACATGGTGCAATTGTACCGTTGTCTGAAAGCCTGCAATACTGGGATACTATTCTCAATATGGGCATGGAGGGTGTAATTTTATTTGGCATTCAAAATATTTTTCATCTAAGAGAATGGAGATATCTCAAGATTCGAGAACATATAATACAATGTCGACAGGAAATATGGCAGAAGCGTGCGAGTGCTGCTGAACACCTTGGGCATTTGATCCAGCAGGCATTTAAAGAAGATGGGTCTCAAATTTCTGTTGAGACTTCTATACGTACTAATTTGAAAGTCCTGTTAAAATCTAATGGAATGGAGGTCTCTTCAGTTAGTCTGAATACTGTTGATGAGATTCAGGATGCAGTCAACTTCCTTAATGACCAAATCTCGCAGCAAGTACATATTTCAGATTATAAACAAGTCATACAGCAATATGGTAAACCTGGGGCTTTCATACGTTATTGGCCGGCCATTTTACTTGCAGGAGTGGCTATCACAAAGTTACTGGGCAGTTGGTCCAATGTGGTTCAATGGTTCCGAAGCCAAGTCATACAAACATGCAGCTCTGCATGGTCCAACTGGATAGTTGAGCCTATTTTAAAAGTGTATCAAACTATCAGACATGACGAAAATGCTCAGGTGGCAATTTTGGCCAAACAGTCGTTGACCTCAGATATGCAGTCGCTCGAACGTATGGTGGTAGAATTCAGTGACAAATATGGACATGGGCCGGGAAATGAATCGGATATAATTGCCAATGTTCGTCAGGGTGATATCAGTGCTGTACTTTTGCCATATGAAAAGCAAATTCAAACTCCGCTGAAATCCTTGGTGACTGGAAATTTGATTCAAGCTCTGTTGATCCAGGTTCAAAAAACGAAGGTAGACGTCGAAGTTGCTATGAGTGGCATAGATAAGCTTTTGCAGAGTCAGCAGCTTGTATTTGGATTGATCGCAGCACTTCCCAGTATAGGAGCAGTATGGTGGGGAGGACGACAGATATTTGCCAGCATTCAGGGCAAATCTCGTCATATTAGAGGAAAAGGAAGGCTTAGAAGAAAGATATATGAAGGTCTTGGACAAATTGAAATTCTATTATCGACTCAAAGTCTCGAATCAGTACTGGATGCTCAGACATTGGGCCTTATAGTCGGACAGACATACTTCTTACGTCAATGGGCAAAACAGCTAATAAACTCTGAGGAGCTTTACAAGCAATTTTGTTTTCGTCTCGATGGGGTAGAGGATCCTGAGAGTACAGTTGATCGTCAGCTGGATTCTTTGAGATGGATATACTTATCAAGTACCAATGGTCAAGTATATTAAGGCTGCTGATGCTGTCAAACAAATTCTAACTGAATTGGCTGTAACTGAAAGGTATTCACTGAATTATATTCACCATATATGGAACTGTTCATTTTATATCCTGTCTGCCTGGTCCAATCACAAATGAATGTGTGGAGTATCACAAGCATGTAATTACATGATCAAACCGATTTGTTGGGCATTTTACAGCCGGCATTGATCTGTTTGACCAAAATAATGTGATTTTCTCCCTAAAGATTAAATCTTTTGCTTCGGTTGAGTTATTGCTGCAAAGCATTCGATTTCCACATCTGTTCCAAGAGGAAGTTGATGAACAGCAACACATGTTCTGGCCGGCTTGACGTCATGGAAAAAAGTTTCGTAAACCTTGTTAACTCGTGCAAAATTTGCCATATCAGTGAGAAAAATTGTCACTTTGAGAGCTTTGTCAAGGGACGAATTTGCAGCTTTCAAAACCAAATTCAGATTTTGAAGGCATTGCGTCTGAGATGTTAACATCAAATAAATGATATAGATTCTTTAGATATACATACAACACGACCCTCTATCTCACCCTCAACGAGCTTACTAGTTGCGGGATCCATGGCGACCTGGCCAGAGCAGAATACCACATTATCAAAAGTAATAGCTTGAGAATAGATAGGCATTGGCTTAGGAGCCTCGGCGGAATACACAGCTTGTCGTTCGTATGAACCCATTGTAGATATATCTAGAATTTATGATGAGAATGTCACTGAGCAAAAGAATCAATTCGTTCAAGTGTTATTTAGTCAGCTTCAAGGGAGATTTCCCGTTGGTGGGGGTTCTACCCGGTGCGGCTAACTCAGGAGAATGCCGAGCAATTGGATAAGTAGAAGATTACCCGATTTGACAATAGGAAATCTGGTTGAAGGTACTTGGGTTACATGTTCCATTACCCAACGATCATAGAATGGAGTGAGAAACAAGTGAAGAGTGATTGAATATCAGTAATATTGATAGATTTTTTATCGTGTTGTTCTTTCAGTACCGTGTTCTCCACATTGATGCGGTTTCAAAATACAGCGACCAAGATCCTTAGGACGGCGAATGGTTGTCGAATAAGTTTGTATTTAGGCAGTATAAGCTAATTTTTATGTTATAAAGTGTTTTCAAGAAACGTTTATTCGAAATATGTATATCGTTAATTTGAACTTATTTTCAAAAAAGTCTAGCTGCTTATTGTTCATAGTCTTTGTGGCTTAGAGCTTCTTTGTAGATATATGGTTACGGAAGACCTGTAATAACCACACTTTTCAAGTCGAATATGCACAAATGTTCCGAGTGGAAAATTCCAAGAAAAAAACAGCAACCTTTTTTAATTCTTCAGCAAACAATGACGTTCTGCGCAAGTGTGGCGGAAATTCCCGCAAATACTCGGAACGACCGATGGATCAACTCATTGGCCACCGCTAGGTAGTTTAGTCAACAGAAACAAACTACTATACCAGTTGGTCATATAAAATTCATTATTTAGTATCATTCTCATTATATATTCACAATCAACCGCTAAAACAAGTATTTTTTATACTATGTCTTACATTTGATGATATTTCCACGTGTGGTTACACATCTAAAGGTGGGACTGCATCAATGCTTAATTCAGACATACAAAACAACAAAAAGGCTGTAAAAATACATGATATATGTACATTTATATATATATAATTGTTTAATTATTTACTATGATCAATAAAATTTCCTTTATTCCCATATATTTCAACTTTTCGTTCCATACTTGGGGTGTCTCGTTTCCCCTAGGCTGTGCTCGGAATTTTCCCAAATTACTGCCGACCTTTCTATTTCTTCCATTTATTTGCTCCACCAGCAATTCAATTTTAACTAGTAGCCATGACTGATAACCCTGCTGTGATCAACCGATCGCTGACTACTATTGTCAACGAACTAGAATTTCTCAAGGAGAGTAATGTCGTTTCCCCTGAGTTCTATGACCAGATAACTGGACATTTACCCAAGAAATACACAAACGGTGCGCCCCTAGTTGGCCCCATTGGGGCCAGCGGTGCTCCACCACCCAGTGAGCCACCAACTAATCCTTCTACACGTGAATCTTCAGTCAGTGAGAAGCGTCCTGCACCTGCCCCGTCGCCTGCGCCATCGTCGTCGTCTGGTGAAATTGTAGAAGCACTATATGATTTCCAGTCCAATGATAGTTCGGACTTGAACTTGCGTCGTGGAGCTCTTATTCAGGTCACTGAAAAGGTTAACAACGATTGGTGGAAGGGCCGAAACAAGGACACTGGTCAAGAAGGATTATTTCCCAGTAATTATGTACGATCTACTGATGGTAATCGTGGCGCAGAAGGAAGACCGATGCTATCATCGCCGCCTTCTCAGCAGTCATACAATAGTGGATACCAGGGACAAATGCAACAACAGCCATCTGGAGGATACATGCCACCAGTCCCCAACTATGTTCAACAAGGGTTTCCTCAACAGCAACAGCAGCAGATGCCTCCAGATCAGCAGCAGCAGCAACCGCAACAGGGACATCATCACGATCAATTCCGAAAGTTTGGCAGTAAGCTAGGTAACGCGGCGATTTTCGGTGCCGGTGCTTCTATTGGATCGGATATTGTCAACAGCATTTTATAAAGACTCGGATTGGTTTGGTTTTGTTTCCGTTTTTTTTTTATATAAGTAGTCAATAAAAGTTGTTATTTTGAAGAAAATGTCGTAGCCTAGTAGCTATGACGCTATAAGCACACGGGTTGGGGCTTATCTATAAAGTGCCTTTTTGTTATCATGAAATGACTCTTCCCTTTACACCAATCAATGCAGCAACCGGAAGAACCAAGACGTAAAAACATTGTAGTAGTAGGCTCAAGAGGAGTTGGAAAGTCATCTGTAGTGTTAAGATATATAGAGGAGCATTTTATCGAGGTGTATCCACCAGATCGTCAAGCTGTATTTAAGAAGAAGATCCGTTCGTGGGGCTCCAATTATTTATTAGAGATACTGGATACTGCCGGTCCAAATGAATTCAAAGTAATTAACAAGGATGAATTACCGGACATTGATGGCATTGTTATGATCTATTCAATTGCATCTAAAAGTACCTTTGGCATAACTAAAGTTATATACGAACAAATATGTAAAATACTGGTAAGTAGCCAGCCCAGCCCTTTTGAAGCCTTTGAATCCGAAAACTAACAACAATCCTTAGAGCCCAGCTCCTCCACCACCATTGGTCTTGATTGGCAATAAAACCGATCTTTATTTACAGAGGCATGTCACTACAGAAGAAGGTTTTGAATTGGCTCAAACATTCGGATGCCCGTTTTATGAAGTTTCTGCCCGGCAAGATCGCGGTGAAGTAGCAAAGGCTTTTCATAGCCTGGTCATTCAGATATCTAAGAAAGAGCATCCTATTGTGCAGAAGAAAGCCTGTATTGTTTGCTAATGGTTTTCATAATTATAATTATCATGACTTGATACGTATGTATTTATATACCTTATTAATATATGGGGTCGCATCATAACAATAGATTAACCATATAAATCTACGACATTTAACTTTTATGGCCTCAAAATCTATTCACTATAATATAAACCTCAGATTCACATCCAAAGGATGGCAGCAACTTAGCTGAGGTTTCTGCTGGTATTTTCCAGTCATACTATCTCTCATACCGTTCAGTAGACTAATATATGACTGGTTGGGGTTACGAGCTATCACGTCCATAAACGCATAAGAAACAGCTCCCGTGTTCACACCAGCAGACTGCGTATCGGCCGATGTCTGAGAATCTTTGCATCCTGAGAACATGACCACATCTCCCGGCGCCGTTTTCAGTTGCTTGACTCTCTCCGCATTGGCACCACCACCACCAACCCGCTTGGCTATACCACTGAAACTACCTACCATACCCATAAGATCTCCTCGTTCATACGATCCAAATGCCTGTAGAAGCCCCATGCCTGCATCTTTGGCCAAGTTGGGTTCCTTCAGCACACCTTTTGTAGAATATATGTAAGGAAGATCCAAAACGGTACCTGAATGGCAAGAATCAAAAAGTGCAGTAAGACGCACACCAGGCATCAGAGGTTTCACCACAAGATCATGCATCAGATCGTCTACAATATGACCTGCGACCTCGAAATCTACAGGGTAAATAACCTCGTCATAGCCATCATCCTCATCGCCATCCAGATCCTTGGTCTGACCACCATGCCCAGAATAATGAAGAAATAAAGAGTCATGTGTTTGAGCCCCCCTTACCAGCCACTGCATGGCAGAAAGTATATTGGCCTTGGTAGGAATAGCCCGGGGATTTTGCTGGTCATCAGTCAGCATAACTATATCATCAGGATGATACCCGTACTGCTTCTGCAGCATATTGGAAACAGCCTTAGCATCATTTATACAACCTCTTAATTCGTTTCTACTTCCAATGTAGTTGATTCCAATACATAAGGCTTTCCTGCGCCCTGTACAGTTGGAATATTGGTACGCTGGCATTCCCTGTACGCCAAAAGACTGTGGTGCAAAAGACGGTGGAGGAGGCATAGCGCCTCTGTTATACGACGCATTTTGTCCATTACTATATCCGTTCTTCTGGTCATTATACCCATTGTTTTGACCGTTATATCCGTTGTTTTGACCATTATATTGCCCGTTATTGTGAGAACTATAGTTGGGCGGAGGTCCTTGAGGCGGCGGTGGTCCTTGAGGAGGTCCACCATACTGGCCACCATATTGAGGTGGTCCTGGAGGTGGATGATACTGGCCACTATTATAGTCGTAATTTCCTACTGGAGGCGGTCTTGGAGGAGGCTGGCCCCCGTAATGATACTGCCCTTGTCCAGGATAGCTCATTTTATTGGTGTTTAGCTTCGTTGGTGGTTCAAGGTAAAGTTTTGGGTGATTCAGAGAGCAACTTTAATTTGGAGAGAGGGGCAGAGGATGGGGGTGGCTTTTAGGGCTTAAAATGAGACAGCAAAGGGGCTTTGATGATATAATTCTGAATAATATGTTTTATAGTTAGAATTTTAGTGATACATTCATATTATATTTGTGTCGGTTATATGGATATTAATATTAGTAGTAGTGAATAATAATAATAGTAGCAATTAAAGTAACTGTAACCAAACTGCTTCAACTCAGACAGCAAAGCAGAAATAAATCATATTATGAGACAAGCATATAACCAAATCAAGAAGAAGAATTCAAAATTCAGATGCTCCAATATGGGGATTCGAACCCCGATCTAGACGGTGAGAGCGTCTTGTGCTAGCCATTACACCATATCGGACGAAAGCAGCCAGATGAGAAAGCCTTACCCGGAAGCGAAAAGGTCGTTTCCCTTAAATGACCCCAATCGTCGTAGTTTCTCGGAAATTAGCCCCTTGGCTGAGTGGTTGGCGCCTTGGCGAAATTGGTCATCGCAGTAGGTTTCGGCCCTGAAGGTTGCAGGTTCGAGTCCTGCAGGCGTCGCTTTTTTTTTTGTTATGAACTATGCAATATCATCATTATCTATTTATTAAATTACTTTTTTCTTTCGGCATGCAACAAACCCTGATAGTTTATATATTCCTTGCCATAGTGAATGACTGTCAGGGAAGTATTCGTTTGTAGATCGATGACGATCAGCCAGATCAAATCCATACTTATCAAGGACTTTCTCCAGTTCTTCTAAAGTAAATTCCACTTGAGGTGCAGTGCCCCATTTCAATGGCCCCAGGTTTATCCAAACTCCATCAGGAGCCAAGAGCCTGTCGATATTATCTAGGTAACTGAAGAAATTTTCGGCAGTATCGATGAAAAATAGAGTTACAATGGCCTGGTATTTGTCATCGGTGTCAGATTTCCAGCTGAGAAAATCTCCATACTGTACAGAAATGCTGGGTTTCTTATCAGGAATTGTTACAGTTCTTAGCTGTGACTGTCCCGAGACTTGATGAGAAAATTGATGCGAATAAGGATGAATAGTGTAGCGATTGGCATTATCATTCATAAACTGAGAAGCCAATATCACCATGTAAGAAATATCAATTGCAGTTGTATCATAACCAATATCAGATACTTCTTGAGCAGCCCGGCCCAATCCCGCTCCAGGAATGAGTACACGGGGTTTTTGTCCTTGTGAAATCGGAACGTATTTAGCTAAGGAATCAAGAATGAAGTTCAATAGAGACGAGTTACCAGACCAATCTCTAACGAGCAATTCAAATAATTCAATACAGGACTGTCTCCTTTTAGCCAGTCTTATATGTGCAGGTGATAATCCGTATATTTTGCTTGCGTAATTGGCTACAGCAGTGGTGAATTTTGCATTTTCAGTGTATGCCTGATCTATTTGATTCAATCGGTCAATATAACCGGCATCTATAGCCAATTGACGATGCTTAGTCGGCATTTTCCGAAAAAGATATCTTTTCCGATCAATCATCTGTTTACTGCTTTTTTTATATGCATAAAGAGCAGCAACAGCATCAATGACGTCCTGGTTGGACTTGGGGACCTTGAAGAAGCTGCGGAATGCCAGTGAACCAAGCATCACCGCCAATAAAATATCAGGTAAGATACCTCCTGTTATATATTTAAGCAATGAATACAGGAAAAAACAAGATAAACAAGCATTCAGTTGTTGTCGGTTCATTGGCTAACGGTTTGCTGTGGAGAAAGCCAATAAAGTACGTAATCGGTCCAAAGTTAGACAAGACGGAAAAGTCGTTTTGTAAGTAAACGAAAGTTAAATTGGAAAGTATGGAAATTTATTATCGTAGCAAATGCCATTGGAATCCAATCATCTACGACCAGGGGCTTGAGGGAATTAAATATTATCTCAACTAACAAAACGGGGGATTCTATGCATTCTACATACAAACAACTCATCAAAGAAATATATCATATATCATATACTAGCAAAAAACAAACTTACCAGTCAAATACTTCAGATTGAAGAAATATTTCTTGGTATTTCTCTCCATGCTTATTTGACTTGCCCTGAATAACCAGACTCTGCAAGCTAGCCACCTTGCTTGCAGTACTGCTCAAAATTTGCCGAACTCCACAGGAGAATACCAGTGTTCGGCTACCTAGTTCTGGACTGATGCAGTCAAAATATGTTGCCATGTCGGGTCTTCCTTGACGCAAATAAGGAGCAAATTCTGAATCTATGGTGGATTTCACATTTTGTAGATCATATTTCTCCGCTATCTCATCAGCAGTCTCTATAACCTGTTGTTGACTGATATCACTGCTATCTGAATCATGAAACTCGGCTTCTGAATCAATAAGGGTCCGTGACACATGAATCTGCAGATCTAACATATCGCCAAGTGCAGCTAAGCTCTTTGCAAGCTCTTCTCTCATCCATGAAACCTTATTGAAGTCTCTAACTGCCCATACCAAATGAATTGATTTCAAATTGGGACTGGGATTCGCCACAAAGTGCAGAAGGAACGGGATAACTGCAGTTATTCCGGATCCACTGGCCACGAGCACCACGCTATTAAATGCATTGAGATTTCTGTCGACTCCACCAAAAGGACCGTCGATTAATACTCTCAAATTGGAATTCTCATCTTGATGAGCATGTTCCACAAGAGCTTTGGTCATACCATGCTGAGGATTGATCAGTAGTTTCATCTCTGCATTCTTCTGATCATTGGAAGGAATACTGTAGATTGAGAATGGATGATTTGCAAACGGTTGAAGACCAGTAAATCGAATCAGAACGTGCTGTCCAGGACTCCATTTACGAGTTATGGCACTGGAGATATTCACTTTTACTGCCCTATCGGCAACAGGAGTGATGGTCGCCAGATCAGACCACAGCCAGTTTTCATTTAGCCGCAGGTAGTTTGACTTTGCAAAGTATCTATAAAGCCAGCCGCTGAAGAGTATTCCCAAAGTAGTGTTGAGGTAGATTTTAGACTGAAGACTACCGAAAGAGTGGTAATACACAACACCAACTAAAGCCAAACCAAAGGGCCAGTGGAAAATCAAAAAGAGCTCATAGGACCTTTCTCGGATCTTTTGGTGTGAAAAAAAGCACAGAATGAATAGAAACACAAGACCTATTGCTCCTGTATATGGCATCACAGTCTTGTGCCAAAACACATAATGCAAGTAGTGTGCTCCGCCTTCTTCTACAGCTCGAAGGAGTACAGGCATCATGTGAATTAAGATAGACACAAAGCAGAGGTATCCGAGCATTCTGTGCAGGCCATTGAGTCTTTCATAACTGATACCAGTTAACCAAGTTATGACAGTTGTTTTACCGGCAAATGCAAAGATGAACGGAATAAGGCTATTAGCCATAAGTCCCGCTCTGATAGCAAGAGGAGGCTTGCCGAACTGTAAGCAGGTACGGTACCATGGATGAGGAACAAAGAGAACCAGGGCGTAAAAGAGAAAAAAGCCCGTGACAAGAAGAATATGGCCAAGCGAGCTCGGCAAATTCCAAATATAGGGGATTCGCTTATACCCGATATATCTATTAAAGGCGATAAACTTTAACGGTAAACTTAAAAGGGTGTTGGGTTTGCCGGACTTGGAATTCCATCTATCACTAACCTTATACCATAATCGGTAAAGCAGTCTGAGGAACAACACACTGAGAAAAAACCACATAATCCACTGAGGATATATTTTTTGATCGTCTTCAGATACTATTTTGAGTGAGGTAGCCATGCCCTGAGCATAGTATGCCTGATCAGTGAAGACGTTTGAGCAGACATACGGTTTACCATCTTGGTAGAATACGTTTTGGTCAAAGTCCATATTCATGACGAGAGGTTATTTTAGATGCAATGGCCCAAAATTGGTCAATAACCGAGAAGTTTAATTTTCTTAGACCTCGAGTTAAGATATATAAAAATCAGGGTGGTCCACGAGCAATATATAATGTGCTCATGAGACATATACCACGAGCAAAATACCCTAATAGCCGATCAGTCATCATTTATATAAAACAATATGGCATGATTTACTCGGAAGATTATTTTTGGAATATGAGAAATCTGAATCTGTTACGATCTTGGGCAATATTGAGACATTTACGGATATGCTGTCTCACCTGAAAAGTCTCAGGCATCGAATCTGGAAATAGTTGTGTCAGAGCAAGTGTATTAGAAACAAACCAAATTAAGCGGCTAATAGCAAGATGAATAATATTGTAATGATTAGTAATGCAGGGTGTCTAATGATGGAATAATAAAAATAATCTTCATGCCAAGACTATGAGCAAATGTGGCTTAGAAAATTCGACATAAATTTCAAAAGTTTCAGTCACATGATGCATCACGTGACATCTATAACCCCGCTTAAATCAGATCAAATTATCCCGTTGATCAATAGCCTATAAATTGCAATGAATCTCAGATCTGTCTTTTGTAAAACTACTGTAAGAAGATTCTCTACAAGCCCTTTGAGATCTGCTACTGTGCCTTTTGATTGGCAGGATCCATTGAAGATCGAATCTCTTATTACTGAAGATGAAGCTGCTATATCCGATGTAGCTAAAGATTACTGCCAACAGCAACTGTATCCCCGTGTTTTAGAAGGATATCGAACTGAAATATTTGACAAGAACATAATCAGGGAATTCGGCGAATTGGGTCTATTAGGAGCTACTATAGACGGCTATGGCTGTGCCGGTGTTTCGTCCGTTGCTTATGGGCTTATTGCTCGAGAAGTCGAACGAGTCGATTCCGGGTACAGATCGGCCATGTCTGTCCAATCATCTCTTGTGATGCTTCCTATTGATGAATTCGGTACAAAGGAGCAAAAGGACCGATTTTTACCACGATTAGCGACTGGAGAACTGATTGGATGCTTTGGATTGACAGAGCCCAATCAAGGGTCTGATCCAGGGTCTATGGAGACAACAGCAAAGCCACATCCTACCAAAAAAGGCGTGTATGTACTTTCAGGCGCAAAGAATTGGATTACAAACTCACCTATTGCCGATTTGCTGGTGGTTTGGGCGAAATTGGATGGGCAAATCAGAGGTTTCCTCATTGAACGAAACCAAGTCAAAAATGGTTCATTGGCTACACCTATGATAAAACACAAGACAGCTCTAAGAGCAAGTGTAACTGGGATGATTCAGATGGATGAGGTTGAGGTGCCGGCAGAAAACATGTTTCCTGAAATCAAGGGCTTGAAAGGGCCATTCACGTGTCTCAATAGTGCTCGGTATGGAATATCGTGGGGAGTTATGGGTGCGTTAGAAGAGTCGATTAAGCTTGCGAGAGAATACTCTTTAGAAAGAAAGCAATTTATGGGAAACCCATTGGCAAAATATCAGCTGATTCAAAAGAAACTGGCTGATGCAGTGACTGATGTTGGATATGGATTACTTGCGAGCCTTCAAGTTGGTAGATTAAAAGATGAAGGAAAAGCTGCGCCTGAGCAGATAAGCATGATAAAAAGGCACAATTGTGATAATGCTTTGAAACATTCAAGAATGTAAGTTATATTGGAGATGAGATACAACGGGAAACAAAAAACAATACTAACTATAGACTGATGGAAATATTCGGTGGAAACGCTGCAAGTGATGAGTATCATATTGGAAGAATTTCTCATAATCTATGGGTAGCGCAAACATGTAAGTTTAGTAATTTTTTGATGTTGGATGTCCTGCTAACCAAAAACAGACGAGGGCCAATCAGATATCCATGCTCTGATTCTTGGCCGGGCAATTACGGGAGTTTCTGGGTTTTTCTGATCTGTTTAAACGACTTATATAAAGAGTTGATTACTGTAAATTACCTGTTCATCACAAATTTGTTGTATGTCGATATCACGTTTTGTCCTCCTTCACACCACGAAACTTTTCACCCATAGAGAAGATCGGCATTTTCCCATTGGACCAACATATCCTTGCATCAACCTCTTCATTGGTGATCATGTACACTTGGAGGAGAGTTGTACTTCGTCAGCCTGGTTTTCTGAAACCAGGAATATTTATCAATATATCGCATAGAAAAATATCGTTTCGTCCTGATAGATCTGGCTCTGCTGCTTCGGATATAAGTCGGCATGATCTTCTTTTCAGCTCGAATTCTAGCATCCAGACTGGAGATAACGTTAGAACGGCATATAAATTTTCCGGGGATCAGACTAGTACGGCCATAGATATAGCCAAGAATCTTGCAAGTTGCCAGACTAAGACTGGAACGGTAGATATATTCCCCGGGAGTCCTTCTGTGAAATTGAAAGATCCAAATATAAGCCGAACTGCATGGAGGTACGTTTTCAATGACTACTTGGCGTTGAGCAAGCCGAAACTAAGTGCATTGGTTGTATTATCGGCCATGTCAGCTTATGCCTTGGCCCCGAATTCTACCACATTACCTAGCTTACTTTTTCTGACAGTTGGAACAGCTCTATGTTCTTCATCCGCCAATGCTATCAATATGGGCAGAGAAGGGTTGTTTGATAAATTGATGAAACGGACCCGATGTAGGCCCGTTGCTCGTGGAGCATTAACTCGACAAAACGCCTTTATATTTGCTGCTATTTGTGGTATAACTGGTGTTGGTGCCTTGTACTTCGGTGTGAATCCCACAGTGGCTGCTTTAGGAGCTACTAATGTTCTTCTATATGCATGGCTATACACCAGTACTAAGCGGATCTCTATTGTAAATACTTGGATAGGAGCAATTGTTGGAGCCATCCCTCCACTTATGGGCTGGGCATCTTCAAGCTCTCTGGAAGATCCTGGAGCTTGGTGTTTAGCAGCATTATTGTACTGTTGGCAATTTCCGCACTTTATGGCCCTCAGTCATAATATAAGAGGCGAGTATCAAAAAGCTGGCCATGTCATGGCATGTTGGACAAATCCGGCTTTAAATGCTCGTGTGGCTCTACGATATTCACTGGCCATGTTTCCTATTTGCTTTGCATTATCATATCTGAATGTCACTGATTGGATGTTTGTAGTTGACAGTGCTCTCATCAATTCATGGTTAACCTACACAGCATATCGGTTTTGGCTTGTCCAAAGAAATAACACTCAACCTCTCAAGTTAGGGGCACCGGCACCTGTATGTCCTCATGCTAGGCAGCTTTTCTGGGGAAGTGTCATTCATTTGCCGGCAATCTTGTTACTCGCTATGATTCACAAGAGACGACAATGGAATCAACTAAATACTTTATTTGGATACGAGGACAATAACTCCAAGGCATGAAAATATGGTACAGTAATTAAATGTATATATTAATATGATTACGAGTGTATTTTAGAGATGTCACTACGTGTAATTCACGTGTTACCGTTATTTGTTGATGTCTATCGTCAAGGCGAATATCAACATCATAACAACCCAACCTCATGCCTAGAATATCATGTATCATAGCATATCACATACACATCCCAGCTCATGTTGGAATCCAGAGCCTAAATGCCATACTTTGAGAACCACTCGCAAACCGATTGACTACACCAAAGGAATATACACTTCATCTGCTGATTTCTATAATGATCGTGAAAGGTGGGGCTATATGAGAGAGCATATCGTATTGCGCGGCCATGATGGTGTAGGTTCAGGAATGCCTCTGAGGGGCCTTGATCTTATGAGAATGCATTATCGAGGATCAATACGATCATTTGGCGACGACTATTTACTGCCGCCTGGGATCACAAGAACTATGGAAGATATGAATGATGAAGAGGAAGCAACTGATGGAGAGGCAGACGGAGCTGATGGTGGCCAGATGAATGCCACTGATGCGACTTTCACCAATATTGATACAGGACTGGTAGAAGAAGCTGAAATAGATGAGCCAGACGGTGAGACTGAGGAGGAATGGGACAGGAGGATTGTCGGTGCTCCTGGGGTCTCTTTAGCTGGCGATGATGAGAGGGAAATGGAAGAAGAGCCGGCCGATCTGGATGCTGAGATCCCAGAAGCAAGCGATAATGATTACTATGAGAATTCCGGAGATAATTATAATGAAG
Organism: Casaregolazyma patagonica; assembly: GCA_030580475.1. NCBI lineage: Eukaryota > Fungi > Ascomycota > Dipodascomycetes > Dipodascales > Trichomonascaceae > Casaregolazyma > Casaregolazyma patagonica. The sequence goes on from JAKTSZ010000004.1 coordinate 336,823, forward strand.
GGGAGTATCAAGAAGAGTTCATGACAGAGGATGAGTATGATGCTCCGAGTGCCGACCAGAGTCGTGAATTAGTGCGTGGAGTAGTTGGGGACGTCCGTCAACAGCTTCAGCAATTGCAGCAACGGCGAAGAACACAGCAAGAGGCTCTATCAAATTCTGTCGAGGAAGATCAGAATTCGTCTGTTCAGACTTTAGATGAAGTTTTAAATGGGCCTATGGATCTTGGAAGCGGGTATTCCAGTAGCGGGGAAGATATGTCATTCTGACTGCTAAGTAATGATGATAATTTATTATAGTTGTAAAAATAATATAAATCAAAATCACTCTTCTTGAGCATCAAAAATAAATTTTCGCTTTTAATGATGATTTTCTGTTGTTAACGCTTAGCTATGAAAAAAAATGAGGCGGACAGGAATCGAACCTGCAGCCCTTTGATAACAGCCGTAACTGGAGTCAAAAGCTCTACCATTGAGCCACCGCCCCACTAGATATAATAGTGGGCAAATAGTAGCTTTTAAAGACTTGAATTACATCACGTGATATTTTGGCGATCTGCATCTTTTATTGCCGAGTTTAGAATTAATATCGCCCGCAGCGCATTTATGTTATTCGAGATTTAGGCATAATTTTCATATAAACTTCATATACACAATGTAGAAAATGATGTGATGAGCCTAATGAATAAGTCGTATCTTAGATAATAAGTCTTCTAATACTGTTCCGCTATGCTTTCTCCGAATGTTGGTAGTACTGATCTTCAGTGTCCACCGGAACCTTAGGGTCAATCAATTAACCGTTTTCGAATTTGACTTATTCGAATATATTTAGAATTTCATAGAATATACATTCAATCAGATTCTTTTTTATTAATAAAGTTTTTACAGCTTGTTTTCTCATCTCCTGCCCCTTTCCTGAAGCTCGTCAGCACAGCCAGGCTATATCATGATAAAATCGCCAGTTATTCAAATTTCAAATACTAAATTGCATTTTTAACTTTATTGCTCTAATCTACTGAATCAAAAGCATTCATTCATAATCAATGATCGCTTAATATACCAGTTTCAAATTTCCATTTTCTACGCTTCCTAAATAACTCGCTTGCAATCATTTACCATCTCCAGCCTAAATATCCAATGGATTTCAAACGAGGATTGATTTTTGGCTTTAACCATGCATTTCCACAATACAATCCCTCAATTCCCGTAGTAAAATCTGACATATATAATGGCCATCTTATAATTGCCTTTGAAAATGGTGATATTCGCATATATAAGCTGTTGGAGGACCGACTGACCATAGTGGCTCATGTTGAACCAGGGATCCAAACACAACCAACTGTTTTAAAAACTGCATCAGATCTGAATACTGGTGAGAACTATTTATTTGTAGGATACGAAAACTGCACAGCAGCGAAGTATGAGTTGAGTACTGGAATCCAGGTGGCCACTGTCCAATTGAACATCGTCTGTACTGGACTTAATTGCGATCAAAAGCTACAAGGAGGACTAAAGAATGCAATTATCGCATGGGGACAATCAAACGAGTGCTATGTTTTGGACCGGGATACTCTACAGGTGCTTATTCGAGTGAATACATCGCTGCCAAACTGGTTTGTAGCAGTTCCACTATTTAGTGACCAACTTTTATTAGTAGCTAAAAGTGGGCATTCATGCCAATGGAAACTAAGAGTGGAGGAAGAATCTCCTAAGGATGCAATTCAGATCAAAAATACCGAATTGCAAGACCTGGTTGGTGAACCTCCTCAGTCTTCCAGTCACTTCCACAACGTTGATCTGATTATCGATGTTTTAGTTATTAGCGAAACCTCATGGGTCGTTGTACAGCGCCATGGATGGAATATATTTAAATGGCAGAATGGCGAGCTTGTCAAAGATATCGGTGTTTGCATGACCAAACCCTTGGTCGCAGCATTTTCGCTAGCTGAAGATATGTTCGGTTTAACACAAGGAGATGGGCTTGTTTTTCTCGTCATTAGACACCAGATGATTCCTATTGAGCCGAATTATGATGGTGCTATTATCAATATTCATTATTTCAACAATATGCTTTGGGCACTAGTCGATCAAGATGGCCAGTTGGTTCTCTATCAAACACCTCTCGATATTTCCAAGAGTCAATACGAACAAATAACTTGGAAGAAAGATCCCGTAATGGTCGAGGAAGGAAAATCTACTCCAGACAGAGTGACAAAGCTATTAACACTCGGAGCCGATCTGTATATATTCGAAGCTGTCGGCAGAGGTTTGAAGGTCTTCTTGGGTGCTTTAGCCTGGCTGCAAAATACCCCTAAATATTCATATGAGCTTGAAATTCCTAATGATGGGTTTTCAGAACTTGATCCAAGAAGTTTTTCCAGTGGAATTATAGTTGCTGGTACCAATATGGGCAAAATTATCATCTTGCATGTTTCGGAAGATCAATTGGTCACGCTGAGTACCAGAACGCCATTTGCTTCGCAGTTAAACAGGCTACTGAGACCTAATGAAAATAATTCGCCCAAACAAATTAAAGAATTGGCTGTGGCAGTTTCTGTAGATGGTACTGTTGCTGTCATGGACATGAGAAAGAAGGGCCCACCGACCGTCATTCCTGGAAACTATTTACCTCTGGAAAAAATATCATTAGCAGTCAATGATGAAACATCACATATTACGATAAACATGTGCTACTCAATCAATAGCAGGAGGATGTGGGATTTGAAAACAGGAAGTGAGGTTCATGAGCTTAACTCTAATGACAAAACTGATTTCGACTGCCTGGAAACCACAGCCTCGGCCGATGGAACATATTCGATTTCAGAGACTCATAGTAGCTCTTGTGAGACTTTATTTATTAAAATGGACCGTATTAAGGATAAGGCAACCAGAGATATTGTCACAGATAGACTTCTCAATGGAGATTTTGGACTTGTCTCCTTGAATGAAGATCAAACTACGGCATCAACAACTTATGTGAATTTCCAGCAAATTCCACGATTTTCCGCTAGCAGCAGGCTGACAGGTGATATCTTATGTGCATTGAATCTAGAAAAAAACCCGGAGGCCGCTTCAAAAACGAAGTCATACGCACAGTTATCTACACTCCCTGAAATTCTCGACTGCAGCATTAATAGAGCGGAACCAGGATCAGAGCTTTATGTTTCATGCATAAGAATAATCGAATCGATACTTTGGAATCACCATGAAGCTGATGCAAAGTATATCCAGGAAGAAATTGAGTATAATTGGATTCCATTACTTCCTTCCAAAGCAACTAGCAGACAGTTTCGGACTGGAAGTAGAAAAGCTCTAGTAGCCATTAGCTGCTATGTCAATATAATGTCCAACGACAATGAAAAAAGGAGAGACGAATTTTACGATAAATGCGCAAGAGGGGCTACTAAATCACTGCTGCTGTATATCGCCGGCGAAGCGCCAGATGACGCAGCGAATTTGGGGTTTGAAATAATTGGACGCTCTTGGAATATCTGGCAGAACTTCGATAATCCAGTTGTAGTCGTTGACTCCTTGTTGGTACATCTGTACAAACATGGCTTTTCGAAACTGGAAAAGAAGCAGTTATTTAATCGTGAAGAACTTCCTATGCACATCACTATATGCATTGAATGTGTGATAAATATCGCCAGACACAATGTCACATTATTAATATCAACGTTAGTAGCACGATTAGGTGATGAATTGCGAGGCTCTGATATACGTATCACAGCAACAAGACTACTCGCATTTCTTTTCGTAACTCAAGAGACACAGGAGCTCATCGAGCCGACATACCTAGCTACTATTATATCGCCTGTGACTCGTTGCTTGGACCATGCTGAGATATCTGTACAGGGTGTTCCTGATTTAGCCAATACTTCGCTCGTTGGCGAAGCTACACAGCTATTAACAGTCGCGTTGAGCAGATATCCGGACTATTTGGCATTCCACAAGGGTCAGCAACATCTTGTTGTGGCTGTCGTTCCGGACCCGCCTTCTCCTACGTACCAGGGCTTGCTAGCTTTGGTATATGACCTCCGAACTGGGGCCCTGTTTTCATCGTTGGCCATTAGCTACGAGACGAATAGAGATAGCCAGCCAAAAAAACACCTCGATAAACCATCCAGTATAAATGGCGTTCCTTTGGGCTCAGTATGCAGGAGGATGGAGTTTTCACAAGATGGAAAACATCTGGCTGCTATAATTGAGAATCCATCGGACTGGAACTCGCTTAACAGTGGGACTGCTACTCGAGTCGAAGTCACTATGGCAGTTTGGAAGATTTCATTTGGAATCATGTCTATGTTTCAAAACTTAACGGTAAGAAACCCATCAACCAGCTACGAAGCAACCATGACGGAAAAAACATCTGCTGGCACGGTATTATATCCAAGTAACATTTTAAGAGTACCATTACGAGCGACAGGTTATTACAAGTTTAAATGGACATCAAACAAAAACATTGCCATCAGTGGAGATGAAGATATCGAACCGGTAAACCTTTGCATTAACTAGGGGAATGCTATATATAAACAGCTAACGACATATAAATAAAAAAATTCTCCTTGGTATTATTGACGTAATTTGGATATTTCGTAGCGCGTCTACAACCCGATTGTTTCTTCCAAAGCAGTATCGAGGTCATCTTCAGTAAGAACTGCACCTGAATAGGAGCATTTAGCCTTTGATCGGAGCTCAAAGCAGAGTCCATCAATATCGATATCGTTGAATTTGGGATGCGATGAAATTCTTTCCCATGCCTCAGAGCATGTGATGAACTTGCTTGAATTTTCCGGTATTTGATCATCATCCTCAGCCTTCGGCTTTTGCTCATTTTTAACACGTACGGGAGACAAATCAAAGCCTGACTTGCTATTGGCATCCGCCATCAGATCAAAGCTGCTATTGATGATAGGATTCTCCATAGGATCAAACATGCCATATTCATTATCCAAAACAGGAAGAGTGAATGAATCTCCTTCAAACAGCGATCCCTTATAATCACTTAGGAAATCATTTGTGAATGAATTTGGCGATAGCAGCGAAGTTCCTGTAGAGTCTGAAACACTTGCGGGCTTCCTGCCTTCCTTAATGCGATCCTTAGAATCAATCGATGGTGCTGGCGAAACCGGCCACTTAGCCCCAGTAGCTATTTCACCAAACGGGGACTGAGCGGCACTGGACTTCTTCGGAGCCCGTGGAACTGGGTTTTTGGTATTTCCGCATGCTAAAGATAATTGATCGCAAAACTCATCGGTATCGCCATCTTCAGGACTCAACGACGAGGGCTTGCTTACGGTCGACGCCGCAGAATGAGGCGATCCTGAAGAGCGAGGAGAAGATCTAGATGATGAGCGAGAAAGCGTGCTGCCTGGCTTGGAAGTGTCAGACTTGTTGCCGTCTTGAAAAAATGGAAAGTCAAAATTAACCTTCCAAGTCTTCTGACTGCTGGCAGTACTAATTCTGCGTTCTTTAAGTTGCTTGAGGCCCTCTGAATCAGGAGAGGAGCCCTGCGACTTGTATTTGGCAAGTTCACCCTGTAGTTTTTCAACCTGGTTCTTCAAAATCTCATTTTCATCAATAGTAGCAGCAGCCTCATGCTCCAGCTGACTGACTCTGTCTTCGAGATCTTTAAGATGCCTTTCTTTACGTTCTCTGAATGCCCTCTGCGCAGCCCTATTTTGAGCTTTTCTCTTGGTAGCGGGCTCTGAAGCATCAATCTTGCGCCCAGCTCGTTTGGTAGAGCCACTTCTTGACGATTCCGAGAGTCCGTCAGATGATCGCTTATTACCAGCCAAAGGAACAGTCACTGACTGCTGAATATGACCACTAGATAAAGTGTCTGTATCGATGCTGGATCTGGTATCATCATAGTCGTAGTCATCAAAGAAATCAGCGCCCGAGGGGCCAGTTAGTAAATCCTCAAAAGAATGCCCACTAGACATGATTTCTTCAAAAAATTATTTTAAAGAAATATGGAAAGCAAGAGCCAAGAAATAAAATGTCTAGGTAAAGATACCGAGTTTGTAGAAGTTTTATGAGTTATCCGGTCCAGATTTCAAGTGCTTACAAATCCAACCTAGGCTTAAGGTTATTAAGATAAAATACCACTATTAAATATAAGGCAAAGCACTAGAAAACACCCAGTGAAAAAAATCGCCGTAGGAAACCAAATCACAATATACTGTTTAAATACAGAGATTCGAACAAAACTCGCTCTAAACCAGTTGTCGATGTGTTGGAGGACGTTAAGTTTAGAAAGAAAGTGATGGAAGCCGTTAAGGGGCGGCTCTGTGGCGACACCCGGGTAACGAAAGTCTTTGTTAAGAGTCTAGAAACAGGGTTTCTAATACGAAATTACGAGCAAGGAGGGAAAGCGGAAAACAAGAGCGAAATCGGCTAAGAGAAATAATCCATTGGAAATAATATATGGAATTTTTATAGAAAAGTCAAAAAAAATATTCCATATTCCAAAAAATCCCATTCAAAATCTTCTCTTCTCGAACCCTAACATATCATATGTTCATGACGAGCAAATTAAAATAATAGCCCTGAGCCGCAGCTTCTATAGTGGACAGCCCAGCCCGGACAAGCAACTTATCGGATCAACCTTGTGAACCCCAGCTTTCGATAAGACTACAAAGAAGCAGTCATGCAAGTTCATGTGATAGCGTTGGAGGATTCCGGAGGCCCTCATAAGGTTGGGGATGGGCGATTGACTCTTTTGCCGGAACCCAAGGAACCATATATCTTACGGTTCGTGGTCTATGCCTGGTCCCCTATAGGCCACAATGCCATTTTATATACCAATGTTCCTCCTGATGCTGAGACACCATTTGAACGGAAAAAGTACTATGAATTCAAGCTTGATCATGCCTTTGGTAGTGAGACTTATATAGATGTTAAGATCACAAAGGGAGGTTCCTATTCGTACTACTTTGAGTATGAATCTGTCCAACCTGATTACTTCCGTTCAAGCATTCCTCATGACGAGTTTTTTGAGCGCCAGAAAACCGATGAGTATTACTTTATTGTCCAATCGGGATTCAAGCTCAATGATGTTGAAATCAAGCATGATGCCTTGCAAATCCAGTCGGTAATGTCCAAGCTCATGGGTCCCAGTGTTACATGGCCTGACAAGCTCAAGAGTATTGCCAACAAGGGCTACAATATGATTCATTTCACTCCATTGCAGCACCGTGGAGAGTCGGATTCTCCGTTTTCTATATACAATCAGCTGGCTTGGGATCCCGTTTGTTTCCCCAATGGAGAAGCCGATATCGAGTCAATTGTCACCAAAATGGAATCTGAATATGGTCTACTTGCATTGTCGGATGTCGTCTTGAATCATACAGCCAACAATTCTGCTTGGCTCTCTGAACATCCTGATTCCGGTTACTCTGTTAAGAATTCTCCCCATTTGAACCCTGCCCTAGATCTCGAGAACCAACTCATTGAGTTTTCCAGCAAATTGCCCGAGCTGGGCCTGCCTTCTGAACCAAAGACCATTGGAGATCTTGACCGTATTACTGCATGCATACGAAAATATGTATTTGACCCCATTCGTCTGTGGGAATATTACGTTGTGGATGTCGATTCCACTGTCAATGAGGCCCTGAAATTATTGAACAATTCCGACACTTCTGATTCACTTCCTGATATTGAAATTCCTTCTGAGTTTAAGCATTCCATAAAAAGCATGTCAGAATTTCTCAAAGAATTTGCTGGAAATAACTTTGGCGATGATAAGTTTGGCCATGCCCGGTTTATTCGATCCATTGACGCCAACAAGCTAGCTGCTATTGGAAAATCTTTGAACTTTCAGCATCCCCAAGTCCAGTTTCGCCGGCTTTTGGATGAAGTCAATGACGAATATTACCAAGAGTATGACAGTGAATCGAATTTCATCATTTCCCAACTCCACAACAGGAGCCAATATACACGGCTTGATCCTAGTGGACCCAATCTCGGACCAATCTCGCGTGAATCCCCTATTGGAGAACGGTACTTTTCTAGGATTAAAACCTCTGATGGTGAGGTGGCTTTGATCAACAATGGCTGGGTGTGGGCCGGAAATCCTCTTGTAGACTTTGCCAGCAACAAAACAAGGGCTTATTTACGTCGAGAAGTCATAATCTGGGGTGACTGTGTGAAACTGCGCTATGGATCAGGCCCTGATGATTCTCCTTATTTGTGGAAACATATGACTAACTATGTTCAGCTGTTGGCCAAGCATTTTCATGGTTTTAGAATCGACAATTGTCATTCGACTCCAATTCACGTTGGCCAGTTTCTTCTTGATAAGGCCCGGTTGGTCCGTCCCAATCTCTATGTTGTTGCCGAGCTGTTTACTGGATCTGAGGAGATGGATACAATTTTTGTTGAAAAACTCGGCTTGAACGCATTGATAAGAGAAGCAATGCAAACCTGGTCCGTTCAAGAACTATCAGCACTTTGCAATAAACATGGAGGTAGGCCAATCGGATCTTTCTCGAAATCTCCTCTGGTTAAATTCGGTAGCAATGTTGAAAATTTGGATAAGCGCGATGTTCATATTGTGAGATCGGCTCCTATTCATGCTTGGTTTATGGATTGCACTCATGACAATCAATTCCCCGCAGAAAAAAGGACTATTGAGGACACATTGCCAAATGCAGCTTTAGTGGCTATGTGCGCTTGTGCCGTAGGATCGACTGTTGGATATGACGAATGCTATCCTCATGCTCCCGAGGTGGTTGGTGAGAGTCGTCCCTATACTTTTGGCGGCGGAATTTCTAAAATCAAGTCTTTGTTGTATAAAATACACGCAGAAATGGGCCAAGATGATGCTGATGAATGCTATATTCACCATGAGGGCCAGTATATTACTATTCATCGAGTTGAGCCTCAAAGCGGTGTGGGATATTTTCTGATAGCTCGCACCAAATTTGCCCCTGAAGGAGATGAACAATTGTCTCCAGTATTCTTGGAAGGTACTAGGGTTGAATGCCTTGCTTCTAGTAGTCTGGTGGTTAAAGGTACTGACGTAGACGATAAGAAGGAGCTGAAAGGGGTTCAAACAGAAGTCATTGACTTGGAGCACCCTGGAATTGATTATAACGACGAAACAAACGGAACAACAATCAATCCGTTATCGCCAGATAAGTTTCCTCAAGGAAGCATTGCTTTGTTCAAGACATATCAGCACTCAGTGAGCAAGGACTTCGATACATTATGCCGCTCGGGTGCTGATGAAGCAGTGTCCAAGCTCGACTTGATTGATTTGAATGCTCTTTTGTATAAGGTTGATGTTGAAGAACGCGAGTATGGAGATGGGTCTGAAGGCGTATACACTATTCCTAACTTCGGCCCTCTTTCATATGCGGGGTTGTCTGGCTGGATGCTACTGCTAGAGAATGTGGTTGAATACAATGACCTGGGGGCTGAGATATGCAATAACTTGCGCGAAGGAACGTGGGCAGCTGACTATTCGGTTAACCGCTTAAACAAATATCGTGAGACATTGCCTGGTCTGGAACCCGTTATTGATTGGCTGAATGTGAGATTTGAGAAATTCAAGCTACTTCCATCGTTTCTTCGACCAAGGTATTTTGGAATGATCACTGCGGCACTTTGGCAAGCAGCTGTTGATAGATTCTTGACTTTGATTCCAACGCCTTATCGACGAAGTTCCATATTTGTGCAGAACTTGGCTCTGACATCTGTTCAGATGGTTGGCCTTGCTCAAAGCGCTTCCGTTTATCCAAAGAAGAACGTGCCTTCAATGGCAGCTGGACTTCCTCATTTCAGTAGCGGATTCATGAGATGCTGGGGTAGAGATGTGTTTATTTCTGTCCCAGGATTGCTGTTGAATTTGGGTAGACATGAGGAAGCGAAACATCATATTCTGGGATTCGCTGCTACTTTGAAACATGGGCTCATTCCTAATCTTCTGGATTCTGGAAATAATCCCAGATTCAATGCGAGAGACGCTTCTTGGTTTTTCTTGGATGTCGTTCGTCGATATTACTACGAAGTCGAAGAGGGCGACGCTATACTTTATGAAAAGGTCGCAAGACGGTTTCCCCTGGATGATACTTGGGTACCTGTTAATGATGAGCGAGCATTTTCAGAGTCATCTTCGATTCTAGAAATAGTCTATGAGATTCTTCAGCGTCATGCCGGAGGTATTGAATTCCGCGAGGCAAATGCTGGCTCTAACTTGGATTCTCAAATGTCAGATGCCGGATTTAACCAGAAAATTTATGTTGACTGGGCAAACGGGTTTGTGTTTGGAGGCAACCAATGGAATTGCGGTACCTGGATGGACAAGATGGGTGAGAGCACATTGGCTGGAAATAAAGGCTATCCAGGAACTCCTCGTGACGGTGCAGCTATAGAAATTACAGGCCTTCTCAAGGCTGCTTTACGGTGGGTAAACCAGCTGTACGACGAAGGCAAGTTTAGCTGGGAATTTGTCACCAATCAGCATGGGGACAAGGTCAAATTGAAGGACTGGGAATTGCTTATTGAAGAGAATTTCGAGCGGTGTTATTATATACCTGAGAATCCCTCGGAAGATCATAAGTATGATGTTGATCGGAATATTATCCACCGACGAGGGATATACAAGGATCTATACCGGTCTGGCAAGCCGTACGAGGATTATCAGCTACGAGCGAATTTCCCTATTGCAATGTGCGCTGCTCCAGAGCTTTTTGATGTTAAACATGCGTGTAGCGCAATTGCGATTGCAGATAGAGTCATTCATGGGCCTGTGGGAATGGCGACGTTGGACCCATCGGATCTGAATTATCGACCCAATTACATCAATGGTGAAGATTCGACTGATTTTGCTACGGCCAAAGGTAGAAACTATCATCAAGGTCCGGAATGGCTATGGCCGACTGGGTATTATCTTCGAGCGATGCTAATTTTTGACGTAAAAAGTCGAGGGTTCTCCAAGACACAGGTTTATTGTGCTCTACATAACATCAAGGATAGAGTCCATGGCCATGTTCAGTGGTTGCGAACCTCGCCTTACGCTGGATTGACAGAACTTACCAATGAAGGGGGTAGTTTCTGTGCTGATTCTTCGCCAACTCAAGCATGGAGTTCTGCTACTTTACTGGATCTGTTTCGGGATTGCTTTGAGATGCTGAGTAAATTGGATCAGTAAACTGCGAATTTCAACTAGATTATTGATCAAAGATCAAGATCTTATATTCCTATAACCTATAACCTATTCCTATATTCCTATATTCCTATATTCTTTATTGTTTTCTATTGTCATTGATTTTTTCTCCCTGTGGGGTCGTTTGTTTACCTTCCCAAATCCGGTAATTGTTAACTTACCATCATTATTGTAAGAAACCGAAATATCCACAACAATGGTAGGTAAAATGAAAGAATATCCAATATAATATCAGAAAGAGCGCTTTTTAACAACCAGGCTAAAAAAAAGGCACAAGTTTCAGGAGTTCCTGTAGCACAGAATCGTCCAATGACAAACCGTAGAGTGACGTCAGGGGCATTCAATCAGCTTGAACCAGCAGCCATCAAAGAACTCAAAGACTCGTTTAGTTTATTAGATAAGGATGGAGATGGAGTGATTGGAAATAGGGATCTGGAAGAAATGTTTATATCGTTAGGGTTGGAAACAGAGCTGCCATCCATACAGGGCATGCTGGACAATGGAGCATCCAACATGACATTTTCAGCATATCTTACAATCATGAGCGGCCAACTGAGTAGACTGTCTTCGAGAAAAGAACTGCTAGAAGCGTTCGAAGTGTTTGATGATCATACAGGGCGCATTGAAACGGACGAGCTGGAAGATTTACTCACCGAACGAGGAATGACAGCATCAGATATCAAAGCAGCCATGAAACCTTTCCGCAATCCACACGGATATAATTACCGAGACTTTGTCAATGTTCTTCATGTTGATGAGGCTATTTAAGGGCCCCGGCAGAATATATATTAAGATACATTTAGTTTTCCAAACTATCATCAATTTTCCAGTATAAGTTCATCACATCCCCAATCTTCGTAAGCACCATCTGGCAAATATCGTCTAATAACCAATGGGATTTTCTTCTGTGAAAGCTCTTTCATGGCTATTTGTAACGGATCGGTTTCTCCTTCTAGATCCACAAGAACCGGTGCATTCATACTGATTTGGAGCGCCCGCGTGCCCAGTATTCTTGCACGTTCGTATTTCGTCATATACGGAGTCGTCATGCGTTTTTCCTTGGGTATTGCCAATTCTTTGGCTGTTTTTCGTCGAGCTACTGAGCCTCCATTGGCCATATCGGATGCCACTATTGTTCTACCGTCTGCAGCAATCTCATCTTTGACAGCATCTTCATTAGGCTCGGCTTCATCATTAGCACCGGCATCTGAGAAAGTTTCTTCGAAATCGGCTTCGTCGTATGCATTTTCAAAGTTGTCCTCGAAGCTGAACGTTAGTATGACCTAGATTAACTACATAACGCCATGATATCAAACCATGATACACCATTATATACCATGCTTCACCATCGAGTCATTCATAATAATATCATTCTACTTACGCTCCGTCGTCATCTGACATTTTGCTGTTATTTCACCTTCAGCTCCGTCGTTTGGTAGACAGAAAATCCCACACAAATAAAATTTTGTTACTTCAAATTATTCAGCATCATGACAACCATAGACAACGGTAATGAGACGATGCTAGAAGCTACTGATAGAAAACGGACGATATATTTCGGTAAGTATAATTTGTATTATATAGTTTTTTTTTTGCAAAAAAAGCCTTGTTCTGACTGTTTTGTAGCCGGAATGAGTGATTCGGGGCCCATAAAACGGCCAAAACCACTATCAAAGCCTCGAGCAAAAAAATATCTTTGTGATATCGACGGCTGCGATAAAGCGTATTCTCGTCCATGTCTTCTGGAACAGCATAAACGATCGCATGACGGCAGTCGGCCGTTTGTTTGCCAGTGGAATGGATGTGATAAAGCCTTCTTCCGAGACTCACATCTCAAGGCACATATGCTTTCTCATACTACAAACAAGCCATTGACTTGTACTCATTGTGGAAAAGGGTTCAATACTAGACAGCATTTGAACCGTCATGAAAAGACGCACTTTGCTACCATTGTATGTCCCTATGACAACTGCTATTTGAAGTTCCGACGTCATTCGCAGCTTAACAAGCATGTATCTGAGGTCCACACCATGTCGAAGCGATTCAAATGTCCTCATGATGGCTGTGATCGGGAATTTAATCACCAATCTCGATTGGATATTCATGTCTTCAAGAATCACTCCACTGAACCTAGGTATCATTGTGGCCATGAGAACTGCGACGAAAAACTATTCACATGGTCCGCATTACAGCAGCATATCCGATCATCTCACAAGAAAATCCCTTGCAACATTTGCGGCAAGCCTTGTGCTGGCCCAACGGCAATACGGCAACATACCAAAGAGGTACATGGGGACATGACACTGCAAGTCGGTTGGCAATGTCAGGAACAGGGCTGTTCATTTACTTGCGATGTGGCTACTAAGCTCTTTAATCATTACGAGCAGCAACATGGTTTTGTTCCTGAAACGTTGATTACTCATATGAAGAGCAACGACAATAATAAATTACAGACTCCGGAGGAAGACGAATCCAATCGCCCAGCCACTCCAGCTGCATGGATGGAGCCTATTGACACCGAACTATTTTTACGTCGTCCAGCTTCTGCTGAGCCTTTGGTCAGAAGCTATCGACGATCTCTAGGCAGAGACCTTGATGTTATTGATCTCATCACTGGTGCTGGCTATGAAGAAAGAGATACCCCATGCACCTTTGAGGGATGCCCCTATCGATTCTTCAGACAATATGACTTGAATAGACATTTACAGAGTGCTCATGGGTCATTTTTACCCCGATCTTTGACGTCATCACCACTATTGTTTGTGCCTTCTAATAGTTTTGATTCGTTTCAAGTCGACGAGAACCATCAAACTAGCGGCGGCGACTATTCAATCATTGACCCAATTATTTTACAAACGGCAGGCCAGCCTAAAGTACCGTCAGTGTCGTTATAAAACTAGTGACTTAAGATCATTAGTATAAGAGCATTACCAAATATCATGTATTATCATTAAAAAACCATCATCACTATTTTCTCCATATATATCATCACTACTTGCCGTCACTCGTTTCATACTGCTGTAATTTGCTCTTCACCGTATCCAGCTCGTCTTGAAGTTGTCTAATATAAACAATAGCGTTTTCTACTGTTCCAGCCTTCGAATTCGATGGGATACTAGGAGAGATGAGTGCTGCTAGTTCAGAAAGGGCACTATTGATTCTGTTTCTCCTGCCTTGCTCAGCCAGTTTATGGCTTGTCTTTTTCAGCGTCAGCTCCGCATTCAAATTCACATGATAATCAAGACCAAGATGACTATGATTTCCTTCCACAATGTTTTGATAATTTGACTTTGTGGCCAAAAGTTCCAAAACTTCGCTATTCGAGCCCGCACTGGCTATTGCCTGTTGCGACCTTGATTGTATATTGCCGCTTGATAAAATGACCGGTGAAGATAATGGTGAATCAGAGCCCTTGGGCTTGATTGCAGGCGATCTTATGCCTTTAGATGAGCCTGCCGAGTCTCGATCCATTTGAAACTTGGGCTTTATTGGCGGGGTGATTTTATGCAGAGATGAAGACTGAGATGCCATAGAAGATGCAGAGCTGGACCTCCGCACATTTCTTGATGCATTATGCGTTGCAGACACTGCGCTTTGAATCTTTTCTTTGCTAGCCATCATATTGCTTGCTTGACCTGCAGGTAAATTCATTAGACTTGCTGGCGTCGCAGGTGTACCGGGACTACTTATAGAGTCTCGGCTATTGCTAGCTTTACCGTTGCTGGAAGGCGGAGGCATCATGAGCTCCTCAAGTCCTTCTGGAGGAGAAACGCTATCAGAAGAACCACTGCTGCGTGCTTGGTTGCCCTGGAATTGTGACTGCTGTATCGATGTGTTTTGCTGACTGGATCTCCTTCTGGTGGTGATTGGCCTCAAAGCAGGTGACATTTTGGTAACACGAGAAGTCGAGGCCGGTAATATAGGAGTAGTTTTAGACGAGCTTGGTTGTCGGCGAGAAACACTTGAACGCCGTGAATGTGTCTTGGGTGATAAAACAGGACTGATATAAGATGAAGGCATCTGAAAATCCGTAGGAATAGGACCATTTCGTGTCATGTCGACTGGAGTAGTGTTTGGCGATAACAGAGGAGTATAGCCATCGTCGACAGACCGACCTGAGGAAAACACCGATAAATTCGTTGTAGAATTATCTCTTGTAAGGTCATTGTTCGATACCGGTGCTAACAAAGGCGAATGAAATATTTCGTTGGGATTGACGGATTGACGGCGGAAGTTCTGCTGGGCCGACTGGTTGCCCGATGCTTTCTCATTCTCATATCGGTAATCATTCTCTGCACCAGAATATCTGTCTTCCTGAGGTCCGAGAAAAGGTGAATGCTCTAGAACACGCAGAGTCCCGTTATCGTATTGTTGATTGGCTAAAAGAGACTGGAGAAAGTCGTTGAACTCGGCATTATGCCTCTCGACATGACCATTCTGTGTCGGCGCTTCTGCAAAAATGGCAGCATTGCGTTCATCGCTGTCCTTGAAATCGTTCAAATGCATGTCGTGATTGTGCTCGTTGTCGGCGAACTGAGCCTCCTGATGGGTTGGATCGGACATTATGATATGCGACGAAGGGGGCTTTGATTGCTTCAAGATTGCCTGATCGGCAAGCTCTATGGTTTACAAGTAGGATCAACAGTCAAGTCAAGCGTCTAAAATCAATAAAGCAGAATATGACGTCAAGTACAGTTGATAAATCGCAGACACTCCAACCGCTTTCCTTTTATGTGAATTTGATTGGTCTTTTTAGTTGATGGGATTTTTTTCCTAATGGAATAAGCTTTTTTTTTTGTGTCAGGGCTGTTTTGGGACCAGTTGTTGGGTTGCCGGGTAACGACCTCGGCGAAAATATTTCGGGCATGGCATCCGAGCCGCGTTTTACTCATGGAAAAGCCAAATCCGACCGTGTTCCAATGTGGTAAATGCGATTTAATCATTGGGGACAGTAGTCAATGGGCAGGGGCATTGGAGAATTTGCAGGTCTTTTCTCTAAAAAAGGTGGTGGAGAAAACCATCCAGATTGAGCCCAAGCTGCTCATTACACCCTATGACGCAGAAGCCCAGGATTCTGGAAGCACTTATTACGAGTATTTTTGTACAAGATGTGGGAATGGATTAGGAAGAATGTATAAATCGACGCCCAAGTCGCTGGATCATCTGCGCGATCATTTCACCTTCTATATCTCACGGGTTCGCAGCTACGAGTTTGCCAATCCGCATCATATGGATAATACCATATCGGAACAACTGCGTGCACTATTACATCCGAGCCCTAGCGAGACATCTAAGAGATTTGCAGCCCTGGAAACGGTGGTGGTGGAATTGCAGGAGCAGATCAAGCAGTTGCAGAAATCTGCGTCATAAAAGGCCGTATGGCCATATGCATTCGTGTTATTTATAATGTAATAATGAGTTTGAAATCGCTTTCGTCAAGCCACCTATCTGCGCCTTTTGCTCCCCGACGTGTACTTGGCTATTTCCTGTTTACTGATTATCAATCCATGCCGAGTATTTTTACCCACAGAAGCAATTTGCAGTCCGCGTTCTCGTTTCTTAACAGCACCTTTTTGTTTGGACTTGGATGAGGGACGTGCTAGAACAATTCCTGCTTCTTTGGCTTCGTGCTCGATCTTAGTCTGTCTCTGGCTGTTCTTGGCCGTCATTCCCTTTCTTATATGCATTGCGACTTTTTCCGGGCGCTTCTTGACCCCCAATGCACCTAAACGAGCATCCAATGCTTGCAATCGATATTTTCCCGTGGGATTAAAATTAATCTCACTTGGCCCGCTGATATCGGCTCCACTATAATGGCCCTTTTTGGAAGCCTCAGCTAGAATATGTGACTCGTCTATTAAACGCTGAAGTGCCAGGTCATTCTGGATGTCTTCTTTATCTTCCTTGCTATTGTTATTCTCAGAAGAAGTCGTTTTGACGTCTTGATCTTTTGGTGCAAATGAGCTCTGTACTGTTAGAGTTTGGAATCATACAAATCATAACACAACACTTACCAAATATGCTTTTTTCTGTTTTTTCCCCATAAACAAACCCTCTATATCGTTTGTTTCAGGCTCATGATGCTTTACTATTATCGGGCCGTCTTTCGGTTCGTTTGGCTCAATTTTACTGGCTGATTTCTCCACCTTTTTCACCTTTTTCGGCTCTTTTACAACCTTTTGCTTCTTCTCCTTTTTCACACTCTCTACTTTGCCAAACTGATGCTCGAAATTCCTCCGAAATACTTCCATAGCATCAGGAGCCATGTTGACGGTTTGCCGTGTTGAAGATTTTCGCTGTTGAAATTATATTTTTGAACTAACTTAGGATTTTTTTTCAGCCTTTCCAGAGTTGTTCAGCCTTACCTTCTTCGAAACTTCAACAAATGACAAAGTTCTGCGGTTGTATAGATATTCACAATGGACAAGTCAAACAGATAGTAGGAGGTACGTTATCAGATAATGATGATACAGTCAAGGTGAATTTCGTGGCGGAGAAACCTCCGGAGTTTTATGGTAGTTTATACCAAGAGAACAATGTCCATAGAACACATGTTATCAAACTTGGACCTGGATGTGATGAAGCTGCAAAAAAGGCGTTGAGTGCATGGCCTAAGAATCTCCAGATCGGTGGAGGCATTAATTTAGACAATGCAAAGGACTGGCTAGATAACTACATGGCATCCAAGGTGATCGTGACGAGCTTTCTGTTCCCTGAAGCCAAATTCAGTCTTGATCGTCTTCAAAAATTGAGCCATTTAGTTGGAAAAGAGCACCTGGTAGTGGATTTAAGCTGTCGAAAACAAGGAGACGGAAGCTGGGTTGTGGCTATGAACAGATGGCAGACACTGACAGACATGGCAGTGACAAAATCAACACTGGACATGCTCTCTCAATATTGCAGTGAATTCCTGGTACATGCAGCCGACGTCGAGGGATCATGTAACGGCATAGACGAGGAGCTGGTTAAAGCTTTGGGTAGCTGGACTACCATTCCTACAGTATATGCTGGAGGAGCAAAGTCCATATCTGATTTGGAACTTGTACAAACATTAAGTGATGGAAAGGTTGATCTTACATATGGAAGCGCATTGGATATATTTGGAGGAAATAAGGTGGGATTCGAACAAGTTGTTGCCTGGAACCGATTGCATTAAGTGATAAATAATGATATGATAAAATGGCCACATTATACAATACAAGCACTGTAGGGCTGATAGCCCTCTATTTTTACGGGCAATCATACCCTGTGTTTTTACAATAAACCATTTTGTACGAGGGCATGCTGTGTGCCTAATGTCTTTATCCCCATCAATACCAGTGGTTTTCATCCATGGCAGCGTCCTCACCAACATCCATACCTCGGCCATCAGTTTTATCCAAAGAAAGGACTATTTCAGCCAGTTTTTTCTGTAGTGTAGCAATCCCACGCTCAACCACCTCGTTTGGTTTCAATATGCCGACAGTTTCCACATTCATATAAAATTTTTCGGGCTTAGCATTATATTTAAACACTTCACCGGGAACTGGGGGCTCTTCCCAGTCTGCATTTTTGGATTTGGGCCATTCAGCGGCCGCGTCTTCTTGATACCACAAGTCTGTATGCTTTAGTTTGTTCCATGGATCATATTCAAAGCCAATAGCAGCCACAGGACTCCACTTGGCATGTTCTTTGGCAATCCCCTTTTTGGCAATACATTTTAATCGAAGCTCCTGATGCTTTCTAAGTTTCGCTATCAAAACACCCTTTTGTCGAGGGTCACTAAGAATGGGCCTGCCAATACTGTCGTCCCTCCTATTAGTTCCACCAACAACCATCAAATCCCGAGTATAGATTTCCATCGTAGCATCTCCTGTACATGTAGCATCTAAAGTGAGCTGTATGGAGCATTTATCACAATATTGATCGCATGTACAGTCTCTGGTATATTCCAAGTCGTCCACATAGGTCGAATCCAAAGGAATCAAGCCCAATCTATGAGCTATAAATTCATCAGCCAATACTGACGTATTGATATCGATTTCCACCAAATCAATAGCCAATGTAGGGATTTCTGCGTGCATGATTCGTCGAAGCGAATTGGCGAGCCTAATATTAGGTTAATACTCCATCTGTATAGTCTCAAAAAATCAAACTACCTACGCTAAATCCACATCAGAAAGAACAAAATCCACCTCTTCTTTCCCAACTTTCCTCACATTAACTTTGGGTGTTCCGTCCTGTTCCATGGTGAAGATGCAAACAAGTTGACTTTGAAATTTTCCCTCCATTGTGATTTTGTACTTTGTTCCCAACTCGCAATGAACATCAGCAAACGGCCTGTGATTCTGCCTGATTTGAGGTACGAACAGACATATAGGAGATCGATTACAAGTGCTAATGGATCGTGGTTTTGGATTGCCATTATTACGATACGGGATCAGGTCATTTTACCTTTAGGCCAAGGCTTGATATGGAAACTCATTCTATTATCATATTCAACATGGTCAATAGCAGCATCTAACAATGGATCAATATGGGGGCGTAAGTAAAAAGACAACCTGAATATTTTTTCTTTTATCTATGTTAATACACAAATAGCAGGCTAACTATTACAGATAAGTTCCATAAGTGGTGGAATCAAACCAATCGTAGAGGACATGTATATAAATAGTGTAGAAATTCCGCTTTTCATCTGGCTTCCCCTCTATAGCCGCCTCTTCCACCCCTAAAATTGCCTCTTTGACCTCCTCGACCTCCTCGGCCTCTTCCTCTACCTCGTCGGTGATAAACATGTGATTGACCAAACGTTTCTAAATTAAGCTTGTGCTCCTCATCTCTTCGTTCGTAAGCTGACATATCCTCCCTGGCCTTATCATTTGCCGACAAATTATCAAAAAATGACGCCTTTTTGTTATAGGGGCCATCACCATCTGGAATTACGCTCTGTTTGGCATTGTCATCAGGAACAAACTTGGCATTGTTTCGTTCAAAGTCAAAGTCAGATCCAACTTTCGGTTTGTTTGGTTTGTTCTCATTGCCCCGATTTCTCCACGCAGATTGTTGAGATTGTTGAGATTGTTGTTGAGATTGTTGCTGTTGCTGCTGTTGTTGTCTGGGTGCACGATCATTGCTAGGTACCTGAGACACCGGACTGGGTTTCTTGGTGGCGGTCGTGGTCGGTGCCTTAGGAGGAGCAACTGGTGTTGGCACAGCAGGAGTCACTTTGGCACCGGGAGCTGCAGAGGCAGGCTCACTTCTAGTTTTAGTTGGCTCGGCTGCACTAGTAGAAGCAGAAGAAGGAGTAGCAGAACTAGAGGGCACAGCAGACGATGGTGCATTGAACGAGGGAGGAACAACAGAGGATCCAGGAGGTTGCTGATATGGCATAGGCTGGGGTCCAAAACCATAGCCTGGATAGTTATAAGGAACACCCTGAGGAGCATTCTAAAGGTTAGTAAGGGACGTTGAGTGAAAAAAGCACACAGTTCTTCAGAAGGAAGGCAACGGAAATTTCAGCAAGGAAAAGCGCACTCAGACAAGTTGAATATTTACATCCGAAATGCTTCATCATAAGAACATGTTCATATAGACAAACTTACCATGATTGCAGGGTCAGCAAACGAAGGAGCTGGAGGAGCAGGCGCAGGCGTATCGGCGATTTTGAGATCTTTAACATCCGAACCTCGAAAAACAATAAACTCATAAACATTGTCAGAAGGGGGAATTTCACCCTGACCACCTCGTCGACCTTCAGTGCCGTAAGAACGCACCTGTTTTAGGGATACTGTTGATTGTTCGGAGTTGATTTCATGGAGTATACCGATATATCTATTGGGTCAAGTTAGCAATCGGCCACAATTCACTCGGATATCACCTTTATTATTTACCTTATGTTGCTATTAGATATCAGCGATATCGTTTTGCCAATGTACTGTGACATTTTCCGTGTGTTTTGGATGGACAAATTTTCAGAGGTGGGAAGATGCCTGGGTTGAGTTGTTGAAGAAGGGAAGAAACAAAACAGAGGAGAATTTAACGACATATTGGACAATTCAGATAGAATTCAACGTCGAATAGCCGCCGAAGTCAGTCAAAGCATTGTACAATAATATACTGGGCCATGACGTCTATACTTCCGTTTCAAGCTACGGATTTGCTGTCATTGAATTCCGTCAATCTCGATGTTCTCACTGAAAACTACCAGCTTCTGTATTACTTGCAATATCTCATAACATGGCCAACGATGACATTCAAAGCTTGCAATCCTCATGATAGATGTATTGGATATATGCTAGGAAAGTCGGAAGGACCTGGAAAAGAGTTCCATTCTCATATTTCGGCTGTTACTGTGGATGCTGAATATCGAAGATTGGGTGTAGCCAAGCATCTGGTGGATTATCTACAGCTATGCTCAGAGGAAGAGTCTGAAAATTGTTATTTCATGGATCTATTTGTACGAGCAACTAATCATACTGCTATAGATATGTATAAGAAGTTTGGATTCCAGGTGTTTCGGAGAGTTTTGGGGTATTATACTGATGGAAAGGGCAATAAAGGTGAAGATGCATTTGATATGAGAAAGCCATTGAAGAGAGATGAGCAAGGAGAATCCTTGAAGAAGAATAGTTATACATGGGAAGAGCCGAATGTTCGATATAGTTATAAACGAAAGGACTTACAGTAGGAGGGGTAGCATACATGGCAATGCATGGATCAAAGTCAGATCCAGGCAATATCAACGTTTGATCCAGGTAATATCAAACACCAAATTCAGGCAAAGATTCATTTTTTATTCAGGAATTGTCTTCTTCTGATAATAACACACAATAAACCTACAGTGCTATTCATCCAAAAACTGGCTATGCTACCACATGGCACATCTACGCTCAATGGAATGTATGCAGTTGAAATGGACCATCCTGATCATATAGCCTTTTCTTCGGCCATATCAACATGGTGAGTAATCGGCTAATCAATCTTGTTTGCACCAAAATAGGAACTGAATAGGGAGCAAAATCCAGTACCAGAGTGTTGGCAAACTTTTTTTATATCACAAGGCAAAATCATCTTTTTTTAACTTTTTTCTTCAATCCATTCATATTACATTACTGATTTTTTGTCCGGGTCATTTGTTTTGTATATTTACTCGGCAGGAATGTCAACCTCTCCAGCATCAATGGCCTCAATGGTAACATGAGCAGGCTTTCCATCGACTCGAGCACCAACAGACTGGGCAGTCCCAAGAACTTCCTTGACAGTACCAGAAAGTTCCTTAGAATAAGACTTGGATCGCATTTCTCGTGCAATGTTGATGATCTCATCCAGAGGGATGTTACCGTTATGCTTGATATTCTTTTCCTTCTTCTTGTCTCGAGGAGGTTCCTTAAGAGCAGCAATCACCAACGATGAAGCAGCAGGAACAGTAGAAACAGTGGCCTGTCGATTCTGAATAGTCAACTGAACAGTGACTCGAATGCCTTTATACTGCTTGGTGGCTTTGGCGATATCTTCACCAACCTTTTTGGGTGAAAGACCAAGAGGACCAATCTTAGGAGCCAAAGCTGCAGTAGCAGCTACTTCACCACCAGTGGCTCGCAGATAAATGATTTTCACTTCGTTGGGGTCGAACTATGATTAACAAGTTAGAATGAATTCCAAACATTTCTTCTAGTGTTTTTACTTACCTTTGGTGGCATTGCTTTAGTTGATGGGTTGAAGTTCAAGTTGATGAAAAGCCAAATGATAAACTGAGTGGTGGAATTTTTGATGAGCAGTCACGAGAAGAATGGACTAGGGCTACAACCCCAACAACAAAACATAATTACATAATGTACATCACGTGATCATTGATACGCCGCACTTTGCTCAAAACCCCTCGGCATGTTCCATCCTTTGACGTTAACCGGGTATAAAAGGACACTGAAAGCCCGTTAAATCTATCTAGAAATGACGGTAGTATCAAAAGAAGTCCAAATGTCCCCTTGGGGCAAGGCTGCTGCAGGATCAGTTGCAGCCATGCTAGCAAATACCTTGGTTTATCCGTTAGATATGTAAGTATTTTGTGCCGATATTGGCCCTTGTGGGGTTCGGAATCGGATCGCTCCTATTCGTATGTGTTAATAAATCTAATGCCAGCGCAAAAACCAAGCTGCAGGTCCAAAATGACAGTGATTTGAGCTCGGAAGATGAACGATATCACGGTGTTTGGGATTGTCTCGTCAAGATATATCGTACTGAAGGTGTACCAGGGCTATATACAGGATTACCAGCAAATCTCCTTGGAACCGCTTCAACGAATTTCGCTTATTTCTATTGGTATGGGCTTGTTAGAGGCAGCTATGTCAAAAGATACGGCTCGAATATTAGTACCATTTCCGAATTGACTCTGGGTGCTGTGGCTGCTGCTATAGCTCAAATGTTTACGATCCCTGTATCGGTTATAGCTACTAGACAACAGGTAGATAAGAATCATGGTAGTTTCATTGAAACTGGCGGAGAGATAATTCATGAATCTGGGCCTACGGGCCTTTGGAGAGGTTTGAAAGCATCCCTTGTGTTGGTTGTCAACCCATCAATTACCTATGGCATGTTTGAAAGACTGAAAAACCTCATATATCCTGGATATGCCAACTTAAGCCCCCGTCAGAACTTTCTGCTGGGTGCAATTTCCAAAAGTATGGCTACCATTTCAACACAGCCTCTAATTGTAGCCAAGGTTATGCAGCAATCTTCAGGTAAGAAAGGAAAACAGCCATTCGACACATTTTTGCAAGCTCTGGCATTCTTGTTGAAAAATGAAGGCTTTTTTGGAATGTGGAAAGGCCTTGGACCACAGATTTCAAAGGGTATTATAGTCCAAGGTCTTCTTTTTATGTTTAAGGACCAAGTAGAATTGTTCTTGATACTTTTCTATAGACTGTTGAAGAAACGTCTAGCAATCGTTAGCCCCGTTTAAATTGATAGAATCGGCTGCATGCTAATTAATTCCCTCGTGTACTTGATTTTTCATTCTAATCTATTGTGTCCACAGTAATACTTTCTTGTCAGCACCTCCAGATATCAGAGATCCATCATTGGCTACAGCAAGTGATCGAATTCTATCCTCATGGCCTTTTAAATTAGCTACTACTTTACCTGTAGCCAAGTCAAGACCCCTTATGATACCATCATCACTTATTATCCAGAGACCATTGCTATCAATGCTCCACGATATCTCGGGAATGCTGTACTTGGTCTGCGGCGAAAAGGTGTTAAGATTATCAATAACATCGAAAGTAACTGAATCAATGATTAAAACTCTCATATATGGCGTGTGGTCGGTTGCAACAGCTACTCTTTGTCCCGTTCTATCAACTGAAAGGTACATAGGACAAAAGGTCTGGCCGAACGAACCAAACGCAGAATCCCACAAATCTATAGTTTTAAGTTCGTTTAGATCAGTAGAATATAAAAACAACTTAGAGGATTCTTGGCGCCCTAGTAGAATCACTACATCAGACCCATTCTGAAGGAATTTGATGCTGGTTACAACTGAAGGCAATGTAACTTTGGCTTGTTGAACCAATGCCCGATTGTCAGGGTCAAACTTATACAAAGCGACCACCTTATCGTAGCCTGCACTGACAATTAAATTCTTATGAATGTCGATGCTGTTTATGAATTTGGAATGCACTTTGGTGGTAGTCAGAACAGTACCGTTAATCTCACTGATAGATATGGAACCGTCCATTGCTCCAGTCACCATTAATGGGCCACCACCGGAATATTCATATTCAAGCTCTTTGATTGTACGGACAGCAGCATTACCATGTAGATTATCCAACTTGTATGCTGATGATCCATCAAGGTGGAAGACTTGAAGCTTTCGATCTGCAGTTGAAACAACCAGATATTCTTTTACAATGGCAACACTCACAACAAAGCCAGACGCCGCAGTAGATGAACTGAGAATGACTGAGGACTTGGGGATATTCACCAACTTCGGGACGGCCTCAGCTGGCTGAGGATCAAGCATGAACCCGTGAAGTTGCCCAAGTATCTTCTCCAAGTCTTCTGGAGTATCCATTTCGTCGTCAATTCCTGCTATATCCTCACATAATCCTTCAAAAGCATGCAGAAACCCCTTCTTCTTAAGATATTTTGCAACCAAGACTTGTATCTCACGATCACTCATGTTAGTTCCTCTGGCTGACAAAGTATGTGCTAGAAGTTGAGATGAGTATACAACGTCTGATATGTTGTCTAACATTCAAAAATATTCAGTACTGTTATATGGGAAATCCATATTAGTTATATGATAAGATAATCAATTTATATCCGATTAGATGATAAAAAGTTTCAAAAAGGTGCCCACGGGCGGAATTATTTATACGGGATCTCATGTCACATGACATGAACAATGTATCTGGGATCTACAGGCCAGCGAAACTTTCTACACTGAATATTATTGATTAAGAGCTAAATAAGTCTTTATGACATTGATATTGGATATTTAATTGGCATTAACTGATTATATGCTGTACAGTTTGGCCGCATTACCTAACATTGATAACAGCATG
The DNA here is from genome assembly GCA_030580475.1 of Casaregolazyma patagonica. Classification (NCBI taxonomy): domain Eukaryota; kingdom Fungi; phylum Ascomycota; class Dipodascomycetes; order Dipodascales; family Trichomonascaceae; genus Casaregolazyma; species Casaregolazyma patagonica. The sequence goes on from JAKTSZ010000004.1 coordinate 362,532, forward strand.
GACTTAGAATCTTGTTATTTAATTGTTCAAGAACGCACTGGTGATCCAGTGGAATATTATCTTGACCATTCTCTCACTTTTCTTGTCTAGTACTTTTACAAAGGGGACCAAGAAATTGTTACTTGTATCACCGAGCATACGACCTAGCCAAACCCCACCCAGTGAGAATTTGGTTTTCAAAACGAAAGAAAAATTACGTGCAACATAGAGAATAATTTTCTTCATTTTATTTTAAGTCTAAATCAATGGTGAAGTCTGCTGGACAATTTCTACTGTTCAATTATCAAACTGCTCAATAGGGTTGCCATTAAAGGAGTAAAGGAACAACAATTGCTAGCTATTTTGGCACTAGAATAGAATAGAATAAATTAAAATATTACACAAAAAAAATTATAGGTAATTTCGACTAAGCGGAGTATGTCATTTCAGATATCAAGTAAAGTAGGAAATAGAAAACATTCTTGGAGAACTGCGCAACAAAAACACCCTGATGTAATTTAATATTCTTTAACAAATAGCCAATAAATATCCGATAAAAACATGTGCTAATAAACCTAGCTGGATAACACCAAATTAAAACGAAGGTACAACGTTTTAGAAAACCGCCCTTACAATTTCCTAAGCCAACGTTTAAGACAAGGAACAACTTCCATGCTTGCAAAAACTTTGAAAATATCATGAGATTTACTCTTCCTTAGTAAGAGGTGGCTTACTGAATGGCATGAATATCGGTTTGAATCGAATATAGGAGTTTTCTTTGGTGAAAATACCAGCCATTCCATTATACCAAGCTAGAAAGGCAGCGATAAGACCTACCCAACCGCCACCTTTCTGGCAGCCAACACTTCCCGTAAAGTTTGAAATAGCAAGGAGTAAGAATGTGAGCGAAACGAAAAGAAACATACCGAAGAAGGCCAACGTAGATCTAATGCAGCAGCAGGTCATAAGGAAGGTAAAAATGAACCAACCTATTAACATAAAACCTAAGACTTCATCCATATCCTCAGGATTATTCTTATAAGCCTCAGCTACACCAAAACCGGGATGAAGAATAGTACCGTAAGAGATCCAGAATGCGCCATATGAGGCCAACGCAGTAGCGCCAAATGTATTTTCTAGAAGCAGTTCAAACAGACCCGCAATAAGCTGGACCATTCCACCATAAAAAATACAGGTTGTAAGCAGAGCATTTGGAAGAGTTTGATGCCTGGCATGAACATTGACCAAAGAGAAGGCAAACGTGGTCAGAGCAAAGGCACACAGACCCAATGGAGCAGCATTAGCCAGCTTTCTCGTCGACGGAGCATGATAGGAAGGAAACATGTCTCCACCAAAAGCACTAACTAGTTCGGATCTTCGAACCTTTGTATTTCCAATATGAATATATTCATTTTGGGCACCTGATGTGACTATCGGTGCAACCAACTCGTCTGCATTAGCAGCAGAAGGTGTAACGGACTCAATACGAGTCTCTTCGTCATAGGGAGCCATTGTTAAAGAATTGAGTGTCAAGGATAATTGCTATGACTCCCGAGAAAATGACAAGACCTAGAACTTATATATGGTTTGCCTTTTCATTTCCCCGCACAGACTCGCAGCAAGCCCCCACCAACGCCGGGGTAGATAAATTCAGTGCTAATAAAGGCGTAAAATTCTTGGAAAAAAAATTTGTAATTTTGTTATTCATATCATAAATGAATTTCATTTTTTTGGATACCAGTTGACTTAATTTTAGTCTATTTTTGACTTATATCGACGGACACTTGTCCAGCGTGTCCAGGGCATCCCGAAATGTTCTTAGCAAGTGGGGTCAGCGGCACCTTCGGAGCTTCGACGCAAAACCAGGTACGGCTTGTCGTATGCATGAGTGTATGCGCTGTCAATTTACGGCTCTTGACGGGACTGATCGGTCCGAAGTGCCAGTGATTTCCTTTGTAAATTCTGCAAATTTGTAAAGAATTATTCAAAATGCTCATATAGTGTGGGGTATGGGGTCATTGAATTGATCCGATAGGCTGACATGGGTCTAGTAGCTAGACTTAGACGATTAGAGTCCAACGATAATTCTGTTTATGAGCTTCGAGGAAAAAACAATGATTTTAAAATCGGTCTTTAATCTTAGTTATATGTAAATTTATGCAGCATTATGCAGCACATGCAGAAGGTGCGGCATTCAGCTACTACAATGACACACCCATGGTTAATATTTTTAAATATATAAATAGCCAATAATCAGCTGACCTTGAATAGCCTAGATAAAACAGACTCTAAAGTATACCCAACTTTTTCTACACTTGCATGTCTCTTTGCTCTTATCAACACTGTTATCAAACCACTCGCTTATCGGATAAGTTTATACCGGATTAATCCTAAGCCACGTGACTTTGCGTTGGCTTGCAACAAAACTAGATCATTTTGTCGAGAATTACACTTAACTAATAAAATCCACCAAATATCAAATAAATAAACCTGAATCTATTGCCATTGTTGAATGTCGTGACTTATCTAATCAATTGACCCATTTTTCGGTGATTGCCTCTATAATTTACTACATTTATCAACGCGGATAAAGCTTGTGAGTCAATATTACGAATCCGCTGCCCGCCCCTTCCAATCTTCAACACTTACACTGCTTATGCACAATTACGTTCCCTCCTATATGATGGCCAACTCACAATCGTCCGTTAATACAAACAGTGAATACAAGCCGAAGAAAAACGATCCTTTATTTTTTTCGCCCGAGGATTATTCTAGCAAATTCATTGAGTTTATGAATACATGTCCAACCACCTGGCATGCTGTTGATCACTTGAAGAAAGAGCTGGAAAAAAAGGGCTTTGTTTATGCTCCTGAGAGAGAACCTTGGGATGATCTGCTATACAAGCATAGAAAATTGTACACTACTCGAAATGGTTCCAGTATTATTGCTTTTGTCGTCGGTAAAGACTGGACTCCCGGCAAAGGCGCTGCTATCATTGGAACTCATATTGATGCTTTGACAGGAAAGGTCAAGCCGATTTCCAAAAAGGATTCTGTCGAAGGATATGAATTGATTGGAGCTTCTGCCTATGCGGGTGCTTTCAGTTCCACCTGGTGGGATCGTGATTTGGGTATTGCCGGCAGAATCATTGCAAAAGACGGCGACAAAATTTCATCCAAACTTGTGCGAATTCCTCATCCTGTAGCCAAAATCCCTACATTGGCTCCCCATTTTGGTGCACCAGCAAATGGCCCATTCAATGCTGAGACTCAAACGGTTCCTGTCTTGGGTTTAACCGGAGAGGGCGATCAATCTGAAGCTACCGAGGACGAAAAGAAGTCTCCTCTCTTTGGCAAACATAGTTTGCAACTTTTGCGGTCTTTATCTGAGTACTCTGGAGTACCGGTTAAAGATTTCCTTCAGGTGGAATTGGAGATTTTCGATACCCAGCCTGGTGCCATTATTGGGCTGAACAAGGATCTTCTGTCATGCCCTCGAATTGATGACAAGGTATGCACATATACTGCTATATTTGGGCTTTTGGAATCTCTGGATACTATAGTAGAGTCCTCTGCTTTGAGCATTGTTGGATCTTTTGACAATGAAGAAGTTGGCTCATTGACTAGACAGGGTGCTAACTCCAACTTTCTTGATGGCCTTATTTCGCGTATTGTCGACGTCTTTGGTGGTGATTACGTGGATAATGATTTGAGGCAAACTTTTGCAAATTCTTTCTTTCTTTCCGCTGATGTCACTCATGCTCTCAACCCCAACTTTTCCAATATTTACTTGGAGAACCATAAGCCAGTACTGAACAGGGGACTGGGACTGTCGTTTGATCCAAATGCTCATATGACTACGGATGCAGTATCGGCTACTTTGGTGGAAGAAATTGCAAGACAGACTGATAATATTTTGCAATACTTTCAGATCAGAAACGACTCAAGATCTGGCGGCACTATTGGCCCTCAAGTCTCATCCAAAACCGGTATTCGAGCAGCTGAGATCGGTGTTCCTCAATGGTCAATGCATAGCGTTAGGGCAACTATTGGCTCTAGAGATGTATGGTTAGCTGTGCGATATTTCAAGGCCTATTTTGAACTTTGGTTGCAAGTTGATGCTCAATTCAAACTAGGTGGGCTATAACGAGAATATTGGTAATTAACTCAATTAACAAAAAATAATTAATCAAAAAACTCCTAAACTATATATGCTCTTTTTGTAAATTATGTCGAATTCTTCTTTCGACCTCTATAAAGCTCGTTAAGGAAAGCCAGTGAGCTTATTAATATCCCCAACCCGCCGAATCCAACGGAACAATATAATCCGGCTCTTATTTGGCGTAGATAATCACTTGGAGTTGAAGGGTCAGGAACAACGTAATGCTGAACAGTACCTGAAATACCAAGACCAATAGATATTGAATAGTTGACCACAGTAGTAACCAAAGAGGCGCCTATTCCTTGGTGTTCAGGAGGCAAAATTCCCGACATCATTATAGTCGCAGCCGGAAACGATAAATCCATACCGAATGGTGCTATAAGGATAGATACAAACGTCTGGGCCCAGTAAGTTTGCCCCATTGGCCACACTGCCATAAGAATGTTGGCTACAGTGAATCCTGTAAGTGCACACACCATCACAAAACTGACAGGCACATGATTTTTAAACATAATAGCACAGGTACCTGATGCAACACATCCCATTATAGAGGCTGGTATGAATCGAGCAGTGCTATCCAGTGGGGTTATATGCTGTACCATATCAAAATTCCACCATAGATTATAGATCCAGGTTCCAAATGAAGCCCAACCTAGAGCTACTAGAGACAGAACCATTACAACATATGGTTTTAAAACATTGATTGGAAGGAGAGGTTGGCGCGACTTACTTTCTATTATGAAAAAGACAGCCAAGAATAGAACTCCAACGATCAACAGAATGTAATTGTAAGGTACTTGCCATCCAACTACAGGGCCCTGGTTCCAGGCAAAATTAAATAAGATCAAGCCAGTCACTCCTGTGGCAGACCCAAGGTAGTCGAATTTGGGCTTTTGTCCAGGAGCGAAATGAATATCATCAGGCGGTATAACAAAATAAACCGGCACAGTCACACAAGCAGTTACGATACAGCACCAGTAATAAGTCCATGGCCAGGTTAATAATTGAGCAGCTATGGCAGAGAACACCATGCCAAACACAGCACCTGAAGGCGCGCAAGCTCCAAAGGCTGAGAAGGCCAACGTCTTTTCAATCCCAGGCGGGAAAGCCCTGCCTAAAATAGCCAAAGCATTAGGCAAAAGAAAAGATGGCCCTATACCAAGAAGTCCTCGGCAAACAGAGAAGAAAATATCACTGTGAGCATAATAGCTGATCCCTGTGATCAAAGACCACAGAGAAAGCCAGGCATACGCCAATAAATAGACCCGTTTGTGACCAAACATGTCACCTACACGACCAGCAACTAGAATGAATGTACCGACAGTCAAAGAATATCCCGCCGTATGCCATGATAACTCGGCCTTATTTTGAACTTTGAAGTAATCGCCAACAATGATCATTTGGCAAAGAGATTGCCCAAAACATGCTTGAGTGATAAGCTGGGCGAACATAAGTAGGAATACAAAAATAATTTTCCTTGGAGTTGAGAACTCAGTGGCATAGTAATGATGGCCGCTGTTACCATCGTTGCCTCGTTCGACATCTGAATTAGTAGCATCTTCACTCTTTCTCAAGTCCGAAACAGACTCGCTTTTGCTTTGAGGCAAGCTCAATGGATTATTCCTGAGGGTATCTCGCATTGTATGACGAGAAATGTGTGAAAAGGCCAATAGAGGTCTTTTATACAAGAGTGAGCGACCGGAGTACCGCAGAATCTCAGCCGGTATATTTTATTTTTTTGGTTCTGGGGACCTGACTCACCGAAAACTATGTACAAATAAGAAAAGAGAGCTAAAAAAAATCCCCAATATTCCCCTCTAACGATTAACAATAGCCTGGTTTAATCCACGGAGTTTGTATCAATTGCTATAGACAAAAAGTTGTCGAGATGGTTTGGAATTTGCGGTTTTTTGGTCCTTGTAATTAGAGTTTGTATAAACTTACTAATAGCCCAAGCCAAGCCAAGACCGGAATTCCGACCCTTTTTGAACTAATGGCTGGAACCCCGGACAATAGGAGTGATGATGGCATGAGTATATTGAATAATTTTTTATTGTTATTTATAATTTTATATGATTTTTCGCAGTATTTTTCTCACTGGGTCTTGTTATGATATATCCTTGGCAAATATGTATTTTTCCGGCAGTCTTTTATCTGATCATTGAGACAATTGGATCAATCTCCATTCAAGGGCCTGGGCTTTGATACCATCTACTGTGGGGCGGTATTGGTCATACTTTCTTGGCAACTGATAAATTTATCTAATGGAACTCAGGGAGATAAAATAACTTTTCTTTTTATTATAAATGGTATCAAAGTTGGTTTGAGATTGATATAGTATTATCTTGCTTAGTTGAAAGCTTGTATACTTAGACTTACAAGCTACATTTATATTTACACTCATTAAGACAGGAATTCTTATTATATATATTGGAATAAACTGAATTTCAAATCCTGCTAGTGTATCACTTATTTATGAGAAATAATAGAAATAATAGTAAAAAACGCGAAATATACGCACCAAACTAATTGATCTACTGGTTGCCATAACGACAGAAACGCTGCAATACCGTCTTCATATAATTAATTAATAGACAATTCTTTACAATTAACTGAAATATCTCTCCTTTTTCATATCAGTATTATACAAAAAGACAAGGTTTCTACTTTACTTTTAACACTTTGTGAATCACATGATTCTGTTCCTACACCTTCTCTTCAGCTTGTACTTGAACGATCTTCTGATCTCAACACATCAACAATGGCAGAAACACGACTTCCACAACTGGTGTCGGAAGTACTTTCGCACGACGCTGATGTAAGAAAGATAGCCGAGGAGCAAATTGAGGGCCTCCGTCAAAATAATGCCGACCTTCTGTGCGTGTCTTTACTTCAGATTGCTGGTTCAACCCAGGATCTCACTACCCGCCAATCTGCTCTTCTCATTTTGAAAAACGCCATTTCTCGGTCTTGGAGCGCTGCTTTCGATCAGTATGTCGGTCCAATAGCTATAAGTGAAGGCGTCAAGAAACAAGTAAAGGAACAGTTATTGCAGTTCATGTTGGTTCCTGAATCGAAGATCCGACTGGCATGCTCAGCAATGCTGGCCAAAATCGCCAGTGTGGAGTTTCCTGATGAATGGCCTGATCTTGGCCGTCTTCTGGTGAGTCTTATAACTCCTAATCCTGAGCATGAGAATCAAGAATTGGTATTAAACAGTGGCTTATTACTTCTACGCGACATGTTAAGCGATGCTATTTCAGAACAAGATTTCTTTCAGATCGGAAATGATATCATCGATGCACTTTTCAAAATCGCTGAAAACGGTCTTGCTGATGTCGGTAATAGGACTCTGGCTGTACAGTGCTTTACGTCATGTGTACAGTTTTTCCTCATGGTTGATGAAGAGCAGCAGCAATTAATGGATAAATTCGCTCAATCTATAATGAACGGCTGGGTCGAGCATGTTATAATACCCAATCTCAATGATCCTAATGTTGTGAGCTCTACTGTTTCACTGAAACTGGAGATTTTTAATCTTATACGAGATGCTGACTCGGCCTTTAGCTGGTTTGCCGAAACATACTTGCTTCGCAAACTACTGCCGGTATTATGGAGAGAAATTTTAAGAGCAGTTCCTAATTATGTTTCTATATCGGTTAATAACTCACAAACAGACCTGCTTTCTACTTCGGCTCCCTCCAACAGCATTATAATTGGAGTAAATGAAGACGTGTCTGTCACAGATTGGATAATAGGCCTAGTGGAGACCATCACTTTAGCATTGAGCAATGATGATTTGGAATCCGTTGGAGTCTTTGTTTCCAGAACAGCGCCGGACTCTGAAATCTTAGAGGTCGTGAACCGTCTTGCTTTGATACCTTTACAGGATATTCTTGACTGGGAACAGGATTCCAATTCCTTTGTAGCGGAAGAATTTGAACTTTCTACAGATAGGCGCATTCGCCCAATGCTATCCCAGATTTTGTCTCGTGGTCAAGTAAAGTTTGATGATATTGTGGCGCATACACTGGCTGTTGCTAGTAAAGACGAGGGCTGGCATCCAATGGAAGCAGCTCTATACATACTGGGTGCGTATCTTCTTGATGTCGATGATGAGATTGTTTCAGAGCAAGCCTGCTTGGATATTCTAGCTTTAACAAATAAGTGCACATTCGATAAGGCAGATTCGCTGTTGTGCAGCAGGGGCCTCCTGACTGGTGCTTTGGTTTGCAAATATGCCTCAACCCCCATACCTGCACAAGTAGGCAAACTAATAGAGACAGCCATATTTCTTGGAACGTCCGCTGATATCACAAGTGTGGTAAAAATATCGTCACTTATGGCATTTGATAGAGTCTCAGCAATCTTGCCTCCAGACACTATCAAATATCAGGGCCAATTGTTTCAAATCATCTCCTCGCTGGTCGATGATGCAGATGATGAAACTCCATCTTTACTGGTAACAGTTTTAACGTCTGTGATCAATCTCGATTTACCTACTTCTGTGAAAGAGCCATCTATTATTAGCCTGCTGTTTGCTCTGGCTGCAAAGGATACTAGCAAAATCGACTTGAATATCAACGTTATTGATACCTTTGAGCTATTGGCAGAATCTTCAACAGACTTGGACTGCTATAATACTGTAATGGGCAATAGTCTACCGCAGTTATTGCAAATAATGCATGTAAGTGAACAGAAGCAGTGGGACTATTCTGCTGATCTAGTGCTGGCCCTGGATGTTCTAAGTGCGCTGCTTTCTAAATCACCGCAGTATATCTCTCCTGAAATTGTTAACTCAGTCTTGCCTTCTTTATATCAGGCAATCATGCAGTCTTCTGACAATCAGGTTCTGCAATCAGCATCTGAAACATTCACTCATCTCATTGTTCATGGATCTGACTCGATAAGCAATTTCAACTATCAAAATACTAATGGCCCAGAAATGGTTTTACAAATAGCTTCCAAATTACTAGATCCGAGCCGTGAGGACGAGTCCGGCGTGCTGAATGCTGGAAAAATAGTTCAGGCGATACTGTCTAGTTTTGGCAATTTATTCACGCCGGACCTTCTTCTGGATATCATTCGTGCCAGTGCATTTAGACTGGTAGTATCAGAGAATGTCGTTCTTTCTGAGAATCTTGTCATGGTTTTCTGCAAACTGGTTATTGACTCGGCAGCAGAAGTTGTTGATATGCTCTACAAAATTGATCAAGGATCCACACTAAAGGGAGTACTTGCCAGATGGTTGCAGACTTTTGAAATTATTCGTGGATATGTGTATATCAAGGAAAATGTTCTTGCATTGCAGAAGCTTTTTGAGCTTGATGATCCTCGTATTAATGCCATAAACGTGGTCGGTGATCCCATATATGAAGGTGATGTCATTATAACTAGATCAAAGAGCAAAAACCTCAAGTATACCGAGATACCAGTGCCATACAAGATCATAAAGCTGCTAATAAACGAGCTTGGATCTATAAGCAAGGAAGAAAAATTGGTCAATTCTGCTGCCAAATATGGTAGTGAAGAACTGGACGATGACTGGGAAGACGTACTGGAGGTCGCCGAAGAAGGACATGCTTCCGATATGGACACGCAACAGATCATTGTGAATTGGCTACGAGAGATTGGAAAACATCCTAATTTCGTTAATATATATAATAGCTTAAATGCTGGCGAGAAACAGATTGTCAGCGAAAGATTAGGATAAATTGCATAACAGTCGTCACGTGACTCTTTTCTATATTATCGACTTCCGCTGTTCAACTTCTACCGACAAGTATTATCGACATGGATAACACTCATAAAACTTACAATAGGACTTTTATTAAAGTAAAACTCATCCTAATATCATTATTGTTTCTAGTTCCTAAACGATATGATACTTCCTCGGATTCGTTCTTTCCGGGCTGCTTAATTGGTGCAAATTTCATCTCCAGATTCATAGCTACCTTCGTTGAACGCTTATGTATATGGGACACGGTTTATTTCATAAGTGCTGCTTCTAAGGGTCATTTGGTATATGAACAGGAATGGGCGTTTAGTCAGTTGTGGTCAAATATAATACGGTTTTTCGCCCCGCGTTGGATTATGATCGACAAGAGCTTGGACCCCGTGTATTATTACGGTCTGGTTGGAATAGCAATTGCTAATATTTCGCATTATTTAGCAGGCCTGCAACTATACCGACTAACATATAAATTATTCAAAGGCAACAAAGTGCTGGCTCAGAATGCTGCCATTATATATGCATTGACCCCAGCAGGCATGTTCATGATATCTGCCTATATTGAGCCATTGTTTGCCCTTTTGTCATTTTCTGCCATGTATTATAGAATAACAGGGAAATGGTGGCTTGCAGGTCCTCTATTTGCAGTTACCGTGGGATTGAGAAGCAATGGCCTGTTGTGGGGGATCTTTTATCTGTTTGATCTATACGAGTCAGTTCGTACTCGACATATACTTAAAGGTATACAGGCTATCATTCAAGGATCTTTAATTGGATCTGTGTTTTTCGGTATGCAGTACCTTGCATATAAACAATATTGTACAACAGGCGATACGGGTCCGGAATGGTGCCAATATCGACTACCATTGATATACAGTTACATCCAGGCCAAGTACTGGAACGTTGGATTGCTCAAATACTGGACACCCAACAATATTCCTAATTTTGCATTTGCACTACCTACACTTACTATAATGTATAGAGCCATTTTCAAGGGACAATGGCACAGGGAGTCGATACCATATTTGGTGATTCATGGAGTAATGGGTGTTTCAGCACTGCTTGTATGGAATGTCCAAGCAATAACACGAATTTCGACATGTCTTCCAACTATTTACTGGTATATTTCACAGACCAAGTCCAGAGACCCATATGAAGCCACTATCATTATTACATATATAACGTTGTGGTTGTTACTACAGGGAGTATTATTTAGTGCCTATCTACCACCAGCATAAATACACAGAATTTTTAATACAATAAATTTTCAATCTCATAACAATGCATCAGTAACATATAGTTAGGCAACTCATTGACCTCCAATAGCTCGGCCAGTTTGCGCAAGAGCTTCACGTCTTGCAGCATCTTCTAGCAATGCTGTATCAACGGCGTCCGAAGGAAGATGCACATATCTGACGACAGATCCTCGAATAAATAGGTTTTTGACTGCACTAAGATGCGGATACTTTGCTTGATCCACTGTTGTTATATTGTCCAATTTGAGATTTAGGTATTGATCTACAGATTTCAAGGTTCCTCTGATAGATATATCATTTTTCAGTTCCACCGTTATCTATGATTAGCATCAGACTGAAAACCACCCCATCAAACTACTTACTTCGTGATCTATCAACGTCTTGAAAAACGAAAAAAACAGCATCTTGTATTACAATGAATATCTGTTGATCAAATGAGAGTGAAGACAATTTTGATTTTGATTTTGGGACAAAAATCTCATGGCTCTGAAATTATCGTCTGATTGTTCAATGACCTTGGTAAGATCGCAGTTTTTTTTCCTGAAAAACAAGCTGATTTCCTCAACGGCCACCTCATGTGGTTCTCAGGTATCTCTTGTTTCTCAGGTTAAACGTACCGAGCCAATATCCAGGATTTTGCGCTTTTCTTCGCCGTTTAAATCCAAATTCTCCACTCCAAAGAGACATTTCAGTGCTTTTTCCAACACATTGAGCAGTGGCAGTGCTGTGACTTCGGCTGATTTACAGGCGGCTGCTGAGGCTTTCAGAACCCAGAAACAACGGTTAAAAGGTCCTCCTGTGAACTCGGCTCGTTCTGTTGGTTATTGGCTCCTTGGAAGTGCAGGCTTGGTGTTTGGCATAGTGGTTCTAGGCGGTTTGACTCGACTCACTGAAAGTGGACTTTCCATAACTGAATGGAAACCTGTCACAGGAGTCATTCCTCCTATTTCTCAAAATGACTGGGAAAAGGAGTTTGATTTATACCGAGAATCCCCAGAGTTCAAAGTACTCAATGTCAATATGACCCTGGACGAGTTCAAGTTCATTTATTACATGGAATGGGCTCATCGCGTATGGGGTAGAGTCATTGGATTGTCTTTTGTACTTCCTGCTATTTGGTTTGTGGCTACAAAGAGAACTTCGACTCAAACCACCCGTCATTTGATTGGCATCTCTTTACTCATTGGCTTGCAAGGCTTCATAGGCTGGTGGATGGTCAAATCTGGCCTCAATGAACAATTCCTTGAAAAGGATAATGCTCATCCTCGAGTTTCCCAATATCGACTCGCTACTCATCTTGGAGCTGCTCTTTTGCTATATATAGCTATGATAAACAGTGGGCTGAGCATATTAAAGGAGGCCAAGTTGGTCAGTAACCCTGCTGCTGCTTTACAAGAATTCAAAATCCTGGGATCGCCTATATCCAAACGATTCCGCAAAATAGCTCTGGGAGTTACTGCTCTGACCTTTGTTACTGCCATATCTGGTGCCTTTGTGGCCGGCTTAGATGCAGGTCTTATATACAACAGCTTTCCCATGATGGGTGAAGGATTGATACCAAGCCAAAATGAGCTTTTCAACCCACTATACGCACCTGATGCATCCTCTAAATGGACGTTATTTTGGAAGAATATGCTGGAAAACCCCACTACAGTTCAACTCAATCACAGAATCATGGCAGTAACTACTTTCTGCGTTATTGGAGCCACTCATCTTTACAGTCTTCGATTTAAAGGACGAATACCTCGACAAGCTATCAAGACAGGCGGAATGGCGTTTGGTCTAGTGACATTACAGGCTGCTCTTGGCATATCGACTCTCATTTACATTGTTCCTGTGCCCATTGCTGCTGCTCATCAGGCTGGAGCTTTAGCTTTACTCACAGGAATGCTCTTCTTTGCGCATAGCCTCAAGATTCCCAGAACTCGAATTTTATGGCTAATCAAGGCAATAAGCAATTCTTCCAAAGCTACAGTCAAAAAATAAGTCTGTTCATCATGTACATATTATAAATAGAAGCGGAGACCAGCCCCGCTATCACCAGATTCTCTTCGCTACCATTTTGAATCTGGTGACTGTAAATAGTTCCGCTATAGTTGTAGCGTCTGTATTTTTATGGTGTATTTCTGGGATTTTTTCATCCGGTTCATAGAGACCTTGTCTGGTTGATTCGTCCAACTTTACAACGCCGAATCCAGTGCTCTTATCAGGTGCGAAATCACTATCATTGGCAGTCGTTGGATTACTTCGAATACCATCAGCAGCATTAGTGCGTCTGGTTTGGTACTTTGAACTGACATGATGATGTCGTCGTGAAGCATAATCCAAAAGAAGTACCCCTAAGACAAGTTTCATCAGTAGCATTCCGAGGAAAAAAGCACCAAATACTAAACTTGCAGTAACAAAAAAATAAATGGCCGAAAGGGAAACTTTAAAATGGCCGGGTATAAAAAAACTGTCAAACTTTTGTAGTACAGCAGCAGAAGTCGCCGTACCTTGACTGGTGCTTGAGGAAGATAGCGGAAAAGTACTCGTAGGTGTAGCCTGTTCGACAATCATGTAATACGACTGGACAATCATCTTGGCAGTCACAGCTACCAGAGGAATGACGGGGAACCCTGTACGTCTTGTTAAAGCCTGATCAGAGAGGGCATTTTCAGAATAATCCGTTGCCAATACCCTGAGGAATTTTCGATAGACTCGAGGGCGAATATTGTTGAATTTAATAATATAAGCATGCTTAACCCAGTCAACAATGATCTCGCTACCTACAACAACACATGCAGGACCAAACAGAGCACCAAGCCATCGATTCCAGCCGGCCCAGGAAGCGGGGATGATTCCGATATTGCTTACTTCGACTACATTTCGCACGCCAATCACCAGGAGCATGATAAGCAATTGGAACCTCTCTGTAATATCGGCACAGGTCAATTGAAAGAGGTTTTCTCTCTCAAACTTCTTGAATACAGTGCCTTTGATTTCGGAAAATTGGTTGCTGAGAAGCAGTGTCAGCAGAGCATTTGAATATGAATTAACAGCGACATTCAGCGTGATAATCTGATATAATAATACCAGTGAATGAAGATAAGCATAAACCAAGAACAAAAGGGAAAATACAGCAGTCTTGGAGTTGCTGCTCAAAGTTCCATGAGAAAAGAGACATTCCATAATATCCTGACCTAGAGCTGCACACAACTTGTCAGCAATTTCAAATACATTGAACATGACATATAATTTGATAGCTGCTTGGCCTCGGATGGAATGATAAATGCGGCTATTATCCAGAGCAGTTAAACACCAGAATAACACCACCAGAATGGATGCTTTGATTAAATCCGTGTACTTTGGACCTGATCTTAAACGGCTTATTGATCTCTTCTTAATAACGTCCAGTATAGCGTAAATGACTCTCAAGGGCAAAACAGTGAATGCATGGAGAAAGGAATCCAAACATGTGAGCATGCCGAAGGTGACGGTCTTTTCCAAATACCACGGAATGGATATGACATTAAGAAGATTCTCCACCTTCTCTTCGCCAGATCCCATTACATCGGATGGACCTCCATGAATTTCCATCAATAAATAATCCCATAGGCTCAACCGGTCCTTTCTTGAATCGTGCGGGGTATTTCTTTGGCCCGACTGAGTAGTTTTAGAGCGAGATCGTCCCCTATTAGCATCTTCCGGAGAAGCCATTCTAGCACCTTCAGACTCTTGAGGTTTATGTGGAGTCGGTGAAGACATTAGAAATAACAAGCTGGTTATAGAGTTTAACTGGTTGTTCAACTGGCCAAGTTGAATTGATGGCTCATTCAACTGTTTATATAATACGGAACAAACCATTCAAATTCAAATTTTATTTTCATCCGAAAACCTTATGTGGAGAACGGTAATCAGGGGGCCGTCGCCAATAAAATTGCAATGGGCTAAAGGACGGCTACCGCTCAGAACGACTACTCGGGCTAGACTATTCCATAGCAGTATACCTAGTATGCATGGACATGTTCATAAGCCGAAGCCTGGTGAAGAGCTCCATGTTACATTTATAACCAAAAACGGCGAACAACATACATACGAAGTAGCTGAGGGTGATAATTTGTTAGATATTGCTCAAGCCAATAATTTGGATATGGAAGGTGCTTGTGGGGGTTCGTGTGCTTGTTCAACATGTCATGTCATTGTAGATCCGGAGTTTTACGACGAGATGGAGGAGCCGGATGATGACGAAAATGATATGTTAGATTTGGCATTTGGACTTACAGAGACGTCGAGATTGGGGTGCCAGGTGAAAATGACCAAGAATTTAGATGGAGTACGAGTGGCATTGCCTGCTATGACCAGGAACCTTCAAGCGGGCGATTTCAAGTGAGGGAATGGGGGGTGGAATTGTATAAATTGTAAATAATTCTGTGATATAATGCATGTTATTGAAGTATAGGAATTAGTTTAAGAGTTTAAACTAATATGAGTATAAGTTAATGTCAATAGATATCCTCGTATGTGCTGCTATCTTACTTATCTCCGCCACCACTGCTTCGGATCAAATCCAAAAATCGCTCTTTGCTCATCTCATTCACTCGTTCCTCTTTCTTTGTAACAGCTCCCCCAACATCCTCTACTCGATTACTCACTAAAAGTGCATTGAATAATTTCACTACACCCTTCTGAGCAATCTTCTTGAGCTTGACCTCATGTTCTAGCAACTCCGCAGCATTCTTGCCGTCTCGAGGCTCTAATATATTTTTCACTCGATCTTTCTGCTCCAATGCTTTTCGATCTTGTGTAAGTGCTCGTTTAGCTTTAGCATCCAGCTTGTCGGATTCCAAGTCTTTGAGCTTGGTTCGACTTCGGATCAGAATCGGATTACTTCTATCATGGGCCTTAACTTTTGACCCGAGAATCGCATTAAATGCCGATCCAAACTGTTCCTCTTTGGTTTTTCTAGGCTTCTGTTTCTTCTCGCCTTCTTCGACTTCGGATATTTCATCGTCTTCCTCTTCCTCGTCGGATTCTTCTGATGATCTCTCCATGTCTTCGTCGTCTGAAACTTCATCATCTATTAACTCGTCACTAATATCACTCAATTCACTTGAACCAGATGTTTCATCCTCCGAATGCAATCGATCACTCTCATCCACCTCTACTTTTTTACTTGGTTTCCCTTGTTGTTTTTCCCCAGGTCTCTTATGCATCTTTGATATCTTTCTGAAATATATTTTTTTTTCAGAAGTTTTGTCCATTTTGTTAAAATCACCGTTGCCCTGGCAACCATCCATCACCACTTTGTTTGTTCAAAGTTCCGCGTTTGGCCCTCATGCCAACGGTCACCCCTACCACTTACATTCTAATATCAAAAGCATTCCACTTTTCGGTTTTAGTGATGGGAAATACTACTGATACCTGGGAGCTTGAGAATCTTCAGCCTGGAGGAGCGAAACTCTCGGCAACAGCTATAAACAGTAAACTACCTGTAGCAGCCAAGCAACCAGGCGGCGTCAAAAGGCATATGTTAGAGGATAAAACAAACAATTGGCGCAGCTCTGAAGGAACGTTGGCACCGCCTGTTACTAGCACGTCTGTATTCACTGCAAGACGTCCTGTGATGGGAGCTGCTGGCAATCTACAACCTACCCGAGCTTCAAATGTTTCTTCTTCAAAGACACGTCCTGCTGTTAATTCCGTTAATAGAGCTGAACGCATAAGTGAACTGGAGACTGAATTGGCAAATAAGGACGCAGAATTGGAAACCTCCAATGCCTTGCGAGATGAGCTTCAGAAGGATGTGAACCGTTTGAGAACTGAACAGAACCAGTGGGCATTCGATAAACAAAAGTCCGAGGACGCGTATAATGATCTTAAAGGTCAGTATGACTCGGATATTCAAGCTCTTGGTGATCAATATGACTCGGATCTACGCCATATTGAGCGCACGCATGCTAATGAAATGAACTCGGTTCAACAAAATTACTCTCAAGCATTGTCCGAAATACACATTCAACATGCTCAGGAAATCGCTCTGCTTAATGATAAGTTCCACAGACAGTTGGAAGAAAAACTAGTTAGTGAAAGGCAGAGCATTATTGAGGCAGCGGCTGTTGAACGGCAACAAATCTTGCAACAACTAGATGAAGCACAGCTAGAGTTGAAGAAGGTCGCATCTGATGCATCTAATTTCACATCAAACCTGAAAAAGGAACTTGACCAAGCATTAATATCTAAGAGGCAACTGTCAATAACTGTTGACCAATATCGTGAAGAGAATGAGCTTTTACAGGCAAAGCTAGAGTCTGCCATTAATGAAAAACTCTCCATAGAAGAACTTCAGACAGGGAATACACTGAAGATAAATGAGGCCGAGAAACTGCTTGAAGCACAGCAAAAAGAGCTCCAATCCGCTCTGGCTGCTCGAGATCTGGCCGCATCCAAGCTGCATAAAGAGGAGGTAATCCGCCGAAAACTACACAACAAAATCCAGGAACTCAAAGGAAATATACGGGTCTTTTGCAGAGTTAGACCGCGCTTGCCGAACGAATCAAGTCTAAATCAGGTCAATATGAGCTTTCCAGACGAGGACCTTGAAGGCCAGCAAATTACCGTGCCCGGCCCCGCTCTGGAATCAGCATTGGGTAACGTATCGAGCAAAGTTTATTCCTTCCAATTTGATAAAGTGTTTAATCCTTGTGCAACTAATGGAGAAATATTCGAGGAGATATCTCAACTTGTACAATCTGCGTTGGATGGTTACAATGTTTCTATATTTGCATATGGACAGACAGGATCGGGAAAGACCTATACAATGGGAGAGTCACAGAGCGGTATGGTACCTAGAGCTGTTAACATGATATTTGAGCAAGCAGAAGGATTGAAAGAGAATGGCTGGACTTATCGTCTAGAGGGACAATTCGTTGAAATATACAATGAAACTCTAAACGATTTATTATCAGCAAATTCTTCTTCGAGAAGGGAAAGTCTTGGCAACAAACTAGAAATAAGGCATGATACCAAATCTTTGAAGACTTCGGTGGTTGGTTTAACTTCAGTTGTACTAGACTCGCCAGCGACTGTTGAAGCAGTCTTGAAAAAAGCAGCTACAAAACGTTCAGTGGCGGCTACTCTTTCTAACGAGAGGTCATCACGGTCTCACAGTGTCTTCATGATGAGAATACAGGGTGAAAACGAGGCTACTGGACATAAATGTGATAGCACCTTGAACCTCATAGATCTTGCAGGCAGCGAACGTTTGTCTTCATCACAGGCTACTGGTGATAGACTCAAAGAAACACAGGCAATCAACAAGAGTTTAAGCTGCTTAGGCGATGTAATATATGCTCTAGGAACATCGAAAGATGGGAAACCACAAAGCCATGTTCCTTTTAGAAATTCGAAACTGACCTATTTGCTACAGTTCTCGCTCAGTGGTGATAGTAAGACTCTCATGTTTGTGAATATTTCACCCTTAGAAACACATGCTGCGGAAACATTGAGTTCTTTACGGTTTGCGACAAAGGTCAACGATGTTAGTTTAAAAAGATAACTTTTTGAGCTGCTATATGTACAATATATCTTATTTCAGCATTTTTAGCTGTTCATTATTGCCAGAAAAGTGCGACAGGTTTTCCACCGGCCCTAATAGTTGTTCGGTGATCTTTTCCTGAACTTCTCTGGGTAGTTCTCTATAGTTTCCATCTCCAGCAGGTATGATCACGTCATGCTTTAGTCTATTATCATATTCCAACTCATGCCAGATACCGGGGTGATTCTCCAAAGCCCAGTTTTTAACGTCGCGCTTGCGAGTTTCCAGTAATGTATGGTTATACAAGTTTTCCAGTATGGATGCATTGACCTCAAAGCCATAGTACTGCTGACAATGTTGAGCTATTCCGAGTGCTCGAATATACAAGCCGTTAGAGCAGTTAGCAACAATGTATTCTTTGACATTATCCGGAGTAGGACGAAGCTTGTACACATCAAACACAGTTGCCCAATATATCTCCGGGGCAAGTGAGTCATAATTTCTTGTAAATTCTCTCATCATTATGCTAACAGTATCGTTGTTGACAGACTCTCCGGGAGGAAAAGTACATATGTCCATATATGTGTCCATTGTACGCGAACGGTTTTCTAGTTTAGAGTAAGCATCCAATACAGCATTCATAAGTGGCATATCATTCTCAATCTCAAGGTCCATCTTAAGAAATGCATGTACCTGAAATACCGCTTCTTCGTAACGCACATTGCCAAACTCATGAAAAAGGGTTAGATACATATCAATTCCAGGAGGCGGTAAGTCTGGCTCTTCCTTGTGACGCAATCGATAGGATTTAAACACAGTTAATGCAGCATCTGGGCGGCCCAGAGAGCAGAACTTTTGAATGATAGGAATATAACACTCTTGCGGCAACTTGATGTACTTGTTCATGTATCCAAAAAGCCGCCATGCCTCAATACTGTCATTCAACGTATAAAGTCGCTGCAGAATGGCCGAGTAAGCGTCCTTAACTGCGGACCAAGCAATAGGTTTACCATCATTCGAGAACTCTTCCAACAAAAGACGACCAACATCATCAATAAATCCTTCTTTGCGTGACAGCTGTGTATACAGTAAGGCCAACTTTGCTGTATATCCAACCTTATCAGTGAAGACTCGGATTTGCTGATATACAGCGAATAGTTCCGGACCGTCAAAGAGCGAGTCTGTTTCCATTTCTACAAGCAAGCGATCCAGTACCTTCAAATACTGCTTTTCGTCCCATATGCAACCATAAGATTTTACACTTTTCTCGAACAGCTCAAGAGCCCCACTCACATTTCTTCTATCGAGTGCTCGAGTCATAAGCAAAGCAAACGTTTTAACGTCGCCAAATACGCCCAAGCATTTGAAATACTCCACAACCTCTTCCACATAGTTATCGGACCTCCAGGAGGCAACTTCCAATATGGAGTTTAGCGTATGTTGGTCAGGAACATGATCATTGTCAAGAAGGGTCTGTACAGTGTCTTTCACCGTTTTGGTATCAGAAGGGCCATTGAGAGTTGCCCATTTAGCTATAACATCCCATGTCTCTTTCTCAATATCATAATCACCAACAGATTTACGCAGATGATCTAACACACGATTACCTTCATTGATGAGCTGCGGATGAAACTTGCAACAAACAAGCAACAAGAGTTCATAAAACTCTAGCTGTTGTTGAGTGTTTTCGAAGTGATGGGAGCCCAATGCTGGAATGATATTGTCACGAAGCAGAGACAATGTCAACATCTCTGACACGTTTTCATCTAGCTCTAAGCAAGTATCAAGAATAACTGACATGCTGGCAATGCTCAATTCTTCGTCTTCATACGTGCGGGTTAAGAACTTGTTGACTGTGTCTTTAAATTTCGGTCCAACTTCCTCAGAACCATTGGCCGCACTTATGTCTGCCAACGCTCGTATTGAAGCTTGAAACAGAGCCACATCTTTTGGAACACTATCAGCTATGAGTTCCACAGTCGGGATATCTGGAGAAAACTCCGTAGTAAAACTGAGAGCTCTCAGCATGCACTTGCTTTTAGTCATTGTCAGTGAATATTGATCATAGTCATTCAATAAACTTTCCAACAGCTTCAAAGATTCCTCAATCCTACCTGACCCACGTAAAAGGCCAAAATACGTCACGCCATTTATCAAACGTTGATCACTTGTTAACGTCTGGCTTTGACTTAGGCTATGATATAGCAAAGTAGCCAGAGACCGTATATTTGGATCTGTAGATAATTCACGCATTTTATTATGATAGAACAAGCTGTGAAATATCTGACTGAGCTCCGAATCAGTAAAGTATCCAATGTTTTTTGGCAATGCTTGATCCAAAATCTTCATATCTCTGAACCTCAATACTGAGCTTTGGCTTACAAGTTCCATGACCAGCTGCTTAAGGTATAATTTTTGGTCATCGCTCAGATTCTGTGATGTACGCACAAACTCTTTAAGTTTGCGTGAAGTCTGGTCCACAGGCGGTATATCATTTCTATCTCTGCCTAAGATTCCTCTAGTCCGACCAAGCAAACGACGAAATGCTGCAGCATAACCGCGACTATCTGTTGAGGCATGACGTGTGATATTATGTGTCTGATAAAATGCAGATTTAGAAGCCCATATTGAAGTGCTTCTAGCAATTCTCCACATGAATACAAGGGTTGAAGCTCAGATCAAGGGCCAAATTGGACAATTCTTAAGAGAGAAATGGCTTAGAAGCATATAAGACAAATGAATTGCAAGCAAAATCTGAATCCTGAATGGCAATCAGCAAAAACCTTATGATTCTTTGAAGTACAGTTGCACAGCGTGGAGCTGAATGTTGAAGTGTATGGGGTATGGCTTAGATTAATATCTTTGGCAGGTTTAACATCTTTTAAAGATTCCATCAACTTAGCATTTCAACGTTGATCCATAAATATGGGCTCCATTTTCATACCGCATCTTAAAACAGGATGGCACGTAGATCAAGCCATATTATCAGAAGAAGATCGAGTGGTTGTGATTCGGTTTGGTCGAGATAATGATCCAGATTGTATGAGGATGGATGAACTTCTGTACTCAGTCGCCGACAAAGTGCGTAATTTCGCTGCTATTTATGTTTGTGATATTGACGAAGTTACTGCATTTAATCAGATATACGAGTTATATGATCCAATGACGATAATGTTCTTTTACCGGAATAAACATATGCTGATAGATTTTGGTACTGGTGATAACAATAAGCTGAATTTTCTTCTGGATTCTAAACAAGAACTGATAGATATAATAGAAACAGTATATCGAGGAGCTAGTAAAGGAAAAGGTTTGGTAATATCACCTAGGGACTATAGTTCGATATATAAGGCGTGAGAGTTGATGGTGTATTTATTTAGCTTCTGTAAATATAATTATGACAATTAAAATCAATTCAAAGGTCAATTACTGGATTTCAAAGAGTTTCTAAAGTATTCTTATAATTTACTTATATTTGTATTTATTTATGGATGAACTTGATAGCTGCTTGATCATGGCAGATTTTACCCGGATGTTTGTGACACATTTTTGTCATTTTGGCATCAAACTGAATCTTTCAATTTGACTCACCACGTATTTTCAGCGCATTTCTCGTTTATCGGCAGTTGGTACATTGAAATTGCCTTCTTGTCAATTGCGTTCTATTTCATACACTCATATTAAATATTCGACAATGTCGCGGCCGGTGAATCAGGAGTTCTCTCGTGAAAACTTGGAGCAAGTCCTCAAAAGACGCTTCTTTTATGCTCCTGCCTTTGATATATATGGAGGTGTTTCTGGATTATATGACTACGGGCCTCCAGGATGTGCTCTTCAGACCAATATAATCGATGCTTGGAGAAAGCATTTCATTCTTGAAGAAGATATGCTCGAGGTGGATTGTACTGCTCTTACTCCTCATGAGGTTCTTAAGACATCTGGCCATGTAGATAAGTTTGCCGACTGGATGTGCAGGGATCTTGCTACTGGTGAGATTTTTAGAGCTGATCATTTGGTTGAGGAGGTAATTGAGTCTCGTCTAAAGGGTGACAAGGAGGCCCGAGGGCTTGCTAATGAAGCAGTGGAAGAATCTGACGACAAGAAGAAGAGAAAGAAGAAGGTTAAGGAGATCAAGGCTGTCAAGCTAGATGAAGATACTATTTCTGAGTACGAGACTATTCTTGCCAAAATCGACGGTTATTCTGGACCCGAGCTCGGTGAGATCATGAAGAAGCACAACATTAATAACCCTGCCACTGATGGACCATTGGAAGCTCCAAGGGAATTTAATCTCATGTTTGAGACTGCCATTGGTCCTTCTGGCCAGCTTAAAGGATACCTGCGTCCTGAAACTGCTCAGGGACACTTTTTGAACTTTTCCAAACTTCTGGAAGCTAACAATTTGAAAATGCCCTTTGCTTCTGCTTCTATCGGTAAGGCATTCCGTAATGAGATTTCGCCTAGATCTGGTCTTCTGCGAGTACGAGAATTTGTCATGGCTGAAGTCGAGCATTTTACTGATCCGCTCAATAAAAAACACCAGAAATTCCATGAAGTCAAAGATATCAAAGTAAAATTACTGCCTCGAGAAGTCCAGACGGCTGGTGATACGACTGTTAGTGAGATTACTATTGGAGAAGCAGTTTCATCCGGAATGGTTGACAACGAGACTCTGGGATACTTTGTAGCCAGAATCTACCTCTTCATGATCAAAATCGGCATCAACCCCGATCGAATGAGATTCAGACAGCATATGCAAAATGAAATGGCTCATTATGCTTCTGATTGCTGGGATTGTGAGCTGCATACGTCATATGGCTGGATCGAATGTGTTGGCTGTGCCGACCGATCTGCTTATGACTTGACTGTTCATTCTGCCAGAACGAAAACTGCACTTGTTGTTCGTGAAAAGTTGGATAAGCCACAGCAAATTGAAGAACTGGATGTAATTATTGATAAAAAGAAGTTTGGGCCAAAGTTTAGAAAGGATGCCTCAAAGGTCGAAAGCTGGCTGCTTTCGCGAACTCAATGTGAGCGTGAGGACTTGGCTAAGGAACTTGAGGAGAAGTTGAAGATTTCGTTTACTGTTCCGGAATATGGTGATGTGGAATTGGATGACAAACTAGTTCAAATCAAGATGAATAGTCGAATTGAGCATATACGGGAGTATACTCCAAATGTTATTGAACCGTCGTTTGGCCTTGGAAGAGTGTTCTATGCTTTGGTTGAACAGTCGTTCTGGAGTCGAGAGGCTGATGAGGCTCGAGGAGTTTTGTCGTTTAGTCCGTTGATCGCACCAACCAAAGTGTTGGTTGTGCCATTGTCTCGAAGTGAGCAATTTGATCCTATTGCAGCAAGTCTGGCATCTAAACTTCGTAAGCTCGGTATTACGGCCAAGGTTGATGACTCAGCTGCTTCAATTGGAAAGCGATATGCTCGAAACGATGAGCTTGGAACACCGTTTGGTATCACGATTGATTTCCAATCAGCTCAAGATGGTACATTGACCATTAGAGAACGAGATAGCACCAAGCAGGTACGAGGATCAGAGAAGCAAGTACTTGAAGCTATTAAAGTATTGGTTGAAGAGGGAGTTTCATGGGAGGAAGGAACCAAAGATCTCAAGCCTTTTGAGAGCCAAGAATTGGACGAGTGATCTACCAGAGAAATATCATAGTGGTATACAAGTTAGAATATATGAACATCTGTAATATGAAATACGTTTATGAGTCTTGATGATGGTGGTTCTTATTAATTTCAATATCCAACCCAACCTCCACCAACTTGCAACATCAAAACTTTCTTCATCCACAATGTCACTCGGAGCCAAACTTAATAGCGTAAGGAGGCTGGTTCAGGAGCTGAGTAGATGGCCTGATGATAGTCATAAGGTATACTCAGTAATTTCAATGAAGAGTAACTTGCTGGAGAAATATGACAAGGTCCTTCAAGGTGGAAGTGCAGCCAAGATACCTCCAGGACATGTTCTAGATAATGAAGCTACAGCAGCGAGTATTTTGGAACGAAATTTGAATCAAGCGACAGTAAGTAGAGCTATCTGATCATGACATATGTTTTTTGTTTATTGACTTTAGTATCCTTTATCAGAGAGAAGTTTGCATCCTACAGGAAATTCCAATTATTATCAGAAAATAGTAGCTGAAAGTAACAAAGGAGCTAGAAAAGAGAATTTCCTAAAGAGTATATGGACAACGGCATTTGGATGGGCTAAACAGTCGTAGAAGGTTATATTGTACATAAATATTTAGTCAATGGCATGTAGATAGAGCATAGAACGTGAGAAAGTGCAAGGAATACCTGAAGGAGGTCTCTGTAGATATACCGTTTCCGTTGGAATACGTACACTGTTTGTGATCATACACTGCGAATGTATACAGCCTAGAGTAGTATCCTATCTCTTCGCATATGTCATCTTGATTCCTTTACCTGCTATCTCTCCCCTCGTCACATTTCGAGCAAACGTAGCTTCTTCCACATTTTCATACTCCACAAATGCTACATGACGAACTGCAAAGATACGCACTTCTGTAAATCCCAGGTGCTTTGAAAAAATCTCCTCCAAATACTCCTTGTCCACATCTGTAGGGATATTCTCCAAGAACAAGATTTTATTGGGCACTTCTCCAGCAGCAACGCCATTGTCTTGCTTCTTTCTTTTAGTCGGTTCTTTATTGACCGGAGGTGTAGTCATTTTACGCTTCGTAGCCGTTGAAGAAGGCTGTCCTAGCTCTTTTGCAGCCAATCGAGCCTGTTTATGGGCTAGAAACGGTTCCAAGCCCGACTTTTTGATAATTGCGTCGGACTTTTTCCGCGAATAATCTATTACCATCTCCTTATCGAATATCTGCTTATGATTCATTTGTTCTTTGGCCTTTTCAGCAGCCTGGATATCATCAAATACCACAAAAGCCTGGCCTCTCATGCGTATGTTTTTATGAGCTACAACATCCAGAATGTCGCCAAACTCAGCAAACAGCTCCTTCAATGCATCTTTCAGTGC
This sequence comes from Casaregolazyma patagonica, assembly GCA_030580475.1. NCBI lineage: Eukaryota > Fungi > Ascomycota > Dipodascomycetes > Dipodascales > Trichomonascaceae > Casaregolazyma > Casaregolazyma patagonica. Next base: position 388,197 of record JAKTSZ010000004.1, read on the forward strand.
GGGGATCTTTATTTTCTCATTCAAGTTGCGAATATATATTGTTTCTGACGGGTCGATACTCATTGATTTGTTGTAAATCTAAGTTGATCGTTTTGTCAATACTTTATACTATAATGGGCACTGAAGGTGATGAGGATCTGGAAAAACTGCTCAACAGTGAGGTTTCGGCGTTTAATAAGGACCAGGAAATCGACCGAATATTAAAGGCATTTCCATTGGATGCTTATTCGGTGTTGGATTTGCAGCCAGGATGTGATTCTACTGCCATTAAGAAGCAATATCGAGCCAAATCCCTATTGATTCATCCAGATCGAACAAAAAACCCCCAAGCACCTGATGCATTTGATCGATTGAAGAAAGCTGAGGATACATTACAGGATGACAAACGTAGAGAAATGTTGGATCAGGTGTTTACTGATGCTCGACGGATGTTGATTAGAGACAAGAAATGGACCTACGACGATGAACGGCTCAAGAGCGCTGAATTTCTGGCCGAATGGCGACTTCAAACCAAGGCGGTTCTTATAGAGAATGAGCTACGGAAAAGAAAACTTCAACGTGCACAAATGGAGCAGGAAGGTCGCGAGAAACGTCGCTTAGAGGAGGCATCCGAGCAAAAGAGGCTCAAGCGAGAGAGAGAAAAGGCCTGGGAAGATTCTAGAGACGATCGTGTCAATACATGGCGTGATTATAAGACCAAACAGGCCAAGAAGAAACGCGCTACTAGCAAAAAAGTACTTGGTTGAGTGCCGTGGTGTTGGCCCTTAATAACACCTTTGATGCATCCAAAAATTTATCACTCATACACTCATGTTCGGAGTACACAACTCCACTATTCTTGCCACAACGGCTGCTGCCATCATTGGCTATTTGGCTGGATCATTTGATCTACTGTCTTTTTTCGGACTGGCCGAATCAGATGCTCCTGAAGGGAAATTCTCAGAGTCTACTGAAGATTGCAAAATGGTCCTTATAGTACGCACTGATCTCAACATGAGTGCAGGAAAAGTAGCTGCCCAGTGCAGTCATGCTGCAGTTTCCTGTTATGAATCTATAGCAAGATCGAACCCAAGCTTATTACAGCGTTGGAAAGATACTGGAATGGCCAAGATTGTACTGCAATGTGTATCTGAGGCAGATTTGATCCGATTACTGAGAGTTGCTCAGCATGATGGTATTACTGCCAGAATAATACACGATGCCGGTAGAACTGAAATAGCCTCGGGATCGGCCACGGTTCTTGGAGTCGGCCCAGCTCCTAGAAGTGCTGTTGACAATGTTACTGGAAAGCTACGTCTTTTCAAGGGGAACTAAGTTAAACCAATCATTGGATAAGATTCATGCATATTTCGTTACATCGTTGGCTCCTTGGCCTTTTGGTTCTGCTCTATTTACAATCCCACAACTAGTAATCCATCTACTGGATTCAGCTCGAGAATCTCGGTACATACTACCGTATTGCCTGGGTGTACCGTTGTATGTGGAAGTAATGCTATATCCACCACCATACCAAGCTCTTGACAATAACCTCTAGCTAGCTCTGGGTACTTTGTTTCTCCAATAACAGTGCATCGAAAAATATAATAGCCTTCGTTGGCTTTGACCAGTTCCTGCTGCAATTGGTTCAATTTATAGAACTCAACTTGGCGCATTTTAAACCAGTCTAGAAGCCGACTCTGAGCGGATGTATTTTCTTGATATTTCAAAGACGGTTGTATAGATCTCCTGTATCCTGTGTTACTGTGACTTAGATAATGCAAGTAGTCATACTGGCTCAGCATATGCAATGAGTTATCGTGTGGGAATCCAATATCCACATAATTTGAGCACCCCAAGCCCGCATGCCAAGTATTTTTCTCAGTAGTAGTCTTCTCTATTCCAAGATGCTCTTGCTCAATCTGGGCTAAACAGCTATCAGATATTGTACCGTCAATAGCTCGTTGTACTCTCAGAACCTCAAAAGCATCATCAGACCACTCCCTTTTGTTTTGTTCCAAATACATTACAGGAATATTTTTTGTAGAGCAAACTTGACCGAATATTCTCCCTGCCATGACTCTGGCTTCTTGTATCATATGCAGAGGGGAGAATTTACTATGGTACAACGGTAGCGAGTATGCTTGCGAAGCCATAGACACATCAAGAACAGATCCATTACTCAAACGTTCTTCAAATGATGTCTCTAAAATATCATAGCATACCTTTAATTCTTCTGATGTATCCCGTTGTTCGCGAATATCTACAAGTTCAATAATGTTATCTGGCCCTAGATGGTTCAAATCCACTTGACATAGACTCCAATCTAGTTCATAGACTCCGTCTTTTTTGGAAAATGGAATTGATAAAGAAAATGCCATATCCATTCGATGTTCGTCTGAGCTACCATGAAATGCAAACGTTTTGCGTATTTCTTCAGGCAGAAGATGTAATCGTCCTTGGGGCAAGACCAAAGACTTTGAACGCTTGCAAAGGGATTCCACCACTGACGAATCAAATGATCCCAGTCGAGTCATATCTGGAAGTAAAATCGTCAGAGTTCCTGAGAAATTTTGCTGCTTTAGATTAGAGAAGTTTGCTGAGAAGAATGTCTCCCCATGCTCGTCGTTCAGCTCCACTGCTATTGCTATGTCTTTTGCTTGTAAAAACGTATAAATAGTCCTGGATTCGTCAAACAACTCCCATAAGGATGGCGAGTCAGAAAATTGATGCTCTAGGCTGTTCTCGTAATCCTCCATTATGTTGTCTTCTAAATCATCAATCAGCTGTCCTGAAGGACTCATCCAGCATACACCACATGCCTTAGTGAGAAATGGGTTATCAGGATCCGAGAAATCGCAAGAAACCAGAAGCTTATGCACAGTTGAGGGAGCAGTAAGCCAATTGTCAGAATCGATATCTGGATATAGCTTGGACATGAATGAGCTAATGGCTGGAGCTAGACGAACATCAGCACAAAGAATGTAATGATGAAAGAAAATTAGCAGAGGTGTCAAAGTTGATAACTCATGTGCAGAAAGAGAATTGCCTCTAGACTTTTGGGAAAGTAGATCGACATAGGTATCGAATTCAATCTGAGATAGATTGTTCATGATTTTGTTCACAGCATGAAATGAATTAGAAGACATGCATAGGAAGTCAGTATTAAGATACGAGTGACAGGATCTAAGATCCTGAAAACTCAGAGAAAAGTATGCTGCGAGTACATTCCGTACAGTAATAACAGCTGGTCTTGTATGATGTTGATTCAAGACAGCAGCAGCGGAATACATGCTTATTGCACTTAAATTAGAAGGGCGAGATAAATGTGAAAATAAAACAGGAAGCTTCTTTGTGGAGATTTTCTGCCGAAGTACCATTGAATCATGAATTAGCAGGCGTAGATGTAGAGCCAGATGCCAAATGAACCCCGGGGAAGTATCAGCCTTGTCCAGAAAGGACCGTATTGTACTTGGAGCATACACACCCTTGATAACCATTACCAAAGATGATCTATTTGTAAGAGGTTGTTGATGCGAATCTATAGTCAAATAATCCACAGTTCTGCCACGCTCCTTAATGATCACTCCAATATCGGTTTTACCATGACGACTACACACCTCTATTATATCACCGACATGCAAATCACAGATCTGGCACATATTTCGGCCAATAAGAACTTCGGGCTGCTCGTTAAGTCTGGCATTGAGTATCTTCATGATATCAGCATCGACATTAGATCGACTAGGCATTGCAGAAGAATCTAAAAACTGCTCATAATAAGCAAGACTTGTTGATCCAGCAGGCCGTCCTGCATATAACTGATCACCATAAGGCCATTTGTTTGGCAAAGGAGTGAATTTTGAAAGAGTTCCCGGTTCTTGGAATGAAGAAGTCTGCCATGGATTAGCTCTTTGAGAGCAGCAAGATCCAGAGAATAAGCGAGACCGATTTAAACTTAATTTAAATACTCGAAATCCTTTTGCCCGGCTTACCGGAAGATTCATAGCCGGGCACTTTTGTTGTAAAAATACACTAAAAGCAGAGATTTCTCAATGGATCAATCCAACAGTTGATTCAAATTCTCATCAACACCACGTAACGTCTGTTACAATGCTCACGCCGCCCGAGGGATTTGGCTGCGTAGAGGAAGGCATATATCGATGTAGCACGTTAGACCCTGTAAACTTACCTTATTTATCGACCTTGAAGCTATCGGTGATCATATCGTTGAATCCAGCCAGACTGCATAAATCGACTCGAACATTTGCATCGGAAAATGATATTGATCTGGTGCATTTAGGGATCCAGCCGTGGAAATCAGCATCGGATTGGAATGCTGTAATGAAAGGACTTTCTCAAGATATTCTGACATATATTCTGGACAAGAGGAATTATCCGTTGCTCTTGGTGGACGCTTCTAATGGCTTTGTCGGTACTCTACGCCATATCCAACATTGGACTTATACATCGATTCTGATGGAATATCGAGCATTTAATGGAGAATATAACTCAAGTTATAATACAGAGGTGGGCTTGGAGCTTATGAATGTTGGGGTTGTGTCGCATGACGAAGCTGTTAAACGGCGCCAGAGTGAGCAGGGAATACGGCCTAAAATCGCAAAGATATCAGCTCCATTAGACGCCGATTCAAATATGAAACCACTTATATTGACGTTACCTCCGGATGATGTTCTTCCAGATTGGTTTATTATACAGCAAAAGCTCTGGAAGGAGGAGATGGACAACTATGGCCGGTAGCTCTACTTAACGACACCAAGACTGTATTTATTTATTTAAAAAGACTTTTCGAATCCACCCGTTGCTATATCATATTATCATCGTAGCGCTATGATTGCTTCACTTCATTAGTATCAATATGCCAAACCACATAATTGGGCAATCCAACTACTCGATAACCTGCCCGTTTGGCCATTTTTGCAAATCCTTCCGTCTCTGCCTGGTTCTCAAATGCATATCCTGGGAAATTGATACCGGCTCTATGAACGTCGGCCTTGACAACAATATTAACACCGCCTACACCATCAAGTTCGATTTCCTCGTCTTTATTGTATCTCCAGTCACCCATTCGGGCCATATAAGTACGGCCTGTCTTGAAATGCTTCTCATATCCTTCAACAAGAATAGTATCTTTATCAAGGGAGCTAGCCAGCTTAAGCCCCTGCTCACTTTCGACCCACGAATTATAATCAAATCGTCCTTCGATATCTTTACCGTCGGAATATCGGTGGAACCAAATGTTAGGAACAAGAACATCTGTATCATGAGCAATTAGATCTTCAATAATAGACGGTGGACTTTCCACAATATCTACATCTCTCCACATGACCCAAGAATGATCAGGCTTCAGTGCTGAGTACAGCAAGTAGTTTCGAGCTTTACCCATGGCCTTTCTTCGGGGACCTTGAGCCTCAAAAGCATGCCGCTCCTGAACATCAAGATTATCAAGAACATAACCAAAGTCTTTCTGGAAAATCTCCACGCTTCTAAACGGGTTAGATCCCGATTGTATGGCCTGTAACTCCTGAGTAAGAAGCGAAAGAGTATCATCAGTACTGTCACTAACCAAAAAGCCCAAATCAATAAGGTCATGAGGATATGTCAAAGCCATAAGAAGCTCGAAGAATTTGGTCAAATAAGGAGCAGCGTCTTTGACAGGGCATAAAATAAGCACCTTTTCCTTCTTCTTCTTAGCATCTTTGGTACTAGAAATGAGATTAAGATCATGAATATTAATAGACGAGTTCTTTAGCGCCAGCGGCTGATGCGTATTAAATCTAACGGGAGTTCCTCCATGTCGATTCCACTCGCTATATGTGTTGATATCCATGTCCATTGGGGACATTGCCGGGCCAAAGCAGTAGTACTTTTGAAGGTTTGATTGGCTAGTAGGAATGGCCAGATATATCAGAAAATATACCAGCAAAGCCGAGATAGTGACTATTATCACACGAGTTCTACTTAGAAATGGACGAACTAGTCGATAAGCATCTCCAGGAAGTTGCCGATGCTTTTCATATTGGCTCGATACCAACCGATATCCTCGGTGGTCTTGCACAGCCCTTAGGCGATCGGCTATATAATTTAAAAGCAACATTATTATGAAACCACAGCAGTGCAAACCAATGGCAAGGTGTGGTTGTTTATAGCGATGGTTGAGCTGATTTGGATGTTGCTTGTTAGGATAAGCAAGGCTGTAAAAGGCTCAGTTATTTATATTTTTCACAAGGAGATTTGAGCAGGAGAAGAGAAGGGCAACAATGGGAGATGGAAATGTATGTTATTTAAGTTTAATTAGAAATGGTGAATAAAAAGGGTCTTGATTTTCCTCATTCTATGAATATTATGCTTAATTATGTTAGGTTAATTGATCATTTTGCCATTATCAGTCCATCAGGTACCATTTCGATTTCTCTGTGTATTCACCGCACTGTATTCCACACTGTATTCCACACAGCGTATCCCAATCATCTTCTACCAGATTCCAACCTGCACAATGTCTGAGCATTCAAACCATGATATAGATCAAATATTGTCTGAAAGTGATGTTCCTCATTTATTCCATGAGGTTTCCAATGGATCGGTGCCGGAAAACAGATTTTGGGTTGACATCAATGGCAATAACTCTATTGTCAGCATCTCCAAGTATGGCCTGGATGTCTCTGAAGGCCCATTGACTACACCTGAATATCACAAACCACGGTCACTTCATGTTGGAAATTCCACCATTTTACAGTATCCTGTACATCTTTCGTCAAAAAGTGCCAACATTAGTTGCATAGATGTTTGCCCTAATGACGAACTGCTGGTGACTGGTGATGTAACTGGTGGGGTCGACATATCTTCTATCAAGGAAGGAGGCACGTTACGTCGAAAATTACAGGGCCATTTGATTCACACATCGGCTGTGAAGTTCTTTCCTTCTGGACAGGTAGTTGCGTCGGCTGGAAGCGATATGCGCGTCAAAATATGGAGTGTAGTAGATGGATCAAACCCACGCACTCTGGTAGGGCATACTTCGTCAATTTCATGCCTGGGCTTAATTGGTCGGGGGCGAAACATAGTATCTGGCGATGAAAACGGTACTGTCATTCTATGGGAATGTGGTTCAGGTAATGGCATTAGGAAATTCAAGAATGAAAGCTCGGTCGTTGGTGTTAGTACTATACCGTGGGAGACCACCCAAGAAGCTGATGAAAATCTTCTTTTTGACACCGATAACAAAGCTCTTGCTATTGCCACTCATGATGGTGTTTCTATTGTGGACTTTAGAGACGCCAGCAATAGTTTGGCCAAAATCAATGCTATCGACGGTCAGATATCAGCCATGTCTGCTCTGGGATCGTCTATTGCCCTAGGCACCACTCAAGGCTTGATTTATTTATACGATATACGATCTTCATCAAAACCTTTGCATACAATGAGCAAATCTTCCTCGTATCGCTCATCAATACAGAGCATAGCATTCAAAACATCCAGCCAAGTGACAATACTGGATCAAAGCACCGTCGATACAATAACACTAGAGCCAACCAACTCTGGAAAATATGGCCATTCTTGCTATATTCATCAAATTGTTCCTACATCAATGGTTCAAAGTCCTACGCATGTTTATACTGGAGGAAAAAACGGGGCTCTGAACATGTTTTAACAAAACAAGACAATTATGTGCACCTACACGCTCGATTGGACTAAGCATCGATAAGATTATCCTCATCAGCCTCAGCAGACTCTTCTTCTGGCTCAGCCTGCTTCTTGGATGCTCTATCATAAAATTCATCCAGAATCTTTGGTGAGATTCTATTTAGCATCTCCTTAGGATATACTCGCAACAAAGACCATGCCTGATCCAACGATTCAAAAATGCTTCGGTTTTCGTAGTTACCCTGAGTGATATATGTCTTCTCAAACTTCTCAAGAAATTCCAATGAAAGCTTGTCTTCTGTTGAAAGAGCTTCTTCACCAACAACACTCTTCATAGCGGCTGCATCTCTGCCAATAGCGTACTTTGCGTACAATTGGTTAGACACATCGCTATGGTCTTTTCTAGTCATTCCTTCACCAATGGCCATTTTCATCAGACGAGATAGTGATGGAAGCACATTGATTGGAGGGTAAATACCTCTGTTATGCAGAGGTCGATCAACGTAAATCTGACCCTCAGTAATATACCCAGTCAAATCCGGAATAGGATGCGTAATATCATCATTAGGCATACTCAGAATAGGAATCTGCGTAATGGAACCATTTCGACCTTCTACTCGACCGGCTCGTTCATATATGGTAGACAAATCTGTATACATATAACCAGGATAACCTCTTCGGCCAGGAACCTCTTCACGAGCAGCAGAAACTTCACGCAGGGCATCTGCATACGAAGACATATCAGTCAATATAGTCAGGACGTGTCTTTCGGTTTGATAAGCAAGATATTCTGAAGTCGTGAGTGCTAGACGAGGAGTAATAATACGTTCAATGGTAGGGTCATTGGCCAGGTTCAAAAATAGTGATACCCTTTCAAGTGAGCCATTTTCCTCGAAATCTTGCTTGAAAAATCGTGAAGTTTCCAGATTTGCTCCCATAGCAGCAAAAACAATAGAGAAATTGTCCTCATGACCGTCGTGGACATCTTTGGTTGGTCGCACAAGAGAAGCTTGCCGACAGATTTGAGCAGCAATTTCATTGTGAGGAAGACCAGACGCAGAAAAGATTGGGATTTTCTGTCCACGAGCAATAGAATTCATTGTGTCTATTGCAGAAATACCAGTTTGTATCATTTCTTCGGGATATATTCGAGAATAAGGGTTGATAGGGGATCCATTAATATCCAGGTAATCTTCAGCCAGCACTTTGGGACCGTTGTCAATTGTTCGGCCGGAACCATCAAACACTCGTCCTAAAACATCGTCCGATACAGGGATTTTCAAAGAATCACCGGTAAACTCCACGGTAGTCTTTTTGACATCGATTCCCGAGGTGCCTTCAAAAACTTGTACAACGGCTCTGTCACCTCTTACTTCCAGAACCTGGCCTGCTCTTACTGTACCATCAGGTAATGTCAGGTTGACGATTTCATTGAAACGAGGAAACTTGACATTATCGAGAATAACTAAAGGACCATTCACAGCGTTGACTGTATTATATCGCAATCTAGGCTGGATACTGAAACCTTCAGTCGCTGCCTTCTTGTTAAGATTGACTAATCGTTAATTCTGAGCTGGTCCACTAAAATGTACATGAACAAAAATACTTACAGAGTTCCTGGTCACTCAATGAAGCAGTTGCTGCAGCCATAATTGATGCGATAAAATGTTCCACCTGCTTGTATTTGCACGCTGATTGGAAAGTTGTCGGAGGTTTTGAAGGTGGCTGATAGCAGGAGGGTAACAAGGGTCACGTGACATGTATAAAAGCCTGTTTATGATTATTTATTTATTAGCATGGTGGGTTAATATGGAATCATCAATTGTATGATTTATCGTTAATTTTAACGGCCTTAGTATCATTGATTTATCTCCTAAATTTGCTCTCAATTAAATTATACAATGGAAAACACTCGTAAACTTTTTTATTATTACACTGCTCGGCCCGTCCCAACTTGATCCGTCATTTCTTCAACTTCCAATGAAAATTTCATCGTATTCATATTTATATTCATATTGAGCTTTCAAACTTATTTATTCATAATTTATAATGGCTGTAGAAAGAATATTGCCAGCAAATAGTAGCATGGGGGTACAGGATAAGGAGAAGATATCGAGAGTTATGAAAATCGGAGCTTCAAAGAACTGGCAAGTACCGGCGAAGCTTAAGCGGGGGCGTAGGCCAAATAATGCAAAAAAAGAGGCAGACGACTCTGTTATTGAATCAAAGACGAAGGAAACAAAGATAGTTCCGAAGATAGCGGTGGATATAGACGAGAATTCTCAGATCAAGAAGACCCATGCCGACGATAAGCATAGCAAAGAGGGCGCATTAAACATGAACTGTGGCTGGTGCGATGCCGGCGGAGCTTGTGCATGCGATGCTCTTGGCATTAAAGGAGATTATTCGTCGAAGACGTCTCACGAAGATGCTTTAGAGTCTCATGAGATTGATTTAGAGCTTTTTGAGCCCATAGAGGCAATCTCGCTCAAGAAAAGGCCCAAAACAAACAGCGAAAATGTCAAAAGAATCAAATCTTTGTTTTCAGTCAGGGAAGACGATCTAAAAGAGGATACAGTCAGTCTGGAAGATCCCGACGATCACAAGTGCGACTTCTGTCGTCTGACTGCATCAGACTGTATATGCAAAGACGATGTGCATGTCCATGTTAAAACAGATGCCGAGAAACATCCTAAAATCGAAGTTGATGATATTAAGGTCGAAAGTAAAGTCTCGGAGTTTGTATCGGGTTCTTGTGATAAATGTCGGGCGAATCCTGTCCAAACATTATACTGCATTTCTTTAGCTTCTGCTAAACCACGCCAGAACCCATCTGATTTATGCATTTCCTGTTCCGAAGCATATACAACGCTGTCACGGCATACCAGCTTTGCCAACTCCGATATAGTGGACGTTATTAATGATCTGGAGGCTGATAGTGGTAAAGTCAATGTACGGAGTGTATCACGAGCCTTAAAGAATATGGATAAACTATGAATTTATATAAATGCGAGAAATGAACGGCATTGAATTATTCTCTAGGATGCACTGTTCTTCACATCTACACCTTCAATGGCTGGAGTGTTGACGAACCATTTAACGGGGTTCTTTGCAATGCCATTAACGATAGCACTGGGTAAACCTTTATCAGGGGTTTCAAATATTTGCTTTAAAACAGGAGCTTTACCGGCACCTTCAGCAACGAAAGCAATCGCCTCTGCGTCTTCCAAAACCGGAATTGTAAGTGTAATTCGTTTAGGAGGAGGTTTTGGCGAATCATCCAAACTAGCCACCAATAAGGACTTCTCTTTAAGTAAAGAATGCCCTGGAAATAGTGAGCAAGTATGGCCATCAGGACCGCAGCCTAATAATATTAAATCCAATATAGGTTTTGATCCAAGTTTGTCAGTTAAAGTTCGTTGATATGAATGAGCAAACAACTGCGATTGGCCATCAAATGGTATTGAATCATCCAAAGGGAACACCGCAGGCGATTTTGCGTCATCCAAATAGTCAAGTAAGTCCTTTTTCAATAATCCATAATTACTGTCATCATGATCTAAAGGAACAATTCGTTCATCAGCAAAGAATATTCGCCATTTGCTCCATTCAACCTCTTTGTTGCTCGAGAGGCCGTTTCGAAGCACTTTAATTAGAGAACCTCCAGAAACTGCAACATCGAAATGGGGTTTTTTCTTTAATGCTTCATTTTGAGCTTTTATCACAAAATCAGCCACTGAGTCGGCCACAGCCTGAGATTCCGAGTATGCGTAGATCAATGGTTCTGGCATGGTAAGTTGGATAGTTCGGTAATGGTTGGGATGGAGGTGTTATGCCGATCCATGTCGAGGAAATAAAGCAGAAATGTACAGCCAATTAAATATACAGAAAATCTATTGTGTTCATATTTCTTACACTCTTATGGAGAAGCACTTTGTGCAGCATTTCTCGCTTTGGTGGAATATTTCTCTAAAAGGAATATCTCATGGACATAGGTTTCTTCTCGATATGACAAGCGAATATCAGGAACATTGGTTTTTTCCATTTGGTTTCCAGAAGGTCCTCTAGTAAGATAATTCTTGCCTATCCAATGTTTTTTCAAAGCAGCCTCAAAGCCAGACTGAAGGACCGAGTTTCTTGCCAATTCACACATATCTACACTCGAAAGCTTGTATATCTGTGCTGCAACTGAATATTCCTCAATAAGAGGTTCTCGAGTATATGAAAACTGTAGCGGATCATCAGAAGATAACGAGACATTGAGACCCCTCATGAAATAATTGTAAAAGGGATTTTTATTGTATGTCAGAAAGAGAGCATTGTTACTCAGTGGAGACATGGCAATTCCAATTTGATCCAGATAAAACAAATATTGAACAAAAGGTACTTTCCTCAAAAGAATACCATGACTAATACCTTTAGAAGTGAGGTATGCAGCCACCAAATGTTCAGGGTCTCCTGCTTCACCGGCATGAGGCCGAAATACAAACGTGTTTTGCCCTCGCATCTTTCTCCAATTGTTCAATGAGGTCAAATTGGCATAGATATAATAGAGATAATATGAATAAGTGGGGTTGTTCGGGATATTCCATTCCGGTGCAGGAGGAAATTTCTTGTGAACCCGACGGTCAGCCTTGGATTCATCATCTACGGAATCAAAACCCACAACACGATGCAAAAAAATGTAAAGCTTGGGATGACTAGAAGGATCCTTAGTAACCTCGAATAGTGGCCTAAATATGTTTTCCATCATCTGTTGGAAATTCTCCACCACCTTTGTCGATTTGTACAAATTGTATAGTCGAGGAACCTGGATTAACCATCTGACATTGTTTGAAAAAAGCTTATTATCAACAACCCAAGCCGCAAGCTTATCCCACTCACTTGGATGTCTCCCATAGATAGAAATACGGTACTCAGCCATTTGATACTTGCTTGCTTCAAGGTCTTCCATGACTTCTCTTGTAAGCTCAGCAAGGTATCTGCCCTTGATATAGTTATCAGTCTTGAGAAATATTTCTCGCAGTCGAGATTCTCCTATGGGATTATACTTCAAGTTGAATTTGTCAAATCGGTGGAATGTATCTTTGTGAGCATGCATATCAAGAGTATCAATAGATAAATCATATGCCTTGAGACCCAAGGATTCAAATACACCTTTGAGTGTAAGTAGTTCATCATTTCTAAAAAGAACCACCTCATTGGGCGACTTTTTCATTTTGTACTTGATAAAGCGCAGTAAATGCTTTTGATTCATACAAGCGGAATGGTGAACGTGAGTGTCGACTTTTCGAACATTATAGAAGTCCCTATGAGGCGTTTTCTTTGACTCGGCCGTTTCTTGATATTCGTTGAGCAAGTAGTAAAGATTCCATTTGGCTTCCAGATATTCCAATCTTCGGAATGCAAAGCTCTTAGAAGGGCCATCAGAAGATATGTCAATGATATGCTCTAGATCAAGATAAAATTCTTTTAGAGAAGGTACTTTAACAATTGGCGATTCAGACTTCTTGTCATCTTCGCTAGAAAATACCTCATATACTCCTTCGCTATTGGCTTCAAATACCATAGAATCCTCAATAGTAGGAATATGACAGTCATTGAAATCAAATCCAGCGCCAATGCTTTCAATATTCTGTCTAGATCCATGATCAAACTCCTTAGTAGATTCTTTCCAAGAAGGTTTCGGAGGAGGTGGATAGATATTCCACGTATCGTAGTTCTTAGGATTATCAGTTTCACCTTGCAGAGACAATGTTTGGTATTTCCTTCGCAGAGCCAAACTATCGTACACTTTATCAAACATAGTTCCTAGCTCCAAAGCGATCTGAGGATCCTCCTCTGCTCCAGCTCCATAGCCGCCCTGAGATGCCTGCACTTGAAAGGGCAGATTGCCCAATCGCGAGCTGGATGATTTCACTGATAACGGAGAAGCCGATGGAGGTAACTGTGTGAATTCACTCTGAGGAGCATCTGAAGTTCCCGTAAGAGCCGCGGGTTTATCAAGTGCTACTGAATGGGTTGGAGATGAGGCCATTTGAAGAGCTTGCATCTTGGCCGATATATCCTGGAGATGTTTCTCATCAAACACGGAATGCGACACGCCCCTCCTTCTTCTTAATACTGTATAGTCATCATCGTCATCTAACTCGAGTTTTTCGTGGTCATCAAAGTAAATATCATCCATACTTGCCGGGGAGTGCAGATTGAAAAATGAATCAAAAGCCGGCTTTTATGCCATGCCCAAAGTGCAGAATTAGACTGGGACGTGGAATTGGTGAAAATCATGCAATAAAAAGTGTGAAAATGATATGGGAAATATTAATTGAATTAGATATTTGGTGTTTTATTGACATGTTAGAAATACTAGGACTATTAAAAGGAGTCGTTAGAAGGCATAGTTGGCTGAGATTCATGTCGATATCATCAAGGTACGGATGGACATTCTGATGGATAAACACAAATACGTATAAATAATGAAATAAAATCATAGAAAATTCTCATACTGTAAAATCCTTATATTTTAGCTCTTATAGCCAAACTTCTATCCTTGCCAGGCCAACCGCCGTTGCCATGGAAACCTCTCCTCACTTTTAACCCGTGGAATTGTTGTGTTGTTTATTTGCAATAAAACATTGTGGAATATCAAATCTGTTGGTCAATTGACGCTTTAACACCATGGAGGATTATTCCTATCTCGAGGAAGGTATGTATTATAAAAATTAGCATATTTCTATAACCAATGATGATTTTTTTTCCTAACTTTTCTACAGGGTTTGCACCTGAAAAGGTGACAATGTCGAAATTGCGAAGCATCTTTCTTGCACATAATGTGGATTATCCCTCTACAGCTAAAAAAGCAGACTTGGTAGACATCTTCAAGCAAGAAATTGCTCCGAGAGCACCTGAACTTCTGGCTGAAAGGGCCGATATTGTGCCGAACTCGAGTGGAATTGTCGATGCTTCGTTCCAGCGCAAGAGCACGCGTTCCAGGAAACCGTCTGAAAAGGTGCTGGAACAAGAAGAAAGCCAACCGCTGAGAAGTGCTTCTCCAACTAAAAGATCAACTAGAAGAAGTACTAGGGACGTTGGTGCTGTTGAATCGCCTCGAAAGCGCGCCGATGAACCGAGTAAAACGCCAGCAGGGAGAACACGCCATTCTCATAAAGAAATTGATGATTCAGCTTTATTCTCTAAGAAGCAGGATGACTCGCCATTATTGGATTCGCCGAGTAAATCACTGAGATCGACTAGAAGATCTGAAAGAGTTCATTCTGGCGGCAAGTCGTCTACTGTCGAACAACCTGAACCCAGTCCCAGGAAAACTTCCAAGAACATAGACGGACACTTTTCTTCCACGAATTATTTTCAAACTCCGGAGCCGCGCCATTCTAAACCTGTACATCTGCATCCAACTCGAAACGAGACTAACTCGGAGGAATCACCTAGCAGACTCTTCGCAACTAGGCAACCAGAAATCCCTCAGACTGAGCCTAGGAAATCGTCAACTAGAGCCGAGGTTCTTCCTAAAACCAGAGCTAGGAAGAGTCTGATTCCAGATATAGGTGATATGAAAATCTCAGATCAGTTTGCTAAAATTCTCAATAATTCGCATAACGTCGCGTCGTCTGCAGAGCCTGAGCCTGAATCTGAGTCAGATGCACAGTCGGGATCCGAGTCTGACACTGAGCCTGAACTTGAGACTGAACAAACTGAAACTACTGACGAAAGAATTGCCCAGCTTGAGAAAGAAATCAGCAGGGAATCCGCATCACGGAAAACGAAGAAGCTGCCAAGAATCAACTTTAATGCCAAAAAGTATTTTTCATGGCTAATATGGTTTTTCTTTATTTTATTAAGGCTTGCTATAGTGCTTGGAACAATAGCGTATGTTGCGTGGTGGAGAGATGAACGGTTCAAAATTGGCTACTGCGGTGTAACACTAAATGACAAATCGGTGCCAGAAACTCCATTGGAACATTTTCTAAGTTATATTGAACCATCCTGCATAGAATGTCCCGAGCATGCAACTTGTTATCCTGAATTTGAAGCTATTTGTGACAAGGGATATGCGTATATGAGGAATCCTTTGTCGGTACTTGGAGTGTTTCCTTTAAAACCGTCTTGTGTACTGGACCCTGAAAGACAGCATCGAATACTTCTCTTTGAAGAAAAACTCTTAGATGTATTGCGTGACAGAACAGCAGATGTTGCCTGTGGTGAATCAGAAGAACCTTTGGAGATTGACGAAAGAGAATTGCGACAGGCACTTTACAATGTTAAAGCCCCTACATTGACTGATACAGAATTTGAAGACCTCTGGGAAACGGCAATCCTGCGAATTGAAAATGCAGATGAAGTTATTGTAAGGCACGATAAGATGTAAGAAAGAGCAGAATTTGATGGACATGATTTAATACTAACTTGACTGGCATAGGTACAAAAATTTAGCAACCACTACGAGTTCTGGAACCCCGAGACAGATCATGTGGAGGAAAGAATCGACGAAAAAACTATGGTACAGTCGACATCCCTCGCGAACGTCTCGTTCAGCTGTAGGATCAAGCTTCACGCTCGAGGACAATTGGAGCGCTATCGAAAGCAACTTGGTTCATTGGTCGCAATAGTAAGTTTAATAGTCATTGCTCGGTTCTATTTTGTATATGAAAGGAGGAGAAGGCACCAGCTTAATATGGGAGCAGAGCGTATTTTGAATGCTTTGATTAGACAAGCCCGAGTCTCTGATAATGACAAGCAGGGTCTCACGCCTCGCTTTTTGTCAGTGGGGCACCTTGATGCCATGTTTAATGACGGTGGTCAATCGTCGTTGTGGAAGCAAGTAATTCATAGAGTAGAGGATAACCCTAATATCCGTATACGGCAGATTGATCATCGAGGAGAGATTCTAAGGGTGTTGGAATGGATAGGCGTTCAGTCATGAAAACAAAACTGATATCAATGGCATACACTAATAAGGTATATAACGACGAGCAAATGCTACACATGTGATTATATCAAACTTAATAAACAAGTTAAAAAATGACCGATATAATTGGAATTTTGTCAATGAAAACATTGCTTTTTTGTGAGTTTTATATTCCTTAGAAAGTTCATTGGACTTATTGCTTTGGCAGTTGCTTCTCAAGCTCTGCTACATGCGATTCCAACTGGCGGATGGAGTCATTGAGTTGTACAACGTCGAGTAAAACAGCTCCATTTGCATTTCTGTATTCATCAAACAGATAATAATAAGAGCCGAATCCCGTAAGAGTTGTTCCGAGTAAAAAACCCAAGAGTCTGGAATGTTAGTTGGAAAGTCCGGAAGCAGAGCCAAAAAACACGCAGCAAAATATCGTCATACTAACCCTCCTCTGAAAGCTCCAATTCGTCTTGGCTTAGGTAACGGCGGAGGAACGGCTTGTTCAGCAGCACGCCTGGCGGTGGTGGTGAATTGACGCAGGGCAATTCTCATCATTGTGCGCAATGGTTATAAGGATAAATTCTGGTAGGTCCACACGGTATTGGGATCAACTGGCTGTTATATTGGGATAAGAAATGGGGGAATTACATGGGTTACAAGTGGAGTAAATTTGGGTGTTTATTATGTAATGTGGGTTTTAGACATTTCTATATGAATTGGAATATTTCATCATTTAAATATCTTGTGTTGTTGAATTCTTTTGCTGATGTTCATGC
Organism: Casaregolazyma patagonica; assembly: GCA_030580475.1. Lineage (NCBI taxonomy): Eukaryota > Fungi > Ascomycota > Dipodascomycetes > Dipodascales > Trichomonascaceae > Casaregolazyma > Casaregolazyma patagonica. The sequence continues at coordinate 405,534 of JAKTSZ010000004.1, forward strand.
TCGTTATTGTTGACAGTTTTGATCAGCAGGCTAAAAAACAAAAACAATGCTTCATCTATCTTTAACATATAACATTTGATATACTATTAAAATCCGTAGACTTTAGACAACAAAAGTAAATGAGTGTCTGGGATTGGTTTAGAGGTGTATATGAGTATTTATTAACTCTTTTTTGGTATGTTTGTGGCTTTTATTTAGAGATATATCTTGTTATAACTGCTAACTGAATCCTTTAGGGCCTCTGAGGTATGAGAAACACCAATTTTTAATGACTCGAGAGGGGTTTTTACTAATAAAAAATAGCTTGAAATCACTGTTTTAGGTTTACAAAATGCCGGAAAAACTTCTCTTTTAAAAGTCCTTGTGGTATGTTGAATAATATGTTATCTATAGAGATCTTCACTTCTCTCAGCCCTTACTGAACTCTCATTCCCCTCTAACTTTCAAAGGGTGACTCTTTTCCTCACGATAGCATTCCAACTGTAGGATTTGCTATGAAAAAAATAAAAGCCGGGACTGTAACGCTCAAATGCTGGGATCTCGGTGGCCAGCCTCGATTCCGCTCAATGTGGGAAAGATACTGTAAAGGAGTAGACGCCATTGTGTTTGTGGTAGATTCCGCTGATACAAGCAAAATAGACCTGGCTAAAACAGAACTTCATGAACTTTTGAAAAAAAACGGTGTACAGGGTGTACCATTATTGGTATTGGGGAATAAGAATGATATACCAAACTCACTCAGCGTGGATCATGTCATATCGGCCATGGATCTCAAAAGCATTAAAGAAAACCCAGTTTCTTGTTATTCGATTTCGGCCAAAGAAGCCAATAATATCACGTCTGTTCTGAGCTGGCTCACATCTCGCAGAAAGAAGGGTGGCAGTGCCAATGTGGCTCCTTCATCTGATTGAGTGCCACTGTAATTTAAAGGGGTCATATTTTTATATACTCACAAAGCATCTAAAGCATTATTTTCTTCTTTAGCAGTGTGTTTTTTTCACTTTTTCTTTTCTTCATAAGACTGCAAGGCCGCCAGTCGTTCCGGTAATATAGGATGAGAATGATGAAAGGCAGAGTACCAGCTGTCGGCATCAATAGTGCCAAGATTCTCTACATGTAGCAAAATCAGAGACTGTTGCAGCTCCTTTCCGTAGCCGAGATCATAAGCATATCGATCAGCTTCATATTCATGTTTTCGTTGCATGATATTGAAGACAAGATTCAAAACATTGCCAACTGGTGTTAGAATATCACTGAATAGAATCCACCCCACCAGAATAGGCATTTCATTGTAGAATCCAAATGAATTGTAAAGACTGCGATTCTTTATAAATGCAGAAAATAAGGCAAATATTTGAAACATGTGCAGTTCCATAAACAGAAGCATACGGGTGATATGATTCTTGGACCAATGGCCAATTTCGTGGGCAAGAACTGCAGTCACCTCGGGAACAGAGGCTTTTTCAATCAACGTATCATATATCACAATTCGTTTGGACCATGGCATACCAAAAAAGTAGGCATTCGAATGAGAAGATCGCTTGGAACCATCAATCACATAAAGCCGAGCCAAAGGAAACTTGACAGAAGCAGCCAATTTCTCCACCGAGGTTTTCAACTCACCATCTTCCATAGGAGTGAGTTTATTGAATAATGGCTGAATCAAAGTAGGATACAAAGTCATTGCAGCCAACTGGAAGACGACCATGAATACCCAGATGTAGAAGAAGAACTTGTCACCAAAGTAGTCCATTATTTTGAGCATGGCTGCCAAAAGAGGGGAGCCAATGGCAATAGAAAGCGCCTGGCTTTTCAATAAATCTGTTATAAATAATTTCGGAGTTTGTTTGTTGAAACCAAATCGTTCTTCCAGAACAAACGTCTTGTAGACAGCCACTGGCAATTCAAAAGCTTCACCAATCCATTGAAATACAAAGAAAAACACCACAGCAGTAGAAATAGATCCCTTGAACCAAGCAGGAGCCCAAGTATTAATAACAGAACTGGCATATTTGTACACCTTTGGAAGCAGATCATAGTGAATAATGCCTAGGTTGAGCACTAGGCTATAGAACGATTCAAAGAAGCCCAATCGAGCCTTTGCTCTGCCATATTCCTGACTTTTCTCAAACGTATCATTCTTTATGACGTTTTTCAGCACAGAAGGAGGGTTTTTACGGCCCAAAACTTTATATTGACGAAACGCCAGATAATTTGTGAACACGTAGTCGCTTACAGCGAAGCCCATGATGAGCAATTTCCAGTTGAATCCTGGTATATCTACAAAGGTAGCTAATTTCTATACGATTTGTTAGAGCTGCTTATGGGAAAAACTAGTAATTCGTGCTTACTTACCCTCAGTAGATCCATGGTGATGATGTTGACAAACTATGTTTAAAGTAAGATTTGATGTCAGTTTCGTTCATCATAGTAAGCAACCAGAATAGGTAACACCGTAATAATGATACTCCGCAATCTGTGATCTGTTTGGAAGTTCGACTCGGGACTTTATATTGAGATATGATATTGGTTTATGTTTGAAGAATAACTCGTAATGATTATTTAGTTCTGAATAAAGATGATATATGTAGATATTCGTTAGTATATGCTCTATGTTGTTACTCGGTTCACCAATAGCCAGGATCCAAGAGACTACAGTTTATCAGACTTTCATAAAATTTGAATTCTTAGGTACAATTCATCATTTATACTCCTGAGTTTCTATAATTCAATGGAGGTTTCCAGGAAGATGTATCTTGGTGAATGTTACAAAAGTTGGATGCCGTACTTCATGGAGTTTTCGAGCATCGACCATCAACATCAATCCAATATATTCACAATATCAGATGTGATATCATTTGAAAACCATTATAAATCATCCTCCTTAAATTTTACGTTATTATTCATTATAGGGAGCGTACTTCAGTGTCGTGAATACAATAGTCCAGGGATGATGGTATATTTCCTAATTGAGAGGTCAACCCCACATTCATCGCTGCCAAAGAAATGCAACTATGGTACTATATCCATGTCATGCATACCAATCACCGTACGTTTTTTCATGTATTTCAAGCCTTAGGACTCAGTTACGAATTTTTCTGCTCCGTTGTTTTATTTTTTTAGGAAACCAGTATCTGGAGCAATGAAACTGTGTGGAGATGTACAAATCAGCTTCACCAATCATACATGGATCAGACGCATGAGAAGATCTCTCTGAAGAGTATGGCCAATCAGAAATATAGCTTCGACAAGCGCCCCAAACAGTCTCAGATACCTTCAAATTTCTATCCATCGTTGTTTCTATTTAGAGATGACTCATGGATTTAGAAATGTCTGATCGTCACATCCCTGGTTTAAAGCAATAGGCGACCACACATTGACTCATCCCGAGCATCAAAAGTTGCTGAAATATAAAGAGCATGTGGATTTTGAGTCATTCTTCCTTGTTGTACCTTATTTATATATATATATATATAAATTTGCTTCACACCTTTCTTACCAGATATCCTTATCAGACCCTTAAGGGTTCGGGCCAGGCGAGGTCATGCTCAACGATAAGCAGTGGACAAAACATACTCCGTTGATGACTCAAGCAACTGGACTTGGATTCATCCTGGCCCCCAATTACCATGGGTCTTATTGTTTGAATTCAAATATTTATGTAAATCTTGTAAGAGTTCTATATCTATAGAAGTCTAGTCAGAAATTGAATATCCAAAACAAACTCGTAATTTCTGTCCTCAATTTATAAAAAGAATCCCCAACGATTGAAAAGCCTTAAGCCCAATACCACATCTCAACGGCACCAGTTTAATGGTCACCGAGATGGTCACCGAGAAGTCGCCCATTTTGGATCATGGTGGGGTAACATCAATAATTAGCCGAATGTCATATATAAACACCTGCTTCACACTGTCAATTATATTTTTGACTTTAAACCTCGATTGTTTAAATCACAACAATGACCATTGAATTGACTTGTCACAAAGGTATTAGCAAATGTTACCCATATCGAAGAAATGCACACCATGTTAGCAAACCTGGATTCCAATTTAGACAGGTTTACGAGCTATGGAAACCAGCAAATCATGTTCCCTCAGACAAAAAAATCAATTTGTTGCTCCTTCACTGTTCTCAAATGAGCAAGGAAGTTTGGAGGTATCATATACAGTTACTATATGAGAAGCTCGGTGATAAGCTTGGAATATGCGTGGCCCCAGATGCAATTGACCATGGAGAATCTTACCTTCTCAATAAAGAGGCAGTGACCTTTTTCACCGATTGGGTTGATGCTGCAAGAGACTATGTTTCGCTTATTCACCAGTTAAATGAGCCGGGCCGTTTTATAGTCATTGGCCATTCTATGTCCGGTACTCAGGCCATTTATACCGGCTTTTTAGAACATAGTCTCGTTGATTCTGTCATTGCCTTCGATCCTATTATATATATCCCCGAAGCATTCGTTGGAAATCCACAGTTCCACAGGGCTTTCTATGAAAGAATGACCAAGGTAAGGGCCATAGCCCGTGATAAGTTTGACACTGAGCAAGATCTCAAAACCTTTTTGGCAAAAAGACACATCTCCAGAACCTTTCATGAGCAGGTCAAAAAAGATTATTTGGATAATGCATTTCTTCCCCGTAAAGATGGAGATCCCTATGTCATGGTGACACCCCATATGCAGCAACTCACGGGATATATTAACGCTCTTGAAAATATCGAGTACGGATGGCATGTCGCTGCTAGCATGCGTAAAGAGATTTTGCAGATCGTAGGAGACATAAATGATTGGCAGAGTCAAGAGGTTATTGATGGCTTTGTTCAGAAATTGAGGTTTGGGCAACAGGTGGTAATACCTGGTGCTGGCCATGCAGCTCCGTTACAAAAGCCCGAAGAATGCGTGGATGCAATGGTGAAATTTATCAATCATCGAATTGAAGTCAATCAAGATATTGTACCACTATCGAAAGAGGAAGGAGTGATAATGGCTTTTAACGAGGTCAAGCATGGGCGTCCATTTTACTCCAAGATATAGATCCATTATATGAGAAATATATGTGGTATTTTATTTATAGAACATGCCTAGAAACTATGAATAACAAGTTGTCGAGAGATGAAGAAGTATCTCGGGAAAATTGATCTTCCCGGTATGAGATGCAATTCTTGCCTCAAGAAAACAGGAAGCAAAAATGACTTATACTTTTTTTGACCAAAGCAATTGGCATTTTATAATGTCTTGGCAAATGCAGCCAGGCTCTTGATATCACTAGGTCTGGTCCTGCAGCAGCCTCCAACATAGCGAGCACCATTGGAATACCATCGGCAAGCTTCTGAAGCCAAAGAAATGCCAGATTTTGATACGGTCCACGATTTCGTGTCAGGATGATACTGCTCACCGGAATTGGGGTATATGATGAAGGGTATTTCGTCGGTGATGTCGCTTAAATTTGATAAAACTTCCACTGCTATATCTAGAGGACAGCAATTGGCACCCACAGCCAGTAGTTTACTGTCAGGGTTTTGATGCAATAAAACATACCTGACAGCCTTTTCTAACGAAGTGCCATCAGCCAAGGTGGATGAATCTCGTAGACTGAAAGACACCCAATAAGGAATACCTAGAGTGGTCACCAGATCCAACAACAACTTGATCTCTTCAAAACTAGGAATTGTCTCTAGAGCTAGAATATCAGGAGCCTCTTTAACTATTACATCCAATCTAGAAGAATGGAATTTTTTCAAATCCAAAGCGCTAATGCCGTTGTAATCCCCAGTATACTCAGCTCCGTTTCCCATCACTGCTCCATATGGCCCAATACTGGCGGCTACTCTACACATTCTACCATCGGACGCAGAAACATAGTCATTACGAGCCTTTTTAGCGATATTTACTGACTTTGCAATTAATTTCTCGGCATCTTCTGCAGTTTTAGCTACGCCGGAATCTATGAATCCTTGAATGCTTGCCTGATAAGTGGATGTGATGATCACATCTGCACCAGATTTCAAATAGTCATAATGAACATCATAAATAGCCTGTGGACTTTCCGAGATTGCCAAGGCTGACCAGAGATTACTAGTGACATCTAGTCCTCGAGAATCCAGCTCGGTACCTAGGCCTCCGTCAATGATCACAAGGCGCATAAAGTGGATGGAAGTTGAGAAGTTGTTGAAATGATGAAAGATTGAGCCCCAAGATAATTTATATGGCGCCATCTCTGAAGGATGAACAACATGAGATACAACAGTAATTGTTTTAAATAGTGGAAATTCATTGAAAGTGATACAGAATAGATGCATTATTAATTATATATAAATAATACTCATTTTCCGTTGAGTTATCGTCTAAGACTCATACTCTGTACCTTAGTTACTTTTTTTTCCCATTCAAAGCCCAACTCAAAATAGCCGATCAGGCTAAGACTAACAAATTGGGTAAGTCAAACAAAAAAGTCTTGAAAAAATTTAAATAAAAATATTACAAGAAAAGAGTCAATTAATTATTAATTTATCAAGTTCTTTTTCCATTTTTGATTTATTTTTCATTAGTTCTTAAAGGTCGTTCATTACATGAATCCTGGCAACTCTGAATCAAAACAAACCGTCCTTAGTCTTTCCCGAAGCAAAGACTTTTACAATCTTATGTCTCACAATAAGATTCTCCTCATTGCGTATTTCACGAGTTACCACTTCGTATCCTCGTATTTTGGGGATTATTATGACCATAACCAGCCATAACAATGCTCCAAATCCAAACAGGCCAAGGCCAACTACACAATGAAGGTAATAAGGTAAAGACTTGTAAATGTTCTGTCCAGCGTCTGGTGGCACAAATGGTGCAATAACCAGGTACAAAGATGCAAGGAGGAAAAACAAGCTTACCGGCCAGGAAGCTTTGATATAAGGGTTCCAATCAGGGTATGGACGGAAATGCAAAATCAAACTTCCTAATGCAATAAAGCAATTAACAACCGACAGCGGATATGTTACGAGGTTCAGAATAAAGTTGTAGGCATCACCAGGAGGAGGCGCAAGTATGATGATTATTGAGACGGCCCAATGTTCAAACAATGCAGCAGCAGGGGAGTCCAGAGGCTTGTTAGAAGAGAAAAATGCACTAAAGGGCAAAATACCTTCCTTTGCAATTTCCTGCACTAGACGAGCCTGAGAAAATATCACAGACAAAACATTTCCCAGTGCAGACAGAGCCACGAAGACAGATAGAGCCTTTTCAGCACTGGCACCAAACACAATTCTGAAAAAACTTGCAGCGAGAATTCTTCCTGACGAAGCGATTTCTTCCTTAGGAACCACAGCAAAGTAGGAGATGTTGCAAAACATGTATAAAACAGTTACTGTGACAAGAGCTGCAGGGGCTGCTATGGTGAGGACTCGTCGAGGATTCTTTGCCTCGGCAAGAGCATAGTTTGCATTCGAATAGCCAACATAAGACCAGACAACGTTGTACAGCGCAGTCACCACTCCATAAGCAGTAGTCGGAGCACCCTCGAAATTTGAAAAGGCGTCGGAGAAATTATGGGTGGGCTTGACGGAGGTGATTCGGCCTGAGAGAGCAACCCAGCCAGTGACCGTAATAAGAAGAATGATAGCCAACTTGAACACACCAAGAAGATTCTGCAAACGTAAGCCCCAATTTTTGGCAAAAGCATGAATCAAAAAACAAAAGGTTACACATGCTACACCGATTCCTCGCTGATTCCATCGATCAACGTCCTTTCCAGCCGCACTCAGTATATATTCGCCAAAAACGACAGAATTAGAAGCAGCCCAGCCGAGACTGACGACATATACAGCATACATAGACGTTGCCAAAAGGCGAGGTTTTCTGTAAAAATATTGCAAATAATTTTTTTCACCTCCGTTGCGGGGGATCTGAGATCCCCATTCCAGGTACACTAAAAGACCAGCAGCCGAAATGAGCCCTCCGACAACCCACAAAATCAGAGACAAGCCTACAGAACCAGACTCGGTGAAAATGGCCGATGGAGTAGCAAATATACCGGTTCCTATCATTCGATTAAATATCAGAAACGATGCTGAAAAGATACCGACAGATTTGGTTAGCTGGACTTGGCCCTTTTCATCGTCTGTAGTGGTCGACCGACTATCAGATTGATCGGGGTCGAGACTTGATTTTGGATCAAACACAATCTTTTCGCTCATTTTTACAGCTTAGATGATGAGTAAAAAATGGCAAAAAAACTATGTAAGAATAAAAGAAATATCAAATAAAATAAGAAATATTATGGTCAGGAAAAAACTTCGCCCCAAGGGATCGGGGTGGATTTATATTAAGCATTTGTTATGGGACAAATTTTTCCAGATGAGATGCGATGACGAAAGTCCATGTGCCGATTGCAACCTGAAAAGGAGTGACACACTTTCAAAATAAGGTCCAAAAAAGTGGTCTAATTAGTACAGGCATTGATAAATTATTGCAACCCTTTGTTAAGTTTAAATAGACTAAATACTAAATGCTATGTAAGATGTCATCAAATCTGGCAAACTTTGATGTTAGTTAAAATGAAGTTTGCCCTTTCTGCAGACATCTCATGTTGATCTGGGAGCTCTGTTTACCACATCCACCTTAAGGTTGTCGCAGTTATGGAGATAATGGCTCCCGCTACGTAATTAGCAGGAAAAGTTTTGTGATTGCACAATATGACGAGATTGCCAAGAACCAAGACAGAAGTGTAAGACAACAAAGGACTTGGTTTTGATTTTGGCATAGTACAAGAATCTGTGATATTGCATATCAGGTATTAATGGATATATTGGTCAGTGGGGTATTGATCAATGGGGGGGGATACCAGTCCAGTCCAGTGCGATCCAATCTGGTAATATCTCACAATTTCTATCATTATCTTTTTATACTTAAATCATTTTACACAATTCATATTTTTCCACAGTTGTTGTTTGCATAGGATTTTCTTGTCACTGCATTTTCCGCAGGCATTTTTTTCTCTATCAAAAAAATGTAAATGAAAAGGTAAGAAAAAAAAAAGCCACACGCTTCACACGACTTGTTCGCCTTTGCCCATCACCAACCAACACAACCATGGAAGATCACGACGACCTTGTTCCAAAGAGAGATAAGAGAAGGCAGGGGATTGCATTTCGGTTGCATCAAATAAGCGATTTGTTTGAAGTGGAGAGGGATTTCCATTATCGGGAAATGCTTCATAAACTACAAACGACATTATATGGACTTCATGTCGGAGAGAATGCCGAGTTTCGAGAAGCTCTAACAGATATAGAAGAGACTCGAGACGAGAATTTATTGGTTCTTTATTTATGGGAAAAGTATCAGATTGAATTTGTGGAAAAAATGTTCGATAGAGACATTGAAGCTGCTAATAAGGATTATCAAGAAAAGATGCAACTGGTTCGACAACGACTGATATCTCGGCTGGAATCGCAAAAGAAACGACTCAATGAAGATAAGGCACTTTTGGATATTGCTAATGATCATTCATTATTTCTTACCGGTCATAATATAGGCACAAGAAGCAAGCATAGTCGTACTAGAGCAGCTACAGGCATCAACGGCTCCATTTTAGACCCCGGGGATCGATCTGGAGGAGAACGTAATGGTACTCCGGGATCCCCAGATAGACGGACTTTAAGATCTCGAGACTTTTCTGCGTTTGATGAAATTAGCGGATTATCAGGAGGTGAAGGTCGAGGTAGTAGTGGGTTTTGGTCTTCAAGGCCAAATAGGAGAGGATTCGGTAATAACAAAGAAACACCGGGTTCGGGAGCAAGTGATATGGAACTTAGTGAAAGAGGGGATTTGGATATAATATTTGGAAAAGATAAGGAAACTAATAGTCGTACAAGACATCAAACAGGAATGTATCATGGAGTTTTGGAAGCTAAACCGGATGAAGTGGCAGATGATCTAAATGAGCTTAGAACAGCCATAAAACATATGATATCCAACTGACTGAAAGAAGAAAAACAAAGGGGGTATTTTATTTATTATTAGCATGTATACTATTTTTCCAGGAGCTTTGATCTATCATATATAAATATCATCCGTTCTTAAAACTTAAAAACTTGATTATTTTGTTGTTGTTGTTTTATCTTATCAAAAATGTTACAATTTTAAACAAACCCAAGAAAAAAATCTCTGTTGTTATTGATATTGCATGTGTGTTGTGTTGTGTGGTGGTTTGCTCAATTTTTCTACTCACAAAACACCCAAAAAAAATAATCAATCCCCTCTTTACCGACCGACGACTTGTTGCAAGGATGCCTGTCCTCAAGTCGAGGATATTATATCCGGTAGATGAGGAAGAGACTGTGAAGCCGTCTGCATATAGGTCTAAGACTTACCGGCTGGCTAGCCTTATATATAAGCATGTGAGTTGGTTGCTGAGGATCCGCATTCTCATTTCAAACAGTATCACCGTGCCGTTGTTTGTTGCATTGATACCAGCCAGTCTGGTTTTCACGTTTCTTGCTATTATATTTACGCATGATTCTCAGCATGGAGGCATTCTTCCTGTGTCTAGGGCTCCTCCAAAGGTTCGGGAGATCAATCCGTCTATTGATAAGCCGTTTGTAGTCGGATGTGTAGAACCCGCTGTTAATGAGCCACGCGCCAATGCGGCATTGGTTGTTTTGGCTAGAAATAATGAGCTGGACGGTGTTTTGGAGTCGTTGGTCTCTTTAGAACGTCATTTTAATCGCTGGTTTCACTACCCCTATGTGTTTTTAAATGACGAGGAGTTTGATGACGAATTCAAAGAAGGCATTAGAAATGCCACTTCTTCAGAACTGGAGTTTGGCTTAATTGAACCTCAGGACTGGGAATTCCCCGAATGGGCCGATCCCGATGAGATTGCTGAAGGGATTGCTCGTCAGGGTGACGCTGCCATCATGTATGGAGGAACCGAAAGTTATCATCACATGTGCCGATTTTATTCCGGCAAGTTTTTTAATCATAAACTGCTAAGAAAATATGATTGGTATTGGCGTATAGAACCAGAAGTCAAGTACTTTTGTGATATCACTTATGATCCTTTCATATATATGCAACGGCATGACAAGGTCTATGGCTTCACAATCTTTATTAAGGAACTGGTGGAAACAGTACCCAATCTTTTCAGATATACATCAGGATACAAAAGAAACAATAATATTAATAGCACACGGTCTTGGGAGCTTTTTCTTAAAAAGCCCGATTTGGAGGAGTTTCAGGATCAAATGAAGGATTCTGGATCGGTTCGAAGAAAAAATATACAGAAAATGAGAGAGGAGAAGATTAAAAAGGAGCAGGAAATCCGGGAAATGCTAGAAGAATTGCCGGAAGAAGTCGTTCTCATGGATGTTCCAGAGTCTGAGGCAGATTTACCAGTATCAGAAGATAACATGGAGAAGGAAGCTTATAATATGTGTCATTTTTGGTCAAACTTTGAAATAGCTCGTTTGGACTTTTTCCGTTCTAAAGAGTATAATGATTATTTCGAAGCCATGGATAAAACTGGAGGCTTTTGGTACGAGCGATGGGGTGATGCTCCTATCCATTCTTTGGCTGCTGGCCTATTCTTAGAACCTGAGCAGATACATTATTTCCGCGATATTGGATATCGTCATACAACTATTCAACATTGCCCTGCTAATGCCCCTCAACGTCAACGAAAGCATATTCCTTATATTCGGGATCCTACTGATTCAGCAGAGATTGAAGAAGACAACTATTGGGCTCACTATGACCCCGAGATTCCTAATGGAGTGGGATGCAGATGCAGATGCGATAAGGATATACAAGATGTTGAAGGAAAAGAGGGATCTTGTCTAAATGAATGGGTTGATACGGTGGGTGGATGGATATAATAATCTTATAATGTGATACGAAAGTTCTTACTCATTAACCTGATATATATATATATACTAATATCACCACGGTGGGCATTTTATGTATTAAGAAAAGAATTATCAACAAGAGAGAAAAAGTTGTATTTATCTATATTGCAAAAAAATATGCAGAAAAAAATAAATAACCAAAGAAATAATGGTGCAATGCTAATAAGAGATGAGAAAGAAAAAGGGGGGCCGCCTTTTAATTATGCTTTACTCTCATATGACGAGACAAAGCATCGAGCCGGCTAAATGTCTTTGAATCATCTCCACATAGTTCGCATTTAAATGTTTTTTTAACTGCAGCATGAATGGTATCTTGATGTCTCACCAAATCGTAAGGACGTGAGAAAACCTTATTACAAGGTTTGCCAGTGCTCTGATGCAACAATTCACATCGATGAGGCCCCGATGTAGTTACCCTCTTTCTATAATTGTTTCTACCAGCAGGGGCATTATATATACTCTTTGGAGATTCACTGTAATCTTGATCATCGTCATCAGATATTTCCGATGATACGGCAGATGCAGTTTGGGAGTTGTTGACGGTGGCAAATGATGGTTCTGCGCCTTGGGTGGCGTCAACCGAATAGGGGACATCCCTATCCATATTCGACGGAGTATATAAGTCATAGTCTTCGTACTCATTATCATCGTCGTCCTCTTCCTCTTCATCTTCAGGGTTCTCAAAGTAGGGCTGGTTCAAGGGGCCAGAAATGGTAGTCTCCTTGGGGTCAACATAGAACTGTAGATCAGACTCCAGGCCTGGAGCAGGTGCCAGCTGCTTATTGTAATAAATGTCATTTGAAGCCTTCATAGAAGCCTCTGCAGATTGCATCATGGTCAGAAAGTCATAGTTAGGGGGTCTCTGCATAGAAAACTGGTCTGGAGCAGCATAAGGAGAACTAGACTTGAAAATATTCTCAAAATCTTGCGGAGAATTGAACTGAAAGGTCGAAGATTCTGCATTATGCTCAGGAAGTCCACTTAGAATCATAGGATTGATTCCGAAGTTTCCGTCTGCTCCGTTATCAATCATGCTATAGTCTTCCTCATCCATAATCATATCTGGGGCCTCTTCATACTGGTCGCCAGTATCAATATCACCAAAAGGACCGAAATTATAATCTTCCCATCTGCGAGAGTTTACAGGCGATAACTCGTTGAAATCCGTGTCGTTTATCATGGTCATTTTAACAAAGAAGTTGGTGGAAAAAGAATAACATTGGTTTTGTGGTGCTTTGACTAATATATAAGCCAGTTGGGACAAACTCCGCAGTCCGAAGGGATGAATCATCTTGCCACCATCGGAGATGGTGAAATCCATGGAATGTTTGGAACAAAAGGTAGTATTGGAGTAAAAAATTTCATGGCAATGAGATGATATGAGCATTTAAATATATTACTTTCTATAAATTTCATCAGAAAAAACAGCTGGATTTTTTGTCTCAAATTTTTCTTCCTTATCACCCTGTTTTGTTTATGATAATTTTGCATATTTCTTCTTATTACCGCTTATTAAGCACCAAGGAGCAGCAGTCCAAGCCGCAGTGGCGCTTCGGTACCTCTTGCTTAGACCAATAAAACAGCATTTACACATCCATCCCGGTCAGGTTCATTTGTTATTTGAGCATATTTTCCCCAGACCACTTTTCCTCCTGCTGTAACTAGCCCTAGATCACTGACGTTGACTTCAACTATGGTTCCCTTAGTCAAGACGCCCAATTGGGTATAGGTTGGACTTTGTGGGTTCTTTTTCACAGACAATATAGGCAATGACACAGTGACTCCCAGCTCGGGGTGTGTAACATTTGCTTTTTTCTGTCGAAGCGCACTTGGCCGTATGATTCGCTCCATCTTCACCGGGCGTCTAGTAAATCCTTCACCGACAAATGTATGTTTGGTGATCATTCTCTTCCAGCTCTTGGCCTGTCTCTTACCCGTCTTAATAACCTTGAACATTTCTTCCTCCGATATACCCCGTACCTTAGGCAATGGCACTGAGAATTTGTCGGCCTTTTCCAGTCGTTTTTGCTTTATAGATGTGCTCAATGCTTTGGCTGTATTGGGCTGCTGACGATCCAATAAATATGTAGGTAATGCTTCTCCACTGTCTTCCTTGGGCTTACTGGGGCCTTTGACTTTACTTTCCTCATGCTGTTTAATCTTCTTTTTCATGCTGGTCTTTTCTGCATATCTCTTCTTAGCAAACAGTTTGGCCTTATGGCCTCTGAGATTCTGCGCATCCTTGGCTATTCGATGCCCCTCTCTGGCTTCCTTCTTCCTTTTACGCTCCTCATAATCCAATCGCCGTCCATTTTTCTTGATATGGTCCTCAATGTATTCGTTCTGAGGCATTGTTGATAGTTGATGCTGATGCTTAAGGACTTTTTTTTTTCTTTGATGATAAAAAAATTTTGCTCTCGTTTCAGCCGTACCATTGTAGATAATTTTTTTTTCCAGCATACACCTGCAAGCCATATACACACTCAACGTATAAGCTGTGTAAATTTACCGCCATGGATAAGCTTCTAACTACCATTAATGAAGCAATATCAGGAATAGAAATCAATGTTGAAACTGATTTAGAATATAGTAAAGATGGCATTTCTCTACTTGCTCTGAAAAACCACAGTCTACTAGCCTATTTGCATCAACTTCTGCTTGTTATAGCTGGCATGATAGAAAGATCATCGTCGAATGAAGAAGATTATGACATCCATCTTGAAAAAAGTATAGAAAATAGTGTTGTCCACAGAGTGGTGTTGGAAAAAGGGGTCAAAGGACTGGAAGCCAAGATAGCATACCAAATTGAAAAAGTCCTAAGAGCATACTTGAAATCACAAAAGGACGCGGAGCAGGAAATCAGCAGGCGTGATGAGCCTTCAGGAGAAGTGGATGATTCAGACGAAGAAGCATTATCATATCGACCCAATCCTAAAGCATTTACCAAGACCAAAGAATCAGATCAAGCTGACAGTAATGAGAAATATGTCGCACCCAAACTTTCGGCCGTTGCTCCTTCCGCTGACAAAGAAAGCGGTCGTGATAGGCGGCGTGGCAAGAGTGGTGCTATTGAAGAATATCTGGAAGTCGCAAGTGGAGCTCCAATGGCCGCTCCTTCCATCGGTAGTACCATTATGGACGGAGGACGTGGAGGTGAGAGAACAGAAAAAGAGAGAAGAAAGCAGGAGCAAATCCAAAACTACGAAGAAGAAAATTACGTGAGATTACCTGGAATGTCTAAGAAGCAGACAAAGAGAGCAGCCAAGCAAAGACAGAGAGATGCTAATGGTAAAAACCTCTTTGGCGAAGATTGGGGTTTTTTGGATACAATTTCACGAAAAGGAGACCAAGATGGAGGTCAGTCGCATAAAAGGAGAAAAGTTAGTGCATGGAAAAGAGCCAAAGATCAGGCTATGCCTTAGGTGTGATGACATTCTTTAGACAAGAATATTCCTTGGGTTGGCCTAGACTAGACTATAGTAATGTACACATCTAAAAGACGTAAGGGATGAATATCCATGGGCATCGTCTACAATACTCATCATATTCTTCCCCGTATTTTCGTTTCATTTTCGTCAGATCCCTGTTCGCACGATGAAGAATCATAACGAAGAAAAACACAGGATAAAAGTATGGTAATGGAGAACTGAATCCCGTATTCAGAGCCCAACACAGATTTTGTACAAAGTCCGCAGTGTATGTGGCTTTCCTTGCGTACTTGAAAACGCCGTCTGTAAGCAGTACAGAGCCATTTTTGCATTTCATGTGACTTGGATTATCAATGAATATCGCAGGAAATGTAGGAAATAGATTTCGGGGCTCGAACTTCCCAGACATTTGCAGTCGAAACGTACTCTTCTGGGCATTTCCGATGTCAAACACATAGTAGGCAAGTGATATTAGAATCCACAGAAATACAGAGTAATAAGCAGATCGGCTGTACTCAGAAGGATCATGAGTGGCTAGATATAAAGCATTGTAGCTGTAGCTAAAGGGAACACCAGCTACATTCCAGAATATCAGCAAAAAGCCGAATTTTTCGTAAAACATATCCCATGATGGTACAATCAATTCCTCTGCTTTAGCACAGGAGTTCGCATACAGCCAAGATCCATACAAGCAATACCAGACTGGTTCACTAACATATCCTAGTTCATCAAACTGTTTCAAGACAACGGCCAATGACAAGAAGAAAATCGTAAACCAGGGCAGTCTAACCTCGGCAAAGAGCTTCCAATCGATGATTCCAAACCGAGGGTATAAAGGAGCCCCCAAAAAGAAATCTTGAATGATGTTTCCACTCATTCTGACCCCAGTTCCTTGATACATAGCCTGACCGTATATGAAAAAGGATCCCAAGAAACCAAGGATCATTGCAACCGACATGATTTCGCCAAAAATGTCCAAAACCACTGGAAGCTTGAAAATTCCAGTGAAATGAAGAGCCAGAGACAGAGCAATTGTAAAGTAAAAGGACGCGTATGCATTACAATAGTATGGCAGACGCGTATTGCCCAGGTGAGGAACAGGGATTCCGTAAGTTTGCAACCCTGGCATTACCAGAGCATTTACAATTTGCAATAACAGAAACCCTCCTTCGATTTTCCATGCTCTCCATGTAGGGAAAGCACCTTCATAGGTGTAATGAGCCAATCGGGCCAGAAACTCACGTGTTGATTCGTTTTCTTCAAACCAAATCAACTGACAACCATTATACTTATAGCAAGCAGCCAAATACCACATAAGCAATGGAAATCCAGTCATCATGGCCAAGTTTCCTACAGGACCTCCGTATTCAGATTCGACTAGTCCAGAAAAGGTCTTGGTAGCATCGTAAGATGTCTTAGACTCGTGTTTTTTCGGGGCCTTTTTCTCTGTTTTCTTCACAGGCGACACTGCAGCTTCAGGAGCAATTCCATCTGCCGCTTGTCGACTTCTCCGTGTAGTCCTTCCTGGCATTAGTTGTCAGTTATGACGGAGAGTTGTTTATATCGTGTACATCGTATATATATACTTCCTCACAAAATCTATTTGTTTAGCCGTGCGTACATGGAGGGATCCGATAAACTCTCCTTCTGGCTTTTAACTGCACCAGCAAATGGACTCAGATATTTATTTCAAAGAAGAACGACCTCATGTATTATATGTTGATCAAGATTTTCTAAGGCAGCTTTCAACAAGTACCGATTTAGGACTGGCGAAGACCAGAAAGTTCAAAGGAAAGGCATCGGCAGATGACAAACAAGTAACTTTGGTAGATAGCAAAATTCCGCTGGGGATTATTGTTCCTACTGATGGAATTCAAGATGATGTTTGGCATGGTATTTCTATGCCGGTTTCACTTGGTTTGTCGAATGATCCAACCTTGTTAGATGTGCATGTTCAAGGCCCCGAGACGGAAGCATCTCCGCTCAAACGAAAACGAAACGCCAAATCCAAACCTGCTCCAGGCTCTAAACCTATGTTATTATTTCAGATCCAGGTACTGGAAAATAGTCAGAGAGTCAGGCATGAGGTGTCTCTTTTGCAAAGAACATACCCCAAATCCATGACTCTCATTATTCATTTCCCTCACCTGGAACTTCAAGTGGTTTCAGAGGACGAACAGGGCTTACATCTGGAAGGTTATATTTCATATTCTATACATATGCCAGATGTGGTGACTCCACTGGGCTACTTCTCTATGAGATCGAGTTCTGTTGCTAGCTTGCTGAGTTTGATCACTAGCGACGATATATTCGCTCAAAGAGTCGCCGATCTTTCTCCTGCAGTGGATGCAACAGTCTTTTATAATACCATCTCTGAGCCTAAGAATCTCAAAGTTCCTCAGAATATACGCATTCCTCAACTAACGAGCCATTTGCTTAGATATCAGAGGGAAACTGTACGGTGGATGCTTCGAAAGGAGGGCAAAGACTTGCAAATTGGCGATATCGAATCAAATAATAATGATTCTACAGCTAATGAGATTTCTGCTAGTGTGGTGGATATTGACCAAGGGATCCTGAGTAATGTTGTATCTCCGCCTGCTGGCTGGAGAAACGCCTCACCTGTGGGAAATGACAGTCAATCTTTATGGATAAATCCTTACTGCGGTGTAGTCTGCTCAGAAGAAGCTCTTCAACAGCATTTACAGGATACTAATTTGCATAGATTCACAGGTGGGCTTTTGGCTGAGGAAATGGGGCTTGGTAAAACAGTAGAAATCATCGCTCTTATGCTTTTAAACAAACGTCCACAAGAACAGCTGGGCCAGTTTGTCTACGATCGTTACGCAGCTAGAACTGTTTTGAAATGCAAAACAACTCTCATTATATCTCCAGCATCTATTTCGCGGCAATTTATTGATGAAATCGCCCAACATGCTCCAGACCTAAAAGTTTACTACTATAAGGGAGTCAAGCATGCCAAGGGGCATCTATCTATTGAGGAACTGGCTAATTTTGATGTCATAGTGACGCACTACAGAGTTATTTCAGCTGAAATCCATTACGCTTTATTTAATCCGGAGGCTAGAAATACAAGGCAAAACTATATACATCCAGATCTAGAAGCACTCAAATCGCCACTCATGCAGTTGGAGTTTTGGCGAGTGATTATAGATGAGGCTCAGATGGTATCATCTGGTGTTAGTGCTGCTGCTCGTGTCGCTCGCTTAATTCCTCGAGTAAATGCTTGGGCTGTTACCGGTACGCCAGTCAAGAGAAATTTAGACGATCTTCAGGGTATTCTCATATTCATGAGGCATCCCATATTTTCAGAATCTAATTCTGCCTGGAAGCAACTTCTTGCATCGCCTACAGACTTCTGCGACTTATTTTCTCATTTAGCCATTAGGCACACTGCGCAAATGGTAAAAAATGATATCGTTATCCCACGACAGAGTAGAGTTTCTGTGCATTTACAATTCAGTCCGATTGAAGACACGAACTATAAAGACCTTTACAAACAGTTTTTGCAGGCTATGAACCTCACTAAAGACGCAGATGGTAATATCATCAGTTCTTTACGAGACAATGCTCTAGATGGTTTGGATCACGGCAAACTTGCTTCTTGGTTTCAACGGTTTAGACAGGCATGCTCCCATCCCCGGGTTGGTTCAAGTAGCCGGCGAGCTTTTGGAGGCAGTATAATGAAAACGCTAGTTGATCTTCTTGATGGTATGCTTGTTCAAGCATCCAGTACTCTTTCGGCCCACCAGAGGAATTATTTTCTCACAATGCTTGAGAGGGGACAGATTTATGAGCACTTGAAACTTCCAACTGATGCTTTGGATGTATGGAAGGAAGGTTTAGAAGGTGTTGAGAGGGTTGTCCAGCAATTGAGATTGGAAGTGAAATCTGCTAGAGATGCTCAAAAGGCTAGGAAGTTAGAATCTGCGCAAAGTGAAGATCGTGAAGATACAGCAGATGTTGATGAAGAAGATGAAGATAATGAAACGAAAGATAAACGGGCTAGACTGAGGTCTTGGTTGGAGGTGCTCCATCGATATTACTTTTTTGTTGCCTCAGCGAACTACCAGCTATCAGTGCAACAGGAAAAGAGAGAGGCCGAAAAAGAAGACCAGACAAAAAGTGAACAAGAACTTGGGAAGGAAGACACTAAACCGCCAACATCAGATGATAAACAGTCTCAGATAGTGAGCCCAGCAGTTCAAGCATTCAAGGATGAAGAAACACGTTATTACGAGCTAGCAGAGTTACTTCGACGAGAACTTTTGAAGGATGCTATTGTGAAAGTTGATAAAAGCACAAAAAAACTAAAAAAGAATTTCAAAATGATAAACGACAAAGTTGCAGGCATGACAGAAAATAGTCACGAGTTACACATGTTAGCCAAGCGGCCAGACTTATCACTGCGTGAGAGATTTGAGGTGATGGGCACGAGGCTCAACCAGCAAGCTAAATTAATGAATGGATGGAGAAAAGAACTTTTTGCACTTCTCACGCAGAGGTTGGTTGATCAGAATGCAGACCCTGATGGTGAGGAGTATGGGGATAGTTTGGACGACCAGGAAAAAGCATTTTCCTATCTTGAAGTATTTCAGCAAATGGTGTCAGATCGCTCGGAGGCCATTACAGGAACATTTGACCCGGTTGTCAACAAAGCGGAGAAGTTTCAAAGAAACAAAACACAGAATAGCCGAGAAGCTCGAAAAGTCGATGTGCCAGATTCCAGCAATAAGAATCAAATGAGAGAAAAGAAGAAGCTCAAGCTGGATGAAACGGTGGAAGAGCAGAAGAGCGAATTTCAGATATCTGTGGAAACCCAAAGAAGAGAATGTAATCCAGTCCATCAGCGGCCCTTACAGGAGATGATTGCTAGTTTCAAGGAAAAAGATGATGACTGTGGCGAAATACATCCTGGAGATGAAGATGTTATTAGTGGCTGGTTGGAGCAGTTTCGCACGGTGGTTTCCAATGCCAGAAAGGAGTTGAATTCTTTGAATAGAGAAGTGGCCGGCTTTAGAAACGTTTATAATGCACGTGTGGCATATTATAAGCAACTCCAGGAGCTTTCTGATTCGGTTACAGCTTTGTTTGAAGAAGGCAAAGAGGTTGAACGGGTAGAAGGTATGGCACTTGCTAGGAAACACAAAAGCAAGGAATCTGGGCTGATCAAACAAATTCATCAGGAAGAAAGTCGGATTATATATCTGCAGAGCCTGAAAAATCCCGATGGAACACTTTCTAGAGACGATCGACAATGCGTCATCTGCCAAGATGAGATATTGATTGGATCTCTGACTGTATGTGGCCACAGATTCTGTCGAGCTTGTTTGCAGCAGTGGTTTGCACATCGAAATGCATGTCCTGTATGTAAGACGAGACTGGAGCCGAACCAGATATACAATTTCACAGTTAAATCATCACAGATAGCGGATGTAAATATGGAAGTGGAGGCATCTTCTCAAATTGATGAGAGTGAAGAGCATGCTCTTAATAGGAGTAACCCGATATACAGAGAAGTGAATCGCAAGACTCTGAATGGCATTCTCAGTGATAAAAGCGAAGGTAATGTTGCACTATATGGAACTAAAGTAGACATCATCTTGAGACACTTGCACTGGTTACGAACCAACGATTCATCGTGCCAGGTGATCATCTTTTCGCAGTGGGCAGAAATGTTGGAGCTGTTGGACCATGTTTTGACTAGTCAAGGGATCAAGCATGCTTCAGTTAAATCGCACATGGATGATTTCAAGAAAAATCCTGAATATGCTTGTTTTTTGCTGCATGCTAAGAATGAATCTGCAGGGTTGACACTGGTAAATGCTACGCATGTTTATCTTTGCGAGCCTTTGGTCAATACGGCTCTTGAAGTTCAAGCAATATCACGAATCCATCGTATTGGCCAAACAAGACCAACTACTGTGTGGTTGTTTGTCATTCGAGATACAGTAGAAGACTCGGTTCTTCGGCTTGCTACTGAAAAACGGCTGGAGTTTCTTACTCATGGCAATCGAGATGTAAGTAAGAGGCTACAGAAGGGCAATTCCCAGGAGCTATCAACAGAGGACATTGAGGTTGGAAACTCTTACGAGCTCACTAAATCGGTTGGACGTATGATGAACAAGAAGTTTTCTGGCGGCGAGACTGTAGAAAAAGGCGATCTCATCAAGGTGCTTTTAACATATCATGACGAGCAGAAGAAGAATTGAAAATAAGCATATAATGACATGAAAATATAATAACGATAACTTAAGGCCCTCAGCATAAAGCAAAATAACCAACTTCAGGTTCATATAGTTTGCCATCATCAATAAGAGCCTGGATCTGTGTTTGAACTGACGATCGTGGGAATCGGATCGTTTCAAACATTGTATCTATATAGCATCCGTTGGTTTTATCACCATAGTTCTCAATAGAGCTTATTATGGCGTTCTTGATATCATCGACATTTCCTTCGTTATCTTTAACAAATATGCCGTCATCGTTATACTTTTTATCTCCAACAGGATTCTTGGTATAATAAAGGTGGTTTTTGACTGCATCCAAATAGTGATAAACGACAGCATTATAATCGGAAACCGGATAACAATGAGCAACATAAAAAATCCTTTCATTGCCAGTAGACATCTTATAGTAGACATATGCTTCGACATAATCGCCGACTTTTGGTTGGCTGGGATCTTCTACGTCCTCTTGGCTCAGACTGCTCATCTTGGCATCGTTGTCGGCATACTTGATGGCCTGGATTGATCCGGTACCATCTTCGAAAATATATTTGAATCGACTACCTTGAGTAATGAGGTTGCGTAAAATTCCAACTAGCTTGACTTTAACTGCCTTTTCTCCATCAATATTGAGGGCATCTCCGGGACTGTTGGAGGTGGCGTCTTGTAGTTGCTTGATAGTCACTGCACGCACAGTGGTGGGTTCGCGTCTCGAGCCGGAATTATCCTGCGAATTCTTATTGTAATCCGGAATAAATCCGCCATCTGTACTTTCATCGAATACCATGGCTGTTCAGAAGTTTGGTAGATGTTGAGATGAAAAACGCGTTGATTTCCCACTTACGCGATGGACAGTCAGCCGTATCATTTCCAAACTACAATATCGTTATCGGAGGTTTGAGCAACTGCAAATTGGATACGAGGAACAGCAAAAGCATGTGAAGTACTGTAAGTTTTTGCTGTTGCATCGCTATTTTCGGCCAATGTTTGGTTGATTTGTCCTGACTTATAGTCCCATATGTAGATTTTGTTATCCTCTGAGGCACTAACCACGAGCTCATTACTTTTTGCAAACCGTGATCTAATACGCAGCTGGCTGTTTTTGTGGCCAGTATATGATTGAACAACGTCACCAGTTTCCATGTCGATTAGACGAACATTACTGTCAGGTGTCGATACTAACAACCTCTCACTTCGTGCATCATGCACCACACTGGTCACGGCAACATTCATAGCAATGCTTCTAAGTTGGCCCATTCGTATATCATAGATTCTAACGGATCCATCTACAGAGCCGGAAATCACAGTCCATTTATGGAAGCAAACACTACTGATGCCGTCCTTAGCATCATTGAGCACTTGAATAGGCCGATAGTTGGACCCACGGCGATCCCAAAGCCTGACGGTTTTGTCGAAACTTCCTGTAGCTAATACAGAAGCATCCTCATTGAAATCACAAGTGTTGATTCTGGCATCATGTCCCGAGAACCGCGACAAAGTATCCCCCGATTGAGCATCCCATACATAAGCCGTGCGATCACCTCCGACGCTTGCAAACACTGCATCATCAAGAGAGATGCAAGTATCGAGAACTTCGTAGCGATGCAAAAGGTACGATTTGATTTTGGTACCATTCTTGATATTCCATAGATGGATGTAACGGTCCTGGCCACCCGAGAGAAGATAATTCTCAGATGTGCTATACGTCAAGGAATGAATTGATCCGTTGTGCGCATTGAGAATTTTCAACTCTTGTTTCATGAACAAATGTTGATGGTATCAAGTGAAGATGATAGATCTGAGCAGAAATACAAAACAAGCCATAGTAGAGAAGATGAATATTCCATGAATAATCCCATAACTGTCACATACTGACGAGATGGCCATAAAATAATAATAAATTCCTAATTGCATCTATTTCTCTTCATTTTTCTCATCTTTACCTTTGAGTGCTTCAGGAATGGTCTCAAACTCCAAATCTTCATTAGCTAGTTGGTTCAGATCAACAGTGCCTTTGGTGATACTATCGCCTTTTGCAGCCAGAATATCTTCTATAGTGATACCTTTATCGGAGAAAATCTGAAGTCAGCATAAAGATAATGAATTCGCCAGTTTTAAATCTGCTTTACTCACTTTTAGGTGGTCTGCCATCAAATGTCTGCTCTTACAGCCAGGGCATTGAATAAGTACTGTGCCATGATGATATGCTTGCTTAGTTATATTATGACTGGACCTAGTTCCACACTTTTTACAGGTAAATGATAGCTGATATGAAGGTTTATCTAACCGAAGCTGGCCTTGTTTGGCTGGGTTGGTGCCGTTGTTTTCTTGCTGCTCCGAACATGTAGCGGAGGTGCTGAAGAAAGCCCGATTTCTACAACTATATGCTCTTTTATATGATGAAATTACGGGAAATGTACGTACAGGTTGAAATTTGACAGATCGGACTATGGGGAAAGCCGGAACGTGTCGTGGCAACATGCGGCATCTGAACATGGTTGGAAGGTGAAGGATTGGAGTGGAGAAGAGAGAAACAAATGGATGGATTTTATGGACAGATAGGGAACGAATATCGAACATTAGTACCAAATGTCAAGATCAAAATACTAATACGAAATATTAAAATCCCTTAAAATCTTACAGTACCATGGTAATTGTAAAGTGCATCATTATCTTACACAGCAGTTATGTGCATACTAATAACATTATTTCATGCTAGAAATTGCTGAAATTTCTTTTTTTCTTGCTTTTTTAAACACCAGCCTGGGTTTCCCAAAGAATAAACGTACGTGATTTCGTAGTCGGTTCTTTTTACTCGTCGTCTTCTTCAGCCTCCAGAGCCTGAGCAGCAATTCGATCCAAATCTCGCTGGCCATTTTCTGAAATTCGTCGGCCTCCCTTGCCAGTCTGTTCTACGACACCAATTTTCTCCAAAGCCTGCAAAACCCTTCGGTTAACAGATCCAGAGGCATCCTTGTGATGAGAAGGTCGGAATCCTCGATTGATTGAGTTACCGTATCGCTTGCTTAATCGGCCAACACCGACATCTTTTCGCAAGTAAACATGACGAGCAATAGATGCTGATCTCTTGTAAAACCAGCCCTCTGCATCTTGAGGAGGAAGCTCGTTGCCAGCTGATGTCTTGACGACTTCAACGTATCCGGGAATCTCTAATTTACCTTGTCTCTGAAGGAACGAGGCATAAGCGTCGATGAATTTCTGGGCAGGAACGTCTCTGTTATTAAGTTAGAAATCTGGAATATAATAATCCTTTCAAACTGGCTTTACTTACCTAACAGTAACACCCGGCATTGTGGTTGATGATGGAGTGAACAAAAATTGGTGATGTGAGTTTGAAGTTGGCAGAGTGGTATGAGGATATTCTAGTCTGGGAGCAGTCACAAGCACAAAGCCGGGTAACTGACATTCTTTCCGCCAAAATACGCTTGGGATCATCATCACATAGTTAAAGAGCATCACAAGCCAATATATATATAGCATTATATCCAATAGTTTTGCAATGAGTCAGCGAAACGCTTGGAATGATATTGCTCAGCGAATCCAGGAACAAGCTAGACGGCAAGGCGCAGGTAATGTCCGGGTACCGCCTCGAGGAGTATTTGCAGGATTAGGAGGATTGGTGTTTCTTGGTGTAGGAGCTTCATTAGTATCGGCATCTTTGTTCAATGTTGATGGTGGTCATCGAGCCATAATCTATTCCCGAATGAGTGGTGTACAACCGCAGATCTATAATGAAGGAACTCATATTGCCATTCCGTGGTTTCAGACGCCAATTATATACGATGTAAGGGCCAAGCCTCGTAATGTGGCGTCCCTTACAGGTACAAAGGATCTTCAAATGGTAAATATCACTTGCCGAGTGCTTAGTAGGCCTCGTGTGGAGAGTTTGGCTACTATATATCGTACATTAGGTACTGATTATGATGAAAGGGTGTTGCCTTCGATTGTTAATGAGGTGCTTAAGAGTGTGGTTGCCCAGTTCAATGCATCGCAATTGATCACTCAGCGTGAAAGAGTATCTCGAATGATAAGAGAGAATCTGTTGAAACGTGCCAGCAAATTCAACATTATGCTGGATGATGTTTCGTTGACATTTATGACTTTTTCGCCGGAATTCACTGCTGCTGTTGAAGCTAAACAGATTGCCCAGCAAGAAGCCCAGAGAGCAGCATTCATTGTGGAACGAGCTCGTCAAGAGAAGCAAGGTGCCATTGTAAAGGCCCAAGGTGAAGCGAAATCAGCAGAACTTATTGGAGATGCAATTAAAAAGAGCAGTGATTATGTGGAACTCAAGAGAATTGATACTGCCCGAGAAATAGCCACTATTTTATCCAAGTCTGGCAACCGAGTATTACTTGACAATAAGTCATTATTGCTTGATGTGGTATCTGATCTACGAAAAAACAAGTAGAGGAAAAAATGTAAATAAGTATGCAGTAGTAAACGCAGTAAATACAATGAATCCAACAGAAATACTCCAATGAATCCATCCGAATACTCCAATGCTTCCATTCACTACATCTCTATATTACCTCTCTATATTATCTCTTATGCTATATCTCAATAAATATCCCTTCATGCTGCAGCCTTTGCTTCCCGTCGCTTTTGAACATCCCAGTTATGTACTCGAGCTGTGTTCACTTCCATAACGGTTATATTCTCTTGAAGACATTGCAAATCCTCTTTGCATTGAGATAATGATTTCTTGGACGTTTCGAGTTTCTCTGTTAATAATTCTTTTGCTTCAGGAATCGGATATTCTAGCATTACATTTGCTCCAAGCCAAAGATAAACGGTGTTTCCAGCCGGAATCTTAGCAGTAGTATACAAAGTTTCATTCAATTCATAATTGGTTTCCATTTCTTGCCCTTCCTCCAGCGTATCGAGATATTCTACCATTCTTAAACTTTTCTCGATATCAGGGATTTTTTCATTCAATCCATTGATTCGATTCAAAGTGCTCATTTCCATATACTTGTACTTTTGCATCATATCCTGGAATCCTCCAAGCACTTTAGCTGCATTTTCCTGCCTACCGACATATTCTTCTACATTCTCTACAAATGGAGCATTGGGAATACCCCTGGCGTTGAGTTCCGTGGTTTGGACTGGTGTTTCAGCCATTTGTTATCGATGATCTCGTTGTAATTTGGCTTTGGCTTTGGTTTTTTTTGGCTTGGTGGTGGTGGTGCCCAACTTAGGGCTTTGCCCTTGTCCCGACCCACTCAAACTCATTATACCCACTCTAATTTTTTCCACCTCTTCATCATCATCAACCACAAATGGGTATCGAACATTATAAGAAACCTCACGCTCGAAAGAGTGCGAGAACTGCACCTAAGTCCGATAATGTATATCTGAAGCTGTTGGTAAAGTTGTACCGATTTTTGGCTCGACGAACCGATGCTTCGTTCAACAAGGTGATTCTCAAGCAGTTGTTTCTGTCCAAAATCAACAGACCTCCTGTGTCTGTGTCTAGAATTGCCCGAGCTAATGCTCAGAAGGGTTCCTCCGAAAAGACCATTGTTGTCGTTGGAACTGTGACTGACGATAACCGAATCTTTGAATTCCCCAAGGTTACTGTTGCTGCTCTACGGTTCACTGCTGGTGCAAAAGCTAAGATCATCAAGGCCGGTGGAGAGACCATCACTCTCGATCAGCTTGCTCGACGAGCTCCTAAGGGTGAAAACACATTGCTGTTGCGGGGCCCTCGAAATTCTCGAGAAGCTGTACGACACTTTGGCTTTGGTCCTCATAAGCACAAGGCTCCTCGTCTCCAGTCAGTTGGCCGAAAGTTTGAGAGTGCTCGTGGCCGAAGACGTTCGCGTGGTTTCAAGGTATAAAATATTAATGCTGGATAACCCTTTTACGAAGAGTGTCGAACTAGAGACAAAAAAAAAGTATGAAAAAACTCATTATTATGTTTGGTTAATACAACTGCATAAAGTGTATAATTTGCTGAAGGCAGTAAAATGCATATATATATGGCCAAATTCAAAATGAACTAGTGTCTGTTTAGTCTGCCTTTGCTGTTGTTTGTCCAATGTATATTTACTCCATATACTTGTGTGTATATTCATCCCCTACTTATCAATCCTCATTCTCGTTTCTCCAGCTGCCTCGTTATATACTTCCTCACCTGCTCATTATTAGCCAGCTCCAGTGCCGTCTTGCCGTCGCCATCCCTCTGTTCCACATCTGCTCCAGCTTTTATCAGCTCCCATGCTGCTTCACCATGTCCTTCCAGCATGGCATGATGAAGTGCAGTCAAAGATGACCCGTCGGTAGCATTTACAGGGCATTTGGCTGCTATAAGGGCTTTAATGATTGGTATTGACCCAATACTGGCAGCTCGATGCAGACTAGTTCGGCTCAACTTATCCTTTGTTCGTGCACTAGCACCATGTTCAAGTAGAAAGTTCACGACATCAATATGAGCCTTTGATACTGCAAAATGCAAAGGAGTTTGGCCCATACTAGCTTGACAGTTCCAATCGGGATCAAATCTGCTAAACATTTCGAGCATCTCCAGGTTCCCTATAGATGAAGCAATATGCACAACGGTCCACCCAGAATCGTCTTCTTCCTCAATATCGAACTTTTTGATGCTTTTAGCTGTCTTGAGCATTTCACTGACCATTTCTGTATTTCCTAAAGAAACTGCCCAGTGCAAAGGCGTTCTTCCATCCTGATCCTTCTGAACAAGCAGCTGTGGCGATTGACTGAGGATTTCCTTGGCCAACAATGATTTCCCTTCAAAAGCTGCTCTCTTCAACGAGTTTTCCGTCTCTTCACTCATGTTATATATCTGTTGAAATGGTGATATCTCAAAGCTTATATAATTCTGGTTTGGTTTGAATCGCACGCACGGCTAACTCGTTGAGCTTCAAACTCAACCCAGCATTAAACTTGTGAGCCGAGAATCAAACTACGCATCAACCAACTCATCTATGTTTGCATCTACAGTATCCGGTTTTACCGATACTCCCGTGACAAAGTACTGGATATACTTCTCACTGATTATTCCTATATTTATTTCCCTAGCTGAGTCCCAGTATCTGTTCAAATTGGCTGTTGATCCCCAGCTAATTTACTGGCATCAATGGTGGAGATTACTGCTGAACCAGCTTATTTATGTCAATCAGTCTGAGGTCTTGTTGAGTGTAATGCTCATTTACAATATGCGTGTTTTGGAGCGGTTTTTTGGGCCTCGCAAGTACCTGTCGTTTGTTCTGGTGGTATTTGCCCTGTCTTCACTGGTAGTTCCGGCTGTGTTCAATCTCATAAATTTGTGCCCATATGTGGATTTTAACACCATTCCTACTGGCTCTATAACTACTATTGCTGCTTTATTGTATCTTTACAACAATCTGGTGGCAATTGTGTATCGCTTTGAAGTATCTCCGACCAATTCTCTTCCAAAACTTCACCTCAACGATAAATCTTTTATATATTTGATTGTTGCTCAACTTGTATTGTTTCATCCTATATGTGCTTTTGTGGAGTTTCTTTTGGGATATTCAATTGGAGCTTTGATTCAGAATGAAATGATCCCTGGCAAACATTGGAGATTCCCTCTGTACAAATACTTGCATCTGGAACCTGCGGAACTTCCTGGCACTGAGTCCATGGGTAACCAGCAGAATCAGCCTAACATTACTACTCTTACTGCAACGTCGTCGCCGTCAGAAAGCTCGACTGCTGATACCCCTAGTTCCTCAGATTAACCATAGTTTCGCAATTGAGGGTTGTGCTTTTGCCGAAATAATGGTGTTTTGGACTTATGAATCTTTCTTTCTGGACGGTTTAACTATATGGTGTGTTTGTTTGAGATTCTCTAATTTGCATAGATTTGGTGGGGTCCGATAGTTATTCTTCACCGATCAACACTGCGCTTGCTCGATTTCCTTATTTTTTTTTCTTATAACAGAATCAAAGACATTCTAAACCTCAGTTTCTCATATTTATTTCAGATTTGGCAGTACTGATTTGGTACAAGTTACGGTTGCTCTTGGCCCCATAAAGTCGACAGGTCTGGCTCCATAATATTGCCTCTCTCGCACCAACATATATAAGGCTGGTTGTCAACTTGTGACTTTTTCAACATCTACCATATTCTTTTTTCTCCTTGTCATTTAGCATCCGTTTGATATTCTTGTTTTTAATCAAATTTTTATCGAGAATGAGCCAGCCGCTGAACATAGCGTTTGGTGCACCATTAGATGGCCCCGTAAAGTCAGCAGGTGCTCTTGAAGCATCTCTGCCTAAGCAATTCTACGGCTTTTCTTTGGGACCAACGGTTTCAAGTGCTCCCTATAATAATTCTGTGCCGCTGCCTCATCAGTTGATTTCGCCTTGGGCTTCTTCTTGGTCTGCCAAGGTGGATCCCACTGTATCCCTCCGTCAAGAGTCCCAATCATCCTCTGTAGAGTCTTCTATTCAGAGTGAACCAATAAATCGCCCCAGAAAATCTACTCGAAGCAAGCTTCGGGATATGATAGGGGGTGACCGCAGAAAGCTTCAAAAGATGAAAGACATCTTGGCCTCTCTGAGTGAAGATACACTGGACGCTAAAGGGTCTTACAATTATGATGATTCTTCTTCTGACTCTGAGTCTTCCAATTCAGTTCCAGACTTTGATTGCGCTATTCGTGACACTTCTCATGGTCACCCTCAAGAGGAAGCTTATGAGGATCCTATATTTCCCCAGTCTACACCTAAAGACAGGACAAAAACTTTTTTCGAGGAATTTGCATTTTATTCACCTATGATTAGTGATGAAAAGAAAGACTACTTTGATGAATCTGGTGTTAAGGGTAGAGACGACGAGCAAGCCGGTCCCGTTCAGGGCGGACCTGATAACGACAATTCAACTGAATCAAATGCTAGTTATGACACATTTTCTACCGCTACTGAGGCATCTTCCATGAACTCGGAAAAGCCTACTTTAGTTCAGGTCGGTGATGATGACGTGATGAAGGTTGTACCTATGGAGGAATTAGCACCCAGCACTGATCTAATGGCAGATTCACCACCTCCATTGCCAGAACTACCCAATGAGATTTTTTCCACTGATAATTCACTATCTGTAGCAATCAAGAGTCCAGGAGGTTATGATTCGCCGGCTACTGGGAATTTGACGTCGGTAATGTCGTCTGAGGAAAGTGTGCCTCTTCTTGACCATTGGAAGTCTGAGGCACCAGTTGGAAGAACAAAAAGATTTCTGAAGTTTTTCCAAAGAAAGGTGCGGGGAAAAAAGGGTAAATGAGATGGAGGAGAGTTGAATTGAGGAAGAGATCATCATCAAAGAAGGGACATAGTAGTCAGGATGGAATAACAAAATAATCAGAATCAAAGGTATAATGGCGAGTTAATAAATGGAAACCCGCTGAAGTGTAAAAAGAAAGAAAATATGAATTTATAGCCAGGATCAGATCAACTATCCCCTGGTGGTATTTGCGACTGTTTGAGCTATGATATACATTTTACAAAGAACGAAGATCTAGCAATCCGATTGAGGTTCCCATTTAGGCTGGAATCGGTCGTTCAATGATACAGGTTTGGTTCTAAATAGTTAGTAAACTCCAACGACATTCCAAGTAGAAAGATATGGTACATACTTTAGCATATGCTTATTCTTATGAGATTGCAATTTGGCAGAGCAAGGAGAAATCATTTTATCGGTAGGAGATTCAAAAGATTTTCTAAAATGTTAGTAGCGGTTCTCTTAGGAAGAAATCAGGGGTATACGTACTTGAGGAAGTCCTGTCGAAGATGCCTGGCAGATGGAGGAGGATGATGAGGTTGATTAGAGCTGGTTTCCAAAGATGCCATAATGAAGATTAAATATTGATTGAAAGTAAGCAGTTAAAAAGTTAGCAATCGGTAGGAAAGAAATGCACACTTAGTTAATACTTGACGATCAGGTATTTACATACTGCCCAAAAAGGAAGGTCGGTATAATCCAGGGAGATTAGGTGGTTTCCATGGCAACAGGCATGAAGTTTCCTCAACAGTATTTTGAAGCCAGCAAGCAATTCCCCCCTTTAAACGGAGATCATCGCAAAGATCTACAAGATAAACATAAAGTTAAAAAAAAAGAATAATGTTGCAAGATATGTTTTGATTTTGCCTCTAATTGCCCACGTGTTCTGGTTGCATAAAAACCACCCTCATAACAGTGGCCCTTGAACCTGTATGTTTCAACCTCAAATTACACAGGTTTAGAAAGGAGATTAATGAAAAAAACAGTTGTATAATTATAATATAAATCAATAAAAAAGAATCATCCATTTATTTATTCATCTACTAATTCCAATCCCTCCTTCTCTTTCCATCTTATCCCTCACCCGCGTTTTATCTCCCTCGGTGGTAGGCCTCCTTTTTTTTATAAAGCTGCTTTTTCCCGTGTTTAGCATTCATTTAAACCTTTTGACAAACCTAACAACAAATTTGGTTCTCCGCAGCATTAAAACAATAAAAACCCAACCACCAGGGCTTAGAAACACCTTTTGCTAAATACATCTTATACTGCTTTGTTGGAAAAAGGACAGTCGCTTTTTTGGTTTTATAACTTTCTTTTTGATATTATTGTTTAAACTCTTGCTTGCGTGTGTGAACATTTGCTATGAACAGACTTATATCTCAGGTCCAGTCGTTTTTCCATGAGGTCACTACAAGCGACCGGTACGCGTCGTATGGAAGCGGTTATAAAAACTCCTCTCTTTCCAGTGGATCGCGTTCATCCACGAGTAATGGTAGTCAAGGCTTGGTTTCCTCCGATGACGCTGCTGCCGATGATGGCTTTTCCTCGGTAGGCGTGGTGTATAGTCAACCATCTGTTTCATCTGATCACTTGGCTGATTCTTCTCGAGCCAATTCTAGTGAAAGTAGACGTTCCTCGACTTCTAGTAGAATCCAATATACTCCGGGTTTGCGATCAAATCAGGTTGGGAACGGTGGCATTGCTTTACAGGAATACAATGGAAATGGCGCTCCTCCTCCTGCCCTAAGTGTATCATGGAAAAGAATCGAGCGATGGCTAGACTCTAACTTTCCCGAACTTTATGAGTGCATGAATGAACCTGCTACTGCTGCCGACTTGAACGAGTTGGAGTCGGATTTGGACTGTACATTGCCTATTGATGTGCGTGACTCATATATGATTCATGATGGCCAAGAAGAAGGGGGCCGTCCTGCCGGTCTTTTCTTTGGTATTTATTTCCTCGGTCTCGATGAGATTGCTACTGAATGGGAAGTCTGGAAAAATGCTGCCATTCGTGTCAATGCTCAGCTCAAGGCTTCCAAAGCAAACAACGCTATTCCTGATCAAGGCACTTCTGCATCCGCTGCACATACTCCGAAACCCATATCATGGCTAGACCGTCAAGACTGCTTGCCTGAAGGAACTACCCAAAAGGTATACGCGCATCCTGGTTGGATCCCCCTGGCTAAGGATAACGAAGGAAATAACATTGCTGTCGATTTGGCTCCAGGTCCCAAAGGTAAATGGGGTCAAGTCATTCTTTTTGGACGTGAGTTCGATCGCAAGTATGTTATTGCTCCTTCGTGGGCGTCGTTTTTGGCATCTTTTGCAGATGACTTGGAGACATGTAACTACTATGTCAAAGAAGAGCTTGAAGAGGCAGAATTTTATTTGTGCACACAGCAAGGACGTCCACTTCGATATGTCCATGCTTTGCGATCGAAAATTGACCAGAGATATAGGCCTGCAAGACGCCCCAAGGGCAATTCTCCAAGTCCAAAGCTGCCTGGTCCTCCCATGCCTCACTTGTCTGCTGCTGCCTCTGCTAGAAAGGTTGAAAACGGAATCAAAACATCGCGTCCAGGTACTCCTAACAGCGGTAAGCTTGGGTCATCGCCCAGTAGTAGGCTAGTAAGTCCTGTGCATTCTTCGTCAAATCTATCCAGATCAGTAGAAAAACTGACATTGGCATCGCCAAAAGTATCGAGTTCGTCATTAGAAAGCGGAACGGTGAGCTCACAAGGCGATGACGATGTAGGCAAGAAATTAACTGATGCTGAATCGGGTATTTTAGATAGTAGCGGTGAAACTCTACAGCCAGCAGTGGTGTTGAATCAAAGCAAAGAGGATCTTGCCGATGTTGCTATATAACCCGTTTTTGAAACTGTTTTATATTATTTACATTAGTATTCGACAATGCCTAATGCATGTATCTATAGTTTGGGGCTCCTTGTTTTTGAATCTACCACATAAACCGAGCTACTTCACCATCTGGTCCAACAAAAGGCTTATTTACAAAGATCCATACCGTGATTCCATTAATTGTCAGATACCATGCCGATTCCAATAAGACACGAAGAAAATTAGGTTTTGGGCGATAAGTTATCCTCCACCAAATATATGGTATTATATAGTAACGAGGTTCCAGCAGTGGACTGGGAACCAAGGTTAATATGATAGCAGATAAGAAGGCAAACCAAGATATCCAAGACGTAAATGATTTGTAAGATGAAGTAACGAAGCTCCAAATACCGAAATGATAGACGGGAGCCAATAGGAACTTGGCATATGGACTCCAAGAGGGATCTATGAGTCTTCTCCATAGATAGAAGGTATAATGACGGTTATCAGCCAGTATAAATGGATGTGCGACGGCCAGGTTTTCAATGATTATGCAAATTGTTACCATTTGAATTATTGTACTGAATAAATGGCCAATGGTGAACCGAATGTAGGACTTTAGATAGCCAGGACCGATCCATAACGGCCAAGAAAGAAACACAGAAAATAAACTCAAATAGAATATCTGAGGTAAATTGATGGCCGTCTCATGATTGGATTTGTCGCCAAGCGTGATTCCCTGATTCCATTTGAGGAAGACTGCAAAGCCTACAGCCACTGATCCAAAGCTTATTGTCACAGATAACTTGTTATACAAATTGGCAATAGAGCTCATAATTTCTCCTGTGTCAAGTGATTCAACACATATGAGACCAGCCCATATTATATTGGTTTGTCTAAACCAGATGGAGATGGCTGAGGAAAGAGCAGCAGCTACAATTCTGTTGTTTCTAGCCAGTCCTAAAGATGCAAGCACAAACACCGTTGACCAAACATCTGTATAGTATAAATTGGCATAAAATGCAATCAAAGGCATAGCAGAAATAGTGGAATCAGACTGTAGTAGCCAATGCAATATGGCAGGAATGATCACCACTATTCCAAACAAATTCAGGCTTCGTAAAACAGACAAAAGGCTCGGAGATTCCCCAAATATCAAAGCTGTCCAATTGACAAATTTACCATATATACATCCCAGAATGTATAAGCCTGGAGGAGTGGTGATTTTAGCATCCCAGTGCCTATAATCACCCTCATAATACCGTATAGTCTGAGGAACATGGAAGATTTCGTCCATGTATGGATCTTTCACAGTGTTTATGACGGAAATAAATAACTGCACGGTAAATGCGACCATTGCAGCATAAATGGCGACTTTCCAGGCATTTCGCGTCGTCATTTGTTTTTGTGGTGATGAAGAAACTCATTTCTTCCTTAGACCAACTCCAAGGCTTTGAAAGCTTCTACTTGCTGGTTTCGTACGACACCCATGCGGTCCACAAGTTACGTTTTATACGTATTAACGTGGCTAAGTATACTTCATGGATGGGTCGGATGCATCAGTTTGGAGAGATCTGACTGTGAAATTAGTGCTGAACGATGTCAATATCTATCAAACTCTACCTTTTATAGCCTATTATCACAACGAGATGCCACAAAAAATCAAAGTATAAGCGACATTCCTGTTCTAGGAGTGGACTTGGCAAGTGCTATATTTGCAGATGGCTATACTACAGACTCGTTGGCGTGGTTGAGCCATGCTTTGGACTTTGGATATCAAGCTCTTGAGATTGATCTGTATAATTATAAAGGCCAGTGGCAGCTATGTCCTGGGGTATTTCCGAGCCTTGTAACGACTACTCCAGGTCTCATTCTGAATAATCTGCCGGGAAATTCTAACCAAACGTTCACTTGTGAAACAAACGTTACTCTCCAAAGTATTGCTACTGCAATTGCTGGATACAACGGACGCTCTGAGATGGATGTTACGGCGAATTATGTTATGATGTTGTTTAATTTGCATACCTTGGATCCGTCTGGTGATGGTGGGCAATATAGAGCCGGTTCTTTTGCTGAGACTATAGCCAATGTCGGTGGGTTGAGACTTCTAACTCCTTCGTTGCGGCCCACACTTCCTACAGAAAGCGATTTTATTCAGTTAGGCGCAAGATCTTTGGCATTTGCACGTAATGTCTCTCTTTCTCCTCAGTTACAGTACAGTATCAACAGCGAACAGAAATACGTTTATTTGAACATGACTCAAAGCTCAACCTTGAGTTCTAATAGCATACTTACTAGTGACTCAGACGGCGACTACTATTGCGAGAATAACAGCACTACGTCTGGCAGTATAACTGATATTGCATCGGCGTCATGGAGTAATGTTTCTCTAAGGCATGCCGAAGCATGTGGTTTTTCACCAATCATCAGTTCCAAGATCAATTCTTACAAAGATCTGGCCGATGGAATAGACAACTCTATATGGTCTTGGGCTCCCAATCAAATCGCTGATACTGATCGTACCTCTAAAAAAGGGGGGCCTTCTGCGTACAGATGTGCATCATTAGATGTTACGGGTTGGATGGTCGAGGATTGTTACTCACTCTATCCACTTCTATGCTATAATAACAACACTTCGGAGTACTTGATTTCAGATACAAGTATCAGCTTTTTTGAGCCAGAAACATGTCCAGATGGATATACGTTTGCGGTACCTAGTTCACCTTTACAACAACGGTTGGCTCTCAGTAAGATGCAAGCGGCCAAAGTTCGCCAGGTATGGATAAACTGGAACTCACTTGCAGTAGAAGGGTGCTGGGTCGCTGGGGGAATCACGATAAATTGTCCATATAACCCGGAATACAGCGTTGATCGTAATGCTGTGGCACTTCTTTCAGTTGCCTGTGCAGTGTCGTTTGTGCTCTGTGTTATTGGCTTATATCTCATGTGGAACAGAATACCGTTCCGTCACCACCAAGCCAAATGGAAACGATTATACAACAAATATTCGGAGCATGAATATGAAGGAATTCCAGCATAGTATTTATTGATATTTAATGAAATATTTTAAAAAAAAATTAATAAATAATAATGTTCAAAAAAAAAAACTACAGCACCTTCTGTTCCCATATGGTCACCCACTATAGTACTGAGTAAGGCTCTCAGATGCTTGAATAGGACTGATCGGACGGGAAGTCTTATTTTCATCTGGATATGGCCGTAGCTGAAATGACAATGATTTTGGGGTGTTTTATAGGGCAAACGGGCGACTCAAAATCGAGCTTAAATTAAATATTTCGACTTCCAGTCAATTTAATAATGATATATTATCTCATATATGAAATAAAAATGACAAAATATCCTATATATTGTCCATTTTTCTGAGCTTATCTGGTCTCTTTAGACTTTTTAGCCTTGAAAAAGTTAAATTACCCTACCAGATACAGAAAAATCTGGAAAAAACATCTTTTATCATTCACCAAATTTATTAGGCAAGATACACAGGCAATCACTTTATAGACTTTACGCCTATGTTAGCGCGATCAAGAGGTTTGCGTAATTTATTGAGTCATTCTCGGCGGTCTAGGCTTCTTCCTAGCTCGTTTACCGCGAATCAAAAGCCGTTTCATACCAGTAGAACAGTCAATCTTAAAGACCCATACCAAGCTCTGGGCGTAGATAAAAATGCTTCTGCTAAAGATATAAAGAAGGCATATTATCAGTTGGCTAAGAAATATCATCCTGATGTTAATAAGGAGGCTGGAGCTGATAAGAGATTCCAAGATATCCAGCAGTCGTATGAAGTATTGAGCGACGAGGAAAAACGTCGGCAATACGATCAATTTGGCGCCGCTGCTTTCGAAGGAGGCTCTGCTGGTGGACCTCAGGGCCAGCCAGGTGGAGGACCCTTCAATCCATTTGGCAACTTTGCTGGCTTCAACTTTGGCGGTTCTGCTTCTGGTGGCACGTTTCGATTTGAAGATCTTTTCAACTTTGGGTCGGAATTTGGTGAAGGAAGAGGTGGACAAGGAGGCCGATCAGCTGGGATCATGCATTATAAAGGTGATGACGTCGAAGTTGTCACTCATATCACTTTGGAAGAGGCAGGCATTGGCAAGGCACAGACGGTGGAATATACCACCTTGGATCAATGCGGAGATTGCCATGGAAGTGGGTTGAAAAAGGGTCACAGCAAACAGACATGCTCAAGCTGTGGCGGTACAGGATCAACAATTCATATGATGCAAGGAGGCTTTCAAATGGCTACTACTTGCGCTACATGCGAAGGAACTGGTGTGTCTATACCACACTCATCACAGTGCGGAACTTGTCACGCTAAAGGAGTTGTACAGAGCAAACGAACAACTACAGTGGATATTCCAGCGGGTATTTCAGATGGAATGAGATTACGTATAGCTGGTGAGGGAGATTCTCCACCTGTGCTTACAGCAGCCAATGTGCGGATTTCCAAGGGAGACTTATTTGTGAGAGTGCGCGTAAAGCCTCATGCGGTATTTACTCGCCATAAATCGGATCTTCTATACAAAGCTAACGTAGCATTCACTACGGCTGCATTAGGAGGCAAGATTGAAGTTCCCACTTTAGGAGGCCGAAGCATTCAGCTAAATGTTCCGGCCGGAACCCAAGCAGGAGCAACCATCACCATCCACGATCAGGGCCTGCAGGTACTTAATCGAAAAGGAATGTATGGAGATCTGAAAGTGAACTTTGACGTTAAAATTCCTCGTGCTACAAACAGTACACAAACGGCTTTGTTGGAGGCATTGGCTGACTCTTACAAAGACAAAAACGCCCGTAGAACAATGGATTTTGGCAACAATGACGAGAATGCAGCCAACCACAACGCAAATAACACGGATTCAGACAGTCATCCGGGGTTTCTGAAGAACCTTTTTAATAAGCTTGTGCATCATGACCAGAATGACGCAGGCAAGGACAATAAAGACCCTAAATAGACTACCTGGTCAGGGACAGATATATTTTTAGATGGCCCTGCATAGTCTAAATAAACGATGTGGCCAATTTAGGCAAAGTTTGGTCGTTTTTAGAGCCTTGTCCGCAGCTTGATTACCGCATTGGTCAAAATGTTCCACCAAGTGATCGACAAAAGAGCAACGGAAAGCTTGACGATGAATGTACATAGAAACAGGGAAAAAGAACGCGTTTTTGTCAACGGATCCCTAATGTAAATACAATTTGAAAATATTATTTGATATAAATATACAAGAGTTGAAATAATGTCCAAAGTTTCTCCAACTTAATTTGTTTCTTTTAGCTATATTTAAGTCAACTTGATGGTTTCTTTTTTTTTTCCCGCAACCAAGAATTTTCCCCTTATAGAACTCATGATCGACCGTATTTTGACATGTGCTGACAACTTCCAAGCCATTGCTTTGAGATCTGGCCACTCTCGGAACCTTCGGATCAGCCATTAATTCCGCTTAATAACGCTTTTTTTGCTCTTTAAACCTTGTTTTGATTGGTCACGTTGTTTCCGCCTTTGGACTATTTTGCCTTTTGTCCTCCCGATTGAACCTCATTAAATTCATCACAACAAACTAAACCAAAAAATAAAAAACAAAAAAACAAACCAGCAGGAATATTTTCTCCCAAAAACTCATACCATACCGGCATCATTGAACTAGGCCGTGCATTTTGGCCGCTGTTTTTTTATTTCTTTCGTTTTTTTCTTCCATTTTGCTTGTTTAATCTGCTACCATCTCATAGATATACACCATTCCTTCGCTATCAATGGTGTCCTCTGCCTCCCTATCCGAAGGTGTTTCGACCAAACATCCGGCTACAATCAGCTCAATCGTTGCTGATTTCGAAGATATTTCTCTGCATGATCATTCAAGAGCTTCTACTACGTCTGGTCCTAGCAACTTCTTCTCCGACTCGTCTTCGGTCAAGTCTTCATTCCGAGATTCTTCCTCCTCCGTCAGCAGTACGGTTCCTTCTGATGTTGACAACAGTACTAATAATAATAATAATAATAATACCCCAAACACTGTT
Organism: Casaregolazyma patagonica; assembly: GCA_030580475.1. Lineage (NCBI taxonomy): Eukaryota > Fungi > Ascomycota > Dipodascomycetes > Dipodascales > Trichomonascaceae > Casaregolazyma > Casaregolazyma patagonica. Next base: position 445,265 of record JAKTSZ010000004.1, read on the forward strand.
CAACCTAATGTATTGAAAGAAGAGAGTTCGGATGATGATCATACATATCTTGGATCGCCTATTGCTAATGATAAAGACGATGTTCGGCCTCGTTTAAGCACCTATGCAATCCGCTCTTTGAAGACCAAAAATGGCCCTGGCAGCAATGGAAGCTCTCCAATCACACCTCAAGGCCAATCTTTTGCAATCTCCCCAATTTCACCATTGGGCCAGACGCCGAAATCTTCAAGAGTGGCCAGAAGAGCTTCCGCTGATGCAATCAACACGAGCAATGGTCAGTTGGCGGGATACGCTCAAAAAGCCGCCCGTTTAAGTGCTCCAATGCTTTCGAGACGCTTCCCTCAAAAAGGTGCTCCGTTGCTTAGAAAAGCTCTGAGCACCAATCAATTGCCGCGAATGGAACCGCATTTCAAGTCCTCCAACAAGAATGACCCTTCTGTTGGACCTCCGCCAATGAATAAACTTAGAAGATCGTCTACTTCCTCAAGACGACTCAGTACTGATGAACTCGAGATGCGTTATGATATGGATGACAGCGACGATTATATTCTTCCTGATGACACCTGGATGTTTAATGTACCATTATCACCGGCATTGCAGCGAAAACCGCACCCGCCTCCTCAAACTCACTCAACACCACCAAGTACGCGTGTTTCTCAAAGAAGACCTTCTCATTCTTCCCGTAAGTCAGCTTCTACGTCAAAGACGCCAGAATTGGCTCCAATAGATGAAAGTGAGGCTCACGAGCGCTCTCAGGCAATGCATCGAATCAATGACGATTCATTCTTGGCGGAACGTTTGCAGCAACTCCAGGATAAGCGTGCTGAAAAGCTCCGCAGTTCTACTAGCAATGCGTCTATTTCTCGTTCTTCATCAAGCGACTCCTTTGTTGGAAGACCTGGGGGCCTACCTCCGAAATCTCCTAAAGAGGAACAAAAGCATCTGCAGGAGTTTCAAAAACTACTGGAGCTCACTGCAAGAAGCGAGCAGAAGAAAACTGGGGAAAAGAATGCTGAGCGTGAAAGACGCGCGAAGCAAGTTGCCCAGGATGAGCTGCAATGGCGCACTAACTTTGTGGACTCCGACACTGCGCTGAAGAAACTGGACCAAAACTATTCCAGCCTCCGTGAAATGTGGTGGCGAGGAGTTCCTGCAAAGTATCGATCTGTGGTATGGAAAAAGAGAATTGGCAACAAACTGAATGTCACTCAAGAGACATACAAAGCATGTCTAGCACGAGCTGATCGACAAAAGTATCTGAATACCATCACAACGGATGTAGACAGCCATGTTTTTCCAGATCTTCAAATATTTGGAAGTAAATGTGGGCCTCTGCATAAGGATCTCGTTGATGTTTTACTAGCATTCACCGCTTACGAAGGTGCACAGTTGGGCTATAAGCGAGGTGTGGACCTTGTGGCCGCAATTTTCCTCCTCAATTTATCGCCGTTCAACGCATTTGTTGCATTGGTGAATCTCCTGGCAGATAGCAGCACTTGCCCATTGCTTTCAGCCTTATTTAATCACGATGAACCGACCTTAGAATCATATTGCGGATCATTTCTGAGGATTATTGATAACAAGGTGCCGCAGCTGTCACGTCACTTTCACAGAGTGAAGCTTTCCCCTATTAATTTCATTGAACCAATGTTAGCCGATCTTTTCACTAGAAACCTGCAGTTAGACACCGTGTTGCGAGTATGGGATATTTTAATATTTGAAGGCGATGGAGTCCTTTTACGAGTAGCACTTGGAATAGTCATGACACTGGAGCCTCATCTTTATGTTGGACGGGCCGAGATTTTGAGCCGACTTGGTTGGACTTCCAAGCAGCTTAATGTTGGAGATGAAGATACTTTTATCTCAAAAGTACGAGAAGCTTTGAAGCCAACTGCAACATCGACTCCAGAGAAATAAACTTCTGCAGCTAAGACTTATTTATCATATATATAATTTGGAGTTTATATAAATAATTCCACTGCGCCATGTGCAATATTAATAGACAATTACTTAGTTAGCATTGCCTGTCTCAGGTTATTGCTTGGCCATGTTTCTCTCCAGATTAATTGGTCAAAGATTAGAGCCGTTTTGTGCCAAGAGAAACCGTTACATATGCTGAGATCTGGCGGTTGTAGAAACCGGTAGTTTTGTTCGAGAATAGAGGGTCCTCGTGGCTTGTCTGGAATTTTGAAACGCATTGCAGTCGGTTCTTTGAAAAGAGCTAGTGAAGTTTTTAATAAATATTTTCCTGTCAATAACTATGACAAATGGGCTACTTGCAGCATCTAAAGCTTATTTTTGTTCTTATTGCAGCCCGATAATCAACTGAGACATGAGGCTTAGCCACAAAGCTGCATGACAGGTCAATTCAGTAAAGACAAAACCCCCAAGGTTTTCAAGTACCTGTAAAGGCCACATGATATTGTATAATATAATTAAAGAGATAATGAAGAGATGATAGCAGCAGAGTGCTGTCCACCTGCACCTATTGCCAACGCTGCCCCATCTAAAGGAATTACCGTAGGATGCAGAATGCGGCAGTTTCGGTCATTGGGACCCTCATATTGAGTATCATCAGGTGCATTTGCCAACTTGACAGTCCCTTGAGATTCAACGTACTTTCCAAGCCCGAAGACGCCGTGGCGACCAATATCAAATCCCCATGAAAGGATCTTACCTGATGACGTAAGAGCTAGAAAATGATGATCTCCAATCGAAAGATCAGTGACATTGTTATAGCCTTGCAACTCAGGATGGACAGTTATTTGGGTCAGATCTCCACGGTTACCGAAAAGCACGTCACCCTGGTCAGATATTGCTGCGAAGTGTCGGAATCCAGCAAAAACTTTGGTAAAAACTGGACGTGCTGTTCGATCGGTCAATGTTTCCAAGTAATTGTTAAATACATGTAGTGCATCTGGTTCTTCTAAAGGAGACGAATTTGTCAAGTTCTCAATAAATAGCTCGCCACTAACAGTGGTCATGACGACAAAATTTTCACCAGCTGCTATATCTCTAATTTCTTGAGGGCTTCCTGTTGCATGATCCGTATTGGGAATCGTGTGGTAATCAACGGTAACAGGAGAGGTCTCATCCAAAGAGGTGTGTTGATAACCTGATTCATTAAATACGATAACCCCAAGGTTCTCTACTATAGCTGCAGAAATATTCCAACCTGCCGAAAAGCCCTTGATCTTCTCATGTTGCAATTTTCCTTCATTGTATGCAAACTCAAGTAGTGTTCCTGGCGCTCCAAATGAGCGATCCCAAACGTATAGCTGTGTCAACGACCTGTCTAGTGCCAGAATTCGAGTACGGCCCCCAGAAACTCCGCTGAAAAGAGTCTCAACCTTATCAGCCTCACTAGATGAAGTGCTGAGTTTCTTCAGCTTCACTTTGTCTGAGAGCGTCAACGGACGAATGGAATTTGGAGGAGGTCCAAGCATGCCACGAGGAGCTCCCCCGCCGATTCTCGGAGCAGAAATGACCAACTGAACACCTGCCGCATTAGGAGGAGCTTGCACATGATCATTATCATCACGTCTGACAGCTCGAAAAGGCAGAGCAACTACACCAGTATGAGAATTGACGTCACCAATCCCATACAAATGGCCCTCAATAGACAAAACTGCAAAGGCAAACCCTGATCCAGCTACCTGCAAAACATGAATATTTGAAGCATTGTTGACGATTTTCGGTATCCCACAGGCCGTAGGAATCGATGCAGCCTGTTCTTGAGGAGTGATCTCCGACTGAGAGTATCCTAGTCTGCCATTGCTTGCTTCACCCCAAGTATATAATTTAGCACTGAGACGCTGACGAAATATGTTTTTATATGGAATTGATTCAGTAGAATCCCTTGTACTTTGGTATACAGGAGGCGACTTGAATAGGCGGATATAGAGAGAGTACCATACCGAAGGAGCATTAGCAACCTGGTTTAGGTACTTGCAGCTACAACTCAGATTAAGAATATCACTAAGGTCAAGATATGGTATAATACCATCAATCAGAATGTCATCACCTAGTGAAAGTAACGATCCCATTGCAATGGTTATTGAAAGAAAGCTAGTTTGGCCACACTACTGTAGGTATAATTGATCCCAGGTCACATGACTCGGGTAAACCTGGGCCGATATCTTTTAGCGTTCAACTAGAGTATTTTCTAACGTTTTAAAAGAATATAAAGTATATTATATGATTAGGTATTTTTCAAGAATTCCCAATCAAAGATATATTTTGCTTTTTACCAGTTGTTTAGAGGGTATGATCCATGTCATCCTCGGCCTAGTCATAAAACAAGCTACCTCTAATAAGCTCAAGACGTTAAAATCAATCCATTAACTTAGAATAAAAATATTCTTTTTCTCTTCATCGCATTCACTCAAGTTTCCTGATTACTATAACAAATAATTACTAGCATTTCGGGTAAAATCAAGCACGGTTAGGCTGAACCCTAGCGGGTCATGTTGGGTTGCGGAAAATTTACCCGGCAGTCATGAAAAATTATAAAAGAAGCGAATTTCGCAACCAGAAATCACGACAAATTACACCATCGCACGTGACTTGCACTCTCAATACAGTAATAATGCCTCCGATCATCGACATCGATTCGAAAATTTCGTCAATCGAACATCAATTCTCAATTGTACCTTCGAAACCAGCATTTGCTGTGGAAACCTCTACAATTACGCCATTTGATGATTTAATTGATGACATCAAGCATATTTTGGGCCCCAGCTCGGGTCTAGATTCCGCAGACGTAAATGTACAATCTCTCATGGAAAGACTAAGGCAATACGATCAAAGCAGGGAGCATGAATGGTCCAAGTATGCATTTGCTGATCCAAGCCGAAACTATACAAGAAATGGGGTGGATGACATCAATCATAAGGCCAATCTTTTGATTCTTGTGTGGAACCCTAGCAAAGGTTCAATGATCCATGACCATGCTAATGCTCATTGCATTGTCAAGATGCTCAAAGGTACTCTTGATGAAGTCCGATACAAATTCCCGCAGGCTGGAGAAAATGAAGAATTGGAAGAAACTCAAACTACCAGGTTCAATGCTGGGCAAGTGTCATATATGAGCGATAACTTGGGACTGCATCGCATGGTTAATCCAAACCCAGACGAAGTGGCAGTATCTCTGCATTTGTATACTCCTCCGTATGCATCCAAGTTTGGTTGTCATATATACGATGCCCATACCGGTAAGGGCTCAAAGGTAGATATGAACAATCTTTACTCTGATCGAGGGGTTTTATGTCGTAGTCAAGCTCATTCGTGCTGAGCTTCGGCAAACGATGAACGACAATTAGCCAATAACATAAATTCATTAGCTCACAATTAACTTTGACGTATTTGGTATTAAATAAAACGAGGCGATGCAACCATCATTTCAATGATTTCGCACCCAGAAGTCAGTGCCTCCACTTTCCTTTCTTTTTTTCCAAGTAAGAGAATATAAAATGCCCACTTCATGTTTCTTCTTTTCCAGAGCTGCAATTTCCTCCTTGATTTCAACATGTCTTTTCTTTAGATCCTCACGTTCCTCTTTACTAAGCTTGTAAAGTTCAGCTGGGTCTAAACTGGGCTCCATCTCTGCCAATTGGCGCTCCCATCCATTGATTTCTTTCTGATATGCATTCAAATCTTCGTCCAATTTCTTCAATTTCTCCTTTTGTTTCATCTCTTCAGCATCCTCTGTGCTGTTCAGCATATGAACGGTAGCATTGGATGGAGCTCTTTGCCCGTCAGTAGTGGTTCCAGGTCTCTGTCTGGTTTTTTGCACATTGAGCCCATTTTCTTCAGCATCTGATACAACCGAAGCATCGTCATCCTCGGCAACTTCTGCCTCATCTGCTAAATATTCGTCTAGAATGTCATGAAACGATGACGTTGTAGTGCTATTACCTGTAGACAGCCCAACCGGCTCAGACAAATCTATATCCAAAGCAGGAAGAAGTGGTGCGGCACGTATAGTTGAGGGCTTATTAACAGTCAAATCACTAGCTGTGTCCGTCACAGGAGTTTCGGTGTGTACTGGAAGAGAAATAGAATCGCTAGTGATGACCGATGTATTTGCCGACGACGATTTACGCGAGGAAACAATGTCCTTTGACTTTGAAAACGCGTTTTTTATGCCTCCAGATCCATTGGATCCCAATCGCATGAACTTTTTCAGTGCAGCTGTTTTTTCTCGTAATGGTTTAGGCTTTGGCTCCGGTGAGGCTGCAGGAGATGCCACAGCTGCAGAAGACGAGATGCTGCTTTGGCGAGACGCACCATATCCAGCGCCAGGAGAATTCGATGAAAAACGTGATACAGGACTATCCATGATTCGCTTGAGAACGGGGCCGGTTTTGGCTGACCCTGAGTTCGGAGTGCTCGGTTCGTGTCTAGTTTCATGTTGAGCCACCACAGGTGTGTCTGGTGTTTCAGATTCCTCAACCCTAGTGTCAACGCCCATTGTTGAAGAATTTTTATCTGTGACCTGGGGTAAAGTTTCCGGATTAGGCACAGGTTGTTTGGTAGCCGATGATGTCGTTATGATAGATGCTGGAGGATCTGGCAAGGCGCCTTTTTCATTGAGAGGAGGATTTTCTAGTTCATCAATGTCAGAAGAGAAATCCTTTGAATTGCGAGCCTGATACCATCTCTGGTCGAAATTGGAGCCTCTCCAGGGCATTTCAGGCTCGTCGAATCCTGAAGTCTCGTCATCAGTAAGTCTGAAAAAGGGTTAGAATTGGTTCTTAAATGTCATTCCAGAACAATATCCACAACTATCACATACCTGAAATCCTTACGTTCTCGACTACTTTTAACTAACCAAGTACTTTGGCTGTCATTATAACCTCCGGCGTTGGAAATGTGCAGGTTTTTCCGTTTGGATATCTGCAACGTCACTGGAGGAGATGACATATATACTAGAGATCAATGGAAACAAGCAATACGAAGCTTGATTTATATAGATAATGGCTTTAGCTCCAAAAAGTACCGGCAAACAATATTATATAGTTCAAAAGAGTTGGTTGAAATGACAAATCAATCCAAAGTTCAACTGTCTTGTACAGAAAATCTCTGATCAACTTCAACACTGTCTCAAACTAATCCAGTACTTATTGCAGCTAAAATTACAAAATGATTTACAATTTGTTTTTTTTAGATATTGGCTCCAAACCTCACTTGTAAGTAGAGTGATATTTGTGCAGATATCTATTGCGGAGTAATTTTGCAAATTTTGGAAAGGGGCTCTTCCTTGACAAGACGCCCTTTTAGAGCAGAGGCCCCTGAAATAGGGCCGCTTGTTGTGCGAAAAATGAGGGGAAAATCAAGTGGGAGAATGCAAAAAGGTAACTTCAATAATTTGAGAAAACTATAAATACTTTTATATTGGTGGTTTGGTATTTTACACTTTTCTTGACTGCAATGGCCATGCAAGTGCCTTTTCTTAGAACATTTTGAACATTGCAGCCGATTATACCAAGACCTTTTTTTTAAGTAACAAATATTTGGGGGAAAAAAAGCAAATTATTCTATAACGTTAAAATGTAGATATTACGACATATATTTAGTAATACAAAACTGTAAGAGGATTAATGCACTGTTGTTATCTTCAATGTTCTATCACCTTTCACCATTCCGTAGCGTTGACATAAGTTATTGACGTAGGCAATGCACTGCTGCTAGGAGCACTACTGCTAGTGCTGTTTAAAGTAGTTGACGCTATTATACTGCTGATTAGAGAAGTACTTTGACTTGTCGATAATGCAACGGTGCTGTTTGACGAAGTGCTACTGGATGCAGTCGAACTGGCCACTGATGATGGTGGTGCCGAGCTCACAACTGTTGATGATGCAGCCGTGCTGATCACAGACGACGAAGAACTACTTTGTAATATCACACCACTAGACGTAGAAACTGCAGAGCTGCTTGTGTTAGAGGCACTGCTGACACTGTTTAATACTGCCGGGATAATTGTACTACTTGACGTTGCCAACGTAGTATTGGGTGCACTACTAGAGATTGCACTGGTAAGGAGAGCAGTAGTAGAATTAGATCCAGTTGAGCTAGCAGCAGGCGTCGAGATAGCAGTAGTCGTATTGGAGGCAATAGGAATAGTAGATCCAGTCGAGATAGCAGCAGTAGAATTAGATCCAGTAGAGACAGCAGTAGTAGATTCAGTGCTAGTCGGAAGAGCAGAAGTAAAGTTGACTGCAGGCGAAGAAACAACGAAAATTGCACTAGTAGCACTGCTGTTTGACACTTCACTAGTGCTTGTAGTGTTGACTACACTTGAGCTAGTCTGAGCCTCAACGATACTACTACTACTACTACTATTACCATAAGGCACCGAGGTTGGTGTAGCAACTGTAGTTGAGTTCAAGAAGGTAGTAGTTAAAGTAGTGCTAGGGTTGAACACTATGGTATCAGTACTAACGGTACCATTGGCACTGATAGTCTGAGTTGAAGTCTGCCATTCATTGATTGTAGAAGTAGGAGTGACAGTTCTAGTCAATGTCTCAGGCTGCAAGACATTGGTACTTGTCAAGTGAACATATATTGTTGATGTATATGTTAGAGTGGTAGTAGGTTCCTCGAGAGTAAGCGTAGTAGTAGCAGAGGGCGATAGAGTTTCCTTGACAGTAGAACCACCACTAACAACTTTGCTAGTGATAATCTGGGTTTCAGTTTGACTCAAGGTACTCTCAGGAGTAACAACAGCCGATATAGTCTGGGGATTAGCGGTTCTGGTGCTGGTAAGATCGATGATAGACCAAATGTCCAAAGAGCTACTACTACTAGATGTAGCGGAAGAAGAAGATCCATCTATATTGATCACCGGATAAGTAGATTGAGGAGCACATTGATCGCCGGAAACTGTAACGACATAAGTATGGTATACAGTATCGGCCTTTGCTTTAGCCGACAGAAGAGCCGTTAAAAGCAGGGCAGTGTTAAAAAACCGAGTCATGGTTATTATTGAAAATGTCCAAGAATAAATGAATGTTCGGGGATTCTAATAATGTCCTTAAAAAAGATAAATAACACGAGATATATCCAGTTGATTGACTCAACAGTATATCAAAGATTTGGTTTAGTTAGAAAAAAGACAAGGGCCCGACAAAGGCCGAGCCATACTCTTCTTATATACGCTGCATGCTGTGATCATTTTGGGAAATGGCTGGTTAGTTTTCAATGTTCTTTTGCAGCGAAAGTAGCTCTATTGAGAAATGATCGTGGCTGTTTAAGCCAAAGAGCAGGTGGCGGGGCTGAAAATGACTGAAAAAAATGACGCCAGACTATGGGGAAGAGAAAAAAGCTAGGGTATAACGGAGCAACAAAAGACTCCGAATTATATGGAAAAAAAGGTCCTCGGATTATATTTGATTCTGGAAAGAGTTGTAAGATTTTTCTGATTTTTTATAATGATTTTTCGTTTGTTAAAGGAGGTTTACGGTTACGTGCATTTGATGCATTGGGAACGCACTGTTGGGCGATCGTGATGTGCAGGGCTAAGCAGTAGAAGAAGTGGCTGATCATTACTTTTTTTTTGGTCATTTGAAAGGTTGCTTGCTCTTTTTTAGAATTTATTGCCTTGTTTGTATGCCATAGTCCAAATTAGTTTTATATAGTGAGGCTGGGTTGGTTTAGATAGTTGATAGCTTGTCTTAGATAGCCAACTTTAACGTTATATACTATTAAACTATGGCACTTCCCCACAAATCAAGGTACACCACAGATTATCAACACCACCTGATAATAAAAGTGTAAAACTGCAATATACAATGATCCACCTGCGTGCACCTGCGTATAATACAGATTTCATGCAAACAGCAACGTGGAATGTGCGTGTATGACTTCTATGCTGCAAGGGCATGTGTGCGGTTCAGCCTTCACAATTTTTAAGGGTCCGCCCTTCAACAATGTTTTGACTAGTGATTAACCAGCCACATGCATTGTAATAACCAGATGTGGACTGATGCATTTATTAGGCAATAGTAGATATTGCGTAAGCATGGAATGACATACTTATTACGTGCGTATTGAAAGGTATTTGGTTTTCTTTTGCCGTGCATACAAAGAGGTTGGCCAGCCATTGAACCTTAGCGATAACGCCTTTATACATGATAGGAAATAAAATCAAAATATTATAAACTAAATTATAAAATATTTCTAATGTTTAGTTTTAGTATTAAAATATTTAAAAAAATTGCATCTACAAACTACGCCTTGACGCATCTCTTCAACATTGAATATCTTTCTTATCTTTTGCTTGCTTGTTGATAAACTCGATAGATTTTTAAAAAAAAACCTCTGAAGATATGATGTAAGAAAACAGGCGGCCCTTCAACAAAGCAGTGGGCATTTAGACATCAGAGAGGGGAAAACACAAAGAAATCGCTCAAAAAAGTCCCATTTTCCAAAAAAATTGACACATCATCCATCCAATGAAAATAATACCGCATATCGGCTATGCTTTGTTACGATTCAACATCCATCAACATACGGGTGGAGTTTCAGGTTATGAAGCCGTGCCGACCACATGTGGATAAATTGAAACAAAAGTACATAGCAAACCAATGAAAAATAGGCAAAACCCCCTGGGTATATATGATTCCCATAAATAATCATGAGGCTCCTATCATTTTGTTCGGATTAATATCCCCCCACCATAAGTTGCGGGTGTGCTTCTGAGTCAAATAGATAAAACCACCATTTTGTTCAACTTTAATTTTAGTAACATGTCAAAAGCCCATTATTGAGCGCATTTCTTATTCCTTCCTTTTACCACCCGTTCTACTCCTTTTTCGAGATTTGCCCTGCCAATCTTTCCATTCGTTAGTCCTTAGAAGCTTTCGTTTTATGGTCCCTTTCCACTCACTTGCTACTTTGGTTGTCGCATTTTGATGCAGATCTCTTGCTGCAGTTGTAACCAGCCAGCCGACCCAATACCCATTTTTTCCGTCAGGGATAGTTGGAAGCAACTTTGGTAAAAAAAATCAAGACAGATTCAGAAGATCTATATTTGAATTTTCTTGGAATATTGGTCTTTTTGAAATAGCCCGTTTTTTCTGTCTTTGTATCGTTTCAGTTATATTTGTACACTAGGAACAAGGAGCCATACAATACCATAGTTTCGGATTTCGATATCTGCTTATTGTACTAAAAGGTCCTCAACTACGCTGTTTATTACATGGCCATAGGCCAAGTGTATACTTTTTTCTTGGCCTGATCTCTTCTCTTTCGTTTTTTTTATAATATTATCTTGGCCTTCACTCGTTGCCTCTTTGTAATAACTGCGGATCCGGCTTTGTTGCTCTTGGTATATTGGCATTAATCTTGGTCATCATTTTACCCCTTTAGCCCTCTTAATATTCAAAGTGTTTTACTGTTGATATTTCTCTTATTCATCTATTTATGCCTAATTGATCTTTGATGACTTCAAGTCACTGGGATAACAAGTCGATCTCGTCAGCTACGACGGTGGATACCGACCTTGAACCGCCAAAGAGAAGTAGCAGTATTCTATCGTTTGGACTTTTTCGCAAACAAAGCATCCCTGAAATGACTGAGGATATCGTGCATGTTGGTGAAAACCCCATTGCTCATCGTAACAGTGAGGATGCCTTATCTCTTTCTTCGTCGCCAAAGTCTACTACCATTTCCTCAAAAGATACCTCTCTTAGAGATTCTTCCTCTCTTTTTGGAACTCCCTGGACAGACTATAGCACTACTGATGAACTTGGTTCCGGCTCGGAAAAATGGGACTCTAGACAGCCAAAGGTAGCTCGAGCTGCCTGGCTTCAAGATTACAAAATCCTCGAGTCTGAACTAGCTCGTTTTTTCTCCAAGAGCGGAGTCCATAAGGCAAACGTGCTTAGACTGGCTTTATTATCGTTTCTCAGACAGAAGAAGGGCCTTGTATCGTCTTGTGATGATGAATCTTCCATTTTGTTTCCTAATAACAAAGACTTCAATGGTAATGTTATAATTGCCGATGCAAATTCAAAGTACAAAGTAAAGGTATTGTATAAATGGTGGTCTGGTATTCTTAACGCTTTTAAGGATAGAGCTGTTTCTGGTTCCGATCGCTCAGCCTTTCTTGAAGCACTATCGGGTCTACTGTGCCGTCCGGAGTGGAAATATGATCTCCTCAAATATCGCCAACTTTTATTTGAAACTTTGACTTTTGCATGTTCTCGAATGAATCAAAAGAATGTGTCGCCATCTATTTCCGTCTTCTCTGGTAAAGTTCTGGCTTACTCATTCTTCTTTTTACCTCAAGTCGCACCATTGCTTATAAACAGTTTGAATATTTCTCCTAGGCAAACCGATAAGATAATACGGAGTTCCTTTAAACATGAGAATCAAAACTGGATGGCACTCTCTGATTCTGAAAGTGAAGACGATGAAGAGCCCGATCTTGACTACGACTCTGAGTTTAATAGTAATACACCTACTCTAGAAGACTCAGTTGCAGAGCTTAAACATCTGTTTGCTGGTCATCTTCATGAGACGATGGGATTTCGTGGTGGGTCAAGATTAAATACTGCTACAGAATCCGCCGATGTACAATTAGAACAGCTTGCAGGACCATGGATAAGGCGTTGGGCAAGTTTTAATTCTGATTCTTTCGTGGCCTTTCTTAAGCATTATTATACTATCATTTCTCTTATTTTCACCAGCGCAGGTGAAAGTCTCACACGGCCACTCAGCAGTCATCTGGCTGCTCCAGGATTATTAGTCTTTCACGCTTTTATTTTCTGCGAATTGGATCATGTTGTATCTCAGCCAGGTAGCCGCAAAATTAACAACTTTGGCAAGAATTTTGACACTATGGCTGTCAATATTATGCCTTTGTTCGGGAAACCCCGTGTAGACCATCTCAAGATATTAATGGCTATTCGAGAAATTTTGCATAATGATGAGACAACAATACCATATTATGATCGATATTGCAAACAGTTTGATAATATTCTGCATGCTGTTGCTCTTTCTACAAGACTCTATGATGTTACCTGTTGTGTGGTTTTTGCAGATCTGGCTGAAGAATTCATCTCTTCCCTCGTTCTCTCAAATCCTCAGACCAAACAACAAGTTCAAATATTTAAAGACAGAAGCATTGATTGGGAATTCTGGATTGGTGTTGTGCAAAAAATGCTTTGTACTGATAACACAAATACTGAGCTTCGGGGTCTTTCTTTCTTGTTCAACATCTGGGAGCACATTCCTATTGATGTCCCTGTTAAACGGCATGGAAGAAGGAGCAGGAAGGTTTCTGCAGCTGGGAAAGCATCTCCTGATATGTTTAAGGTATATTTTGACGACAGAGAAGGTTTGCGATGGAGATGCACGTCATGGTTGCTGTCTTCACACATTTGGAAGAAATACTTTTGTCACTGGCAGCCAATTATTAGAGCATATTATCATAGGCTTCTCATCTGGAGAATGGCTTCTGTTGGTCCCGAATCTGATCTTCTTTGTTCGGTATTGTTCTCAAACTACAATGCCGATGCTCGTCAATTGATCGCGAAGAGACTGGACTGTACTATGAAAAAGGTACAAGACATGAGAAACGATGGAAAGGACGTCTCGCTGAGCGCAAGCTCACCGCTGGCTTATCGACGCTTTGCTATATGCCCTAATCCTGCTGCTGAACATGGTGAAATACCGCCTGTCCTTCGGAATCGTTCAAGGGCAGTAACAGAACAGTCTCCTCCGAGCAAGAACGCCACGAGACCACTTCCGACTCGTACATTATCTGAAACATTTACAATGTTGCGTCTGACAAATGGCGGCCGATTGAATGCCTTTGAAGTATTTGATGATATTGCATATTCAGCTAGTCCACTTCCTGAACCGGAGCCGAGTGGCATAGGAAGTAATGTTGGTGCTTCTGTTAATGCCAGAACATCTGATGAAACTGTTAGAGTCAAATCAGAAAAGAAAAAGCTTGGTTTTGAGGCTTTGACTTCTCTTTTCAGAAAATCCTCTTCCAAGAAGGACAAAGCTAAAGATGCTAGTCTTCAAAAACAGAATTCTATGCCTGCTATTTCAAGTATGAGATTGACAGAAACAGCACGCAGAAAACTGAGTAATGCTAGTTCGTTGCCAGTTACTAAGAAGTCCTCGCCGGCTAGAAGTGCAGTCAACTTGCCTGATCGTGGAGGCAATGAAACGGACCGAGGATCAGATTCAGTATCAGCTGGAGGCGAATCACTGACCATGTCTTTAATTCCACCTCCTTGGCAGTTGACCCGTAAAGCTCCTCAAGTTGCTCGTCCCATCTATAAATTTGGTTTTGAACTGTGTGAAGTTAGTCTAAGGGCTCAGAGGGAGCTGGTTAGAGGACTCAAAGTCGAACCGAAAGCGGAGCCTGTTGGCGAACTTTGTGAACTGGCAAAACTGCCGTTTGCTGGTAATGATGGCGATTACTTGGAACAAGAAGCTGTAAATGGTAATGCCAGCCAGGAAGTGAGTAGATCAAATTCAGCATCATTGTCAGAAGGTTTAGATTCTGAGGAAATCCGATATTGGAAGTATTCAGGATGCTCATTGGCTGAATGGCAGAAGTGCTGTCGTGAATTTGAGGAATTTGTACAATCTAGTAAGACTGTTGGAGGAGCTTCTCGATTGGAGGACATTAAGGTTCCTTTCTTGGTAGCGGAGATCCCAGCTCGTGTTTTTGGAGGATAGGATAACTAAGTAGAACTAATACATAATAATTGCATAATATACATTATTCTGACATTGTGGGTATACCAAGTCAGCTTTTGTCGTGAAGAGACTGATATGACTGTCGTTCTCGCAGGCCGGTAGAAACTGTTGTAGGAGCTGTTAAGGGGTCGTCGAGATATTCATTGGTCGATCTCGAGGATTCAGTGGTAGTTGCATGTTCAGCAGAAGATTCTTCATCATGTCTTTCAAGAGAAGGGTCAGGAGAAGCTGTGGGTGTTATATCAGAGGATTGTTCAAAATGCTCCTGTTTGATTGATGGGGCAAACAGAGGGTCTGGACCTAGAGAGTTAAGTTGATCAAGAAGCGAGGTCGAAGGTGCAGGACTAAGCTTAGGAGGTGAAGCTTTGAGATATGACCGGTGCTCGGGTGCTTTTTCTTCAAGTTTGATTTTGGTTTTATCGTCAACGGCGGCAGCTCGTACAACTCTCAGGGCTACCACTGCAGTAACAGCAGCCTCTATGCACCAGAATATAGTTGTACAAATGAGGAAAGACGTTATTTTGTAATGTACCATTAGGAACCGTATTCCTGACCATTGTGGAGCCCACGTCAATGTAGCACTCTGGACAGTAACAGTAGTGTCCAGCTCCAGCATTACATGAGAATATTCATTATCAGGGAGAGTAGTTAGCCATGTAACTACGCGTTCCGATTGATCTAGCAGACCAGTAAGATAAAATGGCATCAAAATCAGTGTCTGAACAGTTTCCACAATAGAATAACTGATTGGAACCGATAGGGCTCGCAAGGAGAAGTCAGATGTGCGGTCTAACCTGGCCTTTGGGTGTATTCTTGACGGTAAAACAGCGATATCTTGATCAATTGATTTGAGAAATAAACTGTATAACATGAAATTGCCAGCATCCACGTTTTTTTGGACTCGAGGGAGCCGAAGCTCAAGACTCATGTCGTATTTCTCTCTGACTGGAAGTCCAGGATCAATTGGAGCTATAGCCAAAGCACCGGCATCACCAGCCCCATATGCAGCTCTTAACCCATAGTCAAAATGCACAGGAATCGAATGATATGCAGAGGCTGGAATATATAGGCGATATAATATGAGATAGCTCACTATTGCACAAGCATGTAAGGAAATAGCAGTGGTTCCTACAACAATGCCATAAAATAAAAATCTTTTCCATGCAGTAGACAGCATGGATCAAAGAATATAAATAAAATATCCCGTTGTCTGTTACAGTGAAGTGTAACCAGTAATGTATATGGGGTATAGCTATTGTTATATATATACAATGTTTTGAAGTGTCACGTGCCTACACTCCCATTTTGACAAAAGCTCTGATAAAGCCGTTGCTTGCCATATACACAATCGTCTTATCAGTCATACAAAGACTTTGATAAACATGGCGAAAGAAGCAATAGATACGTCGACTCCTACGGGGCGCAAGAAGCGCGTCAGCATCAATTTCGGGCCTCCTGTGGCTCCTCTTTATAACAGTAGCAGTACTCCTCCGCAGCGGACTGGCCGAGGCAGCGTGTCGGCACAGTCCACGCCCTTGTTATATAGTCCAGCGGCTATTAGTAGTACCAAGAGTCTTTTAAGCGACCCATCAGATGCGGATGACGCCAAAAGTTCCGGTAATTCGGCGCGGCATGAGACGTCTGGAAGCGAAAGTAGCGTTTCCACGGCAACCACCAGCATCGATAACACTCGATCTCCTTCAGGCGTCACAAGTCCTGTCAATGGAGGTCCTCCAGCCTTGAATTTCGATACTTATTTGAGTGAACTGGCGTCCAAAGAGCGTCATGTGGTAGAATTGCGTGATGAAGTCAAGCGATTACAAGAACAGTTGCGTCGGGCTGAGAAGGAGCTCATAAAGTTCCGAGAAGAAGCGACTAATGCATTTGCACCAATCCATGACAAGAGGACTTCCCAAGATACTGCTACCAGACCCAGTCGAGCGTCTCTTGAAGACAGGCCGCCTGTTGAGAATGAAGATGTCGGCCCAAGTACTCCTTCCAACGCGTTCAAGAACCTCAATATCAAGAGTGGTATCTTTGAACGAGATGGAGATGTCATCAACATGGGCAAACGTGTAGTAGAGGAGCTTGGAGGCCAATTCTGGGGCTTTTTCGACGATATTAAGAATGCTGCACTTGGAGATGATGCTAGAGAACATCCCCATCAGGTTCATCGTCAAGCTTCACCAACACCTCAAGAGCATACAGAGCATACCACGCCGACACAACATAAGGCCGACTCCAAGAACAGCTACTACATATTATAAGGACTATTGACGTCTATTCTATATATTTATTTCCAATCGTTAAGATGCAGCTAACGTTCTTTGCACTGTATTGTTATACTAGCTTAGGTTCTTCCAAGCTGTTATAGCACCTGGTAAACTGGCAGCAGCACCAAGAATACCTACAGCACCGCTACTGAGAAATCCAGTTGTTGTTGACCAATGCAAAGTCAAAGGAAGCCATGCGAGGTTCACGAACAATTGTTTATAAGGGATTTTGGTTCCTTTTGAAGCCAGGGCCTGTCTTACTAACCTGATGAGTTCTATCTGAACATATAGAGCCCACATGACACATGAATAGATCCATATTTTGGTCTCCAGTTTGGCAGAGATCTTTATGACTCCTTTTGATGACAGATAGGCGATATTTTCCAGTACTTGATAGAGGACTGCTGAATATGCTTCCAATTTCACCAGGCTTTCATCCAAAAAGTCACTGCTACTTTTATGAGCATTATCAGCAGTGTCAATTCCCCATTCCATAAGCCCAGCTGTATCCCACATACGAGTAAACATTCGAAAATCGCTTATCATGCTGTACAGGTTTTTGAGTTTTGGGGAATTGGTCAAAGATGATACAAGTAGCGAAGAATAGCCAATGCTGGCCAGTGTAGGATCTCTAATGGATGCCATACCTTTAGCTAAATGGCGTAGTCTGGCGTATTTGACTGTGTTAATGTTCGCAGGAACCACAGCTTCGGCGTTTGGCTTGGGTTCTTCCGACATGGTATATCTATAGGTATAATTTCGATTCCACCACTTCTAGTTTAACTAGCGATACTTTAGCCCGTTCTTTGGGTTCTGTAATCGTGTTTTCAGGTGTTTCTTCTCGTGTTTCTAGGGCCTTTTTGTTATTAGAAACAGCTGATAAACGACTCCTTTGATCCGATACAGTGTTTGAAATCTTTTCTATAATAAGCAAATAACGATATGTCAGTTAGATTTCAAAAATAGTTCAATAGTCCACGTAATTTAGTAGTTTTATCACTACTGCTAATTTGTCTGGTTGCTGTGTTCACCGGCTCAAATGCTGGACTTTTCTCACCGAGGTTTTGGAGTGGAGAAAAGTTAACAGACGGCCGTTGAACAGGTACAAAAGGCTGAAGAGGCTGCAATTAGTAAAACATCCAATAGCCAATAAGCAAGAATTCGAGATTCAAGGTATTGGCATATCTATTTTGGGTACATGATGGAATGCTGCAAATGATTTGTCTGGGGTTTAGTTTTTGAAATGAAGAGCTGCTAGAAAGGTTCTGATGGCCATGAGTTCTATTTAAACTAATAAGTGTAAGACGGGTATTAGCCAAATTTCCATATAAAGTTATAATATCAAAGTTACATTTAATTGACTAATATATATACATGTAAACAAACTACTTTATGTTTTATATTTATATCATAACAACAAAGATATCAGACGGCTGCAAGAGGCCCGATGCCTGTGATGGATCATCGCTAACATCGCTTTAGCCGTTAGATCACTGAAGGAGCCCAAAGGAAATCGCATGATCTGATCAAACAAGTAGAAGGGGCCATTAGACTGATCGTTTTTTTTGCATGGTTTATTTGTATGATGGAACGTCATTATAAATTAGAAATAATAGCTGAATATTACTATTATTATGTCTTTATTTCATGTTCTTAAAATTATATGATAAGATGATCTTCAGTACTAGCTGACCAACACCGACTACAAGCACATTTTCACTTAGCTGAACTGCTTTCTAACTTTATATTAACTTGAAAATGTGTTAAACTTTTTAAATTTGATTGTAAAGTCAAGTTTTTGAACTGTAAAAAGTCAAAGATATGAACCCTGTGACTAAGGACCAATACACTTGATTCCGTAATTCGGTTGTTGCCGATATCATTCCGACCATGAGCGTCATCCACGGAATCAGGTGCTCATTAGGCTCAAAACATGCGATTTTTCTAAATCGTCCTATACGTGCCATGTCTACAACAAAAAACAATACAGTTCTCATTGCTGGCGCTGGATTAGGAGGCTTATGTCTTGCTCAGGCTCTCAAGAAGCACTCCATACCGTTCAAAATCTTTGAAAAGGACCTGAAGCGTGGTTTTCGCGCTCAGGGGTATCGTTTGCGAATATCAGAGTTTGGGATATTGTCACTTAAATACTCTCTTGACGACGAAATATGGAACCTTTTCGATAAGACTTCTGCTCTGTTCGACCCATCCAGATCTGGCGTTCGTCTCAATGCAAATACCGCTGAGCCTCTCGCCACTGCAGCACTTGGTGGTGGACCACCGCCGAATGCGGGGAATTTGAATCCGTACACTGTTGATCGTACAACCATGCGCGATGTCCTTCTCACTGGGCTTGACAATGAGCTTTACTTTGGAAAGCATGTAACAAGTTATATGACTAGCGACAGTGGAGTTACGATCAATTTCGAAGACGGCTCTTCCGAGACTGGTGCGTTGCTAGTTGGTGCTGATGGTGTCAGGTCGTCTGTTCGTCAGCAGCTGTTACCGTCGTATCGATTCATCGACACAGGAATGAGAATTGTGTATGGAAAAACTCCCATCTCGGATGATTTGGAAAAGAAGTTCGTTCATGATGCTCAGAATGGAATGGCTCTCATATTTGACGATGGTTCCAACGATAATACACCTAAGACAACGGTCTTGGAAGCAATCCGGTTTCCGCAGGGCAAAACCGTCCAGCATATCACCTTGCCTGATGATTATATCTACTGGGTTATGGTTTTACGGAAGGATTATCTGCCAATGTCTGATGCCGAAGTTCTTTCTCTGACTAACGAAGTGTCTTCTGATTTGGCAGTGTCGCTCACCAAAGAATGGCATCCGAGCATCAAATCTTTGATTGAACTTCAGGATCGAGCGCAAACTTCAGTATTGAGGATGAGTTCGGTTGATCCTGTGATTCCAGATTGGGAACCTGTGTCTAGGGTTACTTTGTTAGGAGATGCAATTCATAATATGCCACCTACAGGAGGATCTGGTGTCAACACTGCACTACACGATGCAGCAGATCTGGCTCGAAAGATTGTGGCCGCTGGAGGTGTAGAAAATGTCACAAAGGCTACAATATCTGGTTATGAAAATGACTTGAGAGTGTTTGCGAGAAAGTGGGTCGGGCTCAGTTGGC
Source organism: Casaregolazyma patagonica (assembly GCA_030580475.1). Lineage (NCBI taxonomy): Eukaryota > Fungi > Ascomycota > Dipodascomycetes > Dipodascales > Trichomonascaceae > Casaregolazyma > Casaregolazyma patagonica. Next base: position 465,407 of record JAKTSZ010000004.1, read on the forward strand.
AAGCAGGCACCAAGGCATTTGGTTTGAAGCCGTCGGAGGAATGTGAGACACTTACTGTGTAACTGGGCTTCGATATGATTGTGAGTGTGCTTTCGGCTTTCTCGTATGATATCGGTAATTTAAGTCTTGAATGTTGACAATTGGAATTTCTCCACTCACTGTATAGCATGCTAGTACGCGTAGTGCTAGATATAATAGTTAATGACCTTGATCTTCACGGTAGTAACTAGTATATAAATATATTATTCTCGACTTGAAATACGATTTCTACCATTGAAAAAAAGAATTAAATCAGTTGATGGGCGTTAAGTACCTATTTAGGTACCTAGGTAAGATGAGAGCATATTTGGCATTGTTCATCTTCATATGCTATGTAAATAGAACGCGTATTATCGGTGAAATTGACACTTTATGAAATTTAGACTGGAATATTTATTAAAAACAGTCGAATAGCAAATATTCGTGTTTATATATGGCTTAAATGTATTTATTTTCGGTCCTAGTGTAATACGTCATAGTAGCTACTGGTAAACAGGTTCTATTGAACAGGAGCTCCCGATTTAGAGACTTTGTAGACCATTCCATATATGTTTGATGAACTTAATGAATCGAATTAAGGACATTAGCTAAACGGGATCGGTTTGCTAGAAAAATAACAGGCTATATAATACTACGATAGGATCGTCGACTTTCTATCTCTATCTACCGGCTCTGTTTCGATTTATTTTCTTCATTTTATTTTCTTCAACACACATTCACATTGAATACTAAAACTATATTACAATATCAAAAATTCTAAAATATTAACCTGAAATCTCTCCTTCCTCTCCGGTGTCTCTCTCAATCGGTGCTGCCTCTGGCCAACTTTTCCCACCATTTCCCAACCTGATAGTTTTTTGATTCTCCACATCCGCTTATGAACGCACCAGACAGATTCGAGCTGTTTCTGTTGCCCGACGGGGTACAGAAGTAAGTAAAGAAAAGACGACTAAATGACCAAGTTGACGATTCTAATTCATAGGGTCACGGTAACACCGGATCTTCGTATGCCAAATTCAGCAGTCTTCAAGTTTGAAAGAGAAGACCATACATTAGGAAACCTTCTTCGATCACAACTATTACAGGACCCTCGAGTTATCTTTGCTGCTTATAAGGTAGAGCATCCTTTATTTGCCAACTTCGTGATGAGAGTTCAAACCGAGGACGGGTATACACCAAAAGCAGCCGTCAAAAACGCTTGTTCTGCACTTATTGGACAACTAGGTATATTAAGTGAAAAATTCAAGACGGAATACGAACTCAAAGCCATGCTATCGGAAGTGGAGGATTGAAAAATCCCGACGGAGAATGTAATATAATGTATATTTATGAGGTAAATGCCAATTAGAAATAATGCCCAAAACCAAAGTCCAATAAATATATCCAGATATATAAAATATATGCCACCAGCCTACGAAACATGAGTATTCTTAGAATACCGCAACGCCGTCTGGAACCAAGGATGTGCAAGAGCTTGCTTTGCTGTGATGCGTTTGCTTGGATCGAATATTAGCATCTTCGACACCAAGTCTATAAATTGCGTCCAAAACTCATCTGTCGATGCAATCGAATGCCCGCTGATAGATGCTTCCCTTGACTGGGCTTGACGCAATCTCTCTTGGAAAGTCTTTGCGGAATTTACACACAGTTTCGACTGCGAATCTGTCGACGATGATGGATACAGTATGTCTGTACCCTGACCATTGACAAACTTACATCCCGTAACGTCATTAAGTGCCTTGCGTAGCATAGGCCTCGGGAACTGCCTACCGACAATTTTCTTCATCAAAGCCAGATGTTCTAAGTTCTCATGCGTCTGGAATAACGCCTCACCCGTACATAGTTCGACCAGAATACATCCAATCGACCATATATCACATGCAAACGACCATCCCACACCCAAAACTATTTCAGGTGCTCGGTAATGCCGCGTTGATACCACCGAAGAGTGGTACTCATCATCGAACACAGCAGAACCAAAGTCAATGAGATGAATGCTAGTATCATGAAGGACGCTGCGCGAGGCCTGCCCGGGTCCTTCTCCTGATCGATGCTTCTTCCATGGAACCTTGTATGGCTTGGTCTCATAAGAATCATCAACTAGAAGTATGTTTTCCGGTTTAAGGTCAGTGTGAATAAGGTTCAAGTCGTGTAAAAACATGACTGAACGTAATAGCTGAGCAGCCAAATGCTGAACCTGAAAACCCGGAAACGGGGCAAAGTCATTACCCTTCATAAAGTCGTAGACACTGCATCCAAGCAGATCAGTAACAATGCAAATATGATTAAGATAATCGAAACATTCACGCAGGTGAATGCATTTGTTCTTATTCTTTCGGTCGTACATTGAAAGAGTTCTCAGAACCCGTAATTCAATGCGACTAGCATCACGGTATTTCGGTACTGCTCTGATAATCTTCACAGCAACATTTTTACCCGTCTCGACGTCATATGCAGAAACTACCTTGCCAAAAGTGCCTTGGCCAAGTAGCTCGTTAATAAGATAACGATTGGCAAATATATGATTCGGTTTAACCACATAATGCCCATCCTTATCATCCCATGGAGCAGTTAATTCCAGCCGAGATTCACTGCCACTACTGCCACTTATTGGAGTCTGAGAATCATAGATCCTCTTAACTCGGACATCATCGGCCTTGACTATTGGTTTGCGAGGGGGGCTGTATTTGACATCGCTATGAGACAAGCGACGTCTTTTGGCAGTTTGCGGAGCATCTTCAGTGAGAAAATTACTGTTTTGACGCGCACAAAGAGGTCGTGCAGACTGCTGAGAATTAGTTGGCGCAGCAGCATCGGAGAATACTGATAAGCTGCTAACCGAGGAAACAGAGGACCTTTCGCGATAGTCGGAAGATCCAGACATGTTAGAAAACGACAAGGAATGGGTCAACATGCGTTTTCTAGTATCACCCGAGTCATTCAGAGAGTTCTGCTGGGTGACATAAAGATCCGAATGCCCCCTGTATTCATAATGGTTCGGAAGTAGGTCGCAAGCATCCTCAGTTTCATCATCATCACTTATCACAATCACTTCCGGGGGTTCATTGCCATAAAACGCCTTCCAATCAGTCTGACGATAGTTATTTGAGGAATTTATAAGCTCATTTCGACTATCAGCCTTTGCAGTTGCCACGCTGCTGCCATAAAAGCCTCTGGAAGGTGAGGGCTCTACTATGGCAGACATGGCTTAGATAGACAAAGTGCAAGGCCACGGGAAGCCTGATAAGAAGCTAGAGGCGATAAAAACAGTCAAACTAGACGATATCCAAACGATTCCAGGTCACTTTGATGTAGCTCAGCGTGTTAATCCAGGTCTAGTTGATAAGTAGGTTTGTAAATTTGTTCCAATCAGCCAAAAGGGATACTCTTATGCAAGCCAACTACGGGGTGAGGGGGCAGCCACAAGAGACGTTTTAAAAAAAATCAAAAAAAAAACCGGAATCACAGGATGATTAAAATACGGTGAAAGAAATAGAACCGAATCCACTCCTAATAATTGGGGGAAAAATTCGGTTCGGGTTGTTCAAATATTTCGGGTCGCTTCTTCTATACCTTTGTTTCCCTTCGTTTAATATCCACCTTGTAATACCACACCACAAACAGTCCAATCATAGAATGACAAGCAAAAACTACTATTCTGGGCGATTTGTGTGTCACCAAAAAGCAATCGGATCGGACAATTTAATTTTATCATACAGCACTCCCTTCTCGAGCAAAGGCTTGTGATTGGTCATAACGCAATACTCGGCAGGCCCGTTTCCCCTAACCCAGGACGCCACCAAATCCACTCACAGAAAAACTTGTTTTTTTTTTAGAGCAAAAAAAAAGGGTGCCCCGCACAAAAACAAGTGGCTTTTTTTGGGCAGTAAAAAAGAGACAATAAAGCACGTTAGTTATCACTAATGGATAACTGCAAATGGTTTAATTATCCATCTACAAAGGATATCTAAAGCAGATGAAACTCTAGAGATTTTGTACCTGTTTGGCTTTTTTTTCTTCTTCTAATATTGCTATTTTTATGGGCCATTATTATTTTGCCTTCAAACCTGGGTTTTTCTCATCTACAATCCCTCCCCCCGGTTCCGTCATTAAATTTCCGTGGTTAGGCCCTTTCTTAGTGATCGGCATATATGGGTAACATGTGCGTTTTTAGTTGGACGCTTCTATTGGATAGGAAAATATTGTTTGGATTACATGGTATTTGTGCGTCTTTTAGTAAATTGGTTGAGTAAGTGGGAAGAATAGGCAAAGTCAGGTTTTTTTACGGGGCCACCCCGATTATGTCAGCATTCTTTGGTGCAATTAGACAAAATCAGTGTAATACAGGAGGGTTTGGAAATTATAATAATTAATTTATTTTTGTTTGGAGTCTTGTTTCCGATTCACATTTAAAGTTAAAGTTATGCTATGGTGTTTCTAGTTATTTTAGATTCAGATTCTTGTTATGGTACAGTGACTCGAGGTCTATAGGGGTGAGTGACTAGGGGCATAAGATGAGATAAGGAGAATATATGAATGGAATAGATAAAGAGATTATAAAAGAGTATATGAATAATTCTTATTTCAATGCTATAGTTACCAATTATTTTAGTTATTCTAGTAGTTTAGTTATCCTAGCAGGCTAGTAATCTAATCAGCCTAGTTGTCTAGTTATCCTAGTTGAACCCCTATCAGCAATGGCATCCAAAACGACCCTACTTCCGTATAAAAACAAGCATTTACTCTCTCTTCTATCATGCTCTCACATCCAATTCCATCGTATCTTCTTTATTTCTTCTCAGCACCTCTCTCTCTCATGTTCCTTCTGTTTAACACCTCTCAGTTATGACTGTGACTGCTAACACCCACCCCTGCGTAACTCTCCGCACCACGCCAATGATTTTTCATTCAACTCTCCAAAAACTCCCCCATCTCACCAAACTTCGACGAGAATAAAATCTTACAACAATGTCTTCTCGACCTCAAGTTTCTGTTTATTCCAGCAAGGACAGTGCTGCCACTGGTAGTGTCGTACTTCCAGAAGTCTTTTCCACTCCTATTCGACCAGATATCATTCACTCTGTCTACACTCGAGTAGCCAAGAACAAGCGTCAAGCTTACGCTGTTGCTTCCAACGCCGGTGAACAGACCTCTGCTGAATCCTGGGGTACTGGACGAGCTGTTGCTCGAATTCCCCGTGTTGGTGGTTCTGGTACTCACCGAACTGGTCAAGGTGCCTTTGGTAACATGTGCCGAGGAGGACGAATGTTCGCTCCTACCAAGACCTGGAGAAGATGGCAAGTAAAGGTTAACCACAATGAGAAGCGATATGCTACTGCTTCTGCTATTGCTGCCTCATCTGTGGCTCCTTTGGTTCTTGCTCGAGGTCACCGAGTCGAGACCATTTCTGAGGTTCCTCTTGTCATTTCTTCTGACATTGAATCTCTCTCTAAAACTAAGGACGCTGTTGCTGTCCTTAAGGCTGTTGGTGCTCATCGTGATGTCGTCAAGGTTGCCAAGTCCAAGAAGATTCGTGCTGGTAAGGGTAAGTTGAGAGGTCGACGAACCACCCAGCGACGAGGTCCTTTGGTCGTATATGGTCAAGATAGTGGCTTGGTTAAGGCTTTCCGAAACATTCCTGGTGTCGAGACTTCTAATGTTTTGGATCTCAACTTGCTTCAGCTTGCTCCAGGTGCTCATCTCGGTCGATTTATCATTTGGACCGAGTCTGCTTTCAAGACTTTGGACTCTGTATGGGGATCCAAGTCCGGCTTCACTCTGCCTTCTAACGTCATTTCTAACTCTGATGTTACTCGAATCATCAACTCGGCTGAAATTCAGTCTGCTGTACGACCTGCTGGTCCTCGAAAGACCAAGCGAACCCATGTTCTCAAGAAGAACCCTCTGAAGAACGAACAGGTCCGATTGAGACTCAACCCATATGCAAAGGTTTTTGCCAAAGAAAAGCTTGGATCTCAGAAGGTCGAGCCTACTTCTGGCGGTGCTTCTAAAAAGGTTGTAGAGCTTTTGCATGAAAACTAAGTGAAAGAAGCTATGTAAGCAAAAAAAAACAAACAAACTAATGAATGCTATTGTTACATTATCTCTATAACTACAAAATGCCATAATGTTCATCTTATAAATTTCCATATCTTTTCATTGTAGAATTGTAAAATTGTAGTTGTTGCACGTGACCTTTGATCTATTTCATCCTTCAACCGAAGCTTTCTTCTCTTCTTTATCCAATGACCATCACAGGAGAACAAACCTCCACCAATACTCATTCGCCACAGGCCGTTGATGGTGCGTATAGAAAGAGGGCTAGAAGCCCGAGCCCAGTGCGTACTGCTGGTGCAAATTCTAACCAGGATAGTAGCAAGCAGACCGAGGAGTTGACTGAAGAAGACAAGAGACAGCAAGAAAAGATCAAGAAACGGCTTGCTAGAATTGCACAATGGAAACAAGACAAGGCCAAGAAAGATAAGGAAAGTAATGGCGCGTCGGCAGTTCCTAGTCGAGTGCAATCAGAGACACCACAGCCAGAACCGCCAAAGAAGATTTCAAAGAACAGAACTGCACTTTTTCTAGGAGATGATGATGGAAAAGAAAGCCAGGATTATTCGGCTCCAAGTCGACTACGTAAACTTCCAGCTCTTAGTAGTGCTGAAAGGCATAAAGAAGAGGTTTCTGACGATGAGAATGTGGATTCTTTGGATGCATTTATGGAAGACCTTTCGAATCAAGCAGCTCAAGAAACCCCACAAGTCGAACAGTCTGTACTACTAGATGAGAGCAATTCGGAGAGTGAAGATGTGGACGAAGCTCCTGATGGTTTTGATCCAGACGGAAAGCTGAATCCTGAGGAATATCTGGCTATGCTTGAGAAAAAGAAGAAAAAGGATATTCCACCTGTTGACCATTCGAAAATGAATTATGAGCCATTCAGGAAAAACTTTTATGTTGAGCCTCGTGAAGTCGCCGATATGACTAGTGCCGAGGTCGATCAGCTTAGGCTCGAGCTAGATGGCATCAAAATCGGAGGCGCCAACTGTCCTAAACCCGCCATCAAATGGGCTCAGTTTGGTCTTTCTGCATCTGTGCTAAATATAATCAATGATATTCTTCGGTATGAAAAGCCATCGTCAATTCAAGCTCAAGGAATCCCTGCAATCATGTCTGGCCGAGATGTCATAGGCATTGCTAAGACCGGAAGTGGTAAAACCATGGCTTTTCTGTTACCGCTATTTCGGCATATAAAAGACCAGCCGAGTTTAGCGTCGTTAGATGGTCCCATAGGCCTTATTATGACACCTACTAGAGAACTGGCTACCCAGGTCTATCGAGATTGCAAACCATTCTTGAAAGTTTTGGGGTTAAATGCAGTGTGTGCATATGGAGGTGCTCCTATTAAGGATCAAATCGCTGAACTCAAACGAGGAGCTGAAATTGTTGTTTGTACACCCGGAAGAATGATAGATTTACTGACGGCCAATCAAGGACGGGTTACTAACCTATCTCGCGTCACTTATTTGGTATTAGATGAGGCAGATAGGATGTTCGACATGGGATTTGAACCTCAGGTGATGAAAATAATTCGAAATATACGACCGGATCGGCAGACAGTATTATTTTCTGCAACCTTTCCTCGCCAGATGGAGGCACTCGCTAAAAAAATTCTGCATAAACCAATCGAAATTACAGTTGGCGCAAGAAGCGTGGTGGCTCCTGAAATCACACAGATTGTAGAAGTCACCGATGATTACGATGCTAAATTTCTTCGAACTTTGCAGTTACTCGGTCAACAGATTGAAGGAACAGGTACTTTGATATTTGTTGAAAGACAAGAAATGGCCGACTCGTTGTTCCGAGAACTGATTGGTAAGGGCTATCCTAGTTTGGTCGTTCATGGTGGTAAAGAGCAAGCTGATCGTGACTCTGCAATCTCAGATTTTAAACACGGGATTGTAAACCTGCTCATAGCTACTTCTGTTGCTGCTCGAGGCTTGGACGTGAAGCATTTGACTCTAGTAATCAACTTTGATGCACCGAATCATATGGAGGATTATGTGCATAGGGTGGGGAGAACCGGTAGAGCTGGTAATAAAGGAACTGCAGTTACGTTCTTGTTGCCTTCTCAGGAACGAGCTGCTGTTGATATAGCAAAGGCATTGAAACTGAGCAAAGTGGATATTCCTGAAAAGGTTCAGCAAATGGCTGATGCTTTCATGTCTAAAGTTGAAGCTGGAAAGGAGCATTATAGTAGAAAGGGATTTAAGGGTAAAGGATTAGAGAAACTAGAAATTGCAAGACAGCAACAGAGACAATTGGAGAGAAAAGCATATGGTGAGGAAGCAGGCGGAGAAGAAGAAAACGAAGAGTCAGATAAGGATAATGAAGAGGATGCCAAAGAATCCACTGAGCAATCCGTTGAAAGTCTCTTTAAACAGGCAGTTGTTGTACGTGGGTCAGAGAAATCTGCTACAGTCCAAGAAGGGGCTGCTCCAGATAATAGAGGGCCTGATGTCAGTGCATTCCATGCGAAACTAGAGATAAACGATTTCCCTGTTGATGCAAGGTGGCAGGTGACTTCACGATCTAATCAGGCAAAGGTCATTGAAGCACATTCCGTTTCTCTCACATTGAAAGGCATATATTATCCTGCTGGAAAGGGCCCAGTAGAAGAGTCCGATGAGCCAAAACTTTATCTACTCATAGAAGGATTTTCAGAGAGTTCTGTTTCTGCAGCATACAAACAACTACAGAGGTATCTTGTAGGAGGAATTGAAAAAAGCGCATCACAGGTACGTGGGCGTTATAGAGTCTAGACATGAGTTAAAAAAGCAAGCATATATTCATAATAATAAGTTTAATAATAGAGTTCTAATGCATACATTACACAAAGACGTGTTCTTCCTTGGTTTCGTCCTTTGTCTCTTCTAGAGCTTCTAGGTTCAAAGCTTCTCGAATAGTTGGCAAGTTGTTTCGAGGAATTCGCAAATATCGCTTTAATCCTTCTTCGAAAGAAGCTCTTTGATCAGGACGTAGAGAATTGCTTAGCAAAAATGCATCCAATTGCTGTACAAAGTACTCCACGAATTCTGGAGAAGTCTCTCGCTCACAGGCTTTAGCCAAAGAAAAGAAATCAAAAACCTCCAAAGGATGTGAAAGCATCAATCGTTGTTGCCACAGATCTTGAACCTGTTCCAAAGAGACGCCTTCAACAGCACGTAGCGAGTTGAGAATGACTCTGATACTGTCGAAACCTTTTTCGATGCCATAAACATCGTAGCTTAGAATGATTTCGTTGATGATTTGAATGTCATGCCATTTGCTTGCCTGAGTCAACAAAGTATTAAGGAAGATCATACCGATCTTTGGCATTTTCTTGGCATAAACAGAGATGATTTCCTTCAATCGTTCATACGACGTTGAATCAGCAACGGGGTATTTCTCCATAAAATGCAACATTAGAGAATAAGTGACAATATTGTATTCACGTTCCCGTCGATTGCCCAAAACAACAAGGTATTCGCTCCAAATGCCAAAAATTTCATTGAAATCATGATTGGCATTCCAGCATCGTTCCATCAAACGATGAACGCATGATGGGTGAATGGAACAAGCATAAGGAGTAGCTCCATTGACAGCTTCAGCAAAAAATGTCTTTGCAATGTCAATAGATTGACAGTCACCAATAAAAGAGTCATGCACTCGAGCAAAATAGCCATCATTTTCGGCAACTCCATTGTACTCCGTAACCATACGATTGAATACCTTGAGAGCTTCGGTATTTCTATCAAAGAATAGATAAGCTCTGCAAAGAGTTTGATCTAGGTTAATATCAGATCGATCATTACCTTGGCAATCCATGTATACCTGTTCAATGTCCTCCAAAGGTCTACCACTTTGAATCATAAGTTCAACAACAGCACCAACAACCTTTGGATTATGAGCAAGGTCTACGAGGTGTTTATTTCCGCTTTGTTTGAACATTGAAAACCATTCAAGACCTCGAGATGGGTTCTTCATGGTAGAATAACAGGAGAAGAAGTGCATCATTCCATACGGATTGATACTGACCTGGCCATCCAAGATGTCCTGGCCGACCAATTCCACGCAATTGAGAAGCATGAGCATCTGATTGTGCATCATTTCCTTTCGTTGAGTAGAAATGACCTTGCCTCTCATGGCAGCACTGAGCGACATTCGAGAACTGGCATGAATTGATTGGATCAATTTGGCAATATCCGAAGGATAAAACACAGAAAGACCCTTTAACTCGTTATAAATCTCCAAAGCTCGTTGGATATCTACTAAAGACTGGGCGCCCGATATAGATCGTTGATTCGACAACGTCAACAACTCAGTAAATTGCAAGAGAGCCTGAGAATGGGCATTTCGCACCTCCTTATCAAAGACAGCCACATTATTTCGAGTTGTAGCAGTAGACGTTGATTGTTTGGTATGAGCACCCTGGTGAAAAGCTTTCCGGCTAGCCAAAACATTATCATTTGGAGCGGAATATCGTACTATACTAGCCTGCCTGAAACTACTAACGACTCGAGCAGGTCTCACAGCCCTTGTAGCCGAAGAAAGCCATATCGAAGACATGGTGGCGAATACTAAAGATTGTGGTTGTCAGATTGAAATTTTTTGCTGTATTTTTGTAGCCTGACAAAAGTCCCGATTATCACCAAGAAATTGATCCGAGAACTGCCGGAGTAATCAGGAGATATCGAGTCGCGTTAGTTTTCACAATGTGTGGCCACCGTTTTGGACGGAATTGTCTTTGTTTTTCCGTAACCTGATGATGTTATCATCACATGCCCATTGTTTGTCGTGTTTAATTGTTGTCCACGATAATGACGTTAAAGCTGGTAGACAATCTATTGATAGACTTCTGTAAGATTTTTCCAGCTGAAATGTTATTTTATCACGTAAATTCTTGTCAATTAGAACCCGTAATAATTTCAATATATATATATTTGATTCTTTTTTTAATAAATGTTGAAGAATCGTAAAGTTGCATGTGCCCATGCATTCGGCCAGGGTCCATAGAGTCCATGAAACCGATTCGGATATTTGAGACTCCGTAAAGACCAAAGTTTGCACAGCCTGGGTGAAATTGTCATCAAACATCATTTGGTGGATGACTTTGACACAAATCACCTCAGATAGCTGGATTCGGTCGAGAAATGCCGTATGTTCACTGAGGTAATTGAGGGCTGGCATATATGCTTGGTAATTATTGAGGAGAATGCCGATTCTAGAGGCAAAAAGAAATACATCTGATGAGAATTGACTAACAGGCTGTGATAGAAGGGCTTCACGAAGTTTTCGTAATTCCATGACAATGTCTGGGTTAGTGGCCCGTTTAGAGTCTGGCTTGGTGTACTTGTCCAACACATCTTTGTCAATAAGCTCTTTGATACATTCATCACTAATACAATTCCCATTGATATGAATGGAATCTCGATAATACGTAAGAAAATCATTTTGAACCTGTTGAAACAGCTGTTTTTGAGCCTCGTGATTGTCCTTGAGCTGAGTCTCGCCCTTGCTAACCAGCCCAAACGACTGTTTCTGCTGGGCAAACCGCCGTTTTCTGCGTTCAACTGCATCCATATCCAATCAAACCTATCCGTTTCTTAATATTGCTAATAAATAAAGTAAATACGCTACGTAAATAGACGTTGTTAAGTTTACATTGCCGGGATCAAAACTTCATATACTGAAGCTCGTTATCATCAACTAGAATGGGATCATCCACAGAACCACTAGATGAGCCAATGAGGCTTTGAATAGACCGCTGAGCCGCCAAAGCATCATTTCTGGTAGGGTTATTGATAATCTCATCTATGCTTTCATTATATCCTGTAGGTTTGTCGTTAGTTGGCTTGGTTTCTGGTGCTGACAGATATACGGAGCATTCATTATATAGCTTGAACAACTCCTCTACATCTGCTGACAACTCTCTTGTATCATCGACAGCCTTATTAAATACAGATTGTGCTGGAAGTTAGTACCATGGTAATATCAATTTTTTTTAATTTACATACTTCCATCAGATTCATCAAAATGGGCTAATCCTTGTAATACTGCCGGTAATTGAAATCTGACTCGATATAACTACAATTAGTGCCTGCTCGACATAATTTTCTTGATATACTAACCTTTGCCTGAAACTCCTGTAATTTATCCAAAGCTCCCAAAAGTTCAGACTTGTCTGTCATATTTCACAGTCTCCATACAGTGTACAATATGATGATGGTTTCCATTTCCAGCTCCAAATCCCAAAATCCCAAACGCATCCAAAAACATCGCTTTGCATGCCAAATTTCATCCCAAGCACTTGTTCACAATGAGTACTGTCAAGTATTCTCACACTCTTTGGAGCCCCTCCGATACTGTGCGCGATGTTGCCGAAATGCTGGGGATCTCCAATCTTCCTGAGGAAGCTGCCAAAACATTGGCTATGGATGTGGAGTACCGGATCCGGGAGATCATTGAACAAGCCATCAAGTTCATGAGACATTCCAAGCGAACTACTCTTAGTACAAATGACATCTCATGTGCATTACGAGTACTTAATGTTGAACCTGTTTATGGATATCAAACTAACCGGCGATTGAATTATCGCGAGGCTCTGGTTGGTCCTGGTCAAACCCTGTATTACGTTGACGAGGATGAAGACGTGGATTTCGAAAAAATCATCAATCAGCCTCTACCGAAGATTCCTCGAGCTGTCACTTTTACCGCTCATTGGCTCGCAATCGAAGGTGTGCAGCCTGCTATAGCCCAGAATCCTCATACCTCTGAGATCCGGGCAATGCCTCCTCAGATGCGCGGTTCCCAGCAAACTTATTCTGTGTCGACATTATCGCCTGATGTCGATGTCCGGCCTCTGGTGAAACATGTGATTTCCAAGGAATTGCATCTTTATTTCGACCGTGTTATTGCTGCTTTGCAATCGCCGAATAAGGACGACGAGCTCAAAAAAAGCGCCTTGGCATCACTACGCAGTGATCCTGGACTACATCAGATTGTACCATACTTTGTCCAGTTTATTCAGGAAAAAGTCACTGAATACCTCAAACTGGATCTGAATATCGTTGCTACAATGCTCGATGTTACTGATGCATTGCTGTCCAACCCCACTATATTTATCGAGCCTTATATTCATCAGCTCATTCCTTCTATATTGACGTCGCTTTTGGCAAAAAGAGTCGGCCCTAAGCCCCCTGGTGATGATAGTTTTAATTTGGAAGCCTATGAAATCCGTGATTACTCTGCCTCTTTACTGCGCAAAATATGCTCTACATATGGCTCTTCTTATCATACTTTGAAGCCAAGAGTCACACGTACTTTGCTAAAAGGGTTTCTGGATGCATCACGTCCTGCAGGGGCTGCTTATGGTGCTATTATTGGTCTCAGGTCCATTGGCCCAGAAGTAGTGAGGGTTATAATTCTTGGAAACATTAAAGCATGGTCTGAAGGAATTCTGAGTAAATTCGACAACGAGCAGGATACTCAAATGGTAACAAAAGCACTTCTGGATGCCTTCTCCACATTGATATCGAATGAACCCTCTTCTGAAACCAATGAGCCTGTAACAGAGAGTACCTTAGAGGAGAAAATCGGCTCTGTACTAGCTGGCAAAGTATTACAACTGCCTAATGGTCAGCAAATAGCACGGACCATCTTATTAGAGTAATTGCAAGAATCGAACATTAGAAATGAAATGAAAATTATGTAAATGTTGGAATCTATAAATGCTCTTAATGTAAATGCGTTGATGTTAATAAATAAGGTATGCTACTCGTCCTCATCGGTAGCAATTAAAGGCGATGAAAACACTTCTTCATCTCTCGATCTCTTTGTTGGAGTCTCCGGTGTATTAAAAGACGGTGGCTTGATGCGCTTTTTGACCGGTGTCATTGCTACTTGAACATCTGCTTTAGGCTGCTGAGATGACAATATATGAGTTCGTGGTTTGACAAAAGATTCAGTAACGGCCGACCTGTTAGGCTTGGAAACATTCTTGATAGCCTGTGCAAGTTCAGACTGAATCATGTCACCGCGTATAGATTTGAATGAGGGTATGAGATCGACTTGGCGTTTCTCATTAGATGCTAGAGATTTGGCACTGACTGTTCGAGATACCGTAGCGGGTGAGACTGTTAAAGTGAGCCTTTTAGACTTTACGGGAGATGGTATAGCAATGGCATCTCCAGGTGAACTACTTCCTGGTATCTGTTGTGTTTGAGCCACAGTCGTATTTGACGACCACTTGGCTGACATGCCTCTGACCTTTTTGACCATTGTCTTTGTGAATGCTGGCAGACTGTTTCCATAGAATGGCAGAACGACTTCCATACAGAATTCCAGAACTTTGTCATGAGGACGATCAGATTTGGACCGACGAACTGGTTCATGGAGCCCTTCTACTGCTTGAAAAATGCATAGTCTATCAAACAGGACATCGATATGGAGAGAAACAGGCACTTCGGGGATTGCTTCAGCTTGAGAAGATGGCTGCTTCTTTGCTGTCTCGTTAGATGGCTTTTTCTTCCGTATTAAACTTGGTCGTTTTGGTTTTGTGACTGTAGTACTTGGAGCTTGACTGGCTGGTACAGTTGCAGCAGAGTCTGAAACCATGATATCCAGTAGAATGATAATTTGTAGCTGGATTTCTCGAAGCTTCATTTGTTCCTGCATTGATTTACGCTGTTCCAAAGGTACATTGCTCATTGCAGCGTGGTAATGATGTTGCTCAGCTTCGGGGATGTTAGGTCCGTTAAACTTGTCGTCAATAGCCTTTATGTCAACGACCAGTGACTTCAGAGCAGAAATTAAAGTCTTAAGATAAACAGGATTCTCAGTATGTCGAGGTGAAGTTTCATTGCTGTCACACAAGGCTCTGCAATGGGCTCGAAGTCGTGACATGGTGCTCTTTGCAAAGTAAGACAGAGGTGTTTGAGAGTACAACGTCTCGATGTAGCTTGTATGTAGTTCTGACACGGGACTAATAGCACTATTTGTGTCATCATAACGATACTCCATGTCGAGTTTCACGTTAGAATGCTGTGCCGGTTGCCAATTTGGCTGGATTTTCCATGAATCCACCATCGACCGGCTCATATCAAAGGCAGGACGCGCTATTTTGACCTCAGGGACAGTCAGAAGTTTCACGTCTCGTACTCTAACGTTCCCCTCGAGCTTTCCCAGCATCCAAAGTCCATTTGATACGTATTCACATACTCCAATGTAGCTACGAGCGTGACTGCCCGAGACCCGAACAACAACAGGAGATGATCCAAGAGATTTCTCATTACACAAGAATGGTTTCCAGGAATTAGATGGCTTGAGAAAATGATATGGAATATTACCCACGTTGGAAATCACAGACAGTTTTGTATCTCCATTTGGAGATTTGACAATGATTTCCTGAGGCATGGAGGAAGGAAAGATGAGTAGAGGAGTGAAATTACAGCATAAAGAGTGTATTTTTATGAACAATGGGATTTTACCCTGAATAAATTCTTGTGAAAGGAAATGATAAATTCGCTTGAATTTAACGTTTTGTCCAGCGTGTTGCTTGTTACTCCTTCCAATAGGTATATACGATCTTGGATCCATACACTTGACCTTTGTTCAAAACCACCCAATTTCTCCAAGCAGGAGTGTTTACAGCATTTGTGAATCTTGCTGGTTCCACTGCAATGCCTGAACGAGGTCCATAGCTGCGTTTTTCACCAGAAAGCAGAGGAATATCCATGAAATCAGTGGTATATATCTGATATGTAGGCTCAGTAGAACTGATTTCCAAATGAACCTTGGACTCAGGATGATATAAACTGACCAGCTTGGTCAATTCCGACTCTCGAGTGTCCAGAGACGTGAATTTTCTCGGTGGTTGTACTACAAAGCAGTTGTCGATGGCTGGGCCCTCGGCCGTCAGTGTCAAGCTCAGATCATCGGGGATTGCAGTAAAAGTTCCGATTTCTCCAGTCGGAACAGAAGTTCGAGCATCATGAATAAGATACTTGTTTGAATTGACCTTAATTTGTGTGCCATCGATTGTTTTTGAGCCAAAAGGACCAATGTTGAAGAAGTTATGGTTTGTAACAGACACTGCAGTCTGATCCACAGGACTATTTTCAGTCAACGTCACTACATATTCGAGGTCAACGACTGACTTTTCACCGATATCGTAGCTCGTATATATAGCTTTGACTAGAACTTCGCCGGGAAAACCCTCATCCAAATGAGGACTTAAATACGAAAAAACAGCCGATTCCTTTCCATCAGCTCGAACATGCTTGACAGGACCATTCCAATTCTTCTTATCCCATCCCGATTTACCTCCATGAAGTGTAACGTCAGGAATCCCATTTTCAGTATCAGCAGCAACAGTAATAGCTAATGGATATTGTTTTCCTGCAACATTGATCTTCGATCCGTAGATTCGGTTGGCATACCGGCCAATAGATGCCCCCAGGAACTCATTACTGGGGCTGTCATAATTCTCGATGTTTTCAAAGTTTAAAGACAATTCTTGTCCATCTTTGGTCTTAGTGGAGGTTATAGCAGCAGATCGATTAGTGAAACTGGCCATGTTAGAGGATGTTGGTTGAAATGTGGGGTGAGTTACGGGAAAGCTACATTCAAGGAAGTTGAGGGAAAAACAAGAGAATTTCAATTGGATGATCGATTGGACAGTTTAGGAGAGTATTTTGGTTCGTATAGAATATTTGGGAATATTTAGGAAATTATGCTAGAAATTCCAGTTGTATAGTTAAAGTGAATGTTATACCCCATACTCTGGTATATCGGTCTCTGCTACACCATCGGCTCATATCATAATAATTCTATCTACATGCCATGCTACATATTTCCATTCCTATTTATCCCCTAATTTCCCCTTCTCCCCCGTCCCTTCCTTATATACACTATCCTCATTCTTAGCCGCTTGCATGAGCTCATACAACTGAATCAACTGATCATCCGTCATATTATTCAACTGTTTCATATCTAATCGAGCATCGCGCCATTTGCCTCCATCAAGCATCTGAAGATAATTCTGCCATGACGATAAAAACGCTACTACCTGCACTGGATTATCAATTGACTTGTGGGCTCGGAACTCGCTCTTAACATATTCATCTCCAAGCACTCGTTGATCCGGGCTCAAATATTGCCGATGTGCACGCAATATCCCCTTATATAGTTTCAATGGAGGTAATATAGCTATCTCAGGCTTAACTTTCCTCCTAGTAGCCCTTAATACCAACCCCGAATGCATGTTTTATATCAAGGCTACCTCGGCCGTCCCTTTGGCTTTTTGTTTCTCCGATGCTTTGCATTTGCCAGCCTACGTTTTACACCTATTTTGGGCCCCGGCCCCTCAAACTCACTTTTCTTCTCAGACATAACCACAAACACAAGAGCGTGTATCATATAAATTTGAATAGCAACAGTGTGAACAACGCCGCCTTTTGACGAATCTTGGGCTGTTAAATCTAGTGAAAAACAGTTCTATACGCAGTTGATACAAGCGGGTTTGATTATTTGGGTCTATATTTGTGCATTTGGCTACTGAAATATTTTTTTCTACCGCCTACAAGCTTTACAACATCCTATATCTTTGATTCTTGACTGATACTTGATTTTAAACGGCATTCTTTTCTCTTTCTTCTAAGTCGTCTTGAATCCTTCTGTTTATATCTATTCGGTATAATTATCCTGGTGTTTTTTTTGTTACAGGTCTGATTACTTTTTTTTCGTTATACTTTCTGCTTGGTGTGGTTTTTACCTTTACACTTTGGTGATCTCAACATAATAACCTTTAAAAAAGTAACAAAAAAAAACCACTCTCACACAAAACATTTTTTGATACAAAAAACCAAAAAAAAAAGCACACACACACACGCAAAACCTATAAAACCTTAAAACTTCAACAGATCGTCTTTATATCTTTGTTGTTTTTGAGGTGATAATCTACAAAGTGATCCTTACGAGCTTTACTGTTGGCAAATTTATCTTCTTACATACAAAGTTCGCGTCATTTGAACCATTTGCATCGTCATGTCTACCGGTACTATTTCTTACGCTAGTGCGGCAGGTTCCCTCAAGGACTCCAAAAGTACTGGATCTGCTACCTCTTTGTCTGATTCTTCTGCAACCAAGTCGTCGGTTGCTGCTGATTCCTCATCCAAGGGGTCTGTAACTCCTGAAGCTCCTCCCCCTCAAGCTCTTGCTACCGATGAGCCTGCTATTTCTGCCAAGCCTCCTTTATCGACCGATTCCTCCGATAATTCTGCTAGTGCCGTTAATCACAAGAAGAATGGCTTGACTCCTGCTCCCGTTCCTGCTGTCAATGTCTGGAAGGTCAACCAAGCGGCTCCCCCACAGTCTATGGATGCCGGCAACTGGCCCAAACCTGAAGAATCTCTAACTTCTAGTAAGAAAGATTCTGCTGCAGCATCGAAAGCCAAACCTGTGGTGAGGCCCTCCAATGGAAAAGAAAAATGGGTCCCTTACACTCCTGTTGTTGAATCCCCCGGTCCAAGTCAGAAGTCCTCCAAAAAGCGATCTGGTACTGCTAATGGAAATCACCATAATAATCACAGTAATCCTCAGAATGGCAGCGGGAATGTCAATAATTACAAGCACCAACAGTATAAGGGTGACAAAAAATCCAATAGTCACAATGCTGCAGCTGCCCCAACTGTGAATGGTCGTTCGCCTCAAAAGCAACAACAACTACAACAGCAGCAGCAGCAGCAGCAGAATCAAGCTGCGAAGCCTTCCAAGAAGAAGGATGGATTCAAACCCGAAGCTCCAACGGAGGCAGGTAACAGCACTGGTGGAAGTGATGAGCCACAGAATAATACTGCCAAACAATCATCATCAGTGCCTCCTAATAGGAGCAAAAGGGAAAATGGGTTCCAGAACTCGAATAATAGTACCAACGGGTATAAGCAGCCTTACCAAGGAAATGGTGGCCAATATCCTTTCAATCGAAGATACCAAAAGAACTACTACGTTCAACCTGAATACTTGTACAATCAACAGCAACAAATGTTTGCAGCAGCAGCGGCAGCAGCAGCAGCATCTGCGTCGCCTCTGCCTCCTCCTAGTCAATATGAAATCACCGTTGGGTTAATTATTGCTCAGGTTGATTATTATTTGAGCGTTGACAATTTGGTCAAGGATATCTATTTGAGACGCCAAATGAATTCAAATGGATTTGTGCCTCTGTCAATATTAGGCAACTTCAACCGCATTCGATCTCTCACAGGTGGAGATCTCAAGTTTCTTATGGAGGCTTGTCGATGGGCTCCAAATGTCGAGTTGGTGAACGACAAGATTCGACCTCGTGGTCAATGGGAAAACTGGGTTTTAGAACATAATGAGAGAAGCGAGGCTGGTAAGGATGATGAAACACCGTCTGAAAATCAAATTAAGGAGGCTCAGGCTCAATCTATGGGTATGAATATACCGCCTCTTGTAGGTTCTTCGGCGCCCAAGTTTAACGCTGCAGCAGCAGTGCCATTTGTGCCTAAAGAAGACAGTTGACATGCCACTGTATTGATAGAATGACAGAAACACATGTTTGATTATATTGGTCAAAGTGGTGTTTCATTGTATTGGTCAAGCTGATTCTTCATTGTATTGAATAAAGTGATCATTCATTGAATTGATCAAGCAAGATGCTTTTTGATGATAAAGAAGGCAACGCCCGAGACGTCGCTATTGTCAAATGTAAATACCGATTACTACAGGAAAGTGGTACTAATTTTTCTCTTTCTATTTCTTGTTGGTTGCATGGCTTGTTCGGTAATTTTTGGACAACCGGGTATTCCATGCACACAAACGATTTTTTTTAAAAACAAAACTCCCCCAAAAATAACAAAACCACAATTGCTTTGTTGGCAAAGATGAGAGAATTATATGATTCATTCGCTCATGAATAGTTTCTAGAATGATGTACGCGCTGGAGAGGCGACGTTTGCACCAAGTAAAATGTGTATATAGTCGCAAGAAAAGAATATATATCTTAACTCTTCCATTTCGGTTATTCTGGATCATCGTCAGGAAGTTCGGAATCTACAAAGATATACTGCATGGAATGCAACATGCCGGTCTGAACAGTATCCTGATTGGATCGGAAAAGAGCCATGACAGTTGCCCAACTCAGAGCGGCAAAAACAGTCCAAGCTTGGGTTGCTCTCGGATCAGGGGCTCTATAGCGATGATTGGCCACTTTATTGAAGAGGCCATGAGAAGCTCGGGAAAAGACATAAAATACAATCTGCTCAGTAACGGCATTTTGATTCTTGCCGAACACGTAATATGCACCAATGAGACCAGCCACAAAGGAGTCAATAGCGCCCTGATTGGCCTTGATCTGCTGCAAAGTCGTCGGCTGTCTGTAAAAACGGCTTCTAATGAGCTTAATGATGAGTAGAATACTCTTGTAGAGAAACGCAAAAGACCCCAAGGCTGTAGCATGCATTCTGGTCATTTCGAGAATGTGTAATAATTTGCTCTTCAAACTAATCGACTGTTAGAAAACTCGACTGTCATGCTTTTAATTAAAAGTCAATGACTTAAATGTGGGGTAAAATCTCACTCACCTGCCAGAACGATACACAAAAGTCATGACAGCAGCATGGCAGAAGCGTAATTTAGCGCCATACCAGACACCTAGAATCAGGTTAGAGGATGTTTAGTGCATACACTATAATTTACTTACCATGCTGGACTCCCTTGATTATTCCAAGCAAATCATTAATAAATAAATCAGTCACCTCGCTCATTGTAGTCCGTATAATGAGGAGTTTACATCATCAAAATATACCGAGGGAAGGTGGGGCAGGACCGAGAAAAAATGTCCAGTAAGTTGGGTGGAATTGCTGTTAAAATGCTGTTAAATATCGCTTAATATGTTTTCTTGTCTTTGGGAAGCCCTTGTGACATTCTTACGGCTAAAAGACATTCTCGTTATCCTTTGCCTCTCTGCCTTGCCTTTCTCCACGCGTGGCTCATCTTGCTTATGTTTGGTTCACCATAGTAACCATCAACACCAAGAGTCGGGATCCAAACTGAAATTGGCTCAACTCCACCATTCCTTTATCTCAGCATGAACAAACAGCTTATCGGATGGGCTTGTTATTCATGGGCTGCCGAGCCGTTTGTAGTGAGTGCTGTAGGTACTTATGTTCCTATACTATTGGAGCAGGTTGCTCGTGATAATGGGGTATGGACAAGAGATCATTCTGTAGCATGTTCTGATGTTCCTCCACAATCAGATTGGCCTGAACCTGGGTTTCCTATTCCACCGAATGATCCCGTTCAATGTGTGGTGCCGTTTTTTGGCCAATATATCGATACTGCTAGCTTGGCCCTGTATACCTTTTCAGCCAGTGTACTTCTACAGACTCTAGTGGTCATTTCTATGAGTGGAATTGCTGATCATGGTAATCATAGAAAGGCTCTTTTGGTATGGTTTGCTGTTATAGGTTCTTTGACTACATGTTTGTTTCTATTTGTTGGCCATAGTTATTACTTTGCTAGTTTCCTAGCTATCATCTCCAACAGTTGTTTTGGTGCTGTTACTGTTTGTGGAAATGCCTTTCTACCTGTACTAGTGAAACAATTGTATGCGAAGAAGTTTCATGAGCCGGATATTGCTGAGCAGCCAGCGCTCAATGAACCAGATACTGCTGAGCAGCCAGTGCTCAATAGCGATGAACTAGAACCGCCCTTGGAAAATAATATGCCTCATGAAGAAATCCCCCATAATCTGCATGAAGAAGTCCGTCTTCTTCATCATGAATCCTCCAAAATATCCGGCCTAGGCATCGCCGTAGGATATCTAGCAGGACTCATTGTACAAATCGCTACTATGTTTGTTGTTGTTGGAACTGGCTCCTCTGAATTCAGCCTAAGCCTTGCCATTTTTTGCGTGGGTATATGGTGGCTAGTGTTTCAAGTGCCTGTGGTCAAGTACCTTACGATCGACGATAAGACAGAGACACTGTACTCCAGTAATGAGAGTTTTTCATCATTAGAGGCCATTGAATTTGGCTGGAAGCAACTATATAAGTCATTCAAAGCAGCCAGGGAAATGAAAGATGTGGGGCTATTCCTGGTGGGTTGGTTCATTGTTTCTGATGCTGCTACCACTATCAACAGTGCTGCAGTGCTGTTTGCTCGAGTAGAGCTTCAAATGAGCGCGCCTTCTTTGGCTGTGATTGGCATTTTCATGGTCTGCAGTGGTATTGCAGGTGCTACATTAGTTCCTCGGTTACAACCGAAGCTGGGTTCAAATCCTGTCAATGCTATTCTGTTAGTGGTGGCTCTGGGCTCCTTTATCCCACTCTATGGCATTCTAGGCTTCTACTTTGAACGCCTAGGTCTCAAACATCCTGCCGAGATGTACTTTCTTGCCCTTTGGCACGGATTTGTTCTAGGAGGACTCAATGCTACAGCCCGTTCGGTGTTTGGGGCTTTGATACCTGCTGGTAAGGAAACCATGTTTTTTGCACTTTTCTCCGTCACTGATAAAGGGTCTTCGATCATCGGCCCGGTAGTCACAGGACTCATCACAGATCATACACACAACATACGATACACGTTTTATTTCTTACTAGTGGTGATGATTCTTCCTTTACCGGTGTTTTGGCTCATTGACGTTGATAGAGGCCAGCGTGAGGCTGAATATTTGACAACCATATAAAACCAAACCAAACCCCCTCATGAATAATTGCATTCTGTATAACTCATTTTTATATAACAAAGATAATTAGCTGCTGAAATTCCAACATGGGGGCTGAGAGCTCACGTCTGGATAGTTTTGCCGAGGGGTCTAACTGTAAGTGAATAGATGATGCTAATTAATATAACTAAACTAACGGGGTTTGTTTTATATAGTCGATAGGGAGGAAGTAGATCGATTACTCAAGCGTTTTCTTAAGCTAGATAAGGATAATTCCGGGACTATAGAAAAGTCTGAGTTTATGGGGATTCCTGCAGTTGCAAGTAATCCGTTAGCAGATCGGCTGATTGACATTTTCGACAAGGACGGTGATGGAGAGATTGATTTCGAGGAGTTTATCGAGGCATTAAGTGCATTTTCAGCCCGAGGAAACAGAGACGAGAAACTCAAACTTGCATTTAAAGTATATGATATTGATCGAGATGGTTATATATCTGTGGGGGAATTATATTTGGTATTGAAGATGATGGTTGGAGCCAATCTCCAGGATGGACAACTTCAGCAAATAGTTGATAAAACTATGATGGAAGCAGATTCCGATCATGATGGAAAGCTTTCATTTGAAGAGTTTAAAAAGATGGTTGAAAGTACCGATATAACGCATAGCATGACGTTGAATAATTTGTTCTGAGAACACGACTGATTGTTTCGAGTCATGAATGATTCTGTTCTAAATGCGAAAATGTATGTAAATGATTATTTAACAAGTGGAGAGGGTTATATAATGGTTTAGGATGAGGTTTCCTGGGCTTTATATATCTCATAGGACACTCTTCTATAGCAATACCATATCAATGCTTCATAATGTCAGATCAAATCCTCATAATGCCGTATCGAATCTCGTAATGCCATATCAAATCCTCATACTCACAACGATTTCATTTCACCCTCTCACCCTCCGTATCGGCCTAGCATTTCCCCGTCTCGTCTGCTTTGCCAATCGTGTCTTCTTACCTGGCCTCTTTCTCTTCTGCTTACGAACATGTTTTTTCCGCTCTTTTTCCATCTCCGTATAATCCAGAACTCTCCATGGCATAGTCATTCCATAATATGCTTGTTTTGATTGTATAAATATATCATGCCCAGAAATCGCTGCTTGTTGTATGTTCGATTTCTCTGTTTCATCAGGCTGCGAAAAGTACCATGATTCAGGCCGACTTTGGATTATAGGCTCCGGTTCCTCGTCCCCAAGCGATATCGATTGTGCATTTCCAAATAAATTGAATGTATGCTCGTCGTGTTGAGAATCTTCGTTATCGTCCTGGTTTTCAACATTGATCTCCTCGAAATCAAACGTACCCGTCAAATCCAATCCATTTGATATATTTTGATCTTCAGGTTCATCATTCTGTTCAAATATGTCACTGCGTGACACTCTTGACATGCTAATTATCTTTAAGATTCCCTACAAGTTGGGGGATATTTGTACTGTGTTGATGAATGCTATGATAAGTGAAAAATTTCATTAGTTTATCATTTTTTACAACTTTTAAGCCGTTACAAAAGCAACAAACTCCCCCGCTAATTACGAACTAATTTTATCTCGAATACTGTTTAGGAATTGCACATAACTTCCTGTCTGGTCCGTTCTGTCCTCAACAAGCAAAGTCGTAGCCCATAGTCTCAACGATGGGTCTCCATCCTCCTTGACAACATATAGTGATGGATATGTTATGCTATCAATACGTTCCCGAGATTTGCTGATAATAGCCCGGATTCTCTGATTTAGATCGGTGTCCACTTCTGGAATATCTGTTTTGCCTGATTTCACTTGTGTTAGAGATTGCACTCCAAAAGCATCAAAAACCAACTGAGGAACTGCATCACGGCCAACCCACAAAAACAGTACCTGGCCATCGTCAATCAGATATAAACCATGAGATACAATATTCTGTCCAGTAAGATTAAGTTTAGGCGGCAACAAAATTTCTCCCGTTTGTGCATCTGGGTAGCCTGCTCCATCAGGCATATCATGCAAACTATAAAAGTCTGGATGAATATACTTGATCAAGTATGGTAAAGGCATAGTACTAAGCAAGCATAGAGCTGCAGATCGCAAATCACTTGGAATAGCTGCGGCTTTTCGTAATCCAACATGCTTCAACAAGCTATTCACAAGCAATGGCAGCATACGTAAATTGGCCGAGAATTGCAACGGCGCACTGGCTCCAACATTCGTAGTCATCAACTCCTTTTTGTAGGTAGTCAACATGTCGGTCAAACGGCCAACTAGATAATCGTGTGCATCCTGAAGACCATTACCAGAACCCATGGCCTTTTCGACAGCCTTACTGGTAAAATAATTGGTGATAGCCAACTGATCTGCTGATGCATATATATCTTGTAAGAGCGAGCTGGTCGGAATGGCCAAATTCAACACTCTAATTCGACGTTCAGCCCGATTTGTTGTATGCAATACTGCTGCTTGCAGAAATACGTAAGGCTTAGTGATAGTATCTTCAATTCCAAGCTCAACAATATAAGATTGATCACGAGACAACGTGGGGAAAGAGCATAAATCACTTGATCTTGAAAAGAAGTTTCCGTAATATCCAGTAACTCGGATGCCAGTGGAGCATCGCACTCTAAGGACTGCTTCGATAGAAAGGTCCATAGACAGATGCTCACTAAACTCATGAGCAAATTTAACGACATCTTCAGGTCTACTAGCACTCCATCCAGGATAAAAGTATGTTTGACCAGCCGTATATCGAGCCAAATTACTTAGGGATGCAACATCCTGGTAGCTAGCACTGAATAGAAACATATCCATTGAAACCTGAGATCTAGTGCATTCGACTGAAAAGCTCTTGTAGAAAGAATTGGCAGTTTGTAAAAGTGTTCCTTCACGAGAGGATCCAAGGAGCTTGCGATCTTCTCGTTGCTCCAATTTAGCAATTCCGGCATTTGGCAGAGAAGCAGTAAGAGTGATAATCTTTCCGCCAATACTACCAATCAACTTATGCGCAGCTTTAAGAGCCGATGGAATGGCACTTCCTGAATTAACGTTACCAGCAAACATTTCACCCAGATTGCTGAGAAGCGTTTCAATTGAAGCTCTTCGTTCAGTCAGATTCACCAAAAGATCGTTTGGTGACGGCAAAAAGGGATCTTCAAGGTCAGAAACAACCAACATCAATGGCTCAGCAGCGGATTCTTCCCCGCCATCTTCACTTGTTGGAGCTGGCAATTTGAAAAAATGGAGAGCTGAATCGACAGCAATAAAGGCGACTCGAGTTCGATTATCACTGTTAGGGAGTCTATCCAACGACTCTAAAATGGTTCGAGATGCCGTAGCAAGCAAGCCAGATTGGACAGAAGCAATGCTACAATCAAGTACGAAGACATAAACAGGCGGAGGAGGAGCTCTGACCAGGTACTGAGATGGAGCCAGAAATTCATGAGCACCATAATTAAGCTCGGCTCTAGAATAACGGTCCTTTCGAATATTTTTAACACGGTCCCAATCGAATTGCTCGGGAACTTCATTGGTGAGACCACATATAACACATCTCCATCTGTTCTGCTGTTGCTCGAGAAAAGAGGCGAAAGGGTTGATGTATCCTCGGCATCGACGACACCTGCATATGACACTATCGTCAACCACAGGCAGCTCATCATTTTGATCCAACAACGTATCATAGGGCCTCACCACGAGAGCAAAGGGGATTTTGGACTTTTTCAGAAGAGACCCATTTGTTGGAATCACGTTCAGTGTGCTTCTCATATTCTTGCTAGGAGCCTCAGCATTGAGTAAATTGCCCATTAAAGCCACCTCAGGCGATGCAACAATAGGAGGTGGGGGCAAATCCAAGTCACTAACAGGAGGAGGTAAACTCTGTAGTAAATCAATGTTATATAATTGATTCATTGGCAAGGTTTGACCATTACTTGGCTGTACAGCAGTTTGTCCACTAAAGCCATTTATACCGGCAGGAGGCTGACCATACACATGATCAACCGGTACACCGGGCTGAGCATAAGCAGCATGATGCTCTTGACCATTGATATTCATTTGTGCAAATTGAGTGTTAACATCAGGCACGACACCAGGACCTGCCATGTAGCCGTTTGCAGCAGCAGCCGTAGCTCCTGGAGTAAACACCTGGCCACCGGCAGCTGGATATGCATTCACGTCCTGAGGAGGAACAGCAGGAGCCTGGTTAAACTCATACTGCTGTTGTGGATAAACACGGCGCTTGGAATGATGAGTGTCGGTCATTTTGGCAGAAGGGTGGAAATTGTGAAAAAATCCTAAAGCCAGCGTGGTTGAAATGGGAAAACACGCCGTAAATATTGGGAAGATGAATCAAAGAGCAAAATAGGCTGGGAATGCAATGCAGTTGAAATAGTTTGAAATTAGTTTATTATTTATCTTATGAGAGTTCAAAGTTTATTTGTAAAATATGCCTTAGGACTATTTAATGTCCATTTGGTTTACCTTGGTATGTCTCATAATTCTTGCATGCTTTGCAAATGACGGCTTTTTTCTTCAATTCTATTTACATAAATTACCCAGTTAAATGCAATTGGCCTCCCTCAAAAATTTAACCCCTTTTCATGTGCTATTCTCTTGGCTGTATTACTAGCCCGTTGTGCTCTTTTCTGTTTAATAAGATAGAAAAGCATTATTGAAGTTAATGCACAAAGCCCATACCACGTCAAAATATATTGGAAATGGGAATTATGGAATTCCACCTTACCTGTAGCTGCAAGAGGAATTCCTCGAATGATTTTTTGGTTGTCAAGAAGTCCATTGTTTGATTCTTGTTGCAACTCCTGGATATATACTGGCTGAGATGACGTACGGCCTGCCATCTGATCGATATCCATAAAATGATACATGCCTTCCAGAGGTTTTCCGTCCGGTGTAAACCTATTTTTAAGAGGCTTTTTGCGTAATAACGCCGTCAGTTTCTGACTTCCTTGTACCAAAGACGCGGGTCTCGAAGACTTTTCCTTATGAGCTTCATCAATCCACCCTCGAACTATAAGAACCTTGGTTCCATTCTCACGTACTAGAGGAGTCACCACAATAAACCCGTTTCTTCCATCGTGTATCCTCGGTCCAATCAGCATTTCCTGCTCATGAACAAATGTCCCTTCAATCGAAACTCTTCGGTAGTCAAATCCGTCGTCTATGGCCTGAGCATCCAATTGTCCCGGCGGTAATGGCAATGGCGGTAATGCTAGTCGATTTTCGGCCTTTGCAATGACTTCTGCCTTCCATTTCAATCGTTTAACTTGCCAAGTTCCTAAACAAAAGGCTGCTATTGGTATGATAGCTATGAATCCAAAAATGAACTTAGATGCTAAACCTGATCCGCCTTTGACGTCCTTTTTGGATTTTATTGGTTTCCAGTCAACAGTCGAAGTTACTGTACGACGATGAATTATGCTTGAAGGCATGAATTTCATCCTCAGTAGAGGTGTTTTGACCAAATTCCGCCCAATCATATTACAATTGATCATGGTTGATAGACAAGATGGAATAATACGGCTGGTTTAAACATATGAGATTTTCAACCACGTCACGTGACCTCTCAAAAACCTATCCTATCCACTATTGCGTGCTTCTTTCATCCATTATCCGCCCACAATTAATATAACCGAGCCATTATCAAATGTCAGAACCCGATCATTCAGTTTCTAGAAAAGTCAAAGATACAGCTGCCGGATTTGTGGGAGGAGCAGTCCAAGTTCTGATTGGCCAACCGTTTGATCTCGTCAAGGTTCGTCTACAAACCACCAGCCAGTATGGAACTACGCCATTGGCAGTTGTAGCCAATACATTTGCCAAAGAGGGTCCGTTTGCATTCTATAAGGGGACTCTCGCACCATTGGTTGGAGTTGGAGCATGTGTTTCGGTCCAATTCTATGCATTCCATGAAGCTAAGAGGCAGATTATCAGCTATACCAAGCAAGATATGACTCTTGGTCGATATTATACAGCAGGAGCATTTGCAGGAATTACTAATACTATAATAACATCTCCAGTAGAACAGATCCGTATTTTGTTGCAAACTACCAATGAATATAAAGGTCCTAGGGATGCTGTAAAGAAGATATATGCACATCATGGATTAGCAGGTCTGTATAGAGGAGGACTCATTACAATTATAAGAGAAGCACAAGCATATGGAACATGGTTTCTAACCTATGAATATTTAATGTCGACTCAAGCTCGGCGAGAAAACGTGCCGACATGGAAATTAATGTTATTTGGAGCCTTGGCTGGTGAAGCACTTTGGATAGCTTCGTATCCCATTGATGTCATCAAATCTCAGATCCAAAGCGATAGTTTTACGGATCCAAAGTATAAGGGGATTCGAGATGCAGCAGTACAAACATATAAAAAGTATGGATTTGGAGGGTTTTGGCGAGGGATTTCTCCCACTTTACTTCGAGCTATTCCTGCTAGTAGTTGTACATTTGCTAGTGTTGAATTGACGTTAAGGTTATTAGGTTAGAGACGATAAAGGGCCGGGAAAACAGATAAAAGACCGGAAGGAGAATAGCCAATAAAGACAAAGAAATTAAAGACAGAAATGTTAATTAATTGGCTGTTTTTTCCCGAAGATTTATCCAAATGTATTCAATTGCTAATAATTATCCTAACAGTATCATAGTTTAACATACTTGGTTATGGTAATACAACGTAATATTTCCCTCTCCGTAAGAAAACTATATATATTTCCCTCGATTTACCAAAACTACCCAAACGCCTCTTTTTCCTCCTTCCACGTTCCCAACCACCACGTGCCTGCTCAATGATTGACAATCGGGTTTGATGTTGCCTAACTTAACTTAACTCCTGTACGCATCCCAACAAATGACTTCAAATTGCAACCAATGAATAGTAGAGCCAATATTGCAAAGAACGAGGATCCCAGTTTGTTCAAATTTAAACCGCGGCCTCCGTCTGATACGCCTCTAGTATCTCATAATACTTCACCGCATGAAAATTATCCGTTTCTTGACGGAGAATCTCCGAGCCCCAACTTGGCTGGTAATGCTGGCAAATCAAGAATTCCTCCGTTATATTTACCGTCAAGAAGAGCAACTACTCTGGATGTTCCGGGACTCACTAGGAGCAAAGTATCTCCCGATGGTAAGATATCTGCCAGAGATGTTGGCGCCAAATTAGTCATTGTCATGGTTGGATTGCCTGCCAGAGGCAAGTCTTATGTCACCAAGAAATTAGCTCGATATCTCAATTGGCAACAGCATAGTACTAAAATATTTAATGTGGGAAATACCCGCCGCCGAAGTAATACCAAAGTCGGTCCTGCCAGGCGGCCTCTTCCTGATGGAAGCGCTGTGCCCGACAATGTCATACATGAAGAAGACGAAGACGAAGACGAAGCAGATGATCTTAAGCATGACATGGCCGGTACAAGCACACGCGCTTCTGATACTGGTCAGTCGGCGGATTTCTTTGCTCCCGATAATGAAAATACGTTTTTGCTTCGAGAACAATGGGCTATGGATACTTTGGACGAATTGCTTGATTTTGTCCTTGAGAAAGATGGTTCGGTAGGAATCCTCGATGCTACAAATACTACACGGGCAAGAAGGCGCAAGGTGATTGATCGAATCAATGAGCGTTCGGAGGGTCACCTTAGAGTGTTGTTTCTTGAAAGCATATGTAGTGATCCTGAGATCATTGAAGCCAATATCCATTTGAAGCTTTCGGGCCCAGATTACAGAAATGTCAATCCTGAAGTGGCTCTGAGAGACTTTCGTCAGCGATTACACAACTATGAACTAGCTTATGAAACGCTTGGCGATGATGAGGAGGATCTGCAATATATCAAGATGATTGACGTTGGTAGAAAGGTTGTATGTGCAAATATCAAGGGGTTTCTTGCAGGGCAAACTGTGTTTTTCCTTCTTAATTTCAATCTAACTTCACGTCAAATTTGGATCACTCGTCATGGTGAAAGTGTAGATAATGCTATGGGAAGAATCGGAGGTGATGCAGATCTTACTCCTCGTGGTCGTAAATTTGGTAAAGCATTGGCCAGGTTTATGGATTACCAAAAGAGTGAATTCCGTCGCAGAGAATTGGAGGCAGCAGCTGCTGCTCAGAGAGAAGTTCCGGAAACGGCGAATTTTTGTGTTTGGACATCGATGCTAAAACGCTCGATCCAAACGGCCGAGTTTTTTGACGAAGAGTTGTTTGACATCAAAGAGATGAGGATGCTCAACGAATTGGGAGCCGGTATGTGTGATGGATTGACATATGAGGAAATCAAGGAGAAGCATCCTCAGGAGTTTGCAGCTCGTATTTCGGATAAGATTCGATACAGGTACCCAGGCATTGGAGGAGAATCGTACCTTGACGTCATCAACCGACTACGACCAGTCATTGTTGAAATGGAACGAATGGAGGATAATTTGCTGGTGGTTTGCCATCGAGTGGTTGCTCGTGTTCTATTGGCGTACTTTATGAGTCTTGGTCGGGATGCTATCGGAGATCTGGATATCCCGTTGCATTCCTTGTATATGATGGAACCTAAGCCGTATGGGGTAGATTGGGCCGTTTATGAATACCATGAGGATACGGACTGGTTTTATCGGATTCCAAAGGAGACTCTCCGAAAGAGGAATGCCATTAGTTCGCAAGCAGTTGATTTGCCGTCATCGCAGTATATTCAGACCAAGGACCGAACCTTGTCAGTTGTTCCTACTTCAACCGATCGAGATGCCATTACACAACTTCGACAGAACACGCAGGCACAAAGGAATCGAATGGCGTCACCATCAGACACAGTTGAGAGTCTGTCTAAGATGTCGATGAGATGATTTTGTTGTAATTAAATTATGTATTGATTTGTATAATGTATTGATATTCCATAGGGAAGTATATAGATATTATACAATTATAGAAGATACGCGGGATTGGGATGCGGGATTTCCTAATATTTTATATTTATTTTGAATTTTATTATGAATATTTGCTGTATTTATGCCATATTTTTGCCATACTTTCTCATGCTATTTGCAGAGATTTTCCCCAACCTGTCCATTTGGGAAATGTAAACAAACCAATTCTCATAGTTGTTTCCATCTTGACATCACTGAGCATTCGTTGTTTGCAACGGCATGTCGTTTTTTTCCAGTCTGTAAGTAAAAATATAGAGAAATTCGTCTGTAGTTATTTTTTTTTTACTAATTTTAAGAAATTCTCGTACTACTCGTACCTTAAGGACTAAACCTTTGAGTGGCCAAGCTCAGGCTCTTAGACA
The DNA here is from genome assembly GCA_030580475.1 of Casaregolazyma patagonica. Taxonomy (NCBI): domain Eukaryota; kingdom Fungi; phylum Ascomycota; class Dipodascomycetes; order Dipodascales; family Trichomonascaceae; genus Casaregolazyma; species Casaregolazyma patagonica. The sequence continues at coordinate 497,483 of JAKTSZ010000004.1, forward strand.
ATATGCAGAAGCAACACTGGGTTCAGGGAGCCTTGCCGATGCAGTGAAACTTCCTGAAGGAGAAGACCAATTAGAATGGATTGCTGTGCATGTAGTTGACTTCTCTAACCAAATTAACATGCTTTATGGGACTATTACTGAGTTTTGTTCACCTCAATCATGTTCTCGAATGACTGCTACAGAAGAATACGAATATCTTTGGCAAGATTCCAATTCAACTAAATATAAGAAACCTACCAAAGTCAGTGCTCCTGAATATATTGAAAACCTCATGGACTGGTGCCAGAGTTATTTTGATAATGAGCAATACTTTCCTACTCGCACAGGACAACCGTTTGCAAAAGGATCACTGCCGGTATTCAAGCAGATTCTTAAACGATTATTCCGAGTTTATGCTCATATTTATTGCCATCATTTTGATCAAATCACTGAGCTTGGACTTCAGCCTCATCTTAATACATCATTGAAGCATTTTGTCTTGTTTGTTAAACAGTTTGATCTGGTAGACAATAAAGAGCTTGGACCTTTAAGAGAACTCATAGAGATATTATTGGACGACGATAAGAAGACTAGTTAATCACATGATATACTTTTTTTTCTTTATTTATATTTCTTAGTTTGGTTCCGGAAAAAAAAATCGTGTATAATTTTCTTGTAATTCAAATGCTTTCTGTTTCTACTTTATATATTTCACTTGGAAATCCATCCAAATACTATCAACTGAGGAAAATATGCTTCAATATCTATATATCCTACTTATTGTGTGTCTTCTGGGTGCTATAACCTCTTATATTATATTGAAATTAGCCATTTCTATCATTTCTTCCAGGCTACGATCGGTTCCAGACAGTATTCCGAGATACGTTGAGCATGCTCAAGAGTTTGGCATTACTTTACTACCGGATTTCAATGACAAAACAGGCCCTATTCGCCGGTATCTCATGCGTTTATCGCCTGATATTTCTCATTATACGAATTATTTGCCCCTTTCTTTTGATAAAGTGCCTAAATCAGCCTTTACTCCGGGCAAAAAACCCTCCAAGAATGTCATTTTTGGCTTCTTCCATCCAAATGCTGATAACGGAGGAGGCGGCGAGCGCGTACTTTGGGCTGCTGTTAAACAAACTCTTGAAAACGACAAATCCAACGTTTGTGCCGTTTATGCCGCGTCCAAGGCCACTTTGAGAAAGCCCGATGAGATCATTGCTCGAGTCAAGGATCGTTTCGAGCTGGATCTGGACTCCAAACGCATAGTCATCATCTATTTGTCAAGAGGTTGGTTAATTGAGCCTTCTACATGGCCCTATTTTACCATTATTGGCCAGGCTTTGGGTTCCATGATTCTGGCTTACGAAGCCATATCGAATTTGGTTCCGGATGTATTCATTGACACCCAGGGTTTACCCTTTTCATATCCTTTGGTATCATGGCTGCTAAGGGTCCCAATAATGGCTTACGTTCATTACCCGGTGGTGTCTACAGATATGCTTAGCAAATTGCGTCCTGGTCAAGTTGCTAAGAAGATATATTGGAGGTTGATGATGGTCTTGTATGCTTTGGCAGGTAGTTACTGCACTTTGGTAGCAACCAATTCCACTTGGACTCTCAATCATATACTTCGACAATGGTGGATTAGTCATAGAAAAGAGCATGTTAAGGTGATTTATCCTCCTTGTGCAACTCAAGAGTTTGAATATACTCCAAATGCTGAGAGGGCTAAAAAAATCGTTTATATTGCCCAATTTCGCCCGGAAAAGAGACACGAGCTTATTCTGGAGGAATTTTCGAAATTCAGAAAGGTATCTCCATCAAACAAGGACGTTTCTCTTTATTTCATTGGATCAGTTCGAAATGAAGACGACAGGAAAAAAGTTAGAGAGTTGGAGGCATTGGCCAAATCTTTAGGCACTAATGTCACCTTCGTTGTTGATGCCTCTTGGGAAATGATCAAGTCTATTCTACAAACTTCGTGGGTAGGTGTTAATGCTATGTGGCAAGAGCATTTCGGTATGGTTGTTGTGGAATACATGGCTGCCGGCCTCATTCCTATAGCCCATGCGTCTGCCGGGCCCTTGTTGGATATAATAGGAAAAGACGAGCAGTATGGGTATTTATTCAAATCAGAATCGGATCCAGACTATAGCGAAAGTGCTGACTCGTATCCTTCATTGTCGGAATTGCTAGTCAAGTCCTTTAGCATGGATTCATCAGACACCAAAACTATGAGACAAAAAGCTCATCAACGTGCTCAAACCTTCAGCGACAAGGCATTTGCAACCAACTGGAATAAAGCTGTCAATGCATTACTCAAGTTGAATATAATACAAGCAAGAGACCGCAAGAAAAGGGGATTGTACGACTAAAGTACTACAATCTGGCATTGAAAAGTACACTAAATAGGTGAAACCCATTTCACCTTTACTTTAATTTAAGTTTTCGATTAAATCAGTTGTAGTTATATAAGATACACTGCGCATAATGCACAAAGGCAAAAAAGAGTATCAGTGAAGCAAATCGTTCAATAACAAAATCATTCCTTGCCACCAGTAGTAGTTGGCAAACCATTGGCAAAGAAAAGTCCCGGTTTACTATCACCCTGCGCAGAAGTTAAGGGTTTCAAATCGTCGCCTACTCCTCCGAACGATCCAGTGGCTCGTCGCACAGGCCGACCGATTGAGGCCGCCGAAGATCGTCTTCGAACAAGGGCTTCTTCTTGGGATATATTGGCATCATCGGGCCCACGAGCCACTCCGATGCCTTGAAGAGTAGGATCATCTTCCTTATGATGGCTCTGAAGAGTTAATTTTCGTTCCAGGTTCACAGGGATGTCAGAATGAACCGGTTCAAAAGATTCATCCTCGGCTAGTGTGACACCACTAGCTTTCTTTAAATCATACGAGAAAACCGAAGCGCTATCATCAGATCTGAGCTCCTTCAATTCAGTGGGTGCTAAGAAATGTGCGCCAGATTCCGCTCGTTGTCGGCCGTGCCCAGCAAGCACTTCACCATCTTCATCAGACTCTTCTATGGCAGTGTCATCAGTTCCTGGTCCTCCTGTTCCACCTTCAAGGTTCACTTCAGATCCAAATCTGCCACGAGGCTTTACCTCTTCTTCTCCAGCTTCCTCAGTTACCTTGTCCATCTCTGGAGCAACGGCTACAGGCTCTGGTCTGAAGGGTTCTTCATTGGATGTGACTTCACTGGTATTGGATGTCGGACTATCAGGAACACCAAGAGCTCCGCTAGCGGCAAGAGCACCAACAGTAGCCGCAGCTCCACCGGCAGCAGCAGCCCCAGCAGCAGCAGGATGAACAGGAGCATTAGCGTCAGTAGGCGCAGAAGCAGACGCAGTAGATGTAGCGGTAGCGGTAGCGGTAGTATCAGGCTTGAATGCCAAAGCACGCTCATGGAAGCTCTTAAGATTAGTGAGCTTGGTCAAATCAGCAAACCAACTGTGCAATTCTTCCTCATTCTCTGCTCGGAATACCCAATTGTGGCCCTTATGGCCCTGTTTGGCATTAAGAGTGAACTTGTGAGAATTGTGACCAGAAGTCTTTGCATCTGCAGAAAGTTGGCATTCATCTAGTGAAAGGGATAAGACAGGGGTGACATCTTGACGCCTATCGTGGCTCTTGAATTCATGGAGAAAGCCTGGCGTCAGTACATACCAAGCCTTGGAATAGCTCTTAAGATACTTGGAACGTCGTTCAAGATATCCCTCTCTTATTTTATTTGCCAACGGGCTGGCCTGTTCAGGGTAGCGGACTTCGCTGGGTTTTCTGGGCTTAAGAGCGGGATCGACAAAGTTAGGATCTTTTTGAACAAAAGCATCCCATTCAAAAGTAGGGCTCTTATTAACGAAGCCAGATGTGACAAGGGGAGCAAAAAGAAGTTTTGAGATGTTTTCAGCCTGGGAATTGTAGAGCTTTCCAAAGGTCTCCAAAGCCTGTTGGACTTCCTGGACAACCACGTATTCCAACTCCTTGCCAGACCCCTGCAGATTGAGGAAGGCTTCCAGGAGGTAATTTTCCTCATTGATCTGACGAGTGATTTGGCCCTCTAGACCGATTTTTAGCAGGTAAGGGTCATGCTTTGGGTTGGTTACAGTCGAGTTGACACTAGAACTGGCCTTGAGAGCAGTTGTATAAGCTTCAAGATCTCTCAATGTCTGAGCCTGTTCTTTGGTGACACTATTTCTGAAATCGGATGATAGGTTTTTGATTTCCTTTATTTTGACAAGCAAGTCTCTTCTGAGGTCTTCAAGTCTAGGAATCACCTGTTGGTTAAGTTCCTTGGCCAACTTACCAGCGACAGTAGCTTGTTGACGATGGAAATGAATGATAGTTCCAGGGATATCACCAACAGAGTGATGACCATAAGAAAGAAACATTGAATGGTCAGCTTCCGGGGTTAAATAAGCCGGAGAGTTGCCATGAGGAACCGTTTCTTTAACTCTCAAAGGAGGAACGCCAGACACAATGGCCTTTTCATCAGCAATCTCAGGAGTCCCATAGTCCAAAAATGGGATATTCATTGCATGAGTTAAACGGACATTTTGTCGAACAACCTCCTCTTGAACAGAAGCAGCTTCTCTTAGATAAATGTTCAAGGCACGAATTAACTTGCGCCAGGTAGAAAACCGGTTTGCTAACACCTCGGTAGGATGCGCATCAATCGGAAGCACAATAGTCTCCATGGTGGATCAAAGTTGGTTGGTTGCGTTGGTTGCTAAGGTGGATTTCTAGGGATATTGGCAGCAAACAATTGTGGGTTTTTTTCCAAACCCAGCCAGCCAGCCGGGTGACCAAAAAAATAGCTAACGGCAAACGTGGGGTGATAAGAAGGAGAATGAGAGAATTAAAGCGGGGGGAGTAAATTAAAGGCTCAAGGGAGGAGGAGGGAAATACTGATATATTTTATCATATTAATTATATAGGTTTTTCTGGATGATAGTTTTATGCATTTTCAATCCCTAAAGCTTGGGAATCTTGAGACTTTTGCTGATCATAGCACATCCGCTAACAAAGTACAACAGAGACATGGGATGCAATTCAATGGTACTTCCAAACCATTTGTCGCTTAGTAACAATAAAGAACCGCCTGGAATGGTGGGTCCTACACTGCCTATCCATAGCAAGTAATACCATATTCCAACTATAAGCAAATTGATTGGAACTGGGGTACCTTCAAAGTACTTGCTTTTACCCGAAGCATCGGTTGGAATATTAGCAATAGTCACATTGAATCGCGCTAATCTTGATATTGCACAAAGTACAAAGTAGGTGAGAATTGTCACATCCAGTGTACTTGTTAACCCCAGGCAGAATCCTATTATAGCAGGAGCAACTCCAAACGATACCAGATCGGCCAAGGAATCCAACTCTTGGCCAAGCAATGATGATTTCTTTCTCCATCTTGCTACTCGGCCGTCCAAAAAGTCAAAAAATAGCCCCAAAGGAACAAGGTACATAGCACGTACAATATAATGAGATTCTCCCGTTAAACAATATCTTAAGCTGCTAACAAGACTATTGAATCCACACCATCCATTAAGAAGAGTAATATAATCAGCCATATGCAGGTTTCTTACCATAGCAAAATGACCAATATCATTATTAAATTTCAAAAACTCCTTCTTTTCTTCGGTAGCAGGTGACGCCGTACGGGCTTGCTGTTGCTGATGTCGCGTTCGCGGAGGCATTGCTTGTGGAGAAAATTTGTTTATTGGTTTTCTTTCGTTAACTACGTGGAATGGTGGGGCAGTGAAATCAAAAGCTTCTCAAATTCGATAAAAATAACAATTAGTAGATAAATCACACATACATAGTACAAAGTATACAACTACTACACATAAAATAGCCTGAGAGAATGAGAAGAGCTATTTTGTCCAGCTATGCGCCCGCCCGCTCTTTTGGCTTTTGACTTGTTATATCTCATCCTTCAAATAAACAAACCCCATCAATGCATACATTTTTTTTATATATCGTCAAAAAGAAATATCCGAGGTTGTAAGAGAAAATATATCAAATATAGTTATCACTCGTCGTCTGGGTTGGCTACCCGTAGTATCTTCCTTGAGTAATCTCTAGCATCTGCCAATGAGCCCTCAGACAAACGACGTTCTCCAAGCATGTTCGCGTTCAATCGTTGATCTACATATGGACGCTGAGCTGCCGGTGTAGGCATTGCAGGCACTGCGAATCCTGCGTCATCCATCGATGGCTTATAATCATCGCTGACACTGGCCGAATAGCTTTGGTACTTATTGGCCTGTTTACGACGTCTCCAAACCAGGAAAAATATCGCTGCTAAAAGGGCCACTCCTGCCAACACCCCAATCACGATGCCTGCTATACTGCCTCCTGATAACGAGCTTTTGTTATGCTGTTTATCGTTACTGGAAACTCCAGATGTTTCTGGGGTATGTGACGACTTTGACGCGGATGATGAGGATGACGACGAAGACGCCGCAGCCGATGACGCATCGTTACTTGAAGAACTAGAAGGTGTAGCCGATGAAGCCGGTGATGACACGCTAGACGACACGGGCGATGAAGAACTTGAAGCAGGACCTGAAGACAATGATGTCGATATAGAAGACGATGACGGCGACGAAGAAGATGCTGGCGTCGAAGAAGATGCTGCTGCCGTTGATGACGATGAAGATGCTGCAGGTGCTGACGATATAGGAGCATTATCGGTTATATATACTCCAAAAGCATTGTCTCCTCCACACATATCCTGGCCAAACCCCGTGCAATTAGATTGGCATTGATCACTACTAACCTTATCAGAAGAATTAGGAAGCACATCTCCACAATAACAATAACTTCCTTTCTCAAATGCGATAATGCCATAGTTTGGGCATACCTGTGTACAGTGCCCGTAACTCTGGTACTGGAAGTAGCCCATACTTTTATAGCCCGAAGGTAAAGACGAATAACAGCCTATGGCTTCCTGGGCAGAAACAAGAGTCAATGCTAGACTAGTCAAAAAGACTAGGAAGCCGGTATAACTCATTGTTGATGATGGTATGAATTTTTATGAATCTTGTCTTGTTGTCGATTTTTTCCCTTGGCAAATGAATGGCTCTCAAAGTATATTTAGTACAAAAAAACCCACACCAAAGTGGTTCAAAAAATGATTGTTTCAAACGGGAGGTGCCAAAGGGCCCAAATATAATATAGTAATAAATAATAAAAAACACACAAGGTTCAACCGTCTTGTATGACAGAGATCCGGCAACGATTGGGTGGTGTTTTAGAAGGTAAGATGGTACAAGGTGTGCAAATTTGGCACCCAAGAAAAGAAATCTTTTAACCCCTTAACGAAAGCAACGGAATGTTGAAAAAAAGCATGCGTGTTTATCGGGCGGAGGCTTCAGCAACCAATGAGAGGGGGGGAAAAAAGCAATAGTTATATATGCCTAAATATATATATATTGATGTATTTTATAATCTCTATAATTATTCAATCTATTTCATCAGAAGTTTATCTTTGTTAGAACCAAACGTTATATGAGCGCATTTGTTGCAGAAAAAATACTCCTGAACTAAACACGTTACCCGGCCTCCAGGTTTGGGGTTTGATAGCTCAGACAGCGTTGCCACACAAGACGCACGTACGACAAAAATCAACACACCAAAAGCACGCATAAAAGGAAATATTATTTACAATGTTTCGCGTGAGGGACATATTATGCATTACGTATAGTGTTATGTGTACACGTATAGTATTAAACATACACGTATACAAGTATTTATGTATGTTTGTTACGTATTATACATTTTACGCTAGGCTCTATACACGATATAATGCGGCTCCACTTATTATATAGCCATCTGGTATGATGCATATCATATTATTCCATGGTTTATCATTCCATGGTTCATCATTTCCATGTTTATCCTTACTTCCCCGTTTATCCACGGTTTTATCATTCCCCATTTATATATATATCTTTGCATATTCCGCATCAGTCTCTTGTCTTGATGATTCCACACGCTTTGTATCATACCAATAACACTTCCAATAATACAACACAACATACACCCTTGACTTGACTTGGCGCTTTATATTATCCCATCCATCCATTATTTGTCAATCCTCAAATAGCCTTCGTCGTGCACTCTTGGGTGTATTAGTTCTGGGACTACCATGCCCCGGTGCCGGGCTAGGTGTCATCATATTAAGATAATCATTGAAATTAAATGCCTGCTGTGGTGTCTTTGGCATACGACCTGATGCAAATGTAGTCCGTTGTGCAGGTGAAGGACTGGTCGCTAAATACATTAATAAATTCGCTCCGTCCTTGTCTGGACGTGGAGGTGTCTTTGGGGCTTCTGGTGGTGACGATGGAGGCTCTTGTGTAGTCCGACTAGGTTCATTTGCAATGGCCTTTTGTCTTCTAACTGGAGATGCTCGTTGTTGTTGTTGCCATGGTGGAAACGCTTCACTGACTGTTCTTGCTCGTTTTCGAGTCAATTCCAACGGAGGTTCCAAAAATTCGTTATGGCCTTGACCAGGCGAACTAAAGCTTGAAAAATACACTCTTCTAGTATCTTGTTTCTCAGGAGATGAATATCCTTTGCCCATCTCTTGCTCTATATTATCAAAAGCCACGTCCTCCCATCCTCGCTTGGTCTTGAAGCTTGCCAAAGCCAGCCTGCTCTTCAAATGCCTGGTGATTCTGGAGATTTCAGCTCTTCTCAAGACTTTTTCAACCGCCTCCTTTTCATTGAGACTCATGATCTCTCCGATCCAATTGTTATTGACAACCGAGATTGGTCCACTAATTGTATGTTTGACACTAATTATACGGCCTGTGGATGTTAAGACGCCTAATTGCTTGCCCTTATACCAACGGCAGGGGCTGGTACGAATCAAGGAGGGCCTTTCTTTCAATGACATTACCTGATTGGGTCATAATGTCACGTGGCTCAAAAATAAATAAGTGGTTTTTCTTCTCCTTTGTTGGATTGTCACGTGCCCCGCAACTTGTTCTTTAAAGCTACCTCTGTTTTTAAAAAAAAAAACCAAACCTTTACATCAATCCTTTTAACTAATCCTCTTTCTATTACCAACTCTTTGTCCTCATCCATCCTACCATTAAATCCTTTTCTTCTTTTTTTGCCAAGATCATATTACCTATTCGGGTCCACATTTAACTTCACTCCCAATGAAGATTGACTTCCTCATCTCCCACAAGAAAATAGCACCATGACATCTGAAATATTGAAAAGGTTAAATGATGTCTCATCGAGATTAACATCGCTGAAGAAAGATCGGTCAAAGTACTTGAAATCTTCCGATGTTAAAGTTATTTATTCGGATCTTGCTGATACCGTCCAGCAACTATTGGCTGCGGAGACTTCGGATAAGATCATCATTGATAAGCTCGAGGATGTTTTTCAACTCATGTCTTTGGCTATGTTAACTGTAGGACTTAAGAATACGGCTCCTGCCTGTTATGCTTCGTTGACCACTGTCAAAAGATTGCTTGAGCATCTTGGTGCTGATATCGACGATGGCGAATTGGATTCTCAGCCGGTTGCAACAGCCACTTTTACTGAGAGCGATGTAAATGCAATTTCCGAAAGATTGGCTGAGATTGGAGAAATCATCAAAAATGCAAAGGAAGGCGATGAAAGCCCGGCCATTATTACTTTGGTTGAAAAGAAACTCAATAAATGCAACGTGGGGCTGACTCGAATCCAGCTATCTATGGCCAAGATCGATCCTACGTTGCAGCCCATTCTCGATAAACTGGTTTATATGCGTCGAGAGATCTTATCAATAGGATCTTCTCCAAACACCTTTTCCCCTAATAGTTTCAAGAAAATCGTCGAGAGTCTTCGTGTGATTGAAGTCACCAGAGTCGATGGGAAATTTGTCGACGATAACGGTGAACCGTTGGCTGAACAGCAACAGGTTAACAATCTTATTGATGAATGTCATGATCTTATTGACGACTTTAGTGCCATGGAGGAGCGGGTTGATGCCAAACTCAAACCTTTATACAAGGAGTTGGTGGAGATTAAAAACTCCCTGGAAGGACTTATTGTGACCCATAGATGGACGTTGCGTGAAACTGATCTATTCCGATACCAGAAGAAGCTGCAACATCTGGATGAACAGCTCAGGGAGTTGATTCAAGCTGAAGATGACCAAATACCTGGCATTTCCATTCTTCTGTATTTGATGAGGCGGTCTTATGCTCTCATTTATAAGCTTCTAGAATCAAGCGAACCGGTTAGCGAAGCACTTCAACCTCTACACAACCAACTGACTACTGCACGTCGATGTCTGTTGGAGGTGAAGAAAATGGGCGGATTATCTAGCATTCGAGAATTATACCCTTATCAAATGAAACTGGCTTCTATAGATAATCTTCGGGTAGATGGGAAATTCATGGTTGGAGATACCATTCCCGAAGGCCAGGGTCTATTAAATGCTCTTTTAAGTGAATGTTTTGATATCATTTATGAGCTTAAAGTTGAACTAGGGGAAAAAAGTTATAACAGTGAAGCCAATAGTGAAGATGAAAAGGACGAGTAGGAGAACCAGCATGTGAATAGTAATTTTATTTAACAAATTTATAACCTTGTATAATTTTTTGGTCCTATTTTCCCCTTGTAAAAAAAAACTCTCTTTTAAAGTTTTTGTTGGCCTTGCTTGTTTTTTTTCACCAATTTCTGGGCATTTTGACTCATTTGAGAACAACTTTGATAACTGCGTGAAACTTTCACTTGATTTCTTACTTTTCACCAACCAAACCGATAAAATGTGTGGAATTTGTGCATTTTTTCACCATCCCGATGTAGAAACGTTTAAACCTCGAGGGTTACAATTATCTAAAAGAATCAGGCATCGAGGTCCTGATTGGTCTGGTAACTTTATGTCCAAAGATAGCTTACTAGTTCATGAACGATTAGCTATTGTAGGACTGGATACCGGCGCTCAGCCTATAACTAATAAGGACGATACTCTGGCTTTGGCTGTTAATGGAGAGATATATAATCATCAGCTATTGCGAGGAGAATTCAAAGAGTACCCATTTAAGACTCATAGTGATTGTGAACCTATTCTTCCCTTGTATGAGCAGTATGATATCGATGCTCCAAAGTACTTGGATGGAATGTTTGCATTTGTATTATACGATGTACCAAAGGATCGGATCATTGCTGCCAGAGATCCTATAGGCATTACTACTCTGTATATGGGACGTAAGACTGGCCAGAAAGATCAGATTGGTTTTGCCTCTGAAGTCAAATGCTTGATGGATGATTACGAAGAAATACAAGCGTTTCCTCCAGGACATATATTTGATTCCAAGACTGGTCAAATCACTAGATATTATGAGCCTAAATGGTGGGATCCTGAACTAATTCCTACCAAGCCCGTTGACTATGATTTGCTTCGACAAACGTTGGAAAAGGCCGTACGAAAGCGTCTCATGTCGGAGGTTTCTTATGGTGTCTTGTTATCTGGTGGTTTAGATTCCTCTCTGATTGCAGCCATTGCTGCGAGAGAGACTTCCAATGCTCAGCCCGAAAGCTCCACTGATCATCATCTGGCTGGTGTTGATAGTTCTGGTCGTTTGGTAAACACATCTGGTTCCAGATTGCATTCTTTTGCCATTGGTTTGCCTGGAGCTCCTGATCTTAAGGCTGCTAGAAAGGTTGCTGAGTTTATCCATACTATTCACCATGAGCATACCTTTACTGTTCAGGAAGGACTGGATTCTTTAAGAGATGTCATTTGGCACTTGGAAACTTACGATGTTACTACAATCCGAGCTTCTACACCCATGTTCTTGTTGTCTCGAAAAATCAAGGCTCAAGGTGTAAAGATGGTTCTTTCTGGAGAGGGTTCTGATGAGATATTTGGAGGCTACTTGTACTTTGGAGCAGCCCCCAACTCCAAGGATTTCCATCAGGAATGTGTCAAACGGGTCAAGAACCTTCATTATGCAGATTGTCTACGAGCCAACAAATCCACCATGGCTTGGGGTTTAGAAGCTCGAGTGCCATTTCTGGATCGTGAATTTTTGGACGTGGCTATGGATATTGATCCAAAGTACAAGCTCATTACTCCGGGTCATATTGAAAAGTACATTCTTCGAAAAGCTTTTGATACGGGAGACTATCTTCCATCTGAGATTTTGTGGCGTCAAAAGGAGCAGTTTTCCGATGGCGTTGGATATTCATGGATTGATGCTTTGAAGGATACTGCTGAGAGTACAGTATCAGATGAGGAATTTGCCAACCCACGAGCAGAATGGGGCGATGATATTCCAACCACCAAGGAAGCATATTGGTATAGATGCATGTTTGATGAGCTGTTCCCCAAGAAGAGCGTCGCTAGTACCGTTATGCGATGGATTCCAAAGGCCGATTGGGGATGCCATGAGGATCCTAGTGGTCGATTTGTCAAAGCACACCAAGCCAACGTTGTAGAAAAGGATGTCTGAGACACATATTAAGACTTTTAAAATGTGATGAGATATTTACATGTTGAATTTATACGTAGTTACGTTTGATCTTAGCTTGTTAGAGCATCCCTAATAGAACTCCTTATACTTCTTCACATAGTAAACTGTAGATAAAGTTCCCAAAAGTGTAACTACAATTGGTACGGGTTTTCTCGTCTTTATAGCACGCGGTAGCATGCCTGTTGTAAGCAAAGCTGATGTTCCTACAGCCAATTCCAAGCCCCAGTCGGCGTTTCTTTTCAGCAAATATCCTGCTGATCCATACAATGCAGCACATGTAAGTCCTCCAATCAAAGAGGGAATGCTGCCTTTTCGATAGAAGCCAATAAGTCCGCCGATGCCACAGAGGCCGGCCATAGTAAGTGCGGGATGTTCCATGATGAGTGTTGGTTGATGGAGAGATTGGGAAGGTGGAGCCGAGGATTTCAATGGATGACAAGAATATCGTTAGACGTGAAATGATAATTCCTTGTTTCCATAAAACTATATATTTGATTCGATGCGCTTAAACTACATATTTATCCCTTAACGTGCCCCTGAAGCTATCTCCCTATAGTTGTGCCTGATTGTAGACCATTTTCGTGTCATTATTCCATACATAATTCACCACTTCTTTCATATGACGAACATAAACAACCTTGATGCTGGTTTCTTTGACCAGCGACGCCACTTCAGGTGATGCTACGATTGAAGCACATTGTGCTGGCAAAATGACGGTTTCAATGGCAGCCAAATGAGCACCTAGCAGTTTTTCTCTGATCCCTCCAACTGGAAGTACTTTTCCACGAAGCGTGATCTCTCCTGTCATGGCAAGCCGGCGTGGAACTGGTTGTCGTGTTAGTAAAGACATCAGTGTTAGTGTCATGGCCACTCCAGCACTCGGTCCATCTTTAGGTATAGCCCCAGCTGGTGCATGCAGATGAATGTCAAATCCTTTCATGGCCTTTACTGCTGAAGGCACATTGGATTTGACCCATGAGAATGCAATTTGGGCAGATTCACTAATAACATCGCCTAGTTGTCCAGTCAGTTGAAGTTTACCCCCATTGGACGAGTCGGCTGCAGGCACAAGACGTGCTTCAAATGTTAATACTCCTCCAATTCCACTTCCCATGTATGCCAGACCATTGACAACGCCTATTGGCAGCTGTGAAGAATTCAATTGTCCCTCAATCCTTTCTTCTTCCAGCTCGTCTGGGTACTTCTCAAGACCCAGGTAAGTTTTCACCTGTTCCACGCCAATAGAAACTGGTTTGTCTCGAGTCTGACTTTCCTTCTGCACTAGTTCCACTGCAACTCCTCTGCATATAGCACCAATTTGCCTTTCCAATTCTCTAACGCCGCTTTCTCGCGTATATTTGGTGCACATGAGAGTCAATGCATCATCACTAATTGTCACCTTTACTCCACCATTAGCCTGGTTTTGCTTCGGAATCAAGTACTTCTTAGCAATGTGTAACTTCTCCAGATATGTATAACCAGTCACTTCAATGACCTCCATTCTGTCCATTAGAGGACGAGGGATGCTTTCCAATGTGTTTGCAGTAGCAATAAACACGACATGACTCAAATCCAGTGGGAAATTGATATAGTGATCTCGGAACGAATAGTTTTGCTCGGGGTCAAGCACTTCTAACATCGCAGCCGATGGATCACCAGCTGAGCTGCCAGCACCAGAATACCTTGCCAGTTTGTCTATTTCGTCGAGAACAACAACTGGATTCATCGACCCCGCGCGTCTAAGTCCCTGTACAATAACTCCAGGCATGGCCCCAACATACGTTCGTCGATGTCCACGAATCTCGGCTTCATCACGAACACCGCCCAGTGAGATTCGGTATAAATCACGGCCCATGACCTTAGCCACGCTTTTTGCTAGAGAGGTTTTTCCAACACCTGGAGGCCCTACTAGTAATAAAATAGGAGGTTTGATTTTATTCTCAGAAGATTCTTTCTTCAATAGTTTGTTTTGCTGCTGTTGAAGATACTGGACAGCCAAAAACTGTAGGAGTCTCTGCTTTACCTTTTCCAGTCCATAATGATCCTCATCGAGCATTTTTCGCGCAGTACGCATAATATCTGTATTGAGTTCTTCCTGAGAATATTTGCCCCAAGGAATTTCGGCCAACGTTTCCAAGTATGTACGACAGAGTTGGTATTCGGCCTGAGCTGAATTAATGCGCTTTAACCTTGTCAGTTCACGTTTAACCACCTTGTTTCCTTCTGGTCCCATATCTGTGTTGAGTAGTTTGTTAGTGAGTTCCGTCATATCGTCATCGTCCTGGCTTGTAGAAAGAGCATGCTCACTTGCCGATTTCGAAGGGAAAAACATGCCCAGAGGCTTGACAGCTTGATTAGCTTTGGACGAGAGTTTCTGTTTGATTGAATCAAGCAGAATAGCAGCACGTTTTGGCACGTCGGTTTCTTGCAAAATGTTCATCTTGTCAGTTTTGCCAATAGGAAGAATAGCAGCAATGGCATCAACCAAATATCCTGGAGGAATGCCGGGGAAATTCAGCAGTTTCCTAATATTGCCATACGGTTCCAAAATCGATCGTAATTCATCGAATATTTTGGTAACAGGCTCAACATCTCGAGGTCCAAAGGAAATCAAGTCAACCTCGGCTAGACGAGTTTTGGCATCATATTTCAGGACTTTAGCTCGACCAATACCTTCCAAAACAGCCTGACTTTTGGATAATTTGGCCAATCGAGCAACCGAACATATGATACCACTAGGTCTCAATTTGCCTACGCATACAATCTGCTCACCCTGCTTGATGGTGCTAACAAACGCCTCCTTGAAGTACTTTGTAGAGCCGAAACTAGCAGACTCCAAAGCTCGATAATCGTCATCAGAAGGACTGTTTATCACCAATGCAGTGCCTGGAAACAAAACCACTTGTTCTCTGTTGATGGCCGTTAATTGCATGGTTGAAGGAGAGATGGGTGATGAATGCCAAATGGGGTATATCGGGAAGTGGGGAGAAAAGCATGGGCAGAATCTGGGGGAGGAAAGCAAATGACGTATAGAGGGAAGGAGAGAGGGGTTTTATTGAATGAGTGGAAATGATGTAAATAGAAGAGGAATGTGATAATAAATAATGATGCATTTTATGGTCAATGTATATACAGAGTTTTTCTAAGATGCTGTCTATCAGATGCTATGTCGGTTATATCAAATTCGGTTCAAATTTGGTTGGCCAAATATAGTCAAATCCCAACCTATGCCACTGGAAACGCATTCTCAGCCCTTAATACCACTGTTCTTCGCTCATGCGATATATATCCTTTCATAAGGTTTCGTGCTATAAGTGCTGAAATTAGTCCTTCCGTCTGATTTAGCCGATCATCGTCATTAGTTGGCCCATATGGATAATAACATGCATATAAAAGACATGATGCAAAATCATCAACTGATACTCTAGTAGGCGATCCAAGTGCTTGGTGGGTTTTATGCAATAGATTGGTTGATGCTAGAAGTTGGATTCTCTCCATGACCAGATATAAGTACTTTTTGACCAAAAGTGACCTCCGAACCACCAATAGCTCACGGTATTTCCCTATATCTCCGTCATTGACTGCCTGCAGAATTGGCCCGTATAATGCTTGTAATCGTGGGTACTGTTTTAGTAACTTTCGGCTGGGTATTCTAGCCTGCAATTCTTCAGCACCGCCATTTTGCCAAAGAGGTGCAGCCAATCTAACAGGAATTAAATACAATAAGATTTTCTCCTGGTTACTTTTGGCATCTTTATGACATAAACTCCAGGCATTACTCAGATAAGTATGAGCCTCAGCATACTTTTCTTCAATCAGCATTATGACTCCCATATAATAGGCAACCGTGACATGATGAGAGGCCGGATAATTATCCAATGGAGGATGTTCAATGTTATCTATAGCTCTTAGGATATTTTTGCCCAGTGCATGTTTATGAAGCATGAAGTAGATTTTGAACAATTCTCCGACAAAAAAGTAAATACCCCATTTGCGCGATTGTTCAATGTCTTCGTTTCTATCATTCAAGCAAGTTTGGAAAGCTCGATTAATTGACCGGGTGGCTTCTTCAAGACAATTGAACGATTTACCCGACGATGATCGATCAGCCAGAATGGCCAATTGACGGAGCTCTTTAGCAACAGTCGAAAGAGCAGCAAGCATCCATCTATTCTGTTTCTCTGCAAATCGATTCAATGATATAAGCAAGGCATTCTGGGCCTCATACGCAGCTACGAGGTTCTGTTGTTGGACTATATAATAGGCTACTTTCCAGTGCAAAACCGATATTTGCGTTTGATGGTTTCTCTTTATAGTTTTACTTATAATAGTATAAGCATCATCCTCATTATTGGTTAAGTAAGCCAAAGATGTGAGTTGGTCATTTGTTATGGACAGCAAGCTAGCCAATTGGGGGCCGTTTTTGGTAATTAGAGCTTGTTGTACTTGAATTATCAAGTCCATTTTGCAATAGGAAAAAGGAAAAATATTAGCGTGTGTTAGTACACACAATTTTTGTTGCTTGCGAAGGTGGGAAGGAAAAAAAACAAAAAAAACAGGGGGAAAGGCAGGGCCTTTGGAATAAAAGAGCAAACAGCAAGCAAAAGGAACAAGAAAACATTTGTATAGATAAGATAAACATTGGATTGTATAAAGGGAAAAGAGTAACGGATTGCTACATTAAATATTATATTTATATCTACCCTTCAACGGCCACGTGAAACACCCACGGGATTACATGCCGACTATGCAAATATGGCTACATTGTTAATTGGTTGGATCGTCAAAGTTTCCTAAAACAGAACAATGGCTGCAAAAAGAGGCGTGGTACACCAGCATGAATGAAGGAGCTGCAAACTACCAATACAAGGCTTTAATAGGTGCATTATGAAGAATTAACATTAATTTAGAATAGAAATCGGTTTCAGTACCATACAATCAAGTATAATCAAATACTTTACCCTTCTGCAACCGTTTGCATGATTTGGTTGTTATTCATCCCCTTGTTTCATCCTACCCTACTCATTGTCAACCTTCCCCCTGATCTTTTAGTCGAAGCAACCTTCTTTGCTGTTTTCTGCATCGGCGCCACACCTTTTACCAATTCCGTCCGGCTGGTTTCCCTAAATAGGCCATACTAAGTCTGGGTGGTGTTTTTTTTTTTTTTCAGGAGGTATAAATACAAAGGGGGTGGTGGTTCTATGTACTTTTTTAGGCTAGAGCTATCGACAAGTTAATAGACAGAGACATTTTGGGCAATTTATTTACGTCCGGATAACACACAACCCCCCGCCTTGGATACTTGGGCATAATCTCGCGCGTGCTTCTTCTTGTTGTTTTTCCTTTTGAATTTTTTCCCATATCTTTTGGGTCGGTTGCGGAATAATATTGGGGTTGAGTAGATTATTTTTTTTTTCTACCTTTACACCGCTTTTTCCAACAAAGCCAAGAAAATCATCATCATTCCTTCTTCACCTTGTTTTCTACATTCTACCTTTTTACACCCCGCAAAGCACCATGGCTGAACTGGATGCTGCCTTGGTGTTACTTTCTTTAGGTCAAAAGGAATTACCGCGCTCGGCGCACTATGGTTATGGTGGTAATAGTAATACTACTACTAGTGCCCATAGTATGCCTTCTTCTCCTGGATTTGCCCCAGCCAATTTGCCAAACCTGGGTCCTAATTCCATTGCATCTAATCATGAAGGTTTAAATTATTATCCTCAACCTGCATACGAATATTATACTTATAATCATAATAATAACACTTCGGCAAGTGCGGCTGGTGCTAATATGGCTTTGTCAACCTCTTCTCCATATATGCCCACCGTCAAGAACAGTTTGGAGTCGTTAAACTCCATTTCATCTCATGAAACATTACTAAGTGAGAAGTATTCAGATGATTCTTTAAATGGATTAACGTCAAGTCCTCATTTGTCTTATACTGCTAAATATGGTCGTTTGAGTTCTCCCCCTGAAGAACTATCTGCTCCATATAGTAAAGGAGGATCAAGACATATCATTCATGTTGGTTCTAATGTCTCTAAAAAGCCTTACTCTTGTAATCATTGTGGACGATCTTTTGCTCGACGTGAACATTTGTATAGGCATATAGAGACTATGCATAATGGCCAAAAGGACTTCAAATGTTCCGTTTGTAGTCGGGTTTTTTCACGCAAGGACAACATGATGCAACATATTAGAAACAAGCATAGTGGGAAAAAGCTGTCTGCTTGATTTGGAGCCTTTTTATTCTCTTTTTTTAACTAATTTATGAACCGCCATGACATTTGTGTTTGGCAAATTATTTATTTCTTTTACTAATTATTGTTAGTTTGGAATATTACAACAGTGACAATAGCTGCTACATGCCGAAAAAGCTATTCGATAAATAAAGAAAAATGCGCTATTAGTCATTTTATTCTTTGGACTAAGGACTTTTTTTTTGCAACTTTTGTGCAGCAAATGCCATAATTTATGCCAAAGACACCCCTTCGGCGATAGCCCGGGGTACAAAGTTATGGCAAATGCTAAAAAACATGTCTTAAACCCCCTGGCTATGGGAATTTCAAATCATTTTTTTTTTTCATCATAAACCAGTCATAGTCATGTATATAGAAAAACCCATCAACTATTCCATACTATCTAACTTGTTTTCAACCTCTTCTTTGTTCAATCTATGCATCATCTTTGTGTATTTTGTGTCTGATCCAATGTGAATGACTGGTACATCATAGGCGTAAAGATCAAACCACTTTTGGTTGCCAGGGGCTGTTATATCCACCTCTTGATATTCAAACGGTTTTCCTTGTTTTTCAATGGCTGTTAATACTCCTTTGGCAGTCTCACAAAGTCCACAATTAGGTCTTGAAAACATGGTGATCTTTGTCCTGAGATTTCTATAATATCTCATTGCTTTGATGGTATAATGGGAAAGGGCAGAAACAAGGGAAAAACACTCCGACGGTTAACGGCAAGGGGAAAAGTGGAATTGGAAGGGAAATATACATATATATGGAAATATTAGGGAAATATCATTCAAATAAATAGAAATCGAAATTGAAATTAAATAAACAGAAATTCAGTATATGTAATGCGGGTTTTTGCTTTTCCTATTGAATATCATCTGTGAGAATGTCAAATCTTCTTCTGTACAAATTCCATCACATCAAATCATTTTCAATTTCTTTCAAAAAATCCATATCAATGCTACTAGAATCACCGTCGTCTTCTTCCTTTTGCTCCTCTCCATTCCGTGCTCTTTTATTATCATTGTCATTCATATCTTCATCATCATCCAAATGCCGTTTCCTCGGACTTTTGCCTTGATCAGCTGCTTTTTCTTCTTCACTCACATCATCGTCGCCATCCTTTTCTTCATCTTCACTGCTATAATTATCATCGCTTCCCATGAATTCTTCCACTTCCTTGTCGATGTCTTCCCAGTTCATTTCACTCAAGTTAAGACCCGATCCAAACCCTCCATCTGCCCCCAATCGTTCATCATTTTCTCCTATGTTCGATGCTTCTTGAGTTTGTATCGATGCTAGTTCTTTATCGGTAAATTTCATCTCGTATTTCTCCTCATCCACTCTAGCCCATGCACCCAAGCATGCCATAACCCAGTCTGTATATACAATATGAATGTTTTGCCTTCCTTTTCGTGATATCGCCTGTCGCACTTTGGCTGTGCCTTTGGAAGTTCCTACCACATGAGTTATTGTGTCGAAGTAATCTGCAACTACTACTGCTCCAAAGCTCCTGACCCACTGCACAATATCCGCCGAATCAAGTTTAGTTTCCAGTGGAATGACTCCTGAAAATAGAATCACACAACCATCAAAAACTTTGGATTTCATTCGGGGAATGATTTTCTTGAGATCTGGCTCTTGTTTGACTTTTTTATCGTTATATTCCTTGTAGAACTCTCCGTGAACTGCTCGTAATGCTTTCTGGAGGCCCTGTAATTCTGTGTCACTATCAATCAGAATTTTCTTGGCTTTTTGGCTTCCTTGGAGTTTTGCTAAGGGCCGCTCATTTTGTTGGGCCTCAATAGATTTAGTTCTCATGCTCATCTGCTCAGCGGTTTCTCTTAGCACGACAGAATCATCGGCATCGGACGATTCACCTTGTGTCTCTGATTTCTCTGTGCTTTTATTTTTGATTGATTCTGCGTCGGCATCATCCGACGTACCAGTACTATCCGATGTCGATCCATTGCTAGCTTTCCCTTCTGGCTTAACGTCCTCTTCATTCATGCTTTCCTTTAATTCGCCTCGTTTCTCAGGTAATAAAGATGAATTTATATCGCCAACTCCAACAAAAAAGTTGTAGGGAACGACTTTTATGAGATTCGAACTCCAATTCCATACATCACCTCTATCGTCAATGATAGCTACCATAGAAGTGGATGCCGGGAATAATCTCTGAAGGTTTTTCTGAGTTAAACTACCGCTTTCGTCTCTGGAGAGTATTCGATCTCCGAAATATACCTCCTTGGGGTCGATTATGCGAGCAATGGCTGTGGCATACACCTTAGTAGCCATTGTATATACATGCATTTCATACAGTTCGTTCATATTTTTAAGGAATTCCTCCAATCCAGGTCTAAGCTTGACAAAATACCAGCATGTGACTTTTTCCGGTGCAAGGCCTGGCCGTTTAGGTTGCGTATATTCCTCGAGAGGGAAAGACCTGACGTCTTTTACAGCATCATGATTGGGATTCGTAGTATCACGCATCCATTCGCCAATTGTAGGATCCACTGCAGCTTGAATAACCGTCTGATCCAAGTCTACAACGAGAATCAGCTTGCGTTTGGCCTTTAACTGGGATTCAAGCGACTTCTCGATCCTCGCAGCCTCCGCATACGACACTTTGAGGTTACTTGTATCATGTGCCATGCTAACAGGAGCTCTTTTCGTGTTGTCATATTCCGTATAATCCTCGGTATCGAGCGCATGACCACATAAAGCACATAGTCCGCCAAATTGGACTGGATGAGTACACGGTTCTATGACTCGAACAATACAAGCCTTGGAATCAGCAACTTTATCACCTACAGAGATCATCCAATCAAGGATCTGTCCTTCTATGGGGCTCTCAAATACGCCATAATGTTCTTGTTCTCTCCTGTTTTCCTCAGTAGCATCCTCCAGCTCCTCAACAAACGTATATTTATAGCGAACAAGAGGCGTATGCTTATGTATTTCAGTCCCAGATTCCTCCAGAATGCCGATAATTTCCACTGGAAATATTAAAGACGTCGGGAATGTCACGTCGGTCGGCTCAATCATGGATTCAACGGCGTTTGGAGAATGGGTTTTGCTTTTAATTTTGGGTCAATAACATGGGAAACAAGAAAATGATCAAATAGATGAAAAGATGGAAAGTGGAATTTTGTGGGGGGTTTCTTGTTTGGGCTTACCCTGCTTTGTATTTTGTTTAAATATATTAAATATTTGGTCATGGTCGTTGTATGATAAATATATGGTTGTATCAACTCTCATACCATTCTCCATGCCAATTGATGATCTGAAATTCGGTATCTACTTTGGCCGATGACGTATTGATGCTATTCATGGCTCTTTGAAATACATCTTCAAATGTTTCTGAGCCTTTATCAGGTATGTTAGGTGCTGATACTTGTTCATCAGTGCCATTTGGCTCTGATGCCGTTGATTTGTCAATCTTCTTCTTCATATAATCGTACACGTCAAACTTTTTGTCCAAAGGAGAATACAGATGAAATGGATCGTTTGACTCGGCTGGTTGCCGTCCCAGTGTTAATTTCAAAGACAATGGTTTGATCCGTATTACTGGTAGGGGTTTTGATGCAGACTCGTTTTCTTCTGGACCAGGAACACCAGAATCGTCAGAAGCACCTGGCTGTTGTGTATCATTAAGAGCAACTTCAGGTTTCTCCACCTGTGGTTCTGCATCTTCGAATTCATCGCCATCTTCCATTAATACATCCAGTCCATCAGTCCTTAGTTCGTCTCCTTCTTCGTTGTAAACCCCAACAAACCGCCGCAGCGCCCTTTCTGCATATCGTCCTTCTTCTACCACAAACTCTCTTAGTTCGCGAGGATCTGTCACACGTTTGGTAAATTCAGCTGTTGCCATAAATGTATGATCCGGAGGTAATTGAGGCATCCATGGCGGTAACCACCCATTCAACCTACTCATACTAGGCACAACCTTTTTGATATCCACACTTGGCGCTATAAAGAAACTTTTCTCATCTTCACTGAGAATGTCGGGTTCAGGATCCACCTTTAATCGGTTCAAATTGTCGGTATATACTGAATGCAGAGCCATTTCCTTGCGTAATGGTATCAATCCCAGCTTATTTTCTTGCATCCATAAAGCCACATCAGCCAATGAAGGGCTCTTGCGTCTTTGTGATTCGCTTATGCTATGAATATGTGTGAAAAGATGCCCCATATGGTCTTCAGCCAGGCCAACAAGGAATCGCAGGGCTTCTGTGGTGATTTGTATATCCTTGGATGCTAAAATAGCTGCTATGCACCTCCTGAATATTGTTTTTAATGTATCTATTTCATCATTGGACGCCGTTGGTCCGATGTTTTGGGTCATCGTGAAGAAGTTGAAAGGTGTGGTTGAAAGGTGAAATATACCAAATAAACGGTCGTTGGGTCACGTGACAGCTCAAGATATGAATTTAGGGGAACGAGTAGAAAAGTCATGTAAATTTAAGTATTGAATTATTTGAATAATCTCATATTTATCTTAATATATAACCTATTTGTAATATTGAAAAATTAATTGAATTGAATTGCATTTGAGCCTTACGATGACCATCCTCAACCATTCATTTCAATATCTTTCCTTGATCCAACTATAATATAATTAACTTTGTATAACTATTGCATAAATCTATTATTTTGAATTTGAATCCTGTGTCTCAGCTTCGCGTAGATTTGAATTTCATCCCTTTTTTCTTTTCAGGCCAAATATCGTCGACGAGGCTCCTGAGGTTGAGGGCGAGGCCGATGATCCTGGGGTCGTATAACAGGAGTAGGAGGAGGAGGACCATAGACAGAGATTTCTTTATGTTTCAAGTCGTATTGTTTTCTGGTCATTATATCGGTTGAATTTCACGTAATTAAGTTAATTGGTGGATGACTGATAGTTTGAAACCATGGCTGTAACCGTTGTGGTTGGTATAGCACATGGGGTGACAGGTAACATAGGAGGATTTAATTAGGAAATATAGGGAATTTGACGGAATTGAGAATATTTGAGATAAAATAATGAAATCAGCATTTAAAATAATAATAATAATTTTTTTATGCTATGTTGATTTTGAATGATTCAATTATTCTGGTATACGGTGGTTTGACTCAACTTCTCCACCTTCTCCGCATGTATCAAATTTGAACATGGCATGAGTATACGATGTTTTATATAGCATTTTATATGAGAAATTACAATAAATTATAATAAAATTATTAATAATAATATTGGCTTTTTTAATTACTAAATCTCCTTGATAACCACTACCCCATTATGCTACGAGATCGTCGGATAAGTACCGAATATCATCTCCAACATCCAAATTACCCAATCTAGACGGAATTTGCATTTTAAACCAAATTCATTAAGAAATTCCACTAAATCCACCAAAAACTCATCAAGTCAATTTACACTGTACAAATTCCTACCATATCGACCATCCTTTACTCATCTTGTTTGTTCTTCAGTTCGATTCCCAACTTCAATCATGAGTGACATTGACGGCCTTGTAAATAAATGGCTAGATCTCGACCCTGTAGGTAAATTCATGTACTTTTTTCTATCCTCTTTTATATTGACTCATGGTAGAATGAATCCACAAGACAAGAAATCAATCATTTGTACTCTAATCATGACTTTGATGAACTAAGACTTCGACTGGGCTCCAGAATCCAGTTCGGAACTGCAGGACTTCGAGCTCGAATGGAGGCTGGTTTTTCAAGAATGAATGATTTGACTGTATTACAAGCATCACAAGGTTTGGCTAAATATGTTGCTGCAACCGTGGATCATGCTGAATCAAGAGGCGTGGTCATTGGCCATGATCATCGACATAACTCAGCTCGATTCGCTCAATTGGCTCAGATTGCCTTTGCTCATTTAGGCATTAAAGTCTATGAATTCGATTCTCTGGTTCATACCCCTATGGTCCCTTTTGGTGTGGATCATTTGGGTGCCGCATGTGGAATCATGATTACTGCCAGTCATAATCCTGCCAAAGACAATGGATATAAGGTATATTGGTCAAATGGTTGTCAGATAATTCCTCCTCATGATACCCATATTGCTAAGTTTATTGATGAGAATTTGCAACCATGGACTTGGACTCTGGACAATGATAAGTTGGTAAATAAAATCAACCTGGTTGACCAGTATTTGGACACTGTGAAAGCTAAACTTGTACCAAACCAGTTTAACGCTCATGACCAGCTGAAGTTTGTATATACGCCAATGCATGGTGTTGGTTTACCTATTATGCTTAAAATATGCAAGGAGGTTCTTGGCTTAGACATAGAAAAGTCGGTCGTTGTTGTCAAAGAGCAAGCTGAGCCCGATGCTGATTTTTCAACGGTAAAGTTTCCCAATCCTGAAGAGCATGGTGCTCTTGATTTGGCTATTTCTACTGCTGACAGACACGATATCGACGTGATATTGGCAAATGACCCAGATGCAGATCGATTTGCCGCTGCTGTCAAGGATAACAACGGCAAATGGGTTCAATTGACCGGCAATGAAGTTGGAGCATTATTGGCTTATCAGGCATTAAATGCTGTCGAAGATAGTTCCAAAATCGCTTTGATCAATTCTACAGTGTCAAGCCAGCTCATAGCCCATCTGGCCGCGAAATATTCAGCATATTTCGAGGAAACTCTAACCGGATTCAAATGGATAGGAAATAAGGCCATTGATCTGGAGAAACAGGGATATTCGGTCCCGTTTGCGTTTGAGGAGGCCCTAGGATACATGTTTCCCGTTGTTCATGATAAAGATGGAATTACTGCAGCACTTATGTTCATTCAATTTTTGAATAATTATCTCAAGACTGGTAATCTAGGTGCACAGGTTATGCAAATTCTTGAGCAAATCAGTAATGAGGTTGGTTATTTTAAAGAGCATAACTCGTATTATGTCTCACCTTCGTCCAAGGTGACCAACGCTGTATTTGATTATATACGATCCTCTGCAGTGTCTAAGACCGTTCTTGGGCCCTATAATATATCCTCTTGGAGAGATCTAACTACTGGGTATGATTCAAGCACCCCTGACCATCGGCCGCTACTTCCAGTATCGTCTTCATCACAAATGATAACATGTGTATTGAGTACGGCAGAACCCACCGAAACGGCGCGATTTACGGCCCGAGGATCTGGAACTGAACCTAAGCTTAAAGTTTACATAGAGGCCAAGGCTTCAAGCGGTCAAAGGGCGCAGGATATGGCCGATGAAATATGGCATCTTCTAACTAAACTATGGTTCCGGCCAGGCCCCGAAACACAGCTGGCATTGAATTCCTGACTATTTAGTTGTTGTTTTCAGAGGGCTCTGTTGGAATTTTCAAGCCGCTCTACCCACATTTTAACGGCTCATCAAATAAAACTCACTAACATATATTGGGAATTTGAGACACGTTCTCAAAAGCTATATCCGGTCCTGCATGGTAAACAAGTGAAAGAAATGGGGAAACCGGAACTTCCTAGGTATGCAAAAAAGGCACAAGAAGATAATAATTGGAAAGATTTAGCTAACGGGTTAGATATGAGAAGAATTTTAAATCCCGCAAACCCCGATGGACTGATCTCAAGCCTAAAGATCGTCAGCGTCTCAATTATGCCAGCATAATAGCCATTATTATATTTATATATTATATGCTAAGTGATACGTCGACTAGCACATCTATCGATGCTGAGGCGGTGATGCTTGAGCAGGAAAGGACGTCGTTATTGAATCCGGGCTTCATGAACAAATTGGAAAAGCACAGCCACACAAAGTATAGCCCCAAACATCGCTATGAATATTATGATCTGAGTGACTTTGATGGCCATGGAAACGGTGATGCATTATCGGAATACGTACTTGTGTGCATTCCTCTTCGAAACGCTGCTTCAGTGCTACCAATGATGTTTTCCCATCTCCACAATCTTACATACCCGCATCATCTCATTGACATTGCATTTCTCGTTTCTGACACTGACGATTCTACTGTACAGGATCTTTATGAGCTTCAATCGAGCTATGACGTTCAATATCCCGAGAACAAATTTAATTCGATAACTATTATGGAAAAGGATTTTGGTCAGATTATTGGCCAAGGATTTGACGATCGCCATGGTGTAGCGGTCCAAGGCCAGCGTAGAAAGCTCATGGGTCGTGCTCGAAACTGGTTATTAACTGCTAATCTTAAGCCATATCATTCGTGGGTTTATTGGCGTGATGCTGATATTGAAACTTCTCCTCCAACTATTATTCAAGACCTCATGAAACACAATGTGGATGTTGTGGTTCCCAATGTTTGGCGGCCCTTACCTGAATGGCTTGGCGGTAGTCAACCTTATGATTTGAATGCTTGGCAGGAATCGCAGGCGGCTTTGGATCTAGCTAAGACTCTGCACGAAGACGATGTGATTGTGGAAGGATATGCGGAATATACCACTTGGAGAGCTCATATGGCATACTTTCGTTCTGAGGAAGGTAATCCCGATGAGCTGATGGATTTAGATGGTATTGGTGGAGTTTCTATCTTGGCAAAATCCAAGGTTTTTCGTCACGGTGCCAACTTCCCTGCATTTGCTTTATGGAATCACGCTGAGACTGAAGGTTTTGGGAAATTGTGTCGTAAAATGGGTTTTAGTGTAGTGGGTAAGATTCATTATACTGTATGGCATCTGTATGAGCCATCAGAGAGCGATTTACAGGAGATGAAGGAGCATGAAGAGAAAGCAAAGCTCGAAGCTGCAGAAAAGAACCGAGAAAACAAAATTTAGAACCTTATATATTTAGATATATAAGATACTGTCATTTCCGATGGAGATTTAAAATATAAAATAAAAGTTGAAGCATTCTTTGTTAGAATGATGTTAAAAAAAAATTGATTCGACCCAGGATCGAACTGGGGACGTTCTGCGTGTTAAGCAGATGCCATGACCAACTAGACCATCGAACCAACTTGTGTAAATGAAAGAGAAATAGAGTATAATACGGCGAATGGCAAGGGTTGGAAAAGCCAGCGAAAAGTGGGACTATTATTATTTTAATAGTCTTTTCCTTGTAATAACAGGCTACTTATTATTTAATGTGTGTTTTTATAGCCTTAATATTTGTTTATGTGTTGGTTTTGGTGCCCGGTTTATCAGGAAGAGAAGAAGAATAATAATATTTAGAGTCTCAGGAGACTATGAAGGGCACATAAACTATGCCATAGTCTTGTTAGTCAGTATCACAAAGTTTCCAAATCAAATTTCTAACTTTTCCTGCGGCTTTCAGTCGAATAAGGTGTTAAGTGTTGCCAAAGCTCCTGTCTGGATTACCATATTGATGCCTAGTCTCTTGTGTTAGATTCTAACGCCGGCAAAACTATCAGAAGGCCAATGTCGCTAGAAGAATTATAGAAATTATAACTATGTGACTATCCTCTGGGATTTATGTAAGAGTCCAGAGGAAGATAATTGTTGCCTGTGCTGATGTTTTATACGCATTGGAGTCTTGTATCACACAATCTCACCACAGTAGAATGAATCTTCAATAGACGTTCTAAATGATAGTTCACCCTCTGAATCAGATATTATTTTATAGTAATATTAGTCAAAATATTAAATCATTCTGCGAGGCAACATGCAAGGGGCCAATAATCCCTACTTTAGAAGACCCATAAGCTTCACGATCCATTCTGTTCAGTATATATAAATATGGAGACCTCTAGACCGGTTTTTACGATAACCTTACTGTTATTATTTGTTTTAGTACTATTGAGCTAGAAGAAAGAGAATTGCACCCATGCCAAACTTCCAACAACGACGTCAAGATAGAAGAATTCCTATTATATTATACGGAAAAAAATTTCACCCTTGCAACTAAATACGATGAAATATTTTTAGATATTCTTGAAAGCAAAAAAAAGATGCTGATGATTCTATTGCACAAGTTAACGCAAGGGCCGCAGTAGCCCACAATAACCTTGTGGAAGCTCAAAGGCTACTTGCCGAGTCTCAAAAGCAAGCTGATATTATTAAAAATCACTGTTCATCTGTTGAAACTCGCAATGCTTTTGAAACTTACCAGCGCCTCTCTCAAGCTCATCGCGATCTTGCTGACGCTTATTTTGAATATTCTGCAGCTAGCGTATCTGTTGTCATAACGTATCTGTTGTCATAACTAGCCGTGAGGTTTCTAGTGCTGACAGCAGTATTTCTGAGATTCTCAGGCGTTGTGCCGCGCGTATGTACGTGCGGCTGTCTATTGAAATGCCTGCTAATGGAGATCAAAGCGTTGCTGCGGATAACCAAAGACACGCTGCTGAAATTCAATATCGTGCTGATGAGGCTCAAAAGCGTGCTGTTGAAGCTGAAAGACGTGTAGTAAAGGCTGGCAAACGTGCTCAAGTGGCCATGAAATGCTATTTTGCTGAAATAAGTGCTTATGGAGCTCTAGCTCGTTCTGGGCAGTACAAGTTGTCTCTGACTCGGAGGTACATGTAGAATACATGTAGAATTGTATTAGTCGTGACAGCAATAAATTATGCGATGCCAATTTCCATAATAAACGAGAATTTTTTTATCAAAAGGGCTTCACTTTTGCAACAATTCGATAAATTTTTTCTTCCTATTTCACCTTACTACCATGAATCAAGTCGATCCAGTTTCTCTTCTGACCAAGGATATCTGGGATACCTATAATGATATCTTGGATATATACAAAACTACTGATGACCGTATTTCCGAAGTATGCAGAGCCACAGACAAGCGTATAAGCTCTTTATATGTGGCATATAAGTATTCAGCCGGTGCAGAACGTACAGTACGTGCAGATGAATTGCGTAAATGGGCTCGCGATTGTATTACCGATTTACGGCGACACTCACTCAGACGTGTTGCCATTATTCTCGGGAAACCGCCATCTATATATATTGATGCACTTTCTGCACGGTTTACTACTGTTGATGAACTTTTTGACGCTCCTCCAGTATATACAGACCATCCTCCTTTATATGAAGCTACCGAGTAGAGCTATTATATCCTCTGTATGGAATAATGCTGACATTTTCGTTATAAAGGTAAACTAAGATAAAAATCTGTTACTGAATTAGATTCTGACATAGAAAGTCATCCTTTTGTATCCAGTAAAAGTTTATAACTGTTGCCTTGAATATAATTGATGATTTTTGATTTTGTTTAGTTATCATAAGTTTAGCTATTGCTTGAGCCGTAAATCCGCTTATCTACTGCTATAACATATAGCTATAAGAATGACTTGTTATATCACTTAGAACCTCAGATAAACAAAGTGTTAAAAAAAGAAAGATAGAAGTGCGGCACTCGAAGCAGTTAAGCTTATTTTATCTGGGTAAGGGTTGGCTCATTGACTAGTAACCTAATTGAGAAGCATATGTGGTTTTACTTGGAGTTCTAAAGATATAATAAGACATAATTGATATATTAAATAGACTAACTACTTCCAATCTCTTATATCTTGCTATCTATCGCTTGATTTACTATTATCGCGGACTCTTTTGTTACTTTTGGCCAATAACCTAATTAGGAAACCCGTCCTCTAATCTGCGAACCCTCTCATCTCACCAATACGTAAGAAAATTAATGGTGAGAGAAAACTGTTACTACGTCTGAGGAAGTAATTAGAAATTATTTAGTCAAACCCCAATGAAAATATTTTATCAAGCGCCATCTACCTTTTGAGCCATATTGCTACACCTAGAATATAAGTGAGGCTCGTCACTTCAGAAGTATGAAATCTTGTATTGATACTGTTGTTGCAGACATAAGTCTAGACAACGGCACGTGACTATAAGGCACTAACCACTCAGACTCATAGGCATGAAAAATCTTTACTATATTTGCTATACTATATATAGCCTTCTTATCTCATTTTTTTCACCTTATATTCTTTGAATAATTACCAATACTTTTCAACTGTTACTAAAGTCAATTGTTACTAAGACGTTTCCTCAAATGAGTCCTACGGTTCAAAGAGAGGCATCAGAATCAGAAAGAGCATAGGAGCTCAAAGCAGAATCTGACAGACTGAGCATAGTATGTAGTTTCAGTCATAATAGATCTTTCTTTATTCAAATTTACACAGTCACTAAAGTATTACGTACTGGTCTAATAGTCCTTAATCACTTGATTCTTAAATCTTAATACGGGCTATCTTGGTCAAGTAAAGTATATCAGGTATATAGCTGAGTATCCATTGGTTTTTAGTAAAGCATCCCTACTAGTTGATGCTGTCTGGGTACGGTACTTTGACTTGTCGTCAGAAGTAAGGAACCTCGGCTATCTAATCTCACTTAAAACTAAACCTTATTAATTCAGTGCTCAGATGGACCAGGTACACTGATAAACTGTTAAATATTTTTTTGTTTCAATAGAACACTGTCGTGTCGAAAATGCTGATGGTGTGTGTATTGTCTTTGTGTTCCTCCAGTGTTCCTGTTCTAACATTAATGATGATCTCGTCGCTTATAGGCGATACTCTCATAGAAGCAGATTCATGCATCCAAAAAACAGCCAAAGTCTCTTATTTGTCTTATATTGTTCTATATATGCTTGTTTTTCCAGTTTTATACCCCTTGAGTTTAGCAATGGTCGATAAGCTTTCGTTTGGCCGCTACTGTACTATAAATGTCATTTTTCAAGCGTACTCTTCATTCGATGGTTTGGTTTTTCCTGAAATTCCTCATTAACCATCTATTTTCAAGTATTTCGACTTTATTCTTCATAAAGTCTTTATTTTCTTGTTCATATGCCATTTTCTGCAGTAATATGCTTGTAATATGCTAAGCATATAAAAGGGAAATTCGATCAAAATCTCATTATCTTCATAAAAACATATCACAATGTTATACATTTAGATATAAATAACAGCTCATTCATCCGATAACTGATAATCTATTCAAAAAACACATTTGACGGTATCTGTTGCTATTTCTGCACTTCTAAGTTCTCTCTTAAGAAAAGCTCTTTTACACGCGTTTATTTCAAACCATCCTACTACACAACTTCATGAAAATCCAACACGTTTTCTCTTTCTTAATAGCGATATCATTGTCTTTTGCAGAAATACAACTCACAGACGAATGGCAAGATCTTAAAGATGACGATACTGTACCTGCAGGTGCTCATATTAGACTAGATATGGATACGGGCTCAAGACAAGCTAGGAGAGCTCAAGAGAATGAACACAACTCCAATGCTGTCATCGTACAACCAGTGGAACCGTTGGAAGAAGGAGTACATTCCGAACAAGCTATTTTATCTAATGCTATTGCGTCTATACGAGCATCTTCAGTAACAGACAAGCAGCTTGAAGATCTGGCTGATTTGGCTCATGATTTGGATTTTGGTCGCGAAATCGTTGATCAAGTCGGACATGAGCTGATTTCATTGTTTGCAGATTCACATGGAAATTCAGAATCCACCAGAGATGTAGCTGCTCGAATAGTAGGGGCTGCAACGAGAAATAACCCTGCTGCATTGGATCGACTGTTCCTTATAGACCCCCTGGCACTGCGTCAAACACTACAAGCATTAAAGAGTGAAACCACCTCAAGAACCACAAATCGGTTGATTTATGTGCTATCTTCACTTGTAACGTCACCCAAAGGGCTCGAAGAGTTTATTGGTTTTAACGGTGCAGATGTTCTGTCATCAATCTTCACCTCTGGACCTGACGTCAAATCCAAAATCAATGACTTTATACAAGACCATGTGATACAAGGGCCTGAAGGTGATTGGAAGGTGACTGAAATTAGCAGATGGTGGGGCATTTTTCAGTCGGAAATAACCACCAGTACGCTTCCAGCTGACACGAAGCTACGTATCTTACAAACATTGACTACGATGAAACAAAACTTGCCACAATTAGTAGTTTCTGACAAATTTCTTGCATGGATATCACAGGAGATTATCAAGAATCGAAAGTCAGCAAAGTCTCCAGTAGATGGGGAGCTGTTAGATTTCGTTAAAGAAGTCCGTCATACCGTATTTGGCAACCCGAAAGCAGCCAGAAAACAATTTGATGAATTGTAACAAGAGCAAAAGCGTAAACACAAGCAGATATCACGAGGCTTATTGCTTAATACGTGAGACATGATGTTCATTGAACTGACTGCTGACTTCTATCATGCATTCTGCGGACCTGCATGGAGAAGCAAATCATTCAATTAACAAAAAGCTATAGATACTTATTACTCTAACAAGACCGATACGAACGAAAGATTACACACTGTTAATATCCCTTAATTGCTGTAGCTGTTGCATTCTATCAGAATAGTCGAAATTTCTAGATAGATAAACACATAATATAAACGTCAAAAGATGATTAGTCGCAACGGATAATATCAATTGGACGGCGGCCTTTAGCACAAAATCAAGTAGGAAACATAAGGGAACTAGATGGATATTCTATTGGCATGCATGATCATATGGTGTCTATTATATTTCATAATATCAAGATTTGCAAGGGACAGGTGAACGCATTACATAGGTCGCAGACGTAAAACAGAATATCAAGATGACTCTGCCAAAAGGTCGATTTCTACACATTGCACACGCTAAATGCGATTCTGTAATAATATAATTGTCTCGAGTCATCAGATAGCCTTCCTTCACGTCGGTGAAGCTAGCATAAAGGCTCAAAAACCATATGTGCTTCCTAATTAGGATATTAGTCGATGAGCCAACCCTTACCCAGATAAAAGCTTAACTGCTTCGAGTGCCGCACTTCTATCTTTCTTTTTTTAACACTTTGTTTATCTGAGGCTTTAAGTGATATAACAAGTCAGAATCTAATTCAGTAACAGATTTTCATCTTAGTTTACCTTTATAACGAAAAATTCAGCATTATTCCATACAGAGGATATAACAGCTCTACTCGGTAGCTTCATATAGAGGAGAATGGTCTATATATACTGGAGGAGCGTCAAAAAGTTATCAACAGTATTAAAACGTGCAGAAAGTGAATCAATATATTTAGGTAGCGGTTTCCCGAGAATAATGGCAACAGTATGAGAGCGTGTCGCCGTAAATCGACAATATGAACGCGAGCCCATTTACGCAATTCATCTGCACGTGCTGTTGTACGTTCTGCATCGGTTGACTACTCATATGTCACGTATAAAGAGCTTATACGCTTGTCTGTGGCTCTGTATACTTCG
Source organism: Casaregolazyma patagonica (assembly GCA_030580475.1). Lineage (NCBI taxonomy): Eukaryota > Fungi > Ascomycota > Dipodascomycetes > Dipodascales > Trichomonascaceae > Casaregolazyma > Casaregolazyma patagonica. The sequence continues at coordinate 531,400 of JAKTSZ010000004.1, forward strand.
GAAATACGATCATCAGTAGTTTTGTATATATCCAAGATATCATTATAGGTATCCCAGATATCCTTGGTCAGAAGAGAAACTGGATCGACTTGATTCATGTTAGTAAGGGTGAAATAAGAAGAAAAAATTTATCGAATTGTTGCAAAAGTGAAACCCTTTATAAAAAAATTGTCGTATATCATGGAAATTGGCATCGCATAATTTATTGCTGTCACGACTTGGCATCGCATAATTTATTGCTGTCACGACTACACAATTCTACATGTACTCTACATGTACCTCCGAGTCAGAGACAACTTGTACTGCTCAGAAAGAAAAAGAGATCTGCCAGAAGCATCTATTTCAGCATCATAGCATTTCATGGCCACTTGAGCACATTCGCCAGCCTTTACTACACGTCTTTCAGCTTCAACAGCACGCTTTTGAGCCTCATCAGCACGATATTGAATTTCAGCAGCGTGTCTTTGGTTCTCCGCAGCAACGCTTTGATCTCCATTAGCAGGCATTTCAATAGACAGCCGCATGTACATACGCGCGGCACAACGCCTGAGAATTTCAGAAATACTGCTGTCAGCACTAGCAACATCACAGTTAGTCATGATAATAGATGCATTAGCTGCAGAAGATTCAAAATAAGCGTCAGAAAGATCGCGGTGAGCTTGAGAGAGGCGCTGGTAAGCTTCAAAAGCATTGCGAGTTTCAACAGATGAACAGTGATTTTTAATAATGCCAGCTTGCTTTTGAAACTCGGCAAGTAGCCGTTGAGCTTCCACAAGGTTATTGTGGGTTACTGCGGCCCTTGCATTAACTTGTGCAATAGAATCATCAGCATGCTTTTTTTTGCTTTCAAGAATATCTAAAAATATTTTATCGTATTTAATTGCAAGGGTGAAATTTTTTTCGTATAATATAATAGGAATTCTTCTATCTTGACGACGTTGTTGTTGGAAGTTTGGCATAGGTGCAATTCTCTTTCTTCTAGCTCAATAGTACTAAAACAAATAATAACAGTAAGGTTATCGTAAAAACCGGTCTAGAGGTCTCCATATTTATATATACTGAACAGAATGGATCGTGAAGCTTATGGGTCTCTAAAGTAGGAATTATTGGCCCATCGCATGTTGCCCCGCAGAATAATTTAATATTTTGACTAATATTATTATAAAATAATATCTGATTCGGAGGGTGAACTATCGTCTAGAACGTCTATTGTACAAACTAATGAGAGTTGTGGATCATCATTTAGGAGACTTATGGGTAACCAAGGTAAAATATGAGTAGTAATTATGTAACTTTCCAGCCAGAAAATATTTTCCACTATCCGGAGAATCTAGTAAGACAATTACTAGTAAAATTTGTAATAAATTTCCCTATCTTTCTATCAAGTGGTTTTCATGAATTTACGCCCCATTTTTAAACTATAGTATGTAAAGCAAATATAATACATCTTTATTGAACTACAAACCTACTTATATATTTTCATTTACGTAATATTTTTCAGTTGAGAATTACAGTTTGCAATTGGATTTCTTTTGTACAATCCATGGCCACTTTCAGGAAAAATCCGTTGCTATGGCCACCAATAACGGTCTGCACCTTAAGGTCGATCCGGGGAAGTGTCGATCTAGATGAGATAAAACCCCTCAATAAGGACCGAAAAAACCAGAAATATCGACAGAGATGGGGGACAAAATGATAGCATTTAGACATGACTAAGCATCATAAATAGGCATGACTATTTTAATGCACAACTTATGAACATATGAAGAAATTACAATTCCTTAGCTATCAAAGGTAGATGTAGAGTACATAGGAGAAAAGATAAAATAAAAACAGTTGATTTAGAAACAGCAGCGATATATGCTAGTCATGTTATTTTAAATATCATAGTGAATATTCCCACTTTTCCTGTTTGGTGGAAATTAAGACAAGGAAATTGGTGTTATTAGGGGGACCAGCCACCCCTATTTATAATATTTTCATAGCAACATTTCGATGCAAGATAAAAATAATATTTTAAAAAGGTGGCTGGCTAAATGCGCAAATGTCTCAATCGGGCCAATGACATACATGTTCAATCAAGGGGGGGTTTCCTTAAAAGACAATTGCTGCCGCTTCCACTCAAAAGCATGGATTTCGAAACACCGCAAACGGCAAAAAAAAGGCAAACAAAGAATATATGAAACACAATGCGATTCTTTATCTTACTTGCTGTTGCGCTTTGCCCAAAGAGAGCTCACTATGAAAGTTGCCGGAGAACAGATGATTCGAATTACAGTGATGACTACTTCTAGCAGCAACACCACATAATATAGAACAAACATGGCCAAGAAAATTTCCAGAAAAATAACCACATGCCGAAATGGGCTCGAGGATCCCTGTATGGGCCTCAATAAAAAATTCAATTCGGGAATCCGGCTCAATAGCCCAACCCATGCCCACTCAATCCAGGAGAGACCCCAAGCTGCTCCACTAATTACGCCTCCACTAAACCTGGATTCTTGGCCATTGAAATGGACAGACCCAGATGGAGCTACTGAAGCCGGGCGTGGCCCTACGCTGCGACTGCTGGTCATGCGAGAGGATGCACGACTATTAGACAGAGATTGCTCTGATCCCATATAACGAGTAGATCCACCCTTTAGCCAGTTCCAACTGTTACCCAGTAAATTGCCCAGGAAAAAGCCCGGTGAACGTGAGTCGTCATAATCGGGAACTTCTCGGAAACTACCCCGGCGGCCACCATTCACACCGTAGTTTTCAGGACGCGGAAGATCGACCATATCGCGGCTACCATGATCCATGTCGCGGCTACTACTGACATCGTCAGGTGGTGTCACTGGTCTAACTGATTGAGATCGATCTCGAATAATTCGAGCTATCAAGTCTGGATTTTGCTCTTTGATAGGAAATCCCAGCAAATTTCTTCTTCGTAAGGGCTGTTTGGGCCTTGCGTTTCCTCCTTCATCCTTCAAAAGTTTCTTTTTCGGCTCATCCTTTGGCTCATCCTTTGATGGAGCCTTCTGGGGAATTCCGTCATCCTTTGATGAAAACTTCACCTTAGGCTTTGATTGGAAATCCGGCGCTGTGCTCCTTTCTCTAGAAGAAGGAGGGGCAGGTTGAGGCATTCGGGGACTATAATCAAGATCATCATCTACAGCCTCGTCGTTGCCACCATTACGATATCTATCTAATAAAAGAGCAAGTCTTTCCGCAGCAGGATCTTGAGGGGCGTTACTCCGTTGAGAAGTCGATCGTCTTGTTCGTGAAGTTGATCTGCTTCTGGATGGACTCCTATGGGGTGGAGGTTTCGGTGGATATTCACTTGGAGGCCCGTATCCATAGTTAAAATTCTCTTCGGAATCACGCCGAAACATGATATAACCCCACTAAAATATATGGGTTGATGGTCTACGAGACTGATATCTGGCTTTGTTTATTTTGATGGGGTTTTTTGTGGTATACGGCTGGCGTTGTGAGATTCAGGGGCGTAGTTGATAAGATGATGTGTTTATCATATAAGCAGAGATAATTTGATGTTTTTTTGGATAGAAACGTGGGGAGAAGAAAGTGATTAGTCAGAAGGGGATTGACGAATAGAGGACCGAAGAAAACTATAATATGATCATATAATTATTAATCAGACATTAGCTGAAAATCTTGTTGTTTTACATATCTGTGTATATCATCATCATTATTCGTGCGCTGAACCATCCGCTTAGAATAATTCAATGCCAAAAGTACCTTTTTATCCTAGTTCTAACTCTTGTTTCCATCACTCAATACTGACAGTTTCTTCATTATTCGCTATCAAACGGGTCATCTCATTCACTGTTTGATCAAGACTATTGAGGCATTCTTGCAACAAATACCGAACCTCTGGAATAGGAAACCTTAAAGGAGACTTCTCACTGAGCCAGGACTCACCAGGAATATCATCCAAATCACCATCTGAGAGAATATGGCCTATTCTTTGCCATTCTTCATATGGAAACTTGTGCAAAGGATGCTGCGTAGCAACGACCCCCAGAGACCGTACTTCTGCAATGATATTCCCCATTCTCTCAGAAAGTCGAGCCAACTTCTCGTGTTTGGTCTCTTCCCCATGGTATGATTTTACTGACGACGTTCGTCCCGCCGAAACATCTTCAAACATACCGTTAGTTGTCGACCGCTTAACCTCATGTCCTTCATGTCCTTCATGCCCTTCATGTTCACGGATTTCCTCATTCAATGAACCAGGAGGCGAGTTCTTCTCCATAACTGCACCCTCATCATGCTGCTCTTCTTCATCTTGCACCTCCTGTTCATCATTCTGCTCCTGCTGATCCAAATTTTCAGCACGTTCTTGATCCACAGCTTCGTTTTCTTCTTTGGTGAGAGAACTCTGTCTGTTGCGGTGCAACGATGTCAAAGCCTGCTTTAAATATACAACTCCCAGCTTATAGTACTTGGATCGAATATCGGAAACACCCAGCATCCACGCTACAAGCGAGTCACTGGCAGCCGTGATCCAAACAAACAGGTTATCACTTAAATTGGATACCAGCCATGTCATTAAAGGGACCGATGCTACAGCCCAATTTATGAAAAACGTTCGACCTGCATAGGACGTTGGAGTGAAATCACCATATCCAACAGATAACAAACATAGAGTACAAAAGTAAAGAGCATGAAAGTAAGACCAACCCTCGGAAAAGTGAAACACCATGGATCCCACCAGCCAGAATGTACAAAAGGTCACCAACATGAAACCAATATCCCTGATTGTCTTGCGATGAGCCGCTCCTTTTTGGATTTTACGAATCAAAAAGAAACTGTCCATTGAACTTACTGGTTTGCCCTGTTCGCGTAGCTCAGCCAATTTTTCATGCAATTCTACTCTGGCGCTTTCAGAACGATGGATAAGCACAGACTGTACACCACCTTGTAAAATCAATTTACTGGTACTTGTGATAATCAAACCCATATAAATAATACCAATTAATGCATATGGCAGAACCAAGGCCCGAGCAAGATTGGTCTTTGCGACAATATCTCCGAGTCCAACTGTAGTTATAGTAACGACGCAGAAATATATAGCATCAATATAGCTCACAGGCAGAAGGAAACAAAATAAAAGAGCCCCAAGACCAATCCAAGCCACTAAAATAAGATTTAGCAGCATAACTCGGCGCTGCCGGGTAGTCAGATTGAAGTCAGCCGAGTACTTGCCGAGCCAATGACCAAGGAAATTGACCGACAACGTCGAGGCACTTAAAAAATAGAATACAGCAGTAAATATAGCACTATAATAGGCCTCGCTTCGAACATATATTCCGTCATTGAAATACAGATACCTGGAAGAACTGAGTAAAACTACCAGGAGAATCCAACCGAAATACCAGCCAAAAATCGACACACATTGAGCATAAATATAGTTGACTCTACCTGAAAAGTTCATAAGCAGAGACAAATTGGCTAAACAGCCGAAGAAAAGCGATACTGCATTAACTGCAATGATCCACTTCATATCACCGGGCCTCGTATCATTTCTCGTATCGACACGCCACGGCTCGACCAAAGCAGCTACGGAGTTCAAATTCGATATAGGACCCAAAGAAGCTGCAATGAGGGGAAATGTATGTGAAGCTGAGTACCATAGCATAAATCCCGGTTGTCCAGGCCGGACTTCCATTCGACCCACCAATTGACGGGTTTCTTGGCTGGCAGCATTTACACGGGCCAACGAGTTTGATCTTTGGCTTTCAACACTTCTACGAGTATCATTCAGGGTTTTAGAAAAAGGCATATCATTACGAGTTTTGGATGTTCTTAGGGCCCCCAAATGGGCCGGATCTTCGTCTGCATAGTTGCTTAAATGACTAGCAGTGGTGGTTACTCTTCGAGCGGACCAGCCGATATTCCTTATATCCATATGACCGAGATCTAAGTATATGAATCGGTCGTTTTTAATTGTAATTCAGCAACTACCACCTCATTTGCGGTACTTTATCGGTGGCTTGTGGTGTAAAAAGGCAAATGGCAGAGCAAAACAATCACGTGCACTCATTGTGGAATTTTGCTGGGAATTTCAAAGTACAATAAATAAGCACCAGAGAGACAAAGGTCCGACATAAGAGTATAGGCTCATCATATTATATGCATAGTTGTTTATTCCTATAAAAAAATCAATAGGTAGTACTTCAATTATCTACGTTATATCGGAACTGTAGGGTAACTCATGTATAATTCTTAATTGGGATAATCCACCCATTGCAAAAAAGATAATTGCGGTAATTTTCAACCGCCGGCTATATTTTTATCTTTGAGATACGATTGTTTTGCGTTGTTTGCGATACGAAGGCAAAATGTTATAGTAGAAGAGGTAAGATAAGCAGTAATACAGATATATGAATAAAAAGAAAAAATATAAATAAATAAACAACGAAATATAAATATAAATATACGCAGCAGATGTAAACATACCGCAATTTCCAAATAACTTATCATGCATATTTGCATGTATTATTTCAATCTCACACTAATTCATGTATGTTGCCGAACTAGGACAATCCAGACTGTTTGAAAAAGGAAACTCGATCGATCTAGGTAATGCAAACCACGTGACCGGGTCACGTGCAAAGACGGCTTACATCTACTTCTGGCCTGACAATACCACTTTTGTACTCCGATATAACATATGCTAGTGATAAGACCGTAAACCATTTCATACTTTATGAAAAAGTTATCGATAGGAGAAAAGAAACGTAAGCGGTCTTATACGCCTGGGGACCCGCGCTACTATTGTGACGCACCGGATTGTACAAGCTCTTTTGCTCGTTTGGAGCATTTAAGGAGACATGTTCAAACCCGTAAGTAAACTCCGATATAAGGGGATACACAGCAACGACGCCGGACGACTTTGAGCCATGTTGCGATATGTTTTTAATACTCAATACTAACATAATATTCTTTAGATGAAAAAGATAAGAGCTTTCAATGCGACCAATGCCTCCGTTTTTTCACTCGGCGCGATACGTTAGCTCGTCATGTCCGAAAGCAACACCAAGTCAAAGAAACGCCGATTATAGCGTATTCTTCAAAAGATTATGTCATGGCAGGAGAAAAGGCCAAAAAGGATCTTGGTCCTGCTATAAAAGAGGACGTTACGCAATCGCCAGCTCCAGAATACACTCAGGGGTCATTTTTCGCCAATTTTCTTGACCTGCCGTCTTTTGCAGTCAAAGAAAGTCCAGAGCTTTCTCTGTTTTCCTCGAATCCTGTAGCTTCTCATCTGGCTAATGAGGACGTGCTTGATTGGTTGTTGGAACCTCGTTCTCAAGTCGAGTGGGGTGTTTCTCCGCCATCCCCTGCGGGTTTGTCTACTCTCAAAGCGGAATTTTACAATCTCCAACCGCTAGTGACTGTGGCATGCACAGAAAATACTGTAATTAGGCTCAAGAATTCAGTGACAGTCAGCTCTGAAGCTTTTGAGCTCATGAACCGGATTATAAATACAAAGTTTATCGACTGGGCTATTGATGAGTATTGGTCAGTGCATAGTAGATGGCCTATATTGCATCGTCCGACCTTCGATACCAATAGTTGTCCACCTCTATTGTTGTGGTCTATGATAACATTGTCTATGTTCTTGAAAGGCGATGAAGAAACTACTAACTTGGCCACTGAGATCCATCGGACTCTGCGAAACTCTGCATATCTTTTGCCTGAGTTTAAAGATCCTACTGTATGGATGATTCAGACTTTACTGCTGGCAGAAATCTTTGAATTGTTGGCAAGCACGGAAGAACAGCATGATATAGCATCGAGATTCCATACCGTCTTGATCGCCACAATGCGAAAGGCAGGTGCCATGACAAAGATGTCTGGAATGAGAAGCGAAGATTTGGATCCCGAATGGAGCAAGTTCATTACACAGGAGGAGAAGCGGAGAATGGCCTTTTTTGCCTTTGTTCTGGACACTCAACAGGCGGCTTTTTTCAATCAACCTCCAGCCATGTATTTGGCAGATTTGAACACCGACGACCTTCCTTGCGATGAGAACCTATGGGAGGCTACTGGTGCAACTGCATGGAAAGAGCTGGCCAAAATCTCTCCTACGCCTCCAATATTTACTACTGCTATGGCCTCCTTTTCTAGAGACGAGCCTGCACTGATAGCCAATACTATGCTCACACCCTGGACATCCATGATAGTTTTGCATGGATTCATTTCTGCGAGTTTGCATGTGAGGCGAAAGGAGAACTCTAAAGTTTTGGACATGGCGTTGGAAAGCGGATATAAGCGCTCTGAATCTGAATCGAATTCCCCAGAGGCGGGCTCAAATCCATCATGGTCTGCTACCATTAGTCGTGCATTCGATGTATGGGAAAAGCATTACAGAAAGACGTTTTTAGAAAGCACTGTGTTACCTGTACATCATCCCTATGTTCTTGGATGCTTTACCACGTATCATATTGCTCATATACTCATGCGATGCCCCTTTCATGCTTGCGAGTCGTATATTTTGGGTTTAACTGGTGATGGGGATCCTTCTGCTTTCTCTAGTGCTATTCAGGAGATTATTAATTGGCAGATGAATAAGGAATTGCTAACTAATGACATTGAACATGCACTGGACCTCATGGATATGTACCTAATTGACGGTCAAAGGTACGATATATCCAAAGAAACAGCACTGCATCGGCCTTGGTGCCTATATTTGGCAGCTATTGCTGTGTGGACTTACAGCTTTTTCACCGGCCAGAATAAGCGGGGCCCGCCTTGCAGTTCTCTGAACCATTGCGTTACGGCGTTTCGAAAAGCCATCAAAGCTGACAATTCATTGAATGTTGAGAATAACCGGCACGCCTATATAGAGAATCCAAATGATGTTCCTCGATGGGCAATAGGCGAATGCGGTGGAAACCGGCTAGTAAAGCATGTTGTACAAATGCTTGGATTGACTCGATGGGGAGTTTTACAGCATCGATTAAGGTGCCTTGTGCGGCTTATGGACATTGTGAATAAGGCGAGAAACGGGTGAGAAATTTTCGCATATTATCATTATTATTTTTATTATTATATAACGTTATGTTGTTATCGGGGTGTTTTTTTTAGGGGATATTAAGGGGTAGTTCGGACTTGTTTGAATAAATTTCCTATCGTGGTGTTTGTTCTCCGACCACGTGAAATGATAAACAAATTGCGAGATTCAACTCCGAATCTTGCTTACTATGAATATAAAAGAGTAGCTTTATACAGTAACGTAGGGATGAATATTTTTCTTTGTTAAATCATAATGAGTCCAACATCTGTTACCACTGCTGAACAAGATCCCGATACCCTTACAGTCAAGAAGAATCTTGTTAAAGGCGGATTTGAGAAGAACTTCGTCGCTTATTTGCCCGAAAATAGCCGTAAACGATTCGAAAGGCACGGAATTGACTTGTCTAAGGGATATCCCGAGAGGCCCCCTACCGACACAATCCCGTTTTATCTTGACGATGCTTTTGCTACCAGAGATAATGAATATCCCTATGTGCCGAGAGGCAAAAACGCCGATCCCGAAAAAAAGGCTCTATTCGGAGCAGCAAAAGAGGTCATTGATCTGACTGCTCGTATAGGAACAGAGCTTGTTGGTGTTCAATTGGGCGATTTGAACGAACAACAGCTTGATGAATTGGCATTGCTTATCGCCGAAAGAGTGGTGGTGTTTTTCCGAGATCAGGACTTATCTCCACAAAGACAGCTTGAAATTGGCCGATTTTTCGGAGAGCCTGAAGTCCATAATCAGGTTCCTCATGTTCCGGGATTGCCTGGAATCACTGTATTGTGGCCTGCTCATCGATCATTGGATTCCGACAATAAGTTCAAGCCCAATTTCAAACGTCCCGGAGGTGCTTCAGCATGGCATACCGATCTTGTCCATGAGAAGAGACCTGCTGGTGTTACTCATCTTCACAATGATGAGATTCCTCCTACAGGTGGTGATACTTTGTGGGCTTCTGGATACGGCGCTTACGATAAGCTTTCACCAGCGTTCCAAGAATGGCTCGATGGAAAGACTGCCATTTACAGAAGTGCTCATACTTATATTGACCGAAACGACCCATTGGCAGGTCCCAAGTACATTGAACGAGAACATCCTTTGGTAAGAACTCATCCTGTTACGGGATGGAAGTCTTTGTGGGTCAATCGAGCCATGACTGTAAAGATTGTTGGACTTGAGCCAGCAGAATCTGCAGCTATCTTGGACTATCTATATAAGCTTTATGAAGATAATGTGGATATTCAAGTCAGGTTCAAATGGCAGCCAACTAAGCCAGGACTTGGAACTTCTGCTTTGTGGGATAATCGAGTATCTCAACATAATGCTGTATGGGATTATGAAGAGAAGAGTCCTCGACATGGAACTCGAGTTTCATCTTTGGCTGAAGTGCCATACTTTGACAAGGACAGTAAGAGTCAAAGACAAGCATTAGGACTTGATGACTAAGGAATCGAGATTGATATTTTGTAGGGGTTTTTTTTGCAATTAAGTAGTTGAATATATTGGCATTAGTTTTCTGACAAGCCACATGACTCATACGGTAAAATTCCAAGTTTTTTGTGTAAAAAATGCTATTAAATTGAAAAAAGTTACTCATTTTTATGAAGAAATTTCCGTTATCATAATCATATTATTTCAAGGTATTTGTGTTGATATTTTCAGCGTATTCATGTAAAACCAAACTTCATTCCACTTCGTATATCGGTAACGCAGAAATAGCCGAATTATAACAAAAGATAAGGAATTTACAAAAAATTCAATGAATTTAAAAACCAGTCGAAACTCATCTAAATACAATCGTTAGAAACCCCACAATCCAAAATCCGCTCATCTCGCATTGACTTTCTCTCTACCGGGGCTCACTCGGATCAACCCGACTACATCACTTATACAATAATTAGGCCATATAGTATGTTCAACTGCAAACTATATAAGTGAACTTTAACCAAGTCTTGTACGGCGTCAAAAAAATCGCTACATTTGGGTGAAATGCCGAGCCTTTTACTTGATCCATTCTACCATCAATTTCTTACAACATGTTTACAGCCGATTTACAACCAAATGTCGATGAAAAAGCCCTCAAAGAACAATATATAGGTAAAACAATCGATGAGTTACCTACACCAGCCTTCATCGTAGACAAAAGTGTTGTTGGTGCTAATTGTAAGGCAATGATTGCCAGAGCGCGCGAACTCGGTGCTGATTTTCGGGCCCATGTGAAGACTCATAAAACCATTAATGGAGTCAAATATCAGTTGGACGACGGAAACTTCACGAAGAAAGTAGTCGTTTCTACATTGAAAGAGGCTTGGAGTATGAAACCGTTATATGAAGCGGGAATTGTCGATGATGTTCTGTATGGATTACCGCCAGCTAAAAGCCGGATCGCAGAGCTAGTGGAGCTAAAGAAATACGTGAAAAACGTCCGATTAATGATAGATTGCGCAGAGCAATTGGAATTGATCAATGAAACTAGTCCAGAAGGAGAAGTCTGGTCTGTGTTCATCAAAATCGACATGGGAACCCATCGAGCGGGATTAACATTGGATGATCCGAATCTCACCAAAACAATCAAAGGGGTATTGGAAACCAAAAATTTCAAATTACATGGGTTTTATTGTCATGCAGGACACTCTTACTCTTCTAAAGCAACCGACGAAGCAGCCGATTATTTGTTTGAGGAAATTGAAGCAGCCAATGAAGCCGCTCGTATATCCCGCACACTAGTTACCAATCTCGGCGAACTAGTAATAGCCGTGGGATCGACCCCCACAGCCCATGCCTCAGGGACTATTAATAGAAGCCGAATTTCAAATTTACAAGGACGCTTGCAATTACATGCAGGTAATTATCCCTTTTGCGATTTACAACAAATGGCTACCAAATGTATTGATCAAGATCATGTAGCTTGTAGCGTACTGGCAGAGGTGGTCAGCCACTATCCTAAAAGAGGAAATTGCTCACCTGGTGAGGTGCTTGTGAATGCAGGTGTCATTGCCCTAGCCCGGGAGCCCGGGCCAATTTCTGGATTTGGACTGGTGAAAAGCAACGATGAAAATGTCAAATGGATCGTTGGAAGACTTAGTCAAGAGCATGGAATACTTATTCCACAAAATGAAGCGCAAGAATTTCCTGCTTTAGGTACTAAATTGCAAATTATTCCTCAACATGCTTGCATTACTGCTAATAGTTATCAATGGTATTATGTTGTGGACGGTAGCAATCTAGTTGTTGACATTTGGACGCCTTGGCGGGGGTGGTAAACTAGTGTCATGCTGAAAATTTATTTTTCAGCGCTAGATTAACCCTGGATAACTTTATTTGGCATGTACTGGAACAATTAGCCTTTGTCTGATCCATATTTGATGATCGGCGACCCCCACAGGCGGGGGATTTTGGTGGTGACCCCCTCCAAAAATGTCGATCGATCTCGAGAGATGCATACAAATTATATAGCAGTGAATAGCCAAAGTACAAGCAAATAAAAAACCTCAGAAAAATCAATATTCAAATGCCTGGTACAATTCCAAATCCTCCATATTCAATTCATCAAGATATCTTGCCTAGACTTGATAAACAGTATGTCCAATTCTTCAATGAGAATCTTACTCATGCAACCGAGTTTCTCTATACTCAATTAATACCTTTGGATACTCTTAGAATTGGAGGCAATATTATGCCAGGGCAAGCTCCGTTAGCCAAAGTAGCCAAAACTTATGACACCAAAATTGCTTCTACAAAGGCTAAAAACGTGCAAATTCCAATCAGAGTTTTTGTTCCCGATGCCCAAAAACCTGTCAATGGATTCCCTTGTACAATCTGGTTTCATGGAGGAGGCTGGGTTCTTGGAAATATATCCACTGAAAATAGTTTTTGTACTCATTTGGCCAATAGTTGCAAGAGCGTGGTCATTACTGTCGACTATCGAATGGCTCCCGAGGACATTTATCCTGCTGCTATTCACGATTCTTTGGACGTTGTATCTTATGTCATGGAAAATGCTGCTGATTTTGACATAAATAACCAAAAGGTTGCTGTTGCTGGCTCGTCGGCTGGGGGGAATTTAGCTGCTGTTATTTCCCATGTAATGGCCGATCCTGCTAATAAGCAATACAACCACCTACCTCCTTTGCTTTTCCAATTGCTTGTTGTTCCTGTATGCGATAATACTGCATATCCGGATACTCACGCGTCTTGGAAGGAAATGGAGTATACTCCTCAATTATCAGCTGAGAAAATGTTATGGTATCGAAGACAATATCTTCCAAACCCAGCAACATGGAATGAACCTTTGGCTTCTCCAATATTTTTCTCAGACAAAAGTTTCAAAAGAGTTCCTCCAGCTCTAATTGCAGTTGCAGAGTGTGATGTTCTTCGAACTGAAGGAGAGCTATATGCCAAAAAGCTGCGACAAGCCGGAGTAGACGTTAGTCTTAAAATATATGAGGGAGTTCCTCATCCAGTCATGGCTATGGGAGAAGTACTTAGTCAAGCTCGAATACTTCTTGAAGATGCTACGAAGTCGTTGACTGACGCGTTTGAGGAGAGCAAGCAACACTGAGTGTATTAGCCAGCAATACTGAGGGTTCTAGCGAACGATACTGAGTATTCTAGCGATACTTAATTTTTAAACAAACGATACTGGCTGATTATTCCTTTGGACATTGTATAGATATTAATAAAGCTATTAATATTTGTGCTAGCTGGGCTGTTCGTGTATTGCCAAGTTATGTTTTCCAAGTTGTACGCCAAGCTATATATTGTCTTTCCAAGCTTCTAATTAGTATGCTTCTAAGTTGCAGTTTAATGCCTATGTTGCTAAGCTATATGCTCAAACATTACATTTAGTTAACAGTGACATCAACATCCATCCAAATAATATTTTTTTTGTTTTTTTCAAATATTAACCTTCTATAATACCATTTGAACCATTCCATCTTAAAAATATTCCAACCTCTTACCTATGACTAGAATTCACTGCCATTCTTAACTTTATCACTGTCATCCCAAAAGGGAAGGAGATCCTGTTTGTGTTTCCATTTACGGAAATCATCCCCTTGGCTGCTTATGAAATATACAGTATGACAATATATGACAAGAACTCCAATCAAACAAACAAGCACAAGCAACAAGCATCATTATATTCATTATATATTAATTTTTTTATCGTAACTTATATAATTTACCCTACCTTTACAATCACATTCTTTAAACTTCATAATCAATCCATTTATTCGCTCCAATATAATGTCTTCGATTTCATCTCAAACCAAGTTTTTCCATCCATTACTTCTTCGAGCTTGCTCATAATTTCTAACTTAACCAACAACACGACTTTTGATATTGACTGGGATATCATATAATTTTGCCGCCCAATATTACCCAATCAAGCACTTCAGACATTATATTTTTTATATTGTTAAAATTATTCATTTGCTCCGCGGATCTCCGTCGACATTTAAAATCAGCCACTAGCATCCCTGCTATCTGATAAAAACCACATTTGCAACACATTCTACTGTATCATTATGGCATCTCCTAATTCCTCTCGTCGAAGAAGTAACACATTTAGCAACGTGACGTCTTTGGAACCTCATGGAACTCAGGTTCCTGGTCAAGATAATTCTAGCCGAACCTCAGGATCAAGAACCAATGCATGGGATTCTGATCGTCGTCCAAGCACCTATTATCAGATTTCAGATAATAGAATGCGTCCTATTGACGATGGGGACGAGACGTCATCAAATGCTAGTCCGCATCACTCAAACAGTTTTTTGGCTGGCCACGAAGATATCTTGGATCACCGAGGTAATGGCAACTCTTCTTCTTCAAATCGTCTTCATCGTAATACAACTGGTATACCGCTCGGTAGGGCTCGAGAATCAAACGCAGCAGCCGGCAGGAGGTTGGTTTACAACAGCAGAAGCCCCGTTGATCGATGGGTTAGACGACGATCGTCCGTATATAAACAGCCCAATGCTTCTCAGAGTCCCTATGATCCTGTAAGTGATCAGGAATATGCCATTGATTTGGAAGATGATGATAATAATGGAGACCGCATTTACCCCGATAGCATGAGTGAGGCCGACTCGATCCATTCAGAGCCTAGTTCTCGAAGAGATTCCGAGGCCTCGTCATTGGCTGATGTATGCTTCCCTGTATCTCAAGGTGACGATGGTGATGAAGTGACTGGACTTGTCAAGATATGGCCAGATTTGAGAATTCTCCAGGAATTTGCCGAGAATGAAGCCAAAGAACTTGCTATGCTTGAGGGAACTGCAGGCGATCAAAATGGATCTGACCAGACTGAAAGTGGACCGGGGTCTCCATTTTTGTATGGTCTGGAAAGGTCCACAACGGTGAATGAAGCAAAGATTACTGATGGACGGTTGCGTCCACGAAGATTGGTTCCATGGAACAAATACCAACGCCGAAAAACCCAAAAGGGCCACGATGGATCCGCAGCTATTCCTGGTGTCGATGAGAAAGCAGCTTCTCAGTTTAGATTTGCTTACTTCAGAGAAGACATGGAAGGGACTATCCATTCTCCAAACATAAGCGGCCTTGTATCTGAACCAGACGTCACTTTTGAGACTCTTTTTCCGCCTCGAGCATCCTTCGTACGTGGAGGCTCCGAAGAACCTCATACAGCAAGGAGGCAAAGATCTCTGTCGCCAACTCCTAATGAAAGTGGCACTGGCTCGCCCAGAAGAGTAACTGCAACTTCAAGCATGGCATCTGTTCCAGCAGAACCTCTAGACAGCAAGCGACAAGATCCTGAACCATTTTGGCTTGACGTATGCAATCCGACAGAGGAGGAAATGAAGGTTCTTTCTAAAGCATTTGGCATTCATCCTTTAACAACTGAAGATATCTTTACCAATGAAAATCGTGAGAAGGTCGAACTATTCAAAAACTACTACTTTGTTTGCTTCAGAAGTGTCGATGTCCACGCTACCAAGCCGAAGAGACATGTTGTTCCTACTGAAGATTTACATACGCCAGATGAAGATCAAGCGGCCGGAAAGCGAAAAGGTGGATACATCAGTCTGAACAGAAGGTCAAGCAGTAAGAATCTTTTCAAATACTTTCAAAGACGAGGATCGGCTGAACCGTCTAACTGGGCAAGAAGCAGAAATCAAAATTCCATGCGTACAGATATTCGTTCCATGAATATGTACATTGTTGTATTTCACGAGGGAGTGTTAACGTTTCATTTTACGCCTACTCCTCATACTCTCAATGTAAGACGAAGAGCTCGATTATTGCAAGATTATATGACGGTTTCTTCCGATTGGATTTCTTATGCTCTCATTGATGATATTGTGGATGGATTCGCACCTATGATTGAATCAATTGAAGAGGAAGTCAATGATATTGAAGATGCTATTATGAACATGCATTCAGGTGAAAGAGAAGATAGTGATGATGAATCGTCTGAAGATAGCGGAAGCGTTTCTATGTCTAGTACTAGCAGATCTACCAATGTCGCTAGATGGAAGAAGAAAGGTGGCATGCTGCGTCGAATTGGAGATTGCAGAAAAAGAGTTACTAGTTTATTGAGCCTGCTAAGCAGCAAGCCAGATATTGTACGAGGATTTGCTAAGAGATGTAACGAGCTGTGGGATGTAGCTCCACGATCTGAAATAGGGCTTTATCTTGGCGATATCCAAGATCACGTGGTTACTATGATTCAGTCATTAAATCATTATGAGAAGCTTTTGGGCCGTAGTCATTCTAACTATTTGGCTCAAATTAATATTGATATGACCAAGGTGAATAATGATCTTAATGATGTACTTGGAAAAATCACAGTTTTAGGAACTTTGGTGCTTCCAATGAACGTTGTTACAGGATTATGGGGAATGAACGTCCTTGTTCCTGGACAAAGCATGGAAAACTTGCATTGGTTTTATTCCATTACTGGAGGAATGGTTATATTTGCCTTGATATGTGCATATTTTGTTCGCCATTGGTTATAAATACTCACTTTTAAGATAATTCATTAGTAGTTATACAACATAGCATCTTGGTTGGGCCGCCTATTTTTAATCTATTCACCTCTCTTCATATAAACAATCTTTGCAGGATGTTTGGGCAGAGTTACCATACTCTCGTAATCGACAACAGGAAGTCCTTGATCTGGTGGAAGGGCCCATTTGAGGTTTCGTACAATTACCGATAATAATGTTCCTAATTGAACAAAAGCAAATTGTTCTCCAATACATCGATGTCGTCCTCCACCAAATGGAAGATAAGGAGAAGCAACACCTTTGGAAACTTCGCCAAAGCCATAATTGACTGTTTCAGCATTGGCAGCAGTAGTCGTACCAATCAGAGCGTCCTTAATCCATCTTGTAGGATCCCAGTCATAAGCATTAGGCCAGAACTGTTCATCCAGATGAACTTTTCCAGGAGATACCATGACATAATGACCAGCAGGGACAACGTACTCAGTTCCAGGAACGTGTAGAGGTCTCATAACCTTTCTAAAGATAGAATGCAATGGCGCATGCAGCCGTAAAGTCTCCTTTATAGTGCCGTTTAATAGAGGCATTTCTTGCAATGACTCATATGTGATAGGATTAAGATTTCCATTGGAATCAACTCCACAAACAGTCTTTTGCTCTTCATAAAGGCTGTCAATTAATTCTGGCTTTTGACCTAAATGAAGCATGGCCCAAGCAGAAGTAGAAGAAGAGGTGTGCTGACCACCCATAAGAATACCAATGCACAAGTTTGCAATTTGCCTATCGGTCATTTTAACGCCATCTTTATATGTGGAAGACTTCATGATCGCATCAATAAGATCACGGTCTTGGATATCATTATCACGTCTTCGACGTTCTATAATTTCCAAATACTGATCAGAAATCTCCTTCTGAGCCTTGTCACGAGCCCGGTATGACGGCAAAGGCAGATTAGGAAACACAAAGTTGATTGGAGTAAAGCCTTTGTCAAGATCACTGTAGAGCTTAGATGTACGTTTAGAAAACTTAGCACGAGCTTCATCACCTAGCAATGAGGTCGATGCAGTATAAATGGTCAACTCAGGATTTGCATCGAGCAAATCAGCAGTATGCTGGAAATTGTTAAAGTTAGAGCTGGTATCAATGAAATTTTGAACCTCCTTAGCAATCTTAGGCACATAAGCTCTGAAAGCGTCACGAGTTAACGCACTTTTGGCAAACTTCTTCTGCTCCATTAACCGATGATTCGGACAATCGTAAACGACACCTTTGCCAAAAACAGGAGTGGTGAGATGCTTATAAGCTTCTTCAGCAGAAACATCAGCCAATTTGGCATTGAAGACAAATTCATTGCCCTTGGGGCCCAAGCATACCGTCATTACACGGCCACACATGACAAAAGCAAAGTAATCGCCGTACTTTTGGCGGTTTCTCTCGAAAAACCCATATGGATCCATGCCATATTGCACAGTTGATCCAATCCAAGGTAACAGGTGAAATACCATAGGAGCTCTTGATTTTGGGGTGAAAACCAGCTGCTGAGCCACGGTAACAAGTATACTAACAAATACAAGACTTAGAATCACCAAAGGAACCGACTTATACAGCGGCAAGTCCAATATTGGCTGAGTTACAGCCGGAATCGTGGTTATAAGACCCATAATAGTATAACAGATAGCTTGAAATTATCTCTGTTGGGATTTGAATTTATCCCAGCCGTGTTTTTACTCCTATATACTTGTTCCTTTTTGAAATTTGTCGTCTGATATATTGGATGGATTGAGTGGTTTGAGAATAAGGCGAAATACGATGCAAACGACAACAATACAAATACCATGCACACCATTGGCTACGAACAAAGTATATAAAAATTACATAGATCTAAAGGTGATTATAGGGAGAAAATACTCGTCCAAAGCCCAATATTTAAACCGAATATCATCCCATGTAGCATCTGTTTCTTGAGCTTGTTTGGCAATATCCATGGTTTCAAACTTGACCTTGAAGCCGAAATCAGCCAAATCAAAGTCAATCACCTGTTTATAAACATCGTAACATACTTGTCGATCAGCTCCCAATCCGTTAAAGAACGAGAATACCGCATCGGGATGCATTAATGCGACCATTGCGTTAAAAAACTCAAGTAAATCCTCGTAATGCTCACTAAAGGTATCATAGTAGACACCGTCGAATTCCACTCCTTCGTCCAACAAATGCTCAATTTGATCCTGCCAACGACCTTCAAGTATAATTACGTGACTTTTATCGTACCAACCTGTTTTTTTCATGTATGCAAGTACGTCTGGGTGTGCTTCACATATATAATGCTTGGATGGCTTCAAATCCTCAATATACTGATCAATAATGCCCATACCAAAGCCTACATTTAGAACCACCTTTTTACCACGGACAATGGTTTCTGCACTTCGTTTCATAATAGGGCCTTCCCATGCCATCATGACTCCATCTTGATGCGAACTGGTTGTTAAAGACCGGTCTGAAAACTCCAATTTGGTCGACAAAAACGCCTGCTGATTGACTGCAGGATCCTCCATTTCATCGTCATCTGATCTTGCACTCAACTTCTTAAGTAAGACCTCTGATCTAAAACCAGCCAAAACAACGATATCATATAGAGAAGAAGGGACTTTTCTGTCCAATGCAATACAACCCGGAGTCTTATTATGCTCATCAACCATCATCCAATTTGCACCAAATTCAAACAGTTTACGAAGCATATCTTCAGCCAACTTCAACCGTTCCCCTTGAGCGTCAACTTCAATGCTTTTCATCAACATATGCACGGGCGTAGTTCCAACCGGCCCCCCATCCACCTCTTCCCCTTCAACAGCATTAGCAGCTAGCTCCACATCTCTTGTAGTGATAGTAGGAGGAACTCCATCTTTCAAACATTGTACTAAAGCAGTAAGATAGTCGATTTCATTGCTTTGAAAGCTTGTAAGCTCAAAGATGCGATTTTCACTCATATCAACTAAAACAGTCTATTCTAACGGTGGAGTCCAATTTCTGTAAAATTTACGCTATTTTTCTCTACTTAAAATCCCCTGCAACTTCACACCAGCCAATCGGCCATATATGGTGAAATCTCTAAGTTGGTGAAATTTCTATCCATCTCTAAAAGCGGAGATGCCTCAAAAATGTAGCCGCATACTCACACCAACAAACAGCAAAGATTTCTATAAACATCTATATAAAGCAGAAATAAAGAGAAGCAAAGTATTTCATAGAGCATATCATATGGATATATAAATATAAGTTTTCTTCATTGGATTTTTTTCTCCTGGAGTTTGTCCCTTCTAGCTTCCACAACCCCCCGTAGCCGCAAATTTGGCTTTAGTTATGCCAAGATAGATCATGCCAAACATAGCTTTAGGTTAGGAGATCCAAATCTATCTTGCACTAATAGCACCATCGCCTTCGCCCGTTGGACTTGGTTGACGAGATGTACGTACTGTTTCTGCAAGAATATGAGGATGCAGTTCGGTGACGTCACCCACGGGCAATTCAATGCCCTGCCTCACACAAAGATTGTAATGAGCCAACTCCTTTTGGTGTTCACGTTCAATGGCAAACTTGACGGCTTCAAGAACATTATCCTTGATCACCTTGGGCTTGTAAGCAGGTTCGGTGCCTTCTTGATATACGCCAGTCTTGACCAAAATGGAAAACCACGTCTTATCAAAAGTATTGGCAAATCTGATATCCGATTCAGGAGTATCACCAACAAAGTATACTGTAGAAGATGAAGGCAAAGTTTGACTGATTTCCTCGCCAATCACATGAGACTGCTCATCATACTGAGCTTTACTCATACTCTCCATGAGCTCGTCATCATTTCCTTCTTCTTGTTGGACATCTGCTTCTTCTCCAAACTCACTTTCAAACCTATCCTGTCTCCAAGCACTCAAAACCTTATCGGCATAGGTAAACGTCTCCAAATGAGGCTTACCATATTTTGTGATTTTGCGCAACTTCTTCTTAGTATGTGCTTCATACAAGGCTGCAATTGACACTTGCAAAGCACCCATTCCATATCTGCTCAGGGAATAATTGGTACTCCATACAAAATCGTTATGAGCAAAAAAGATTTCTGGACCTTCTTCGAAATTCTCCGAAACTGTGCCCATGACACCGTTCTTGGACATGAGAAGTTCTAGAATGATCTGCTGATCAGACGCCCACTCTCTGGAATCGGCAAATACCAAAATGGCCGATATCTCCACTTTTGAGAAATCGCGACTTCTGGAATTGGCATATTCTTCCTCTGTCAAAGTTCTGAAGGGTGATACATTCGGATTCCATTTCAAAATGTCGCCAGGAGTCACAACATCGGTAAAGCCGTAATTTTCCGCTACCTTACGACATGCCTCACCAACACCGCCCACCACTAGAACGGGCTTATTTTTCACGCGCTCCAAATCCCTCATGGGCGTATGGCCTTGAATAAACTGATCAGTACTTATAGGAACACCCATACGATTAGATAGATCTTCGCAACGAGTTTCTTCTGTTTTTCCTCCTCCATTTGTCACAAAAATATATGGCACTTTGATGTTGTATTTGTTTGCTCCATTAAGCATCTGCAAAGCTTCCGGCGCTTGAGGAACAGTCTCAGGGCCTTTAACCAAAACACCATCGATATCAAACGCAAAAGCATAGCTTGCAATTCGAGGATGATCTAAAATTGACTTTTCCTGTGTAACATTAAGAGAAGCATGCCTCGATGGCGGCTTGACGATCCTACGCCTAGACGAGTTTCTTCTCTTATTCAGGTCCGTCGTAGACCCACTCAGGGGAGTCTCTGCAGGAGAAGTATCAGCTGTTGAAGTTCCAGACATGCTTACAAGTTATGCTGTTATTGATCTGGTTGGTTTCTGAGGATGGATTCTTTTTTTGTTTGTTCGATTTCATAAACGTGTCCCGATGATGTCATATTACCGATTCGGGAAACCACCGCATCATCGCTACTTATTTCCCACGTTAATCACTCGGCTTAATTTGCTATGGTTATCTTAATTATTAATGGATCTACCGTCATTGGTCGATTTGATTGCCATATTTTTAGTTTGTGCTATTTAACTACTTTATAGTTCGTCATGCCTAATGGAGATCCAACCTTCTGAGGGCTCGGCATCTCCACAGGCTGCAGGCGATGTAACTTTGAACTCATAAACACACTTCTCCCGTTCAGCAACACTGATTATGCTATTTGCTGCGCCACATACAATGCTGACAGATGCTGATCTAATTGGCCCATTCCAACAAGGAGCACCCCGGGAGAACTTGATAAGCCCCTGGTCAGTATCGATAGAGTCAAATTGCCCGATTCGGGACGATTGCCCATGTCCATTTTGATGGATGCTTCCAAATAAGCATATCTCATAGTCGTAATCTCCAATATGATCATTTATGCATACATCTCGAAGTGCACGATAGACATCACCTTGGCCATATTCCGTAGAAAGATCTCCTTCTGCTTCAGATATTTGCCGTTCCAGCTCTTGTACTTTTTGTTTGGCTGCGTCGACTTTCTCGATGGCCTGTCGAACGGCACTGCTTTGTCCCCGGCCCTGTTTCTTGCGCCGAACAATAATGCTATTGTCGGCTAGCCAATCTAAAACAGAGTCCCAATACCCCGATAAGGCAGGAGGAATCCATGAGTTTTCGGAAATCCCGTTGCTTACAGGAGGCTGATAATTCTCCAATTGGTCCTTGATACCCTGAGCGAGAATCTGAACTTGAAGTAATTCTGCAGCAACATTACTATTTTGTGATTCCTGAGCAGCTTGAATATTATCCCATCCTGCAATGGCAGCCAGAACTGCGGGATCATGGAAATTGGGATTGTATTCCGCCTTCATTGTATCCAGAAGAGATCCAAGTTCGTCAGCCCTGCTCTTAAGAGAATCAATAGCCTCCAGAAGCTGATTACTGATTTTGTTTTCAACCTGTAACGCATTGTCTTTGGCATTGGCGATTTCAGCCGGGATTTCAGCAATTACAGCGTCCTTTTCAGCATCTTGGATCTCAGCCAGCTCAGATTCCAGAGCCCTTCGATTTGTATGAGCAGAGCCCAAAGCAGTTTCCCATTCCTCCACTTGCTTTATGATCCCCTGTCTGATTTCGTGAGCCCTTACAACCAGCTTTTGTTTCTCAGACTGCCCTTTGGCCCATTCCTTCTTCTGTTCATCAACCTTCTTTTGATACTGCTTATGCACTTGACTACACATATTAGGGCACTTAACATTGCCCAATTCATTTTCATCCGAGCCATCGCAACAAACTTCGTAGTCGCAAACACCATCTCCAACCATATATGATGGAATATAGTTAGGGATATGGCCCTTGTTTTCACAATAAAACACCCCATTGGCACATGCAGCAGTTCCAGGCTCATCACTACCATCGGGACAATCGCACCAATTATCATTTACCTTGTCAAAAGGAATGATAATGTCGGGATGGCTGAGACAAGCCCATTGACCTTGATCATTGGCTTGATATAGATGAGCCTCTAATATAACAGTTAGTAAGAGATTTTTAATAATATTTGACTTCTATATAACCTACTATCAGGGCCTATACCAGTTAAAGCATAAGAATTGGTGCATAGCAACAAAGTGACGAAGATGCTTAACATAGTGTGGTGGATGAAATTTCAACGTGGTAAGTTGCGAGGAGGGTTAGAAAAGCATCGAGAGCATGACAAGTCAGTGTGCTTGATATGCAAGCAGTGATAGATGGTATTTAATGACTGATCTGATTGCTGATGGATAAGTAATCCAATTGGGAGTTATTTTCTAGGGAAATTGATGTATTTTTGTTCGGTTCTTCTGTCATGCTGTTTGGTTGTTTGGCTGTGGCTATTTTTTGCTGTGTTCAACGCTTTGGCCCTTGAGATCCACATAAAATAGAAGGATAAACGATAAAACATTTTATTCAACATATCAACACTTTCATATATTTACACTTTTGTAAAAGCACATTTTTAATAATTATAAGTCCATCAATATTTATCAATTGAATTAATATATTTTAATAATTTATCGTATATCATCTATTACCCTATCTAGACAATCTGCTAACCTACATACAATAGGAATGATACCATCATGAAGATACGCGTTGAAAAAGGTGAAAAAAATGCATGAAATCACTGCAAAATAAATCCCGGATATATTCTGGAAATATATTTAAATATCCGCCCTACCGTGTTATAAAGAACCCGCCTGAGTATCATGTAACATTATGGGTAGTGCGTTGCATCGCTATCTCTCACCTCAATGAGGACATAAGGTGTGGTTATCAACTAATTTTGGTAAAGCCGATTCAGAAAATTTTTCCCGCCCAGGAAAAAAACATAATAAACGAGAAGGTTGCACTTTAATGTTAAGATCTTTAATATCTTTTTAGACGCACTATAAAAATGGATATCGAATCAAAAGGCGTCGATGTTGACGTTGTTTCTAAGGAGCTCGTACCACAAACTTGGACTCAGCGTATTTTAGGAACTTCTCATGAAACAAGAAAGGGACTCAAATCAAGGCATATTACCTTTATCGCTTTAGGCGGTACTATTGGCACTGGGGTCTTTTTATCAATGGGCACTTCTGTCTCATTAGCTGGTCCCGGTGGTGCCTTGGTTACGTACCTGGTAGTTGCCGTATTCGTCTTCGCAGTGGTTTGGTGCTTGTGCGAAATGGCTTCTTATATTCCTAACTCTGGAGCATTTGCCCATTATGCAGGCCGCTTCTGGGACGAATCTTTGGCATTTGCTCTAGGCATTAATTATTACTTGCAGTGGGCCTTCAGTATCCCGTCTGAACTCACTGCGGCGGCTATTATAGTACAATTCTGGGCGCCGCAGGTTCCTAGCTGGGCCTGGGCTTTAATATTCATTATTCCTATATTTCTCCTTCAATTGATAAATGTGAGAACATACGGTGAAATAGAGTACTGGGGAACTATTATCAAGGTTCTGTTTATTATTGTTTTTCTGTTTGTTGCCTTTTTATATGACTGGGGTGCTATACCGACTGCTGAGGAGCCAAGCCCTGGATTGAATAACTGGAGAGATGGCCAAGCTTTTATAGGAGGATTTTCTACCTTTTTCCAAGGTATCGTATATGCATTTTATTCGTTTGGTGGTGTGGAAGTGGTTGCCTTGAGTGCTCAAGAAGCTGAGAAAGCCTATGATGCCATTCCCAGAGCTGCTCGAACCACCGCCATTCGAATTCTCTTGTTTATGATTTTGACTATATTTGCAATTGGATTGGATATCAACTACAAGGACCCCACTTTGTTAAATGCATACAATGATTCAGATGTGGCTGAGTCTCCAATCACTGTGATTTTCACTAGGGCCGGGTTCGGTGCAGCCAAACATGTGGTCAATGCCATTTTACTGGTCACGGTTTTGACAGCCATTAATTCTTGCTTTTACGCATCTTCTCGTATGCTCATGTCTATGGCTCATGAAGGAAAAATGTTTGCCTTTTTCGGACTGACAAACAGTCGAGGAGTGCCGGTGGCTTCCTTAATTCTGACGTTTGCCATTTCCTGTTTGGTTTTCTTGACAACTATTTGGGGTGAAGGTGTAGTTTTTACATGGTTTATGAATATTACAGGTGCGTCTGCTATTCTTACTTGGTTATCAATTGGATTCACCAGTATTAGATTCAAACTTGCTATGAGAAAACAAGGACGACCAGATTCGGATCTGCCCATGCGACAGCCCTTATTCCCTGTACTACCTATACTGATTCTTGTCTTAGGATTCTTTTTGTTTGCAGGTATGGGATACGGGTCTGTGGAGGAAGAGCCTTTCTCTTGGAAAAACCCCTTTGGTACATATCTGGGTGTAGCAGTTTTTGCTATAAGTTATGTGGGATGGAAAATAACCCATTGGAATACTGATAAGGTGATTCGTTTGGAAGATGCGGACTTGACTACGGGGGTCGTATGGCCAGAGGTTGGAACAGGTCAAGAAATCCTGGCTCTGGAGAAGAAAGAGAAGAAGGAGAGGATACTTGCCGGTAGGGCTACAGCGTATGGGAAGCTTCGGTATAGAATATATCAGGCGTCGAACCTTCTTTAGGTGAAGCTCGAGCTTTATTTTGGGTGAAAGCTAGAGTTGGCCCCTGATAACTATTCTTGACTTGTTTAGATATTTAATGAGAAATGTAGTTCGGAATTGTTTTAAATTTTAATGAGATGTGTTGACTATACTTTTGCCATTTTGGAATATGCTGGAGACAGCAGTTCGCGTGCATTTACGCCTTTTCCGGTATAGGTGAGTCACTTTTTTGACTCCAATGCTTCGGATCACCGAAGTCAGCCCTATGATGGGCGGATTTATCAAGGAGAAAACTAGAGAACACAGGAACAACAAGCAAACCACATTTCTTTTAAAATCAAACTACTATATACTATCATGTAGCGACTTCTTATACCACTATTGTATTATGGTTTGTTTTCACAAACATTGGCTCCAAGTAAATCCAGGTGTCGAGCCGTGATGTTCCTTATCAGATGGGGGCTACCGAAAAGGGACGCGGAAAAAAAAATTCAAAAACCTGTCGACCACCGATAACTCCGACATGCGTCTTCTTAATTCTTAATAATTCTGCAGAAAATTCAATAGACGCTTTGAATATGTAATTGTCTATTGATGGCACACAAATTTCCACCACTTTTTGCAAATGGTTATGCCATGAATTGGCGTTATTGTCTTGAAATTCTAAACTAATACCAAATGTTACAAACGCCACCAAACGAATGTAGCAAGTATCATCGGAATTATGCGGCTCAAATAGTGCCTATATTTGGCTGGAATAATCAGATAAATATCTTATGAAGATACCAAAATCAATATCTAAGATAAATACCCATTCTCGTCAATGAACATCTCAAAGGAATTTCAACCGGTCACTACTGTCACCGAGCATCCAGTGGAGCTCAACGATGTCGACGACACTGGATTATATTCCATGAAGCTTACTGATCCTAAAATGCCATTAAATTGGTCTTTTACTAAAAGGATAATGCATACTCTGGCCTATGGATGGACGTCTTTGGCCGGCATGTTTCTAGTCAGTGCTTACTCACCTGCCATTGGGGAAATCTCAAGACAATTTCACAAAGGAACAGAGGTTGGAACACTGAGTTTTTCCATATTTGTTCTAGGCCAGTGCGTAGGGCCAGCTATTTTTGCGCCTCTCAGTGAAGTGTTTGGCCGAAAGAAGGGCGTCCTCATTCCGTGTTTCATTTCAGGAGTATTTGCCATCATTATAGCCAATTTAGACAATGTCGCTGCAGTCACAGTTTTGCGATTTGTCACCGGAGTCTTTTCTTCTGGTCCTGCGGTATCTTCTGGAGGTGCAATGGCAGATCTTTGGAAACCTTCTTATAGAGCCGGAGCACTTGTTTTATATGCCCTGAACATTTCAGCTGGTGTATCTCTAGGACCAATTATTGGAGCACTGTTAGTGCAAACAGGTTCTTATGGCTGGCGATGGGTTTGTTATCTTTCTGGCTGTTTGCAGGTCGTCATCGCGATTGTTAATTATATATTTCTCGACGAGACTTATCTTCCAGTGCTGGAACAGGTGACAGCCAAACGGCTGAAATTGTCTACAGGATATTGGCTAATTCATTCCAAGCATGATGAATGGACATTGGAGCCAAAGGAGTTTATTCAGGTCCATTTTGCCAGACCCATACTCATGTTTTTCACGCCCATTTTATTTCTGATGATTCTCTATGCATCCTTTGTATTTGGAATCTTGTTTCTTCTTGTGGATTCAGTCGGTCCGCAGTTTATGGGTGTTTATGACTTCTCATTTGTAGCGTCTTTTACGCCGATGGTAGCGTTTTTCATTGGAAACATTGCCGGTAGTCTGATCAATTTGTGGAATTCTGTGCGATACTCTAAAATAGCCACTAAAATTTCAAAGCGTCCTGAGCCCGAAGAACGATTAGTTTCCATCATGGTATCCGGTTGGACTTTGACTGCAGGCTGTTTTCTCTATGGCTGGACCTTATATTCTTCAATTCATTGGATTGTTCCTTGTATTGGGCTCTTTCTAGTAGGAATTGGTTACGCTGTGATTTTCCAGACCAGTCTAGTATATATGGTAGATTGTTATACGAGATATGGTGCTAGTGCTATTGCAGCAGCAGGCTTCATAAGAAGCTTATTTGGGGGAGTTTTCCCGCTGTTTGCTGATCAGATGTACAGCAAACTAGGAGCGCATTGGGGCAATTCCTTGCTTGGATTTATATCGTTGATACTTTTGCCGGCTCCTTGGCTATTTTATATTTATGGACCGAGACTTCGTCAGATGACTGCGTTTACTAGTATGGATAGTAATTAAAGATAAAAAAAAGGTAGAATATAATATAGTATATGACGATGATAAGTATTCAGTAGAATATAATATAATATATGATGATAAAAATTCAGTAGAATATATTCCATGATGATGGTGAAGATTAACAGATCCCCACGTACATCTCAGTCCACCCTTTCAAGAAATTTTTCAGCCAAACCAACACAACGTAAAACCATCAAATCGTCATATAATTATTGTACAAAAATGGCCGATAGCATATTTCATCTTGCAAGGCCGTCGTCGTCATCTTTGCTGGGTGTATCGACCGTTCTATCGCCTTCTAACGTGGTTATTCAAGCCCAGGCTCTATTCCAGGTCCTTGATCATTCGCTAAGAAAGGAACCGAACCAACAACGAGTCATCGGCACTCTTCTAGGAGTCCGATCTGAAGACGGATTGGAGGTTGAAATCCGTACTGCATATGCTATTCCTCACGATGAAACCGAAGATCAGGTTGAAGTTGGAATCGACTACAATCGAACCATGTATCAATTGCATAAACGGGCAAATCCCAGAGAAGTCATATTAGGATGGTATGCTACTAGTAGTCAGCTTAATAATCTGTCTGGGTTGGTCCAGGACTTTTATTCTCAGCATGGTGGTGATGGTACTTATCCATATCCTGCTATTCATTTAACTGTCAGTGACAATCTCAGTGGACCCAACCCTTCTGCTAATATCGACGTTAGAACGTATATTTCGTCACCTGTGGGTCTGGGACGTGGAGCAGCCGGTAATTGCCTGTTTGTTCCTGTTCCGAACGAAGTTCGATACTCAGAGGTGGATAGATCAGCATTGGACGTGATATCAGAAGCCAAAGACTCTGAATCTCGCTCCGTTTCTTTGACTTCAGATATGAAAGTTCTGGAATCGACTCTGACAGAGGTCCTGGATATGTTAGAACGAGTCTCGGCTTATGTTAATCGAGTTCTTAGTGGCTCTGAGCAAGGCAATACTGCCATTGGAAAGTATTTATTGAGCACTTTAACCTTGGAACCATCATTATCAAAGGAAACCATGGAAAAACTTTTCAATTCTCATCTCCAGGATGTCCTCATGGTAGTATATTTGGCTAATACTATAAAAACTCAGCTACAATTGTCTGCAAAACTAACTCCTTTGGTATAGCTTGAACCTCCAGGGTTTCGATTAACTACATAATGATATATCATGTGTCTCAAACAAAAATAAAAGCCAACATTAAAACCTCTAAAAAACATTCTCATAATGTTAACAATATCCAAATAAAATAATAAAATAAGAAATTCCTCGTTATATTTTTCTTCTTTTCAAACAAACAATGCCACCAATTATGCTACTCCATTGAACAACGGACTCAATGCTCCAATATCCACAAGCTCTTCTATTAAATCAGATGCTCCCATATCGTCTCGCATATTATCTGCACCATGATACACCTTGTTGTTTCGCTTATGTCTCTTCTTATCGGCACGTCTCCTGACTCCTCTGACAGGAGTCATCACCACTTCTCTTGACTTTCGCTGCTTCATTGCCAATCTTCTAGCAGCCAAGCCATTTGAAATACTGGGCGAATCATTACCATAGGTGTATTGCATTTGAGCAGCTCGGTTCCGAAACGCAGATAAGGGAACATCAGACTTGATACGGCTATTCCAGGGAGTTGACTCTTCTTCTTCCATTTCGGCAGAACTACTTTCAAGCTCGCTGGTATAAATAAAATCCTCTAATGTAATCTCTGCATTTAAATCGCTTTGATCCTCATCATCAACTCTCTGCTGAGATCGCGACCGCTTTCGTACTCCACTAGAATTTGAACTCCATCTACGATGCCTCATACGACGCTCAGAAGCATCATGAGGAGGACTCAGAGTTCGAGTAGTCAAACCATCAATGATTCCAGAGGGACGTTCCGGGCTCATGACCCACGTACCCAGTACAGGGGGACGAGAGGCCATGCTCGATGATGATAATACCTCTGTAGGCCGAGCACCTCCTCGTCGTTGACTTGGTGGAGGCAAGCTAAGGTCCTCATCGGTGGAGTCACCTGACTCGTCCACGCTAGCGTAGATATCATCGTGCGGAGACCGAGAGTGATGCCTATTACTGTATGCGCGACGATGAGGCCGGCCACCTGAAGTAGCCAAAGATGCTGATTTGTGATCGCCTTCTGCTTCTTCACCTGAACTGCTCATGCCATTGGAAAAGAAGTAGGATAACAAATAAGAATCATCCTCATCTGATTCGCCATTGGATTGGACAGCAGAGTCACGTTCCAGACGACGAGGCTCAAAAAAATCATCGTCAAAAGACACTTCCCATTCATTTTCTTGAACAGAATCATCAGAATAGGCTAGTTTCAATAGATCAACATCATGCAAGTTATCAGGCCCAGCAGAAACAACCTGTGTATCAGGAGGAGATTCACTGGAAAACAGGTTATTTTTCGACTCCTCGTCAATAATAGCCTGTTCCTCCTGCTCCTCAAGACCACCGTCATCACTGCTTGCTACAGCATCGTCATAATTATCGTCGTTTTCCTCTTGGTCCAGCAGAGCCATCAAATAGTCATCACTAAACTCAGTCATTGACTCCAAGTCAGATGCGTCTTCCAGAGCAACAGAGTCGAGACCACGATTTTCCTCATCATCGGTAGTGATAATGGCAGACTCCGAGCGAGGAAAGCCCTCACTTTTATCGTTCAAAGTATGATCAAGTAACGAAGGCCGTCGGTGACGACCGGAATGCAAAGTTTTACCACCAGTAACAGTCTGCTCATCTGAAGAAACGTCGTTTTCGTCCACAGAAACTTCGTCTTCATCCACTGAAGCACTGCTTTCTAACAGTTCCGGCGCACTGTCTTCAGTAGCATCGGAATCAACGTCATCGTCGTTGTCATTTTCACTGGACGCTTCCTCATCATCGTCATCCTCAGAATAACCGGATTGAACACGCCGCGATGTGGTATTTCCATATATACTTTTAGTAGCAGTTCTTGCCTGGGATCTGGTGGCCCTTGGAGAATTTGAAACTTTTCTCACCATAATGTAACGGAAAGAAGAATACAAACTATAAAAACCACACTAATATAAAATCCAATATCGAGATCCAAATACACTTGAATTCTCTTGCAATAAAATTCCTTTTTTTTCAATATCCCTTGTGAAAAAAGCCCTCAGAAAAGAATTAACAGAAAAATTTCAATCCTTCCAAAACTGCCAATAATCCGTAAAAAAACAGCTTAAAAGGCCATAATTTCCCAAATCACCTTCAATTGCCTCGTTTATATTATCTCTGTGCTTCTTGCGTGTGTTTCTTCAGGGCGTAGTAACTAGCTACCGGGGATTCTGTGGCCAATAAGGAGAATAAAATTTTGTCCACTAATTTGAAAAAAAAATTATTTTGCTCCATGGATATTTCGTGATGCATTGGGACAAAACAAAGGCACAAGTTGCCAATTGGGACAAATACGCAATTGGCGAGGTTGGGTGATTTAAGGAACAAACGAACAGGGTTTGAGGTTTGACGAGTAACATATATTATAGCAATAGAAGAAGGATAGAAAACAATGACAGAGTAAGTGAATTATGACGAGGGGAGTGCTAGAAGGTTATATATTAATCTCAGGGAATATGTTCTGGTGACAGGAGGAGCCGGTTATATTGGATCTCATACCGTGGTAGCTCTTCTACAAGCAGGAAGAAAGGTAGTTATTTTGGATAATTTGTCCAATTCGTCGTATGAAGCCGTCAAACGAATTGAGAAAATCACCGGTGTTTCAGATATCCCGTTTTTCAAGGTTGATTTGCGCGACGCCGAAGGAATTAAGAAGATCCTTGTCGAGTATCCTACCATCACGTCAGTCATTCATTTTGCTGGTCTTAAAGCGGTTGGGGAATCTACTAAGATCCCGTTATCTTATTATGAGCAGAATGTAGGAGGTACTGTTAATCTTATCAAGGTTCTTCAGGAATTCGGTGTGTCTACTTTAGTCTTCTCTTCATCTGCTACTGTATATGGAGATGCTACCAGATTTGACAATATGATTCCTATTCCTGAAATATGTCCTACAGGACCTACAAATCCTTATGGAAGAACCAAGATTTTCATCGAGGATATCTTACGTGATCATACCCATGCTAATAAGGAATGGCGCACGGCAATTTTGCGTTACTTCAACCCCATGGGAGCTCACCCTTCGGGCATTCTAGGCGAAGATCCTACAGGAATCCCCAATAATTTGCTGCCGTTTCTTGCCCAGGTCGCTGTTGGCCGTAGAGACAAGTTAATGGTGTTTGGAAATGACTACTCATCCCGGGATGGTACTCCAATCCGAGATTATGTCCATGTAATGGATCTTGCTGAAGGTCATATTGCTGCACTCAAGAAACTCGAGAGCGTTCGACAGGAAAATAAGCAGGCCGATGTTGTTCCGTCGACTGGATTTGCTCGAGAGTGGAATCTCGGCACTGGCCATGGCTCAACTGTGTTTGAAGTCATAAAGGCCTTCTCCAAGGCTGTGGGACGCGATCTTCCCTACGAAGTGGCTCCACGACGTGATGGCGATGTGTTGGATCTCACTGCCAAACCTAATCGTGCCAATGAGGAACTTGAATGGAAGGCTCGTAGAACAATGGACGAAGCCTGCGAAGATTTGTGGCGATGGACCACCCAAAATCCGTATGGATATCAGGATCCTGAGACGGCCAAACTAGCCGATGAAAAGGACAAGTCCAAATAAATATTCAGGGGTGAGGTATTTACGCGTAATCTCTGAATTTTTTTGTAGAAATGACACATGTTTATAGGTGCTTTAGTTTACATGATTCTTGGACTCGAACTTGACCTTACCTCATCATGAGTGCCACCGACGATAAACTGGCCATTTTAAAATCCCGACTTCCTAATGCCGATATATCCGTATTATTAGATTTATTAGTATCGTATAATGGAAACGTAAATCGGGTCTTGGAATTAGCTGGTGCTCCTATTAGTCCGAGTGTAGCAGGCCAAGCGACACTAGATCAGTATGGCATTGTCGATAATCATGGCAAAAACCAGCCACTTGTAGCTCCAAACAAAAAAAATATCATTCATATATATAATAGTGAGCAGTTAGAATCTCTGGGAATCCCAGTAACTATGACTGTGAACTTTCTACCGAAGCAATTGGCCAATGAGTTGCTGAGGTTCTTGTTGAACGAAAGCTCGGAATGGAAAGCATCGAAATTCTACCTTTTTGATCGCCAAGTTCAATCGGGTCAAACTAGTGCTGTATATTGCGAAGATACAAATCGCTCTAGTTCGTATCAAGGTAGAACAACTGTAGCACGACCTTTTAATGAACTGCTCTCACAGGCCAGAGATTTGATCCAAGCCAAGGTGAATTCCGAACTCAAGTCGAAAGAGCCGGGAAAATACCAATTCTATAAGGAATGGACATCTGATCTTGTTATTGCAAATCATTATAAAGATTGTTCTTCTTCAGTAGGATATCATTCGGATCAGTTGACTCATATAGGCCCGCAAGCTATTATCGGCAGCTACACTCTTGGAGTCACAAGGCAGTTTCGTCTACGATCAAGAACTGATCCCGGTAATAGTCCGACATTTGCAATTCATATACCAAACAACTCTCTTGTTGTTATGCATGCCGGATGTCAGGAATCCTTTAAGCATAGCATAGTTCCGAGCTCAACGCCATTTGACCCTCACCCAATAGCTGGGCAGTCACGAATCAATCTAACATATCGTATGTATCATCCTGAATATGCAATGGAACAGATACCTTTGTGCCGGTGTGATGAACCTATGATTCTGAGAACAACTAAGGACGATGCTTCCAGATACATATGGCAATGCTCATCTACATATAAATCAGAACAAGGATGCTCACAGGTAAGTTTTGCCAATATAACAAAGGACGATCCTATTGGATTAGGAAATTGGCGTGAAAAACATAATACGGGAAAGAGAAACTTAATATGAGAAGACCTTGGTGCATAACCGGCATTAAAACCTAATACTCCACAATCAAAATACTGAGAAAACTATATATGATACTTTTGGTATCATCTTATACCTCTTCTTCTTGTGATACGACATCATGATGCGCATGCTCCATCTTATCGGTCAGAGACGGAGCTTCTCCACCACCGACAGCCTTGATATCACTAATAGAAGGACGTCTCGCAACAAAGCTAGCACTTCTCCAAGCAGGAACCTTAGAATCCCACATCTGCTCAATTTCTTCTAGGGTTCTGCCCTTGGTCTCAGGGAACAACAGGAACACATGTATTGTCATGGCAAAGCAGCAACAAGCAAATATAACGTATGTCTTCCAGGTGATATTTGTGAAAGCAGAAGGAGTGAACATTCCAATAGCGAAATTGAATATCCAATCGGCAGCGGCTGTCACACCATTAGCATAAGCACGCTGGCGTAGCGGGAAAATTTCAGAACAGTACATCCACATAGCAGGGCCCCAGGTCGGCGCGAAAGAAGCTACAAATAAATAGCAACACGCAATCATAGCTTTGGCAGCAGATTTATGTTCTGGAGGAATCCAAATCTTTACAGTAGCATTCACATCCTTAGGGACAGCATACACAGCCAAGATACCAGATATAGCCCATAACCATGCCATCATCAAAATAGAACCAAGCATTAAGATATGACGACGACCCAATTTATCGATAAAGAGCAAGAATGGGACAGTCATTACCATATTAATGACATATTGGATTGAGGAAGCAACCAAATTGGCGTTACCATTATAACCGGCCATCTCAAATACAAACACAATGTAGTACATGAGCACATTCATTCCAGTCATTTGTTGCCAAATCTGACCCCAAATACCGACCAGAGTACGATTAAGAGAATCTTTCTTAAATAGATCCAAAAAGCCCATAACATGAAGGTCACGATTTATGCGCACAACCTCCTTGATTTCTTCGACTTCAATCAGAACTCGAGGATCCGTACGATCACCTTTTGCCTGAACTTTAGAGATGACATCAATAGCTTCATCCCAACGATCCTCTTTAGCGAGCCATCGAGGAGACTCGGGAAGGATCATGGATCCGACTAACAGAATAAATCCAGGAATCATTTGAATGCCCCAACCTGTTCGCCAGGAAGCGGTACCAGGAATAAAGGAGCAACCGTAGCCGATGTAAAACATAATAAGAATACCCCAGGTGACAGCCCATTGGAATGAACCAACCAGACGACCCCGGATTTCGAAAGGGGAAATTTCAGCCACATATACAGGCACCTGAGAAGAAGAAAAACCAATTCCAAAGCCAGAGATGAAACGGCCACAAATAAGCTGGGCCCGATTCTGAGATGAGCACTGGATAGCAGCACCAATCATCCAGAACATTGCAGCACCCTGGACAGTAACTTTTCTGCCAGCCCATTCAGACAAAGGTCCGGCGAAGAAACAACCAATGAAGGAGCCTCCGGCCATAGAGCCGGAAATGCCACCCTGAGTGACAGAGTTGGGATAGTTGAAAAATTCTTGGTAATGACCTGGTGCACTATTTTGGCCAATAAATGACGAGATAGACGAGATGTCAAAGCCAAATATCATACCTCCAATAGTCGCAATAAAGGTTACAACATAGACATTGTAGGTTGTGTAAGGCACGTTGAGAGCCCTAGGACGAGGAATGCCAACAACCATTTTCCCTATCTATGCTAATTTGCTGAACAAGGCACAAGCATCCATCACCTGCTTCTTATACTAGCATGTAGCAACATTTTGGCTGGTCATTCACTGTATCCTACGACCAGAGTAGCTATTACCCCACTTTTCTAAAGACGGATTCTGCAAACAAAACATATGATCGCCGGCTCTTTAGCCGAGCATATTCTCCCTAAAAGCTTGTACGAAAACAATAAGACCTCGTATTTTAAAGAAGAAAATGCCCCGAAACAAAAAACTGCGATCGACCCTCTTATGTCTTCGCATTAACATGGGCTAGGCTCCAACGATAACGGCATCGCCGTTTTTTTACCGTGCATCTCAATGAGCATCCCCAAAATGGTGCGGAGAAGCACATATGTCATTTGATACCAGTGTTCAAATTCGTATCGATGTAACCATTTTATGACAAGGAAAGTAGTATTTGATCTGCGAAGATGGCCTGTTTCAGCGTTGCGGGGATAACCGTCCCCCGCAGTGCGGGAACAACGGAGATAATCAAGCAGAAATATAAGCATCCTCATCAAATAATTAAATCGCCAAATATAAATAATAATAAACTATCTTACTGTAGCAAGTAGTAAAATTTTGTTTGGCTTTTTCCTTGGCCGATGACGCCGTATTTTTTGACAAGGCTGCAAAAAAAGCAACCATAGGCGTCCCCAATCTGGACACAAACACGACACAACCACAATGGATATTCCGAGACCCCCAAGGGGAAAAATATTGCAACAAAAGAATGCCACATCAGGCGGAGACCGTATTACAAATATATCGGAGTTTTTGAGAACCGAATAACTCGTGTATTGTTCCTGGTAGCCTGATAGTGGTTTATACCTGCCGTAAACCTTAGTTTTGGCTTACCCCACATCCAACCGTTGTAGCGGAGGAATTAAATTTAGCGTGCATAACCCCTATTTTTGATAAGGAATGACTATGCACTCGATAAAATTTCTCAGGTCCGTATTAGAAACAAAAAGAATGAATTTTGCTATCATCCGCCGCTGTAATTATCAAGAATAAATAGATATGGCCGTGTGTGCAGAGGGCAATAGTGTAGCCGAAGGCCTTCGATGACCATCGGATGCCACAATAAGAAAATTATAGCATCATTTCAGACATGAAAGCTTGCATTACAGAAAAGAAGGCCTCCATATTAATGGCACACGCCACCCACGATAGCTTCTATAGTCTCAGCTTATTTGTAACAATTGCAAGTTCAGTCAAGCAGAGGAGCGCTGAGAGGCGGCCCTCTCCTCACGAGATTTCTGGTATCGCCCCAGAACTAAGCACGCTCTCGGTACCATCACTGTACTTTCATATACTGAGAGCAAAAGTATTATCATGGCTGTCATTCCCATCATAAGGGTGGTGTCTAAAGTCTTGATGGACAGGCATAGAATGATGATTCCAGCAGGGAAGCGAAATATGACTCTCCACTTTTGGCCCACTATATAAGTACCTGGCGGATCGCGTGGTTCTTCTAACAAGCCGAGAAATCCAATAGCAAAAAGAGCCGTGCAAACACCACCAGTGAAGTAAAAGTTGAGTCCTCGAAAGCTGGCTTCAACTGTTTCTGATCTTGACGACAGAGAATCTTCCGTATGGCCAATTCTTGTTACCAAGTCACCACCAGCATCGGCTGATAGCACAATGGCTGCAACTAAAGGAAGATGACAGTATATCCATCCCATAGCTCGCGTTGCGCTGTGTCTTAGAGGATGTGTCGATCGTTGATTAATGCCTCCATTCATATACAGCCAGAACAATCCGTAAGCAATAACGAGCAGAAGAATGGCACGAGCAAAGGATATAGTGAATCCCCCGCCCAAAGGCTTGCTTGCGACAACCTTATAAAGAAATTCGCCTATTGCAACAGTGACAAATGCTGAAAAGCGTTCGACTTCGTGTTCTATGTTTAAAGCAGTAGACATAGTCAGCTTCATCAACTTCTTGGTCTTAGGATGATAAGCAATACTGAATGTCAACTGCTCTAGAAAAATAGCAACACTAGCTATAGCAATTTTGGCTCGAACACCCACGAAAATGACGGGAATCCAAATACAGCTAGTGACAATTAAGAAACAGAAATATAATCTCTGCTGAGCGCGATGCTCAGGTATATAAAACGAGTAAACAAGAAGCGAGACTGCCAAGGAAATCCTGCATAAAATATATGGCACAATGGTGTATGCAGCACCCTGGGTGCTTTCGGCGACTTCACTATGACTGTTTATTGATAAAGTCAAGAGACATAAAATCCAGAAAATATACAGTTTCTGAGATAAATCCTCGGTATAATAATAATTCATGAAATCTTTGATATCTGCCCATACCGTCCAATATGGAATAAACAACAATATATATTTCACCAGTGCCAAGCCCGTGGCAGATTCAGTAGCTTCTCCCGCAACATTAGCTACAATTCCAACGTATATCAAATCCAGAAACAGCTCAGCCTTGGCAGATGATCTTTCTTGCTTTGTACGATACAGTATTCCATCTTTGAAGTAATTCAGCGCTTGTGGACGTACAAACCAGACAGCCCGCTTAGGAGCCTTGATATACTTGAATTGGATTTGCCCATGCTTGTGAACGATCTCATCCTTGCCTTCTTCATCTGAGTCAAGGGCTGCGTCTGCTATATCACTTTCCAAAATTTCAGCCGTTATAGCAGTCTCTTCAGACATAATTCTTGGGGGTGTGAAGTGGTTAAATAGTCCAGTAGGAAGCTTTTAAGCTTTGTGAGGCGGGTGGGTTTGTTTCCCAAATAGGTAATATATCAGATTTACCCTGAGTTGAGGATCTACATGGCTAATTATTATTGAATAATTATCAGTAGTATATTTTTTTATGAAGGAGCCATTTGATTTATGTTATTTCATTCTATAAGAGTAATAGTAGTATTTCAAAGAATATAGAGCCAAGCCTAACAAGCCCATCCCACGTGACATAATGCACAAAGTCTTGTAATTATATATCTTTTCCTAGTTTGTTTTAACTTTCATTTTTTATATTTACACTTCTAGTTGCATCTCATTAATGGGTTATGTATGTATGGGTTATGTACAATATCTATACAATGGCTGCTCTGGGATTGCCTTGAGGTAGAAATACCTTTTCCACCTTTCGACTTTGATAGTTCCAAGTCGGCACAATTTTGCCTTTTCCTTCCTTGACCAGTTTCTTCATATCGTCCAAAGTGAAATCTTCTGATATTCCTCGAGGTGGTGGTCGCTGTAGGAATTTCCTGGCGTAGGCCTTCTTCTGAGCCAGATCAAAGCAGGGTTTGTCCAAAATAGCACGTATTTGCTGTAGGATTTCAGATGCAAGCGGCCTTTCTTTACCATCTACAAGCTTGTTGATTTCCTCCAAAGCATTTGCAGCCATATCCTTCAATTGTTCGGGACTTCGATATTCCTCTAACTTTGTACCAACCAGAGTGACTTTATCATCCAACACTCGGCTCAATTCGGTATAACTGGACAACCGATGCTCATATTCATCAGAAGTAATAGTACCAAACTCCTTTTCCAGTTTAATGCCTTGTATGTAGTCTCTATCAGCAGCCACCTTGGCTTCCTGATACTTTTGTCCCGATCCAAGCATATAACGAGAGATTTCGACCAGTCTTTGCGATGCACTTTCCAGAGAAATTTGCTCGTCACTAATAAACTGCTTGAGCTGATCTGCGTATTCTGATGCTAATTTGTTTCTTCTTGCTTCTCTTTCCTCATATTCTTTCCCCAGCTCAGGCCCCAGCAAAGCCTCCTTTCTAGGGGTGAAATTCTTCTCCTCCTCAGCCCATTTGGGATTGAGAATTTCAACAAAACCGAATCGTCTAGCACGGGGCTCGAAATGAGGCGTTGGAAGCCGAAGTTCTCTATCAAGAGCTACACCAATGAACTTCCTCTTTGGATGAAATGGATCCACATAATATCGCACATAACCAGCCTCCTTGGCATATATGGTATGATCTTTACCAATTCCTGTATTTTCTCCAGGATAAAACTTTGTTCCTCGCTGTCTATATATGATCTGACCAGCTTTACACTCCTGGCTTTCCCCGAGTTTAGGCCCCAAACGACGTCCTGCTGAATCCTTATTAGAAGTTCGCGAGCCAGATGCTCTTTTAGTAGCAAATCGCACAAAAACCTTGAGCGGTGAAGCCAATGGTTGGCTCAAATACCGTAACGAAAGCATGAGTTATAGCGGTGAAATTTGCAGTTCTATTGATGAAATTTCAAGCCGATGACTTCCGGGTAACCTGATTTGGTAATGTCCAACTTTGCAAATCCCATACAGTTCTCAACTTTGATACAAACCACATAAAAATGAACTCAGTTTTCCGGCCAGGATTTCCGGCTTATTTTAGACATGCCGGGAAAATGGCTATGGGCCAAAATAGGGGATGGATACTCAGTCGCAGATTCTCGTGGGTGCCACCAAGATTAGCCGGATCTGACAAGAAGGCGCCCAAGAAGGGCCCATTGTTCCAGATCTATTTTGATCGACAACAGCCGAAACAATCTGGCAAGAAATCCAAGGGATCACCGGAGCCTCCTAAAGGACCGTTTGGAGGCAACTGGCAGCCGTTTGTGCTGGGCTTCATTGGCACTTCATTGGTCACCATGTTCGTATACAATTCTCTGATTAATGGCCAGGAGCTCAGCTGGGAAGAGTTTCGATCCCAGTATATTGACAAGGGTCTTGTAGATCGGATTGAGATTGTCAACAAGTCCTGGGCACGAGCGTTGGTTCGAGGATCAGATGGAATGAGATCATTAGTCAATTTCACCATTGGCTCTGTAGACACTTTTGATCGTCATTTGGACGATGCGGAAAATGTTCTTGGTAAAAGTGATCAGGA
Organism: Casaregolazyma patagonica; assembly: GCA_030580475.1. Classification (NCBI taxonomy): domain Eukaryota; kingdom Fungi; phylum Ascomycota; class Dipodascomycetes; order Dipodascales; family Trichomonascaceae; genus Casaregolazyma; species Casaregolazyma patagonica. The sequence continues at coordinate 572,378 of JAKTSZ010000004.1, forward strand.
GCGTATTCCTGTGGCATATGTTAGCGAAGTGAGCTATTTTGGACTGCTGACGTCGCTTTTACCCACCGTATTACTCATTGGTGGCATGTATTATCTCATGAGAAGAAGTCTAACTGGAAGTTCAGGAGCTGGAGGTGGCATATTTGCTGCAGGAAAGAGCAAGGCACGTAAATTCAATGTTGAAACCGATGTCAAGATCAAATTTTCCGACGTTGCTGGTGCTGATGAAGCCAAGGATGAGATCATGGAGTTTGTCAAATTTCTCAAATCCCCTGCCAAGTATGAACGTCTGGGTGCTAAGATACCTCGAGGTGCTCTTCTTACTGGTCCTCCAGGTACAGGTAAGACATTGCTTGCCAAAGCCACGGCTGGAGAAGCTGGCGTTCCGTTTTTTTCGGTAAGCGGATCTGAATTCGTGGAAATGTTCGTCGGTGTTGGTTCCTCTAGAGTACGAGATTTGTTTACTACTGCTAGAAAAGATGCACCCAGTATTATTTTTGTAGATGAAATTGACGCCATCGGTCGTTCAAGAATGGGCGGGGCTGCTGGTGGATTTGGTGGTGGAGGCAATGATGAGCGAGAATCGACTCTGAACCAGCTTTTAGTCGAGATGGACGGTTTTACTTCTTCGGAATATGTGGTTGTTTTAGCTGCTACAAATCGTGCAGATGTGCTGGACCCAGCCTTGTTGCGACCGGGCCGATTTGATCGAAGAGTGGGTGTTGATAAGCCAGATGTTCAAGGCCGACTGGCTGTATACAAAATATATTTGGGGAAAATCAAACTATCTCCAAATATTGGCACCATAGAGGATCTTGCTGGGAAACTTGCTGCTTTGACACCGGGATTTGTTGGTGCAGATATTGCCAACTGTGTTAATGAATCGGCTTTAATTGCAGCCCGTCATGACAGTGAATATGTCGAATTCAAGCATTTTGAAGAGGCCATAGAACGAGTGACCAGTGGCTTGGAGAATAAGAGCAAAATACTGCCACCTGATGAGAGGAAATGCACAGCATACCACGAAGCGGGACATGCAGTATGCTCTTGGTATCTTGAGCATGCCAATCCATTTTTAAAGGTGACCATTATTCCACGAGGTCAAGCACTTGGTTATGCACGTTATTTGCCTAGTGATGCTCAGCTGCCTAACTTGGACGAGCTTAAAGACCAGATGGTCATGGCACTTGGCGGTCGAGTGAGTGAAGAACTGCATTTTTCAACAGTATCTTCGGGAGCTCAGAGCGATTTCAAACAAGTGACTGACATTGCTACAAATATGGTAACTATGTGGGGGATGAGTAGCAAGATTGGATGGTTGAACTTTCATGAAGACGGGACATATTATACCAAGCCCTTCTCCGACCAAACAGCCCACATTATTGACTCGGAGGTGCGAAGAATAGTGGATGAGGCACATAAGACATGCATTGATTTACTCACGAAACACAAGAATGAAGTGGGGTTGGTTGCCACGGAGTTACTCAACAAGGAAGTCCTTGATAGACATGACTTGGAGCGATTGCTTGGCCCTCGACCATACCCGGAGGTTAATGAAGAGTTTAAATATCTTCAAGGAGATGGACAACTTGGAGGAGCAGCAGCGAGTTGAAGGATTGTAAATAAGTAAATAATAGCTGTAATTTTACAGGATAAATATTATGACTGTATTAAATCTGGGATGGTTCCGTGATTCCATATTGTTCGATCATGTACTCAACAATGGTCTGATCAGTCAACTACCCACACAATCAATACCAATTACTAATTCATATCATCATGTAATAGCTGCAATCGATCGCATTTCGAATTCCGCATACCCGCCGTGTTTTCGGCCTTCCTTTTTGGCCATTTTCGGCTATTTTACCCCATGTTTTGGCTCCGACGAAAATGGCCCGGACCGCAAGTCATTTTCGTTGACAAGTCATCTCATCAATCATTTGAACGACAGCAAAGAAAAAAAAAACCAATGTTATTTACTAACAAAACACTACAAGCCACATTTATTAGTAATATGATCATCTATTACCCCATTTGTCAATCCTTGTTTGCTATTATTGACGAGTTTTTCCGCCCATTTCCATTTGAACCACCTGATTTTTACCCGGATTATCCAACAATTTACCGAATGTTTCAACAATATGGTCAATTATCGTACTACTATATAAGGAAGGTCACCAGTCACATTGCAATTGATTCCTTTTTAACGTCAAGCCAACCAAAACATACAATCAAACATATATCAATCGAAGTCTAAATTTATAAAATGGGTGCCGAATCTGTCTTGAAAAGAAAAACAGGTGTTATTGTCGGGGATGATGTCAGAGCTCTCTTTGATTACGCCCAGGCCCACAAGTTTGCTATTCCTGCAATCAACGTCACTTCTTCATCTACCGTTGTGGCTGCTTTAGAGGCTGCTCGTGATCTCAAGTCGCCTATTATCCTGCAGATTTCCAACGGAGGTGCTGCCTATTTTGCTGGAAAGGGTGTTTCCAATAAGAACCAGGAAGCTTCCATTGCAGGCGGAATTGCGGGGGCCCATTTCATTCGATCTGTCGCTCCCATATACGAGATTCCTGTGATTCTGCACACTGATCATTGTGCAAAGAAGCTTTTGCCATGGCTCGATGGTCTTTTGGATGCCGACGAAGCTTATTATAAGCTACATGGTGAGCCCTTGTTCTCATCTCACATGGTTGACTTGTCTGAAGAAGATCATGCCGAGAACATTGCCATCACCAAGAAGTACTTTGAGCGAGCTGCTAAAATGAACCAATGGCTTGAGATGGAAATTGGTATCACTGGTGGTGAGGAAGATGGTGTTGATAATACTGGGGTTGAGTCTCATAAGCTTTATACTCAGCCTGATGACGTGTTTGCTGTTTATAAGGCCCTTGCACCAATTTCCCCCAACTTCTCCATTGCTGCAGCCTTTGGAAATGTCCACGGCGTGTACAAGCCTGGAAACGTCAAGTTGCACCCGGAATTGCTTGGCAAACACCAGGAATATGCAAAGGAGCAGCTCAAGACCACCAACAAGCACCCCTTGTACCTTGTGTTCCACGGTGGATCGGGCTCTTCAAAGGATGAATTTTTCACAGCCATTGGAAATGGTGTTGTCAAGGTGAATATTGACACCGACACCCAATATGCGTACCTGACGGGTATCCGGGATTATGTCCTAAACAAGAAGGATTACATTTTGACCCCAGTAGGAAACCCAGATGGCCCCGATAAGCCCAACAAAAAGTATTTTGATCCTCGAGTATGGGTACGAGAAGGTGAGAAGACAATGACTAAACGAGTGGAGGAATCGTTGGACTTCTTCAACACCAAGAACCAGCTCTAAGTAGCCCCAATGGTATATAATTCACGCAATATAAAGGCAATATATTAACAGTCTAAACCGTGTTTTTTTGTCTATTAACAATGTAAATAGCCCATTATCACGTGTATTTCCATTTTAGCATCAAATCCCCTCCCCAATAAATGTCAAGGCTCTCCAGCTTACTTTGCTTAATTTATTTTATTGCATTGCCTTTTTTAATTTTCCCTTCGCCGTATATGCCAGTTAAAGTTGGGAAAAGTTTACCACCTCAAACAAAAGTCTAAAGGAACATTTTGCCGGGTATAAACTTTTGTGTCAACAAGAAATAAGCACAAATTATAGAAAAAACACACGGGGGTTTCATTAACATTTTAAGCTTGGGTTCGGTGCATTCGTCTGTTTTGCAACTCAGACCTTTTTTTAACGGCTCCCGCTTGATACAAGTCTGTGACAAGTTTTTCCCCTTTTGGCTTTGTAGCCCCTGAAACCAACCGCCGGACTTCGCTTTCTTTCCACACAAACAAGGTTCTCAGCAGATAACAAGTTTTCTTTTGTAACCGACTATTTTTGGGTGCTTGTTTCGTACAATTGATACTTAATAACTGGCGTCTGCTCGGGATATTGGGCGTTATCATTCGACAATAGTTACCAACGTAGTACTTCGTTGTTTGTTTCATTTCCCTTATATTATCCTACCTTGAACAACTAACAACTTTTGAGCAACTTGCTGAATTTACTTTGAACCTTTTCAACTCATGGGACGTAACGTTAGAATCAGTCAGCCGATTCTTGTAGCTGGTGGTGCTTTTGGATTTTCCGCTGAGCCTTTGGAATCATCCTTTGCCGCTCAACCCGGTGAAGCTCCCCTCAGTCCAACATTACAATCTGAAAGACGTGATTCCGATAGTTCTCCTCGTACTTTGCCTGGTCAGAGAACCACACCTCCCCCGGTTCCTTCATATCAGAGCTATAAGAGGAGAATATCAGGGGTAAGCTTTGACTCTCCTAGTCAATCGCCGGCTTCTTCTATTCAACCATCCAATGGTAGTCTGAATTACCAGCATACTAATCCAAGAACTGTACCGCAGGTCGATCTGAAACGTTCTTCGACAATTGCTGGTGATCACCAGACTGCTAAACGAGCCTCGTTTTTCCCCTGGAAAAGAGCCAGTGTCAGTCAACAGACTCCTGATCGTTCCAAATCTAGAAATTCTATCATGAACATTAGTTCCCCTGTTTTGGAATATTCCACTAGCGAGATTGTCCAAGAAAACAAGCTCAATGCTATACATCCTCCTGCACCTACCTATCAACCTTCTCCTCAGTCATTGCCCGAGAAATCGGTTCCGGAAAATTTCTCTACTGCTCATAACGAACCTGTTATTAATAATCATAAAAAAGTGCCTTCGGTGTTAAACAATGCACCCAATGGGCCTTTGGTGACCAGCAATCAAATCCCCCCTAATACGCGAGAACATCCTCAAAAGGCTCTGATGAACCAATCGAATGAATTGGTTGCACAGCTCAAAACAAAACTTGAACTAAGTGAAGAAAAACGTCGTAACATTTTGGTTGAATATCAGCAAAAGCTGGACGAAGAAAGAAAGAGAAGTTTATCGCTGAGAAAGCGCGTGGACGAGCTTTCCAGTTTGCAGACAATCAACAATTCTCAGCAAAGCAAGCTTAAGGATCTTGAGCACCAGCGAGACATATTACGAAAAGCCTTGATAAACATGAAGGAAACCAAAAACATGGAGATAAGGGAATACAAGGAGAAACTCAACCGACATTTGGCAGTCAGTGAGCAGCGGCTTAAGATGCCTGAACGTCACAGATCTACCAATGATTTTGCCGGACTTGCCAATGGTACTTCTCATCATAAACGACGATCAACATCATCTTCGAAGTCCTTGTCATCTGTTAATTCTGAGGCTCACTCCCCTATTTCCAATAATCCTAGACAGTTCCATCTAGAGAACTCTTTCAAAACATTGAATGTAGGCATTGCTCCTCTCTTGCCGATTGAAAACACTGTTGAATTCACACGGGCTAATGACAAAATTCCCAAGGATATTGCGGACCATAACATATCTCTTTCTAATACCACCTCGCCTACTATTGTGTCTCCTTCACCGACATTGCCCCTGTCGAATACAGTGTTTTAGATCCGTGAGATTTTATTTATTTTTGATTTATTTGGGGCATTTTGTTGAAATAGCTGACAATATAGCGTATAATGCATTCTATGTAGTCAAAATCAATGTTTGTTTGATCATGATCAATTTGGATATGCAATTTTATAAAAGATTGATAAGTTGAAAAAGAAATCATATTTTCGATTTTTGCAGATATCGTATATACTGTCTGGCTTAAAGATGCTCAACTACTCATTCTAACATAACTTCCCTATTATCATATTTATTTTTCATAGCGCGTAGCTGCCCGATCCATGTCAATTCTGGCGTTTTTGCTCTTTCTCGCCAAATTGATAATAGGAAAAACTGCCAACGATGCAACTACTGCTTCAAATATCATTGCTCTTCTCATGTTATTTGGAGGATCGCCTTCGTTTGCGGGGTATTTTAAAGCATCCATAACTATAATGAAAATAGCTCCAAACAACTGTCCACCCATCCATTCAATAGAAGAGGAGACTGCTGGATCAACAGGTGATGTTTGTTCCTGAGACCATTCAAGGAATATCGGAAGCAATGAGAATGACAGGGCACCGAGAACCGCTGATACCACATAAGGACCCACCAAATTAGCATCTTTAGTGCACATGAAGATTGCAGCTATATAGCAACCAGCAATTAGTGGAACAAATGCTATTATAAACACCTTATAGTGATGAGTCCTATCGCTAATAATCGATGTCACGATAGAGAAGACAATTCCAACAAAAATCAACAAAGCGCCCGCTATTCCGGCATCATTGGCAGAGTATCCATATGGGACCATGATTTGATTGACGAAGGTCGAATATGCATTGAAAAAGCCGACATAGACAGAGAATTGGATGAATATACAGATGAAGTTCCAGTTGCTAAATAGGCTCTTAATGCTCCGGACCCAGTGAAGTTTGGCAATTTCCGACGATGGGCAAGGCGGGTGCTTTGGTTTGGCAGGTATAAAGCAGCAAACCAGGCTGCAGACTGTTGAGACGATGGAGGTGATCAAGACAAATGTCGGAAGATCGCTAGAGCGAACAACAACTATGGGCCCGATAAGTTGACCAATAGCTGCACCTAGAGGATTAGAAAGAGATGCAATTGCGTTTGCAGTAACTCTGGTGTTACTGGTGAACCACAAATCTGTATAATAGGCTGGAGTACTGAGGGCAAATGGTTGAGCCAAACCAATTAATATCTGGCCAAACATTACTGCACCAAAACTACCAGTTATGGCACCACCATAACGTGCCCAGGATCCAATAATTGTTAAAACAGCGCCAAGGATAATAATCACACGGATATTGCTGCGTTCCAACAACCACCAAACCACCGGAGAAGATACCAAGTAGGCAAACATGATCACAGTACTAAGCCAATTGACAGGCCCTTGACCAGACAAATTAAAGTAAGCGGCGGTATCGCTGGATATGGCTGCAAAAGAAAGCCAACTCCACGAAATGACAATGTTCATAAGACCGAGACAGATAATTCCCAGCCATCTTCGTTTATAAACATGATATGTGCCTTCGTATGAGTGATTACTAGTATCTGATATTTCCCTGCTGATGGGACCCGGTTGATATTTCGTGTCATGGACCGTAGTCTCGACCATACCTTGATCTGGGGAAGCTTCAACGGTAAGGTCACTCTGACTATTTTGAGCCATGGATAATTAATAAAGAGTATTTAGACACTTGATGAAAGTGACCTTGAATGTTGAAGCTGATAAAGTAAAGAAATGAAATTTCTTAACGTGTAACAGATTTGTGCCTGATTGTAAACTCCTAAAGTAAGGGGCCCTGCAACAAAAATTTGCGCAAGAAACTTTAAGCAGAAATATGCAGCAGTCTAGAAGCAGAAGGGTCCGGTCAGTTCGGAACTTTAATAGTCCGACGTTGGGCGTTATCTCCAAGGTTACTCTAGTTGCAGCGTAACCTGATGAGCCAGCTAGGGTTATTTATATAGAAAAACAAATCTCTCAAAAAGTCTCTGATATATTTTAAAAAATCATAAAATTGAAACTAGAAGAGACATAAGTTGTTCTTTGAGTACAGAGTTGAAACAGAAATACCCCACCCAGTAGCTGCGATAAGATGAAAGCGGACGATCCCAAAACGGTAATAAGTCAGACGCCCAAAAGGCTCTTTTCTGCAGTATTTATACTTGGGGATAGTAAAAGTGTGGCATGACGAAAGAAAAATAAAAATAAAAGGGAGAAAAGAGAAAGATTACTGTAAAATACCATAAAATGATAATCTTTATGGGATAATTTACAGGTAGCTGGTCGTATTTAAAACGCGTTTAAGACAAGACAGGTTTCAGGGTAAATGCCATATTTGGAAGAAAATACGCCAAGGAAATAAGCGATGGGAATTGAGACAAATACTAGAAAACAGTCTAAGGTAATAAGGTTAATAGGAGATATTATATAGCATAAGATGACTTTAATATCTGCAACATTTAAAAAACCGTTTTTTTCTTGGTTTCCCTGGCTTACTCAACTGTCCTGGTACTCGACGCTGCCGATACTATGCCGGTCTTCAAGGCATCTTCACTCAACAATGGTACCTGATATACCGCTTTTCTCGATAAACAGTTTTATCGATAAACATCCAAATAAAAGCCCCTTCAAAAAATTCAATTCAACAATTTCCCACCCCATCCCAACATGGTTTTTCCTGTTATCCTCAGCCATTGTTTCCAGCTCTTGTGTCGCACGGCTGAATGGCTTGGTTTTTCCACACATCACCACACTTAGCCAGCTTACCAGTTTGACATAGCAATCAATAGCAATGACGTTGTATTACTCTTTGGTAAGTATTTTTTACAAGACAAAACAGTCAAAATACTCGTATGGATCAGACCATTCTAACGTGTGCAGGTGTTTCTTATTCTCATAGCAGAAATGCTAGCATTTGCTGTGCTGGTATTGCCCCCCAGGAGGATCCGCAAGAGCATTCTCAAATCATTGGTGGCGTTTGATCCTATTTTGCAAAGAGTTCTTCTTGGGCTCAAATTCACATTTGTGTTCATCCTTGTGCTATTTATTGATGCTGTGAATCGAGTATATCGATCTCAGAGTGAGTTTGATCGTCTCAGAGGCTCTGATTCGGGCGTTGGCCGTGGTGCTGCTGCTTTATATGGAACCGATAGCGAGATCCAAGCTCGAAGGTTTTATTCTCAGAGAAATATGTACCTTTGTGGATTCACTCTGTTTTTGACTTTGGTGTTGAACAGAACATACATATTGGTTGTTCAGTTGACCAATGCTGAAGATGAAGTCAGAAAGACCGGCACTAAACAGGATGATTCCAAGGAAGTGGCTGATCTCAAGGCCGAATTGACCAAGAAGAATCAAGATATTGAAACATTGAAGAAGCAGTCGGAGAGCTTGGCCAATGAATATCACCGAATCAGCGATGAATTGAACTCAAAGTCTGGAGATGCTCCTAGTGATAGGAAAAACGACTAAACAAGCTGAAGGGCATATGTCGAAAATAGCAAATACATATATAAATACATATATTTATCCGATAGTTCACTGAATCATATGCATAATGGCTCGTCAACTCTATGGAATCACTCTAATATGAATTGCTTTTATGCTTCGGAATAAACTCAAAATCCTCAGGTGCCGGCCCAAGAAACATCTCGGTAATCTTTATCCAATCCTTATAGTTTCTCGATGCTAGGAGTGTCTCAAGTTCATTGCGCCCTTTCCATATTGGTGGCCTATCATTGAGGTGTGGAGGAAGATACTCGAGAATCCCTACCGGAATATACCTGCAGAGAAAAGACAGGAACTCACATACAAATCGTCGTGTTTGATTGACTCCATACATGTCAGATCCCCAATGCTCCAGACCATATTGACAGTACTGTTTAACTATATCCAGTCTTTCTGATGCACTCTTGTCAAGGTACTGACGAGCATCGATTTCTTCAAATATCCATGGCTTAATTAATGCTCCTCTAGCTACCATGACAGAATCAACTTCATGCTCATCAACATGCTCATACCAATCTTCCCATGAATAAACGTCACCATTACCAATAATCCACGGCTTGATCTTGTCATTCTCTTCATTGGACTCACGAACCGTCTTTACTGTTTGAGCCACTTGCTTGATGTAATCCCAGTTTGCAACCTTAGTATACCTTTGAGCACGCGAACGTCCATGAAGAGTAATCGCAGATACTTGACCTTCTTCAACTGCTCTCTGAACCAAAGATTTGGCTGTAGGATGCCCATCTCTTACACCAGTTCGAATCTTGATAGTGACGGGAATATCACCACTAACGGCAGCTATACCTTGGGTCATTTTCAAAAGGCGACCTGGATTATCTAGAAGTGCTGAGCCTGCTCCAGATCTATATAGCAGATCAATGGGACAACCGCAATTGAGATTGATTTCCGAACAGTCGGGAGCCAGTTCTCTTACCAACTCAGCAGCTTTGGTAGTCTGCCAATACTTGCTTCCCGCAAGCTGAATTCCAAAGCCAGGCATTTCCGAACTATGAGCTCGAAGTAATGCCCATTCTGATTTGGCTCCTTGAATCAATGGGACACTCAGAGCCATCTCACTATAGGTAATATCAGCACCCAATGTTTTCATAAGACGTCTATAAGGAAGATTTCCCACCGTTGTCAATGGAGACAAGATTTTAGCTCTATTTAAATAAATCTTCTTCTTTTCCAGTGGCTTGAACGGTGCTTCAATGTATGCAGCCGACTCATCTTTACCATTCCCCTTTTCAGTGTCAATATGCTTCTGCTTGATATCATCCAGGTATTTAATATATTTCTCACTGTCATTAAGAGCAAACTTCTTCTTCTGTAACAAATTTTGTGTTTTTGGATCAAGCCGATTGAGCTCTGGAATAGCCTTCTCAACTTGTTCATTACTCTTCTCTTCATGTGAGCCTAACCACCTGCATTTGACTCCAGCAGGACAATATCCAATTGCTTTAACAACAGGACACATTCCCGGAATATCAGTAGGCTTGGAATCAATGTACTTTTGAGTATCGTGCTCGTATCGGCAACTGTCTCCATAGTCACACTGCCTACTATCCAGAATACTTGGGCATAGACGAATATCGTCTTTTGGCTGTTGAAGTTTACGAGCTTTATTTTGTCCTCGGTCTTTCTTCTTGCTTTTTTGCACAATTTTTCCTTCTGCTCCTCGTCCAGCAAGATCGCCTGTTTCTGCCTCGTCATCATAATCATTATCTGGTATAATTTCGCTGCTTTTTATAATGAATTCTGCCTTAATAGGTGCTACTCCGTCGAGCTTTGTTCTCTTCTTGGAATTCCCTTCTTCTTCGTTGGTCATAGTGAAGAGTATTTGATTTCTGCTCAGTTGTAGAAGTGTGAGTTTTTCAAGCTGAAAAAAAATATTTCGACCGCTTTAGGGAATTGATAAGCTAGGATATTTGAGCATAAACAACAAAAATATTGGAGAAATATTGGAAAAATTTAAGGAGGATGTAAAAAATATATGCTTAATATTAAAGTAGTTTGCAATATATGAATTTTTTATTGATAATCATAATGCTTTGAAAATATTGAACGTTATGATATTTGATTTTGGCTGAAAAATTCATCTTTTTCTTCTTCAAAACCGTCTTTTGGATCAAATCGACCTGGGGAATTCAGCACAAAAAACATATGATCTGAATTTATTTAAAATCTTCGAAAGCCATTAGTTATAAAACCATGGCTCGTAATCCTGAAAATCATCCGCTCCGGGTAATAGCCCGGTGTAGAAAGGCAAACAGACCCGCATATATCGCTGCTCCTATGGTACGATACTCGAAATTACCGTTTCGTGCTCTTGTTAGGCATTATAACGTGGATATTGTGTATTCGCCAATGATTTTGGCTAGAGAATTCGTTAGAAATCAGACTGCTCGAGTATGTGATTTCACTACAAACGACGCTGATACTCCGTTGATTGTACAAATAGGAGCAAACAATGTCACTGATGCCGTACGATGTGCAGAAATGATTCAGAAATACACAGATGGTATAGGACTAAACTGTGGTTGTCCAATCAAAGATCAAGTTAGAGAGGGTATTGGAGCAGCTCTCATGAAGAAAGCCGACCTGGTCGCTGATATGGTTAGAGGAATTAAGCAGAGATGTGGGCCAGAATTCTGCGTGGAGGTGAAAACCAGAATCAATAGCGATTTGTCATATACGGTGGATTTTGCCAGAAAAGTCGAATTGGCTGGGGCTGATTTCATTACTATTCATGGCCGTCTTCAGAACCAGAGATCATCGACACCACCTAATTTGGAGGCAATTAAACTGATTAAAGACAGTGTATCGGTGCCAGTAGTTGCAAATGGCGATGTGTTTACATTGGAAGACGCCAAACATATGGCGTCTGTTACCGGCTGTGATGGCATTATGAGTGCTAGAGGTCTCATGTTAAACCCTGCATTGTTCACAGGAGTCACTACAACGCCTATAGAAGCTATAGATAGGTTTTGGAATTATGTGACTGCATACGGATTGCCGTTTCGGTTGACTCAACATCATTTTTCAGAAATGGTTAATAGCCTAATAAGTAAACAGGACAAGAAACGAATGAATGAGTGTGGTACACTGGTAGAACTACGAGATTGGTTTGATGGAGAGTTTGAAAAGGCAGTGGAGCGAAGACTGATGAAATCATTCAGTGAATCGGTGGAATTGAGTGAAAGCAAGCATATGGGAATTGAGGTGGTGAGAGCCGTTGAACAGAGAGTGGTATAGCTATGGTGAAGGAGGAGGACCCCGAGCAGAAGCAAGACAGAAAACAGACATGAATTGGATCAATGAAAATAATGATATTATTGACATCTACGGAGCAAAGTGCCAAAAACGCTAGAAATTTCAAACAGCTGTTTCAATTGAAAGTCAAGCCGGTTTTAACGCCTGAATCTTCAAGCTGTCGCACTGATAAAGCAACCATGCGCCTCTTTGCCATTAAATATTGCATCAACCTATTTAAAACCCTTGTATAACATTACTAGCATTTAAAACTATTTATTCTCTTTCTAAATACTTAATTCTTCCTGCTCATTTCATCATTTGTTCGGAATTATCCGTCTTATTTTTCCCCTAGAAAATTTTTTTTTTCCGAGCCTTGACTCTTCATATTTTTCACTCAGTATACCTTTGCTAAGTATATGACATTTTTCTCATTCTCAACCGCACAAGATTACATCGCCGACTCTCTTTGGAAAAGCTGCCATCTATAAGAGAATCGTAGAGAGAGAAATCATGTTGAAAAATAATTTCAGTACCCTTTTACGTGCTCACGTTCCTTTGAGAACTGGTTCTGTTCGACTATTCTCCAATGCGTTGGATAGAGCCACCTTTACGGTTCGAGATGGGCCCGTTTTCCACGGAAAATCCTTCGGAGCAAATACAAATGTTTCAGGTGAAGCTGTTTTTTCAACTGGAATGGTTGGATATCCGGAATCTATGACTGATCCTTCTTATAGGGGCCAGATTCTCATCTTTACTCAGCCTTTGATAGGTAACTATGGAGTCCCATCATCCACCGCTCGTGATCAGTATGGCCTTCTTAAGTACTTTGAATCTCCTCATGTTCAATGTATTGGAGTTGTTGTGGCTGATGCTGCTATGCAATACTCTCACTGGACTGCCGTGGAATCTTTAGGAGAATGGTGCACAAGAGAAGGTGTAGCTGCAATCACTGGCGTTGATACTCGAGCAATTGTCACATATTTGCGTGAACAGGGTTCTTCTTTGGCTAGAATCACTATTGGTGAAGAATATGATGCCGATGAAGACGAAGCATACTCGGACCCTGGGTCTATCAATCTAGTTCATAAGGTGTCGACTAAACAACCTTTTCACGTGCCTGCTGCTGCCGATACTGTTGATCCTATGCATGTAGCAGTGATTGACTGTGGTGTAAAGGAGAACATTCTTCGTTCGCTTGTTTCTCGAGGCGCTTCAATTACTGTGTTTCCCTATGACTATCCTTTTCACAAGGTTGCTCACCATTTCGACGGTATATTCATCTCTAATGGACCTGGAGATCCTACCCATTGCTCATCTACTGTTTACAGTCTTAAAAAGACAATGGAGACTTTTGAAGGTCCTATTTTCGGCATCTGTTTGGGCCATCAATTACTAGCTTTGGCAGCTGGTGCTAAGACAATCAAGCTCAAGTATGGAAACAGGGCTCATAATATTCCTGCATTAGATCTTCAGACTAACAAATGCCATATCACGTCTCAGAACCATGGATATGCTGTCGATGCTTCAACATTGCCCCAAGACTTCAAGCCTTACTTCACCAATTTGAACGATCAATCCAATGAAGGAATGATCCATGCACACCGACCCATTTTCTCTACGCAATTTCATCCCGAGGCTAAAGGTGGACCACTTGACTCTTCATTTTTGTTCGATAAGTACGTTTCTGATATTAGAGATTACAAGGAGAAGAGCGGAATCATAACTAGTCCGCCATCTCCGCTGTTGGTGGATTTACTTGCTAAAGAAAGAGTTGGTGTAGAAGTCAACCCGCAGGCATAATGCTGTAGGCTTGATGTGGACTTATAACATAACTAGAAATTCCTACATAAAACATGGTTTTTTTTCTGGAAGGTGAAAAATGTCTTGTTATAAACCAGCTGATCCAAATATGTTATGTCCATATACATATATATATGTGCTCGTTCAATCCAAAAAACGCTGCATTGCTGGACCAATAAATCGAAACGTGACTTTTTTATTCAATTCATTCAATTTCCATAACCCCATCCACCTTGCCTCTGATGGCCATATTGACCATACCCTGCATAGGCATACAAATTTTGTTGAGGATAACCTGAAGGAGATCCTGGCTGCTGCTGAGGTTGCTGCTGAGCAGGTTGTTGTTGTTGCTTGTCCAAAAAGTTTATATCCTGTTGAGCTTGTTGTTGCTGAGCAGGAAGTTGCTGATGCTGTTGAGCAGGCGATCTGCCATAAGCATCCAAATAAGAGTTTTGGTTGTAGTATCCCTTCTGAGGGTACTGAGCAGCAGCTGCGGCAGCTTGAGGATTATATCCATAAGCCTGATAATAATAAGCGGCGTAGGCGGGATTCACATAATAAGGATTGACAGGGTAGTTTTGATTAGATGGTGACAATCCTGCTGCAGATGTTTGTACAGTAGCTTCTGGCAAATTTTGAGCTGCTTGTTGCTGTTGAGGAGCCTGTTGAGGAGCAGATGGCTGGGCAGCAGGTTGTCGAGAAGGTTGCTTCTGAGAAGCTGCAGCTTGCTGAGATTGCTGATCGTAGTAATAGTTGAAGTTTCGGTCGGTTGCAGCTCCATATTGATAACTTGGATAACCTTCAGGAGCATACATATAGTTCTGTTGATTGTAAGCGCCAGTAGCAGTAGATTGCTGACCAGTATTGCCTGAATACCTATTATAATAATAAGGGTGCTGCTGCTGTTGCTGTTGTTGTTGTTGCTGCTGCTGCTGTTGCTGACTCTGTTGATCATGCTGCTGCTGTATCTGATTATACGATTGCTGCTGAGGATATGCAGCTTGTTGAGGTAATACCTGAGTGTGTTGATCAACTGACTGCTGCTGAGGTTGTTGAGGCAATTCAGGTTCAGCAGCATCGGTTGCAGCATCATTGCCAGAGAGATCCAAAGAACCGAATTGGACACCAACGGCATTGATAGAGCGAATAGAGTTGGGTAGAACAACCGATCCATTGTTGGCAAAATGATCCTTAGGTTGTTCTGGCAATTGCTGTTGTTGAATAGAAGCGTAATGATCAGCAGTGCTAGTTGTGGTGTCAGCAACAGGGGCACTATCTACAGGAGGCGAAGATATCTGCTCATCCTCTAGTTGAGATACCTTCTGAGGCTGTTCAACATCCTTTGCATGTGCTTGCTTTTCTGAATCTTTCAATTTTCCCGCTACCGAGGCCCATGTGACTGGAGCCGGTTCGCCTTTTGCAGGAGCATTAATTTTCGTTGACGTAGTAGTATCCTTGGTAGAAGCTTTAGGTTTTCGCGGCGGTCTAGAACTTCTTGCAGGTCCAGATGCTGTGGCAGTAGTAGTAGTAGTAGTCGTGGTAGGGCCCGTAGGAGCATCGGGTTTAGCAGGCAACTGTTCTTTCTGATCTTTTTTAAGAGTATCAGCCCATGAGGACTTTCCGTTCAAATTCGACGATGGCGTAGAAGTAACAGTAGTCGTAGTAGTAGATGCAGATGTAGATGAAGAGGAGTTTGCCCCATTGAGATGTGGCTCAGCAGGCTTTTCTTTCTTAGTAGTGGTAGAAACAGTAGAATCAGAATTAGCATTTTTGGCAGAAGGCTTAGGACCCGTACGTTTAGGACGAGGCCCCCCATTTGAACGATCAGAAGGTTCAATCTTCTTCTTTGGCTGCTTCTTCTTAACTTTTCCCCATTGACTAACATGACCTTCAGTGATTCTTGTAACAGAAGCTTCAACATCACCATCAGTCTCGGCCAGAACCACTAAAAGATCCTCCTCAGACCAATCAGGAAATACATCCTTTAAAGCATATAAACTATTTTTATGTTTGGACTTGAGTTTCAAACTCTCCTCATCTAAGTGCGGCCTTGATTGACGATTCGAGGCCCGATAACCTCGAGGTGCAGTCGTAGACATTATGTGCGGTACGTGATAATACAAATCGGTTTAAATGGATGGAACCAAGGTTGCGTTATGGACTCCAGTTAGAATTTGTATGGATATAAATCAGGTTGTTGGTGACAAAAAGTCAAATCAATAATGTGCAAAATTTTTGTTTGGTCAAAAAGGGCCTTGCAAAAACAAGCTTTGGGAGCAAGCAGTTCGGTATGCACTAAGTGAGACAAGCGGAAGAATGAAGAAATTATGGGAAATATGATGGGCATTGTAAATAGACAAGAGATTAGATTTCATGTTTAAGTGATAGGGATGTTTTTTCCATTGTTCCTGGTCAAGCATTTCAATTCAATGTCTTGTTACCAAACAAGTGAATAAGCATCAACACAAAGCACAGGCGACGAGCTAATGAAGTTAACGAGAATATTAACGAGTAAATTAAGCATTAGAGCCAACCACAACAAGATTATATAGGCCACAACTTAAAGATGATGAAAAAACAATCAACTTTATTCATCCTACATATATCCCCACCAAACATTTATCTAATATATGAACATAATTAACCCATTGATGTGTTAGCATAAACAATTTCGTTCCATCTCTACCAGCACATCTCATGAGTTCTTGATCCCCACCAGGATGGAAATATATATATGGTGTTATATTATATACTCTTCCTCCTAAAACTGTCCATGCGTCTTGTAATGTATTATGTTTTTCTAATTCATCTTTAGTTACTCTTAAGAATCCCTGTCCCCCCTTTGCTGGTTAGAACTATCTAACGCATATTACAACTAATTAAAACATACGGTAAGATCTTGTCCACTTTGACGTTTCATTTCCCAGTCCATAGCCGAATGGCCCGGCTGAAGCTGGACTTTTCTTCTCTGTCCAGCTCGGTCCAACATGGTTACCATGCTAGATGGTAAAAGCAAATTTGGGACTGACAGGCACTGTTTGGATGGCGGCGGCTTTTTAGGAAAAAAAATTGGCTATTTTTATACAATTTTATAAAGTTTGTAAATTATTATTTTCACATGTAAATACTTAGGAAAATATTAATATTATAATTAGAAATTTTTTCAAATTTTTTCCCCTTTTAACTCTTGTTCAATATGCCATCTACCCGTATCGAGTTGTCAGATCACCAAATCTCCACTCTTTCAATGCATATTGTTCCCCGCATTTACCCACCATTTTAAAACCCATCCAATATTCCCATCATTTATAAGCATAAACACCCGTCCCAAAAACATCATTCCACTTTTGACCCGAATTGAATCAAAAGAGATATGTTTTGCCATATTCGGATCCTTCGGTATTCAAGTCCCAAAACATCCCGCCCGATACTACTTCATCTTTCTTACTTCCTGAACAGCATCTGGGAATGGCTTATGCTGCACAAAACCGTAATATTCATCGGCGTCACATTAGCAAGTTACTTGATAATTGAACAGTTGCTTCACGGGACAAAAACAGACATGCTTGGGCTTCGTAGGAAGAAACTCGGAAGATATACCGTTGGCTTGGTGAATAAGCAAAACGACTGTTTTGCTAACTGTAACCTTCAGGCTTTGGCTTCTTTGCCGATATTTTTCCAATGGTGTATGGATCAAGAAGCCACTGGCAAGCAAGGCAGGTTTTGCATGGCTGCTCAAGAGATGTTTATTGATCTCAATGAACCCATTATGAAGCAAAAAACTATCACTGCATGGACTTTTCTGCATGTTTTGGAGCAGATCCATCGCTCTCGTATATCTAGGAGTCAGCATGATGCTCATGAACTGCTTCATTTAATTCTAGAGACTCTGGAAGATGAACTGAAAACTCAAGATTTGAAGAGATCATTTCCTTTTAGAGGTGAAACTACCGATGTTATCACATGTACTACATGCAAATATTCACCTCCGGCAAAGGTCTCTTCATTTCTTGTATTCAGCTTGATGGTTCCACAAAAGAGATCTATAGCCCTATCTAGTCTGCTAGATTCTATGACCACCCCTGAATATATAGATGGCTATGGTTGCTCTAGGTGCCGTCTTATGGCCAGTGGAGACGAGCAACTAATCAAAAAGTACATGGATAATATAGAAGGAATACCCGATAGTGTTCTCAAGACACTCAACCATACGAGCGGCCGGATCGCCAAAAGTACCAAATTCGGAAACCTGCCGCCAGTTTTTGCCATTCATCTTTCGCGGTCAATTTACTCTTCCGATGGACAACCTTGGGGTGGAGCAGTGTCACGAAATAGCTGCAAAGTGTCATATCCGGAACTATTAGATCTATTCTCTGACGAACACAATCAAAAGGACAAGAACGACCCGTTGACGAATTTGCTACGCCGAAAACGAAAAATATACCGATTAATGGCAGTAATACGTCATAAAGGTACTCATCAGATGGGCCATTACGAATGCTTCAGACGCAAGGACTTCTCGTGGTTCACATCAGCTGCAGCGTCATTCGAATCTCATCATCACAGTAATCCATCTCTCACTGGGCATGACCATCTTGATCAATCACATTCTCCGTCGCCAGCCACGATCAATTCTAGCGAGAAATCAGCTTTGGATCATTCACAAGGGTCTCCTGCGGCAAAAGCATGGAGTATCAACAACTTGCCATATCCAATAGCTAGATCGTCACCTTCAACATCCCTGTCGGATGGCAATTCCAAACCTGCATCACTTTCAACAGCCACTTTATCACCTGTTTCTCCGTATACCTGGTGGAGAATTTCCGATGAAAAGGTTTGGGAATGCAATACCAAGGATGTTCTTAGGGAAGAATCAGGGGCATATTTACTCTTTTATCAGGAGATCAACCCAGAAAACATTTGAAAAATAACAAAATTTAACAGATTCCATATAGTTTATTCTGTATTATATGTAAAATAATTATAAACATAAGCATTGCCCAATAGCTTGTTAAGCAAGAGAAGAGAAATAAATTAAATTACGCGTTCCAAACACGCTCACCAGCAGGCGTTTAATACTCCTCAGGTTTGGTGTTAACATACGCGGCCTTCTCATCTTCATATCTCTTCTTATCGGCAGAGGCCTTGTTTTCATAGGGAGCCTTCTGAGCATCGGTCTGAGCCTTCCACTTCTCACCGAGCAATCGGCCAATTTGACCAAAGGTTGCGTCGGGGTTTTCGGCACGGATTTTTTCCCGCTGATCAATGGCGAAAAACATGAAAGCTGAAAGAGATTTCTTAGGAGCATTAGGGTCTAGAAAGATGGGGATGGTTAGTTTTGGGATCCGGCATGATTTGAGGTCTACTCGTCAGAACACTTACCCTTCTTCTTCTTCTTGCCATTGGCATCCACGCCCTTTTTACGAGAAGTAGTGTCCTTAGGCATTGCAGTGATTACGCTAGTCGAAAAGTTAGCAACAATTGGTCTTCTTGATGATGATGCCAATAACGAAAACACCGGACGAAAGCGAAGCATGTTATTGTATATACAAAAAGGCACCCAAAATGGGGCAAATGGGATGTTATAAATGCTTGTGGCTGGTTGGGAGCAAACATTACCCTCCCTAGTTCGAGTAGCGCGCTGCGCTTACAAAGAGAAAGGAAGGGAGGGGCGCGCATACCTTGCCAAAGCAAAGAGCAGGCAACAAAAAGGCAAACCCGAAAAAACGACAACAAACAAATTACTAGACAATCCAGCCAATTGGCTTCATGCATTCTAGTACCTTGTTGTCATTCTTGCTTTCATGCCCATTTTCTTCCATGCTTGCAGTCATGTCCCATATGGTCGTCCCACATCACCATACTTACTCTGTGTTACTAGTTACTATGTGAAGTTACTATGGTACAGCAAAAGTGTGCTCCGTGTTAAAGTGGGAAGTTTGTATGTGGTGAAGGAGGTGATTTTATGAGGAGCTCTTTTGCCGTGTAAAATGGTGTGCTGTGATATACGCACGGGATGTGATGTACAGTAGCCCAATTTGAGTGGATAGATATATAAGCAAACAGGCATTGATTAATTGAAAGAGTTGGAAGTTTATAGTATTTTAGAATATATATGATGGATTTTTCTATTTCATGACATTTTATTTTTATTATATTTCTCTTGTTATTTTGTCTGTTATTTATCCTCTACTTTGGCTGCATGTTGTTTGTTGCCTTGTTGTCTCTTTGTGTGTACACACATTTTTGCTGTAATTCTACATAATAAGCCTTAGTTAGGTGCAACTAAACCTAGTTAGGTGCCTAGTTAGGTGCCAATCAAACAATTAATTACACAATTAACTTGATTAAAATAAAATGAAATATATCTTATGTAATCCAATATAACTTCTCCTTAGTAATAAAAAAAATACATTTCATGGCAAAATATCTAGCTTTTGTCGCTCAAAAGACCATGATGTTTCCGGCTCTATTCCTGCACTCTTACAAAGTTGCAAATAATCAGCACTAGGCGTATTGGTAAACCACCTCTGTTCCCATTTAACACCTGTTTCCTCCTCCTGCTTTCTCTTTTGACGTTCATTGTTCTCAATTGATCCCTTCTCCTTAGAAATGAGGTCATAATCTCCCTTGTTGATGGCATCAGCCACCTTACTCCACCGTTTTCTTGATTCCATCTCGTGCTGCTCTTCCAACGGCTTAACCAACAATTCCGGTCTTTCTATCTTAGATGCATCCAGAAATTCAACCTCGGTCTTTTCACCTTCCTTTCTGATTTTGCTCACTTTAGACCATTGACCGCTGATTCGGTACTTGGGCTCTGTGCCTTTATAGACATTGGCTTTAAATGAATTCTTCTTACCACTG
Source organism: Casaregolazyma patagonica (assembly GCA_030580475.1). Lineage (NCBI taxonomy): Eukaryota > Fungi > Ascomycota > Dipodascomycetes > Dipodascales > Trichomonascaceae > Casaregolazyma > Casaregolazyma patagonica. Next base: position 593,310 of record JAKTSZ010000004.1, read on the forward strand.
AAATAGCCCTTTCCTGTATAATCAATAACACAACTATATCCAGACGAAGACCAAATCTTATTACTAGATTCCAATTCCACATAGGGAGCTCCAAATAGAATTCCTTCAATGTGAAGAGACGGTAAAGTGATCAAATACGTCTCATCAAATGACTTCAATCGATACAAGGCATGACCAACTTGCTTAACAGAAATAGCCGATGTAGAAATGCGTGTTTTGAAGCCATTAAACCCCTCAACACTAGTGCCTGTCTTGTCATTCCAAAGTGCATACCCAGTAACTGGAGGATGATGGCTTACTTGCTCACTTGCAAGCAAGGTCTCATCACCGCCATGAGCCCACTTTGCAACAAACAATTCGCCCAGAAATGGGTTCAAAGGTTTCTTCTCGGATCCCAATTTCTCATTTCGAGAACAATATTGCCCTCTGAGAGTTCCAATGAACCATTTGACCACAGCAAGGAACCGTTCTTCCTCAGTTTCTAGCTTAGAAGCAGCAGTAAAGAGCTCTGCATCTGCAAACCAGTTGCCTGAATACTCCACAAGCGATACAGGAGATAAAATGAACGGCGGGGCTGTAATGCTAGCCAAATCGCCATTGAAAGAAGCTATACTCTTAAGAAACGACGCCCAAGAGGCCGATTGGCTCTAAAAAACCCATGTTAGCATAGAATATTCGCTAATAAAAGCCTTAAAATGCCCTCTAAGAGCCGGCCCCTACTCACCTTTGGCACTTTGCTGGTCTCTTCACTCATATCGATGATATTCTAACTATTCCGTTGTTGTATATGAACAAGTCGATGTTTGCCAACCTAAATGGAAATTGAACCCAAAAAATGGCAGTGGCTTAGAGTTGGGGAAGGCCGTGGTAATTGATAGATATAATGAAAAATAAATGCAAAATTATTGTATAATATGCGAGATAAATATTTGCTATGTTATTAGAATGTTATTATCATGGGTTTTTTCGCTATTCCGATACTTGTAAATAATGCCATTTGAGCCCATCGGATAAATCAAACGGATTGTTATCCCCATCATCTTGTGCCGATTTATCCACCGTTCGTTCCTCAATGCTGGTAATTCGTGCAACTAGATATTCTCTGTTATCGAGGTTTTGCGAATTCGTTTGTTTAAGGAAATAATGCGGGGCTCCAATGTTGAATGCGGCCCATGGCCGAGGAAGCTTGGATTCCTCCTTTGTTGGTAAAAACAGTGCCAAATCTCCAACCTTGAAATTATTCAATGCCACTTTATATCGATCGGGATCCGAAACTGGAATCGGATTTCCTAAGACCTGCTGTTGTCGAATAACTTTGAGTTCCTTTTGTAGCTTGCGGGCCAAATGCTCTACATCTCCAAACCGCTTACCAACCGCGTCCCGATATAGGTCGTAGTCAACATGAACATGATCAATGAACTTACTAAAAGTCGATTCATCTGCCCCACTTTCGGAATTAACCCAGTACAAAAAGTCAGGTGTTTCCGGCTCCCTTTGTCCAACAATGCTTCGTCGGAGACCCTTGACTCGGTTTATCCGATAGTTGCCATCTTCATCCCTGTTTGCCTGTAATCCCATGGTATTTAAAACCTCGTTCGACCTCACATATGCAGTATATAGCTTCTGACTGAGATCCTGACATTTGTCATAGAGAAGGGTCTGCCTAGAACTTTGCTCATTGATTGATGTCATTGCCTCTTCTAATAGCCCTTGTAGATGATTGATTTCTTGAGAACCTTTTTCAATCTCCGTTTCAAGGCCGTCGACTTTTCCTTTAAGAAATATCATTTCTTCTTTATGAGCCTTTCTTTCCGCTGTAAACTCCTCTTCCTTATTCTTCATGTTGGCCAACAGATCATTCCTCACTGCTTCCACATGACCCAATGATTCTTGCCGACTGCTCGCTTCCAGCTTCAAGTTTCTAAGCTGTTTTCCTAAATCCGAAATGGCAGCCTCATTCTTCTTCTTCAGCTTCTCCAATTCATGCACCCGATCGGTAAGCTGAGATTGTCCCTCATTCGCTATAGAGGGCGATGGGGACATAGGCCCTCCAATTGACACATCACCCAACTGGTGTTTTCTATGCAATAAATCTTCTAATTTTTTGATTCTTAGTTCATATCCTTTGATTCTTTGCTCATAGGATGTAACGGTCTCTGAATGCTGAGTTAATGTTGCAGTTTTGAATTGAGAGTTCTGTTCTTTACCGTTAGCATCTCCCATATATTTAGCACGCAGATCATCGTATAAGTCCGATAGTTCAGTCTGGCGTAAATGTTCCAGATGATCTTCGATTAATGATGGAGCAACAGAGTACTTTCGAATATTTCCCACAGAAATATCGGTTACTGGAATATCAGAGCTGTCGTCGACATTGAGATAATCCGTGAGGGTCGGTGGTATTTGTAAATCGGTCCAAACACCTTTTCTTCTGTCGAGCTCCTTTTTCTTCAATTGAGCCAGTTGCTCATTAAAGTCGGAAGTAAGTTGCCTTACATTGTCGACCCACTTATTGCGCTGTGCCTTTTCGATAAGAATCAGACCAAATATATAAGGTAAATCGATAACTTGAGCGACATCCACACGCATATCTTCGACCTTTTGCAAGTGATATGCAAAATTAGACAGACGAGAACGTATATCACGACCAGAGAACTTGTAAGCGGTGCTAAATAGTTGAGCGCTTGTTCGATAGGAAGCTTCCAGAGCTTTTTCAGCAACAGGCACTTGTCCATAAAGTTCGGCCCAAGTAGTGCGAATGGTATTTAGAAACTCCTTCTTATGCAGTTGGCGTAGTCTGTCTGAATGCGATACTCCCTCTGGAGTGGACATAAATTCGATATCTCGACGAAGCTTATCGTGCACAACCTTGATATCATCCAATATATCCTTGAGATTCTTTCCGGACCAGGAAGGAGGCCGGTCAGCCTCATTGACAGCACTGTCATAAGAAGCTATTACTTCGAGAACCGATTCTTCAAATGCAGATAGTTCTTGTCGGAGCTCGGTGACTAGTTGACCGCATTGTACAGCTTTAACCTGAAGATCCGCCAGGTTGAACTTCTCTTGCAACGAAGGCATATTGGATTCTGGAAACTCAGTTTGAGGATCACCGTCCGGTACCAGAGCAGCCTTATAATCTTTGAATGCAGCTAGTTTTTCATAACATACAGACCAGTCTTCCAAAGTAAGATCTGAATCCTTCTCGAGGTTCTCCATACACCATGCCATTGATCTGGTCTTTTTTTGAATGAAATTCAGACGACTATGAATATATTTGAGACCGATATTCCTGGACTGGTCAAGTAATGCCAATTGAGATGCAGTGGACGCCAGTTGTGAGTAGATATCGCTAGCGCTGGAGAAGTATCTGTCAGCCCACTCTAGACGTTCCTGGTTAGATTCAGGGAGATTCAGGCCATTGTCAGGAACATTGGAGGCCGCAAAAGCATCTATAGACGGAGGATTCAAATCAGCTATTGATTCTGAAAATATCCGTTTATCATATACAAATACTTGTTGGCCCTCATCCATGAGCTCCAGGGTCAGAGGTACGGCATTTCCACCAACCAAAAGTAGCTGGTTTTCGACCGAAATCCCCAGACTCTGTTCTACAAACACACTGAATTCATCCAGACCCAAAAACGATGCCGGGTTGGCCACCGGGGTGGATTTGCCGGTCAAATAATGCACAATGATCATGGGATTATGGGGATTTTGAGCGGGTAAAAGACGGATGACAAAAGTCACAAAAAGACGTCAAGAACATCACAACAAGTTTGCCAAAACTTAGAATATAACCAAACTGCTTTGAAACAGTAAACCTAAATGGTATGACAATCCAATACCGACCGTTTGGCCAGACGGAATATGAGCTAAAACAAATCATGGCTTTGGTCTCAAAAGACCTCTCAGAACCATATTCCGTCTATGTATATCATCATTTCATCTCTAGTATGCCAGATTTATGTTTTGTGGCTATAGACGATAATGATCCTAACAGTATTACTGGGTGTATAGTTTGCAATATCCGAGATCATCGTATGAAAAGAAACAGAGGTTATATAGCCATGTTAGCTGTAGTTGAAGGGTATCGAGGCCAAGGAATTGGCTCCAAATTGGTACAGTTAGCTCTACATGTATTAAGTTCAAGGGTAGATGAGATCATTTTGGAGACTGAAGTTTCAAACAAGTCTGCATTGGCATTATATGAAAACTTGGGATTTATAAGACATAAACGATTCCATCGATATTATTTGAATGGAAATGATGCTTTTCGACTCATTCTTCCTGTTACTCAGAGAAGTACTGTCTTGAGCCAGTTTCTTCCGCCTATGGAGAGTCAATTGGAAGATGCCATGGAGGTTTAAAAGCAATGAAGCAAGTGATGATGATTTTAAAGCCTTGGAATAGTCATGTAATCAATTTTTATAGTTATTGAGTGTTTTGAGTGTTTTGATCGTTGCTTCTCAGAATTTGGCCCGGCTTGCTACCGTTTATCCAACGTTTTTTAGGCTCATTTTCAGCCGTTTTTTTGTCGCTGCTTCCCCACTGGCCTTTCTTCTCTTCGTCCCATCACTTTCCAACTACTTTACAACAAGCATAATTCATTATAATCAAAACAAACCATTATGGATGATCTAGATACTATAATGTAAGTAGTTTCCAGCTGTAATTACTATATTTCCTTCTAACCCCTTAGACGCTTGAAAGAAACGCTCAATTCACTCGACGAATCCTCCTCAGACGACGATGATTCCATGTGGCAATTCCGCACTAATCGCGGTAACAAGCTCAAAAGAGGGGCTTCTGATGTATACGAGGGCAAATTGGCTGTTGGACACCAGTTTGGACGTCATGAGATGAAAATTGTCGAATATGAGGGCCAAAAACGAGCCGTTATCTATAAGAAGCGCAAAACTATTCATGAAAATGACCAATTTGCTGAGGATACTGATGATTCCGATAATCCGTACTCAGAAATCAAACTGGATCAACTACTAAGCCCCATCACTTACCCTGGTGATGTCCCTCATCATCCTGCTCTCAAACGAACTTACAAAAGCGACATCAACAAAGTTCTAGCTGAAAGAGCCCATGAAACTATAGTGGAAGAGCAACAGCCTGTGGTTCAGCTTGCCCGGCTTATGTCGGTATTTCTGGGCGACGATCCTTCATATTTGTTGCCTGATATGCTTAACTTACCCGAATATAAGGACGCTAACGGAGATGCATCGGCACCTTTACCGGAAACTGACGAAAATCGTCGAATCACTAGAGGTTTAGCTACACAGGAAACTGATCCATTTTTTGCTCTCCCTCAAATATCAATAGATCGTGACTTTGGTATGCCTCCCAAGGATGCCGAAGAGACTCGGCAATTGACTCAGATTGCCCTTCAGAGATCAGAGGAATTCATACGGTGCTTGACAAAGATTAAAATGAATCTGCTCAAGGCTCATAGATATCGTGGCTTGGTGTACCGAATGTGCCAGAATTTTAATGGTGAGGATGATGTGGCTGAAGAGTTTGATGTTGATCCATTACCCTCGGCCAAAGCTCCTGACCATTAATATATTGATGCAATGGTTATGATTAGTCATCGAACTATTTATACAAATTAATATTATACACAGGCTTGAACAGTTCAAGAGGATCAAGCTCGCTTTTCTGTGGCCTTGGAGCAGTTTCTCCTTCCTCAAACCTCAGCAATGGCAAGACTCCTAGCTGAACTACTCCTTGTATGAAATTAGCAACGAGTCTTTTCAAATTGCCACCAGTCTGCTTGAAATCTGGATATGCATTGACTTCCAAAAGATAAGTGTTGGCGCTCGAGTCGACCAGGAAATCAAGACCGTACATTTCCATGGCATTTGGTATTGGCTGAAAATTGATTCTGTCGGCCACGGCTGCATCAAATAAATCATGGACAATATCGTTTATCTGACTGATGATTTTGTCTTTAAATGACTGAGAAATTTCCAAGTCTAAAAATCGATGGACAATCTCGGACTCGTCTACATCTTCCTGGAAACAGGTATTAGTCAAATGACCATCGAGTTGCGTGGAATCTTTGACGAATGGTGAACTTGCGAATAAGGCTAACATGTCTTGGTAAACAAACACTTTGATTGCGCCAACAGCCAAAACATAGGTTCTAATGTGAAATTTCCGGTCTCCTTTGAGCAAAAGCGGGTTCGCGATATAACTTTGTACAATGAAATGTCTCAGTTGGCCAACTAAACCGCCGTCTTCATGGTCATCGCCTTCTAATTCGTCAAAAACATCCTGCAAGCCCTTCACGCCGCCCTTGAAAACTCTAATACCGTTGGCACGATCACTCATACCGGGTTTCATAATCCACATTCTTTGAGGATCAGCCTCTAGTTCTTGTCTAAGTTCATAAGCTTCATCAAGTGAGTCATCGAGAAACTCTGCATAATCGCACTCCAAATTGAAAGATTCAGGGAACGCTTTTCGCAGCACGGAGTCGGGGTGTTTTGATGCATACATGCTTATAGTGTTTGCCAGAAAATGCTTGCGTATTATGGCCTTGCGGTAAATATAAGTGCAGGCAGAATAATGACTATTCTGGGCAAGCAGATCGAAATTAAGCTCGTCATAATCACCATATTCGAAGATTCGGTGGTACTTTTGGCCACCAGAAGCGTCTTGGAACCATGGAATGTTG